>OZ020122.1:19742903-20992903 GCA_963971155.1 Anthrax anthrax
ATATGCGTAACATTCATATATATATTTTTTTTAAATAATTTTTTTTAAAGTCTTAAAATGTTAACATTTCTTTTCTTTTTATTCTTTTTTTATTTTTTGAATTTTATTTTTATTGTTTTTTTTTTTTTTTATTTACCAATATTTATAATATCGATTATTACTTAACAAAAATAGTTGACAAAATACAGGTTTTTCTTGTTCAAATTTTGAAGTGCAATGCTGTATAGCAATGCTGGAATGGTGTTGTAGCTGTTGCATTATATATGCTATGCATACATATATACCCACAATATGTACATATAGTAACGATATATGAATGTTTATACATATACATACGATGCATTGGGGATACGTGTATAAATATCAAGAATTTCTAGTACAAGATATTTATAAATATAGGTAGCAATAATAATAATAATAATAATTGTTGACCTCTATATTATAATATACACAAATATATATATGTACGTACTTTTACATTGAATATATCGTAATATTTCATATCTTTGCATTTCATTTTTTTTTTTTTTTTTTTTTGGAATAAAATTCAATTTCATGTACATTTACTGACATGTATTAGATATTAAGTTAAAACCAAAATAAATCAGTAAAGTAACGGTCAGTAAAACAAATATACGCCACTATATAATAAAATAAAACTCACGTTATTTTGCAGTATTAAGGTAATTCGACTGTCGTAAATTGAGCGTATGTAAAGTAACTAATCTAAGCAAATATCGCTGAATTTCAATTCACGTTTTCATTATGGTCAATACATCATTTCTGTTATCCGGTAGCTATTTTCATGAGATTTTTTTTTACTTTGCTTTACTTTACATTTAAATATGGTTTAGCTATTATAGTAGCTCATATAAAATTCATTTTCATTTTTATCATATATTAACTTCCTGTTGATATACTTATGTATAATACAGTATATTACATACACATACAATTTTATGTATCTACTTTTGTATGTGTACTGAAATTTTTTAAATAATTTCTATATGTTACTTATTTAAAAAAAAAAAAAAAAATTCAAAAATTTTCATTTCTTATTCATTTCAATTTTTATTTTCTTTTCCCCTTGTTAGTTGAGGAAATATTGAAAAACAATATGAACCTGTTATATTGTCTGTTCTATCATTTTTTTTTTTTTTACTTTTATTTTACTAAATAATGTTTTTTAATCAATCGTTAATTATTCAGGTGTTATGATAAGTATTCATTTTTTTTTTGTATATTGATTTTCTTTGAATATAAACGTATACGTAATATTTAGACAAATTATGTGAACATTTATTTTATTTATTTATTTATTTTTTTTGTTTCATTTATTCATTTGAAAAATGATAAATAAACAGATATTATGTATACATGTGCATATATAGTCGTTTTTTGGAATTTTTATTTTTCATTTTGAACCAGAAATTGAAAAAAAAAAGAAAACAAAAAAAAAAAAACAAATTTATATATTTTCATTTTTATTTCAATAAATAAAAATTGAAAAATATCCATATCCAAAAAATTTGACTTTTGGATCTAAGTTCTAAAAGAGAATGTTGATTTTGGCAACTTAAAATGAAAGTCATAAAATACCTAACAGGGATACAATATACACGCTAAGGTAAAGGAAAAGTACATGAGTATTAAAAGAATCAGAAAGAATCAAGGATCAATAAAATTCAACAGGACACAAATTAAAATCGAATACAAGATGAAACAATAATCTAAAACGGAAATGTACTAGGTATATAAGGATCAGATATTTTGACTTACAACGTATTAGAAAAACACGTGAGTTTCAAATCGATTAAATACCGTTTGAATGCAAAATTTAAAATTTCAAAATAGTAACATCGCGCCTAAAATTTCAAAACGTATCTTGAACGTATCTAAAGTGCATAAGACCTTATCGAAATGGACCTCGAAATCGAAGATAAAATGATACAACAATTTTTTTTTTTTGCTATTGAATTTGGATATCACTTATGTATGTATGAGTCCCGCATAAAAATATTCTGGAATATATATTTCTCACCAAAAATACATGCATACATACTCGAAATTGGCGAATTGCTTTCACCAAAAAAAAAAAAAAAAAAAAAAAAAAAATTGCTTTCAATTTACTTTTATTCTTTTTATTTTTTGAGATATAATTTTTTTTTTTCATTTTCTTTACTTTTTTTTTTTATTGTGATAATACAGTGTACTTGCATTTTTTTTCTCATACATATTTACTTTTCGCATTTACCTATAGATTTGATTGTCCAATTTTAATTTCTTTAACTTTTATTCATCGTTATATATAAATGGTACCACGGTAATGGTATACCGTATACCGCATGTGATATATAAAAGTTTTAAAAGAAAAAAAAAATTTTTTTTTTAAATCATTCATTACTTGAATTTTAAGTATAAAAAAAAAAACAAAAAACAAAACTTAAATCTTTCCATTCCTTTTTCATATTTTTTTTCTTTTTTTTTTTTTAAACATAATTCTGTGTCTACCGTTCAAATATTACGGTATATCTTAAATTCAGATATTATATACCCGGTAAATATGTTTTGTATACATATAAAAGGTTTTTAATATGTATTTATACAAGTAAATTTATTATGATATGTATATAAAAATGAGTTAACAAACCGGCCACGTATACAATTTTTATGTTAATTTCATGCATTATGTGAAATTATTAGGTATTTATTTTATTTTTTATTTTTATTTTTCTTTCAACGAATTCATGTATTTATATACGTATATCTGAAGTTTCAAATCATTTAAACAAAATTTGTATAATACAAATAAAAGTGGAAGAAAAAAAAATTAAAGTTCGATCATACATATATATTATGTTGTTTGAGTTATTCAATGTAGCGCAGCGTATATTTATAAGCTGCTTAAATTTGAAAGTGGCATAAACTCAAAATTTTCAAAAAACAAAAAAAAAATTTTTGTTAACAATGTGGACACTTTTTACAGTGTACAGGAAAATTTACAGGAATCACTTAAAGAATCAAACATAAAATCAAGAATTATAAGTCACCATATAGTCTATAGTTCGTAAGATTAGAATAGACAGATTACAGCAGATTGGTCAAGTTTAAAAGGAAATCAGAAAGTTATGTTCCAAGAAAAATGATACTGAATCCTCAGATAGAAAAATAAGACGAGATAAACACAAATCGGACGAGTTTAGCATTCTCGTGAGGAAGCCAAAGTTTAGCAATCCGGCTGTGGAACTGAAAATGATGATGATGATAAGTGATAAGTCAACAACATAATAAACCTGTATAAGTTTTATGCACTTACAATGAGTTGGTCGCATGTTCAAAGAAGAAAGTTACACAACATCAAACTTCCATCTAAAGACTGTAATAAACAATGATTATGGGTAAATTAATATTATAATAGAAAGATGACGTTAGGAAGGACATGTCTAATGTTTATTTGAGAACGTTCAATTTTCTGTTTAGATTTGGAAAAATTAGAGCAGTTTTTTGGAAGTTTAGCAGAGATGATATATTGCATATAAAAAATTACATCAATAGATTCTTGAGTCCATCGAAGAATACAAAAAAGAATAATATAAAATTTAAAAAAAAAAAAAGAAAAAATTAAAAAAAAAATGACTTAAACCATTTTTAAAACATAAACAGCTCATATAAATACGTACCTGTATAAAATATCTACACTTATCAAATAAATGAACTTTCTTTAATAACCGAAAAAAACACACTACATAATATAGAAATATAAATCTACATACGTACATACACATGTGTATATACGTTAACTCTCATTGATACATACATATATGCACATATCTAATACAATAACTAAACTATCGTATAGAGCATTAATAAGTCTATACACATAACAATTCCCGACCAGCCAGGTAGGTACATAGGTATGTATATCATTAAAATTGTTGGTAAAGTTGTTTACAAATTCAAAAGTTATTCCGTTATATATTTTTACATGTGCAGTATGTATGTACATATGTACGTTTATATTTCATATGTATCATTTTATTTATTAGTGAATGTTTGCTTTATAGCATTTAAAACGGTGAATTTTCTATAGTGAGACATTCTTGAAATTTTTAAAAAATGTTCTTTATATCGCGATACAAGATATATACATACATCTGTACACATATCTGTTAAATTGTATCTGTATGTAAAATATATTTGAAGTATATATGTATGTATATGTACATATTATTCGAGACGTGATTACATATACATACATATAAGTTTCAATTCAAATATATGAATTAAAGAAAATATTCATGTAGAATTTGAAGGTATATGATAGCATAATAATACATATATGTAGGTAACATACTTGTATATAGGTACCTGTGTATATGAAATTTTCTTATAATTTCACTTAAAATCAAGATATCATTTAATACACATTTATATAGTAATTAACATGAAATTGAGTAAACCCGATCATTAAATAATCACCGTAGAAGCTCTAAAAATGTAGGTATAGGTACACCAAAATCATATTAATGAAAATCAGGGTAGGACAGACAGTGATTAATTTCAAATTTCAAAAAAAAAAAAATCGAAATATTGAATTCACAATTGGTATGTTATATTAATTGAACCATCCGCTTATATATGATTCACTTAATTTGAAATTAGTGCAATGTACAATTAAGTAACATTTTAATTTCATAATTTATAATTTGAGAGTTTGTAGGTACGCATTTTTGGAATGCTGTCGTCGTCAAATTAAATTTCAATTTTTCGTTTTTTTTTCATTACTTTACCTATACATACATTACATTTCATGGATCATAAAATTTGCAATATGCATTTTATATATTCCATATATGCACTGTTATATTACAGTTAAATGCAGTATAATTACACTTAAAGGTAAAAAAAAAAAAAAAACAAGAAAAATTACAATGTGTAATAAATGTGTTTTTGAATGCAAGGCCACAAGAAATAAATTGAACATATTCAAAACTGTATATATACAGTGGGAGGGTAAGTACATATTTACATAGTTTGCTATTTTCGATTTACACAAAATAAATATTTATTTGCAAATAGATGTAGTAAAAGTTTCAACTAAATTATCTGCTTGCCTTGCAGGCTACTCTTGTAATATTTTCAGTGCAGCAAGAAGTGGTTACGTTAAAAATTTATATACTTTACATCAAATGCGATTGACAAATAATTGTTAAAAACTTTTTCTACAGATCTCTACTGAACAATTTAATAGCAGCACTCACAAGAATTTACTTTATGTGAATCGACATTCAGACATTTACAATTACTAGAGAACACCTATAAAAGGTGCTTAATGCGTGCCTGTATGGAAAATCATTTTTATACCGGATACTTTTTTTTTTTTATTTGATTGACCTTTTCGAAATTTTTTTTAATAAATATCTTTGTAAATAATTTAGCTGAATTTGATTAAATTCAATAAAATACAAAAAATCCAAAATATACCTACCTACAATGGAATGCTTTGAAAGAGAGAAAAAACAAAACAAGGATCATTTGGATGTGAACTTTTTTTTCCCCTTCACCTTCAATGAATAAACGGTACATAAAAATGTACAACGATTGCATATAACGTATGTACGATTGTAATAAGGTCGAATACTTTTTTATTTATTTATTTATTTGTAAATATACACGTGCATTTGTGTATCATGAAGCCAACACTTGGGCTGGGATAGAAAGGCATTCACAAGAGAAAGGAAATACACACAAAAAAGCAACAGATAATCAAATAAACATGTTATAATGCAACAGGTATAAGTATAATGTAACAGGTATTACTTTTGTCTGTTATTTTTCTTCATTTTTTTATTTTTTATTTAACATAAAAGTTAAAGTTAACATTTTCATTCATTATCTTATCGGACTATGATTAGAATAGTACATAATAGCATACCAATGCCAATTTAATAGATGAGCGAAGAATGTATAGAACACATTTATGATATTAGTATCTTTTTGATACGTATAAGAAGATAAATGTTGCAGATCCATCAGAATTGATTCCTGATTCAAATGAGGACACAAAAATATCTGAAGAAAAATCAAAACTAAAAACAACAACAATTTAAACGTAATTTGATTACCCTTATCAATAATAATAAAATGTACAGTATGTAAAAAAATTTATTGTAAATTAAATGAAAAATATTTTTTATGTTCCACTTTAGTAGCGGTGAATGAAATTTTCTATACATGTACATTACATGTGAATGAAGTATACACGATGTTATACGGGCGGTGGGATGAAAATTCCTTCTATATAAATATGGGTAATTCTAAATTATTTTAATAATTTGTTTCCAAAATGATTATTCTAGATTTTGGTGATATTTTTCAGAGATAAGAGTGAATAAAAAAAAAAAAATAGACGAATCGGTAAATATATTTTTGCAAAATAATCGTTTATAGAGAACATAATCTTTGAAATTTTTAACAAAATTATGTGTCTAAAGACTTAAAAATCGATATAAAATATTTGGTTCATCGTAGAGATATAAATGATATCGTTTTGGAAAAGTAGATAAAATGTAGATTCTTATCAAATGATCATCCAAATCTGCAATTTGTCTGTCTAAATGATAAGAGTTTTCAGAATTTCCAAAAATGATCCTTGAAAACCTTTTTGGTGTTTTCAAAATTTTTTCGTATGTTTTCAAGAATCTACTCTCCTTCACCCTCTTTCTAAAACGATATCATTTATCTCTCTATATAAATGATCCAATGATTTTATATTAATTTTTAAAGAGAAAGCTGCAGTGCCGAGACCATTAAACTTCATCTCATTCTCAGTGCTATAAATAATAATAATAATTATAATAAAGAAGTAAATCACTTCGTTTCAGAAAATCTTTTTTAAACAATTTGGAATTACCCGTATATGTATCTACAAGCAGCTACAATTAAGTTATAATGTAATAATATTTCATATATACATATATTTGAATTATGTGATGGTATTTGTGTCTATATAGGAAAGTCATCGGTTTACATGTTAATAAAAAAAAAAAAAAAAAACATTCACTGATTACATACTGATATTATATTTTTTGAGTTTATATTTTTATCTGTATATAGTAGATGCCATATATGTGTACAATATTTTATACACAATATAAAATATGTAGGTATGTGTATTTTTATTTGTTTGTGGTTGACTTACTTTGAAATATACAATGTTTTTCTTTTAATAATAAATAAGTTCCAGTTTTCAGTCTGAGATTCGTATTACTCAAAGTAAGAGAATAAAAACGGACTTAAATCTCAAATTTAAAAGACAAAAAAAAAACAAAATTTTATTTTTATTTTTTCAATTTCTTTTATCAAATTTTTAATTTTTATCATTAAAAAAAAAAAATTAACTACTGATTACATTCAAAGAAAATAAAGAAAAAAAATCGAAAATATTTTTTAAATACAAAGTTTCGTTAATAGTATACCTTTGTAAAGTGCAATTTAATTAAAATTTTAAATTAAAAAAAAAAAAAAAAAACAAAATTAAATATCCAATTTTTTAAATTAAATAATTATGAAAATTTACAATCGCCAATGCTTATATACGTTATTCATATGTGTATTACTTGGTAACACGGACCTGTATACTTAATTTATTTTATTTTATTTTTTTTTAATTAAGTGAAGGAAAAACTAGTCATCTTATAGAAAATTGCCGACACAAGGAAAACTTAATAAATTAATTTTTATAAAATATTAAAAAAATGTTGTATACCAGTCTTTGTACTCGTATACTATCGTGAATTTATATCTCCATTTAAAAAAAAAATAAACGAAATAGTGAAAGTTTACGGTTATAACTATTAATGGTGGTGTCTTTTTACATTTAGTAACAAGAAAAGAAAAAGGAAAAAACAAAAAAAAAAAAAACAAAAAAATTCACAAGATTTTTAAGACGATTAAAAAAGAAAAAAAACTCATATAAACTTTATTTCAATTTTGAAATTTATTACCATTGAGCACAACTTCAACTTCAACTTCAACGTGAGAGCACAGACAACATAAAGTTATTAACAAATACCGGATTTTTGTTTTAAAAGGAAAAAAAAATATGTTAAAAGTCAAATTATTAAATTAATGTAAAAATATTTGGAATAATTCAAAAAAAAAAAAGAAAAAAAATTTTTTTTTTTCGTTCTTCAATTTCATTAATTCTCATAAAATTTCAAAAAAAATTTTTTTTCTCCTAATTAAAAATTTTTTAACTTCGTTATTTAATTAAAAAAAGAAAAACAAAAAGGAAAATTTGTATGAATACAAATACTAAAACAAAGCAATGAAATGTAAATATGATAACAACAACAGCAACAACAAAAAGGCAACATAATAAACAGTAGCAAAAAGAAAGCAGTAAGCAACAAGAACAGCGGCGCAACACAGAACACTCATACATATATAAATTGAATAATTTTTTTTGGAGCTGTACGACGACGTGTACGTTGTATATTTTTAAGCCAACATTCTCCCTGTCTGTAGTGTGTAAGCAAACGCAACAAGTGGTATAACTATATATATTAAAATTTTTCATCTCTACTACATACATACATATACACCCCATATATATTATATCCTCCATATACGATACCCGTGTCCCGTGTACATATTATATTCTTTTCGTATAGAAAAAGAATTTTTTATTTTCAGTCAACAGGTGTGTAACGTGGATAACGTGTGTGAAATTACCATTTAACAAAAAGAGCAAAAACATTATTTTTAAAAACATTTTTTTGTTTGTTCTGTTATTGTTATTTTTTTTTTTTTTTAAATTTTTCAATAAAGGGAGGAGGGGTGAAAAGAAAAATTTTTCTATTTGTGATAAATATATTTTGTGAAAAATTCAAAAAAAACAAAAATACAGGGTGGTGTAATACAACAGTTTTATTGTTGCAATATAAATATGTGTTATTAGAACGAATTTTATTTATTTTATTTAAAGTGTTATTTTTTTTATTTAATTTTCTATTTTTTTTTTTAAATTATCAAATTTGCAATATTTTATGGTTCTTTTACATTTGAATCATCCAATAATTTTATTTACGTGTAATTTCAACGCAAAACAAAAATAGAAACAGGTAAATGAGCTTATATGAAAAATCTTTTGTAATGCATTAAATACGAACATATTTTATATTTTATTTAAAAAATAAAATATTTAAATTGTGCAAAGAAAAAAATTTCATTTTCAATTGTTAAGAAATTAATCAGGGAATTACAATTAAAAAAAAAAGAAAAAAACTTTGTGGATAACATCAATCAATATGGAAAGCTTCTATGATATTGGCCATGTTAATGATCTCAAAGATATCTGGGATACTGATTTTGATCCGGTAAGTGTTTTTATTTTCTATAATTTATTTATATAATTTTTAATTTTTTTTTTTTTGTCTAAATCGAAATTCTTTTATTTTAAATAAGAAAAAAAAAATTTTTTTTTTCCTCTGGACTTTTACGTATTATTGCAAGAAAACCACCCACCGATCCCACCTACGTATCTTATACAGATATGTCTATATTATGTACATTCATCTTAACCAACAGAAATACAAACATGTAACTATTACACATGTAATTTTGTGTACATATAGATATTGATTTTTCTCAATTACACGTTTTTTTATTTATTTGATACATATTTCAAGTTCAAATAAAGTAAAATATGGTCTTTATTTGATATTTTTTGTCTTACTCGTACATTGAAAAATAAAACTGTTTTTTACATTTAAAGTAAATAGGTATTAAAGAACCAAAATTATGAAAACTACGTAATTTATTTAAAAATAATGTATGTATAATTATTTTAAATTGATAAACATAACGATTATATAGCGTCTGTTCATAATCTTTCACCATCAAGGTTGGGTTGATTAGAGATGATAGGGATTGAGTTCCGAAATGTACCAATACTGTATTAATACAATATAATAAATTTTAAAACATCTTAGATATTAAAATCTACGTATATATATGTATTAAAATTGTATCAAAAAAGGTCATAATACCGTATCATTATTTTTTTTTTGACTTTTCGAAACGTTTGATTGATTCTTCGAACGCATCGGAAAGGAATAAATACAATTGGTATTTTTTTTTTTAAATTAAAATTAAGTACAACAAGGGATTTTTATAAAGATTCATTGGCAATAATGTGTTCCCTTCTCTATGTTCTAATCTAAATCATCCATACCATTGTGTGCTATTTAGTACATTTTCCTTGAAAATATCCTTCAAATTTATCAACAATATTGACAATCGTTTAAAGAGAATTTTTTTTTATTTATTTTTTTTTTTTATTTATTAACACTGTGTCAATCATAAACACATGCATTTAAAATTCAAAAATTTAACCCTCGTCTATAGAAACCATACTCGTATATATATACATACATACATTACATAAGTATATGTAAGTACATATTTTTGAATGACTTAATTATAGTTTAGAAACATACAAACCACAACGTATGTAGTAAATATAAAATGAAAATGTTTTTTCCAGCACAAGTAATTACTAGAATAATAATAACAATAAATAATTAGTAGCGATTTCATTTATCTTATCAGTTTTGGAAAAAAGAAAATACATTCATTTTATTTTGCTTTTTTATTTTATTTTTGAAACTATGTAAAATAAATAAAAACAAATTATAAGTGAAATTTATAATAAATTACAAAAATGTAAAACGTATAAATGGGGCATATACAGGGTGAGCTATACTATAATTCCGGGTTATTCTAATCTAATTTCAATCATTCACGTTAAACTTTATTAAAATGGGATCTAAAACTTAGCTTTGTATTTGTACAATTCAATTCACTCACTCACAAAAGATATTGGGTGAGTGGTATGACACCATGCTAGAAGGTTTCAAAAATTTCAATTTGTCTCTACAACGGTGAATTTTAATTTAATTAAAAATTTTTTTTTCTTTCAATTTGAATAAATTCATCTTTTATTCTTTGATTGCCAGTTTTTAGAACACGAAAACAAACAATTAAGGGAATAACATATTTACAAATGATAATACGGCAACGATGGAAAATTTTTTATAAAAACATGCATGACTGTGTTAAAAAATGAATTGTAAAAATTTTTTTTTATAAAAAAACATTTCAAAATTTGAATTGGATTTGAATCACATTACAAACATTTATCTTGGAACACCTCATACAAGTTGTAATTGAATTTACTTTGTAGCAAAATCGAAATGAAATTATAGATAAAACAGAAAAAGGGAAAATTATAAATTGCGCATGATACGGAAGTATTCAGGAAAAAATTGCATATATATACGCAGACATATGTACATATTGTTGTGTACGATATATACTTATTCGTTACATTTACTTTTGCGCTAATTTACGTAAGTGAGAAATTACTTATATTACATTAAAAGAGTTTTTCCCTTTCAAAATTGGCACATTTTTTTTTATTTTTGTGAAGTGATTTTAAGTTTTTTGCAATTTTAAGTAAAAAAAAAGAAAAAAGATAAGCAAAAAAAAAATACCTGATGTATATATACGAGTACATATGTATTTTGTATACGAACGTACAATGTTAATTGTGGTTGATGCATATATTTGCACACACCATTAAAATTTTAATAATAACCTTTTACATTTTCTTTTCTTACTTTTTTTTTTTTTTTTTTGATGACATTTACGGAAGAAAATTTTTCAAGTTTTTCTTTTTAATGTTCATAAATATTTTTTTCTTCTTAATAATAGTGTATACATTTTTTTTTAAATAAAAATAAATAAATAATAATTCTCATAATTGCAAGATTTTTTTTTTCTCTCTCAATAGCACATTACATATTTTAACTTGTTTAAGCGAAAAATTTTACAGCGAACATAACAAAATTGTAACTGTGACAAATTATGTTTTATTCGTGTTATGTATGTATTTAAAAATGTAATGGAGTTGATAAAATTAAAAAAAAAAAAAAAAAAGAAACTGCCAATCTAGAAAAAACGTAAAATGTTAAAAATTTCAGACCAAATTCAATGCATATTAGCTGATATTAAGTACACTTTTATTGTTTATGAGAACGTAATTTTTTTAAGGGGAAAATGTGGAGCCATTGTTTTTAAATAAGCAGTGCAACAGGTGGTTTCTAGAATTGTAACATTTTTATCGTATTTTCTTATAAATAATACAGAAATCTTCTGTAAAATGTGTTAGAATTTTCCCTTAGAAGAACTTTTGATAGTTTTCATAGTTCAAAGTGTTAAGTCTGAACTCGAAATACAACACACTTTTCAACCCTTACTTTAGAATCTACTGTAAAATATTTGTGTAAGAAAAAACTGCGATTCATTGACTTCGTAAAAACCTGGCTCTAATTAAATTCTCTTCAAAAGCACTTCCCTCTCTCTGGTGTTAGGTCTGAGCTCGAAACATAAAATATTTTGCAACATCTAAGTCGGGTTTTTTAAAATAATTATGGAAGAAAAACAATCACTCTATCGTCTTCGTAGGCAACCGGTTCTGATTAAAACCAAGCTCAAAATTTTTGTTTGCATAATTTTCCCAAAAAAAAAAACATCGAAATCAGGCCCAGTTAGATAAATTCCTCTAATGGAACTAGATTAGATAAATTCCTCATGGGTTGTAGCCCCTAATGGAACTAGATTAGATAAATTCCTCATGGGTTGTAGCCCATGTCAATATAGAAACGATACATTCTACATTTCTAATTGAGTTGCAAAATCTCCCATATTATTATCTTATTTTCCCGATCACTGGTGTTCAATTTGGAAAAAACCATTTTAAGAAAAAATAAAAAATCCTATTTATCATTATTTAAAGTATATGTCATCTATTTAAATGGAAAATTAATTTGGGAAAATTTAGAAAATTTGAGCAAAAACTAAAAATCATATTTGTTTCATTTTATTAATTACAAATATTTGAAAAACATCTTCATTTCCGAATTAATTATATGTACTATTATCTAACACATGACACTATTAAGATACGAAACAAAACCAAAAATAAAATGAAAATTCAAAAGAAAAAAAAAAACGAAATGTTATCAATAAAATGTGATTTCCTTGATACTTGAAAAATTGAATTTCTTATCAAAAAAAAAAATTATACTTTTGGCTAGTTGAAAATATAAGAGGCCAAGCTTATACATTTACAGTTCATACATGTTCATACACAAATGTTTTATTTTGATAACAAATTTGACACTTTGTAATCAAATACATTTTGATGTACATGAATTTTATAAACAAAGACATTAAAAATTTAAAAAAAAGTTCAAAATTATTTCGTTTTTTTTTTTTTTCTTATAAAACGATTAAATAATATTCGCTAATAATATTGTACTAGGCATATACATATGTAGATGTGTTATTTTTATTTATTTATTCATTTTTCTTTTTAATTTAATTGATATCAATTGAAGCATACATGATTATATAACCGTATATTGTATACAGAAAATAATATAAAGTGTTTTATGTTTTTCTACTTTTTCGAAATCTTATTTTTAAATTTTTATTTATGATATAATAATGGGGTATCTAAAAAAAAAAATTTTTTTTTGTATAAATTACGATATTAACAATAAACAGGGTAACTGTCTAGCGGTGCAACGGTGTAAAAATTACACTGTCTAAATTTCACTGAATATCAAATAAAATCTCCAATTCATCATCAACGTAAACCAGGGCCAAAATCTTAATCATTGTGATGATTTTCCAAGACAATTTCATCATTAATACCTAAAATTTAGCATGGGTTGTGGTGAAACATTGAATTTGTTAGAGTAGACAACAAGCTCAAGTTTTGTATAATAAGGCTTAGATTGACTGTTTGAACCTATAAGCAGCAAGGTAGTTATGATCCCGCTATACGGCTTTTAGTGAAAAAGTGTGGGTTTTTTCTCCATTCGTCTATGGCTGACATCAAGCCTGGTACGTATGGGTTCAAAAGCTAATATTATACCCTGTGTAATTAACTTTGTAATATAACATGGTGTTACCATTCGTATTTATTTGCGTCTACGAAAATGTTCATTCCAAAAAAAAAAACAACCTAATTACTAGCATTAATACAATGATCGGCGGTCAGTGAAAACTAATTATTATTTAAACAATGAAAAATTACAGAGAAAAATAAAAACACCACATAGAACTAAAAAAAAAAAAAACAGTTTTACTAAAAAAATAAAAATAAAATATACTTTAATCCACACAAATCATTCATTAAAATTTAATGAACATGATAAGAATATTAAATCATGAATGGATGAGAAAATACAGTAATCGAAATTTAAAAAAAAAAAAAAACAAAAAGCGATATTTCGTGGTGTCCATGTACATATCTAAGACACCTAAGTAGATGGCCTAAAATGCATTCATCCAGGTGTATTACGTGTATAGTATTTTTTATATTTAATAAAATATTTTGTGTAAATTATCATCGCCAGACTAAAACTTTTTAATTAGAACACCAGTACATACATATGTGCAAGTATGTTTACTCTTTAGTATATATTTTAATAGCATTTGTGTACACGCTTTTTATTACATTTGTGTTTTTATAAATGGATCCATTTGTATGTATTCATCTGGCGAATTATATAGTAACGCATGGTTAGTTGACCATGTGATAATGGCAATGTAACACCAAAATTACTATCATAATGTTTTTTTTTTGTATTCTCTCTCTCTTGGTTGTTTTTCCTTTTTTTTTTTTGAAGGAAAATTTTTAGTATATATACGATTACAAATATGTATCTGAAATAGAAAAATATGATGGAATTCATTATCTTATCTTTCAATTTATATATGGGATTTAATGCGATGATGATGATGATGAAAGTAGCATATGATTCTTTTTCATGTTCTAATGAACTTGAAATTGTATTCATATTTCACAAAATATTTCAAAATATGTTTTTTTTTCTATTTATTTATTCATTTTACAACTTACAGGCCTGTGTGCTTTATCCAATTCAAATTAAAACAAAAAAGATAAAGAGAAAAAATCTTACATCATTACACTTTAAAATTAAACATTAACCAATGAAGTAGGTACGATAATTTTATTCATTTTATTTTTCATTAATGAATATGGGGCTCGTTTTGTTATTCAATATTTTGTAATTACACCAAAATTTCGTTTTAATGTTTCAATAATTATAATGAATCTTAAATTTTTTTCGCGGTGAATTGTATTGAGATTAATAAGATTTCATGAAATAAAATGTAAATTATGTATTGACATTTATAAATAGTTTCGTTTATTACTTTGCTAAATCTTGTTAAGTATATTTTCACTTCATATCAAGTATAAGGTTCAGATTCAGTCAAATATAAGTTTGGCGTATGTATATATATACATTAGTTCGGCATATTTTGTTATTTTATTCACCGAAAACATCAAAACACCACAATAACAAAAAAGAAAGACGTATGTTGGATTTAACGTAAGAAGTACGTATAGTTCCCCAACGGCTTCTATACACGTTTTTCAAACATGATTAAAAGAGAAAAAAAAAATACCTTAAAATCTGTATCGTATATTACTTCTTGTATCTGTGATTTTATTTAACATATATAACGAATATTCAAATTTATTTTTTTTTCCTTCAAAATAGATTAAAATTTATAATATTCATGTAATTTAACTTAAAATGACAGTATGACATAAAAAAAAAGAAAAAAAAAATTAAATCAGACTGAAATTTAATTATTTAATATAAAATTCATAATGATTTAAAATTTAAATCCATTTATCTACACACATGTATAACATAAAAAACACTAACAAAAATAAAAAAAACGCAACATGTATCTACACTCTATGATGTATCTTTAAAATCTTATACATATATTTAATATCAAAAATTTAGTCTCTAATTGCTATGAAATCTTAAAGATTTTATTTATATATTTTTCATAAATGATTCATAAATAATTAATTTTTTTGTTGTTGTTCTTTCTTGTTACTTTAATTACGATACATATATATACATACATGTATACAAGTATATCGATTAGTGCTTTATTGACGGAATCTTATTGAATACATTATACGCGATCATCATCATCATCATCAAAATATACTAAAAAAAAAAAAAAAGAAGAAAAAAAAAATATCTTAAAGTTATCTTTAAGGTCAGAACACAAAATATGTATATAAAGATAATGTCAACATCTCTTATATACAAACAAAACCTGAATTTGTATACACAATAAAAAATATTCAAGAAAAACATTTTTTTTTTTTATTATTAATAATTAATATATGCGGATCTTCATTATTGTATAGAAAATGTATGTATATGAAGAGATACATGCATCATGCTTTATTTTGTTAGATATTTAAATAATACAGAAGAATGATGAATTATGCGAATTTCTTTTTTAATTATCATATGTTCAGCAAGATTTTTAAATTTAGAAAAACAAGATTTTGATAACGTTCTTTTATTTAACATTTTGTTCTTTAAAAAAAAAAAAAAATCTTGTTTTTTTTTGAAAGTTTAAACTGTTTCTACCAGAAAATCCTTCTGGATCAAATTTTTACTTTAAAGCCGAAATTAAAGCAGAGACTTTTCAACAGGACGCGATTGATATCAGATGTGAAACTAACGAAGTTATATAAACGTTTAAAAAATGACAAATTTTTTAAAAATATGTATGTTGATTGTTAGGTCGCTATAAATAATTTTCATATAGAAAATTTTGTACCAGAAAGATTTTCATCCATCAGTATTTTCTAATCCTGAAAATTTAATGAAAATTGAAAAATATCACTTATATTTATAGAATATAAATTTAAAGTGGGATTTCTTTATAATACGATTTACAAACAACTTGCCAAATTCTTAATTAAATGAGGACTTTTGGATACACTATTTCTTAGTTTTATTTAAAGCTATCTATTTAGGTTATTCTGCTGACCATAGAATTTTTATAGAACGTGACCTCCACATACGATGATTACTTGTATCTAATATACGTACGTGTACGTGCTGTAAAATGGTATAGAATAGATTAATAAAAGTTTTTCTTATTCGGTTTTTTTTTAGACATAGCCAAAAAAATAAAAAATACAGGAAAAATAAAAATAAAAAATAATAAAACGGGTTTCGGTTATACATATACGACTATACAATACATACACAAACGTTGAAAAAAAAATCGATGACAACAGATATTTTAACAAACAGTTTGTTGAACCTCCACCATTTACCAAAAATCAATTAATTGGATATTCAAATAGGTATATACATATATTCTTTTTTTCTTGTATATAACTAGATTTGTTTTTTATACAAACGGAAACATTGTATCATATTGGATTGAAAACCAAAGAACAAAAAATAGAAATTTTTAGAAGACAAAATAAATTTTTATTTATAATTTATAATTTGCAATGATTAAATAGTACAGATACATATTAAAAAGACATGTATGCATGTACAACACTTCAATTTTGTGATGACAACAACATTGTAATCACAAACCTGTTGTTATCAGTATGAAAATTCTCTGATAAGACATCAGTTTTGAAGAAATATTGTACATCATATGCAGTTTTTTTTTTTTGCCACACACATTCTTTAATTCATAAAGCAAAGTGAAATTTAAAAGTTACAGGTTACCCTCGTAGTTTACGGAGGTTAAGTAAGTTTCGCTTAATGTGAGTCCATTAGTTTCTCTGAATGAAATTGCGAGATACATATATACAGGAATCGGATCATGAGAGAGCAGCGTTAACCAAAAATAAACCACAACCAGGTGGTTAGATAAAAATCCTAAATAATTGTCCTGATAATCTCTTTAGCGCTGTAAATAAATTCATTCACAAAACAGAGTGCTAGTTAATTGTAGGTATCTATACATTATCATTATTTTCGTTTGTTTTTCTTCTTGTTATGCTGATATTTGAAAATATAAAAATCAAAAACATGAAAAAAAAGTTGAAAAAAAAAAACATTTTATAATCTGCATTTAGCAACAGAAAAATGTTTTTTTTTTTTAATTCAGAGAAAAACATTTTTTCACTTTTATGAAAGAAAAACGAAATCCAAAAATATAAAATTCATTTTTCGTGACCTCGCCAATAATTCAGAAATAAAAATTGAATATCTCGGTACACACACACATATATATATGTATGTATATAGGTTTTTTTTTTCAATGGGGGTTGCTATATGAATGCAAATAAAATTGTGCAGCAAACAAATGTATAGGTAACCTTCGTTTTATGTTTCATAAAAATTAAACTTTAGTTAAGTTTTCAGTTTTCAATTTAGATAAAATTGCCATTTACACAAAAGAATTTAGTATAATTTAAAAATTTTATTATTTGTGGAAATTGTGTTATACGAAAATTATCTGTAAAGTGGGTCTGGCTGTGTGTGTACGTAAAAGTAATACGATTGCATTTTATTATTTTTAATAAATATGAATTAAATACGTATAGGATGGTTTTATACAGATATTATGCAATATATGACGTTATTTATTCTGGGTGTCCTTGTTGTCGTAGTAAGGCATCAATTAAATTTTTCGTTATACATTTTTTTTTTTTTTTAAATAATTCAAAGAATATTAAAGTATCAAGCAAATCGCATTGATTCGAAACACTCTATATAACATATTTATGAATGTACTTTTATTATATTAAATTTTTGATTACTATTGTACTTTTTATTATAAATTTTTTTATTACATTGTTTTTTATTTTTTCGTAATAAAATGAAAATTATCATTTTCGAAAGCACGACACATCAGTTATTATCGTGATTGATTATATATACATACATATGTATGTATAAACACAATATATGAACAAGGTATAGAGTATTAGGGCATTTAATATACATGATCGCATAGATACAATTTATAATAATTATAAAAATTTTATTTTTACACACATATGTATACACACGGATACAATCACATGAATTTATATATTTTTATACAAATATTTGTATATCTGTGTTCGTTATTATGTGTAGAATTTTTATTTATTTAAAAATATTGCATGCAATTTTTGCTTTCAAATGTTAAAATTTTTATTTTTTTTATTTTTTATTTTTATTGCAATATTTTTTGCTTTGCTTTTCATTTTCCTTTTATTTTTCTTTTATTTTTTTTTCTTTGATTTATTTATAAACATTTTAAAATTTTTGATTTTTATTATTTATTTATTTTTTTTTTAATTTCCATGTGCGTGTGTGTAAATATGTAATGTTTTGTTCATGAGGTGTTTTTAAAATTTATAAAATCAATGTGAAACACCTTTACACCTCTATAGAAAAATAACGAATGTTACCTACATTAAACATACGGCCACGTGCAATTTTTAATTAAAAACAAAACAAAGAATAGAAAAAAAAAAACAAAAAAAAAAAAAAACATTACAACCAGATTTCTTTCATTGTGTGATGTGGAAGACATCATAATGATAAAATATAGTGTTTTATTCCCACAATATTTTTCATTAGGTGGGTATGTATATATTACGTGAATTTCACTATAAACATGTCATATTCGTATATCTTTACAAAAATCGTGCATTTAGCATACACGATATTCAAGTTGTTTAAGAATAAGTGTAACTAATTACAAGTTTTTCTGAAAGTTCAGATTGTTCCTAGCAAAAAAATTATTCTAAACCACTTTCCCAAAAGATCATCCCTTGTGAGATATTGTGAATTGAAAATATTCGAACAAATTTCATGTATTGAGATCAATACATTATTTGGGATGTATTGGGATCATCCTTGTTTTAGAAACTACCTGCAATTTTAAGAAAAATATAGTTAGTGACATTTATTCTAGGACACCTTGTACATGTTCAGATAACCCCCATATGATGTGATTTAAAAATTGTGACAGATTCTTAGATGTAGTCAATACAATATTTTTCAAATTGTAATTCCCATTCATGACTTAAAATTTTACCTCACATAACATGAAAACTCGAACGTGAGTTTCGCAAAATAACCATATGAATTTTTGTGAAATCTAACCTCTACGTAATACGAGGCTCACCTGTATTTTGTACATATGTACCTATGTGTTTATACGTTTTTATCTTAATTTTGAAAATACTTACACACTGAATTAATATACAAGTATATATACATATATAGTAACTTTTTCTTTAACATACGATGGTAGAGAGGAATAAGATATGAAGATGTGAATTTCTTCTGCACACGTTTTAAGCATAAATACCGGTACCGGTATTTCGAAATTTTGTTTTTTTTTTTTTTTTCAAATAAATTTAATTGATTGAATAGAGAGTGTTTGGTTTTGTTCTTCAATTAATCAAAAAAAAGTCAATTGTCTATTTGTAATTTTTATGTGTGCATGATCTGAAATAAAAAGGCATACAAATCAGTTTTTAATAGTTTAATACCCTTTTCGTAATTTATTCTCTTTAATATCATGATTTCTGCAAAGTCGTCATTTTTTTAAAATTTAATGCTGATCTCGTAGTACTTTATATCTTGTAAAAAATGAAATATTCATCCATCCAGTATTTAAGTTAAGTTCATCATCATCATCATCATCATCATCATCAAACGTCAAATATCAAATAAATAAAACAAGAAAACAGGTGAATAACCCCTTTATATTCTCTTAATAGATCTCATATCACATTTAAACTTCTTGTGTTCTTTATATTTAAAACGTCTGTTATATCTTTTTTTGTTTTTTGTTATTTTTCTTCTTTACATTTTGGTCATTCACTTTTTTATTATGCTTCGGAGTATTTCTCTTTTATTACTCTTATACTGTATATATACACAGATAATGGTACCTATATCATGGATATCACGTCTTCTGCTTTTCTTTTTCTTCTATACATTAATATGATCATATTCTATTATTTATATATGGAATTACGCGATTACATACATGCCTACATTATTTTATATGTCAGTCAAATTACAACAGAGTATACTTATTTATGTATATGTACATATGTATGTAGGTGTGTGTTAAGTCAAAAATTAAACAAATCACCAGTTTTAACCTGGTCTTGTATCTACAAATTGTGATTTGATTTTTTTTTTTTTTTTGATATCATTTTTCTGTGTATTTTATTTTTACACGATTTATATAATTTTTTACCATTTGTTTATGTACAAAAATATACAGAAAACCTTCGTGTAACATGAACTTTAATTTCTGTATACAAAATTTATACGTCAATTTTCAAGTTATGCGCTATACGTAAAATTTCAGATTGCACAAAAATTCATTGTAACCAAAAATGGAGACATCATAAATATAGATCAACTACACATAACAGGTTCAACTTATCATATTTCAAAAGCAAGAACTAAGTATGATCAACTTAAAATTTTACCTACTTCAAAGTATCACCATAAACTATCATTTAGATCACTTCTAAATAAAATTCATCAGGTTGACAAAGGTGTAAAACATAGGATTTTATTTATTTTATTTTATTTTATATCATTTATCATATGATTTTGTAAAACGTGTTACAACTAAAGTTACCTGTAAATTCTTCAAAACCCCAAAAATGTTCATATATACGCAGATTTATTTATATTTTTATTTTCTTGAGTACTCATTTATGTTATCAATATAAACATGTTTTGCATACAAAATTTTACCGGGATTGAAGAATAAACATATTTTAAACATTTTCGTCATTATCATAACATACGGTTAGACTTTAACCATTTATCACTAATGTACAATATGTATAGTAATGGTAGTATGAATAGAATGTGCATATCATTACGACGTGACATATTTGTATACTCTTTTTCTAAGACTGAACATCATATAATTAAAATACTGCTTTTGTATAATAAACATTAGATGATTGTTAAATAGGTTCTTTGACGATTGCCAAAAAATTAAAAGAAAAAAAAAAATAAAGTACTATATAAATTCGTAATGTGTTTAAATTTTGAGGTCGAAAAACTCTAAAGATAAAACATAAGCACAAGCCATTTTGTTTGCCTATCTATTTCGAATAAGGTATGAATGTGTGTATAACGGAATGTATATACCAATTGAGACAATTTAAATTTTTGAATTTATACAGGATGTATATTTTTATTTTAAAAGGTTGTTAGCCTGTCGTCCCAAAAACGTCCAGTGATAGAGTTAGACTATACCTTACGTACGACTCCTGAATTTTGTTATTTCGTTATTTTACAGCTGCTTCTTATATATGTACATGATAATCCGGCCATTGACCTGATTATCGTTAATCGCTAGTGAAAATGATGAAAATTCAATGATGGCGCTTACTTGCTGTGTTGAAGATATTGTCAAGGTTTTAAGAGGAAACCAATGCTATTAAGGAACATGTCTAACATATCTAAGAGCAAGATCGAGAAAGTAATGATTAGATAATGTATTTCAAAATTAACACAGGATATCAGAAGATAAAAGAAAGTGGAGTTAGATCATAGTGGAAATCAAGGATCATAAGAGGTTGTAGCGCTAAAAAGAAGACGGACCCCTGCCAGATATATTTTCTATTACTGCCACAAGATGGTTCGGAATTTACTGATCTTACAGCATTTTACCTTACATATTTAGAGGATTTTTCCATATCCTCTGCCTGACCATCTAAGTAGGATGCCCTGCTCTTATTATTATGATGATTAGAAAGTCAGTAAATTTACCGATATTCAATTTGTTATATCATTCAATAAATCTAACATATCGACAATTTAATCTGTTTGATTCGCGCACATTAGGGAAAGGAAATAAAATACGTGATGTGTACAAGTTTTTTTCTTTTCATTTTTTTATTTTATTTTTTTTTTATTTTATTTATTAGATAATATTCAATTTATTCATACAGAAAGAAAATAAAATAGAAAATAAACTCACGAGAAATTTGTAACAACAAACAATGTACATACCTTATAGGTACTTGGGAATTACCGCGATGGTTTGATATAATACCGACCATGTAATACACACAAACAAACTGTGAATTTAAAATTTTAACATTCAGAATTAGAGCAGAAAAATTATTCAAGCGTATCTTCTATCATACTATAATACAAAAAAAAAAAAAAAAAAATGAAGCAAAAAAAAAAAAACAAAAAAAAATTAAATTAAAATTATTATCAGTGAAATATGACAAATTTTACCCTATATAGAAAACAAAAACACAAAATTTTGATAGAAAAATGTGAAAATTTTTAGAAATTTCGAAATTTTTCAATTGTGGTAAATATTATGCCTGATTGTGTCTGTAGAAAATTGTGAAATTTATTATTTTAATATTTACATAAAATTTTTGTATGATTATCAATACCCACATTATTGGTACAGACTTCACTTTTTCTCTAATCTCATGTAATTTATTTTTGCAATTGATTGATTAATTGAGTTGAAATTTGAGATTGCGATCGAATCAGTATACCAAAACCGAGCTTCACACCATCATAAATTCATAATAATTGCATTGTCACTGACAATTTCTATATACATAGTTCTTCTGTATGCTCGATAAAACAACATATACATATATATATACTGTTAAAAATTGAACTGTCCTTTTAACATTCACTAGCAGAAGATACAATTAATGAAGGAAATGGTAGAAGAGAAAATTCTGATTCACTATTTTTCCGGGTATTCGGCTTTTAGCTGTGGTTCTAAGTTAATTTTTTTTTAAATCGAAAGTGTTCAATTTCGACATCACGTGCATGTTTTATTGAGCTTACCCTAATTTGATTCGGTTTTTAATTGAACATTAACATATCAATTGTCGTTGATGCCTCGACCTGTACCATTGAGCGCCCGTGTGAACTTTAATTGACTCAAGTGTCAATCACAATCGACACTTTGCAAAATATATAAGATTAATATCAAAACGGCATCTTCTATTTTATATATGATAACTGGGTTCAGAGTACTGTAATGTAGAAATGTAACGTCACTCATTCCATAACTGCAGCAATCAAACGAATCCAGTTGTTATTAATACATACGTATAGTCATTATCGGTCTTAAAGTGCATAAAAAACGAAGATGCAATGTAATTAGCAATCAATAAGACAAGGTGCAATAATGCCCCTCGAACGTATTAAATATGCAAAATTGCACATACATATGTATGTATGCATCAGAAAGTACATATGATGTTTGCTATACTATCCCCATAATTTACTATTCGTTCATTCACTTTTCTTCATTCTTGAAGATACAGTGACGGATGATGATTTCATTGCATACCTGTTGTATACACATACATACGTTATATGCACTCCCATAATGTTATAAAATATAAGCTGTAATGTATTGTTATACAAACAACAAATTATTTGGTATCTATTCAAATATATGTACGAGTATACACTATACACGTTTTTTAAATATTATTACCGTGTTAGGAGTAAAAATGCATGTATGCTTGCATACACGCCATTTTTACGCATGCATTATTATTTGATATGAAATATATATGTAGAAAAAAAAGGGTTATGAATTATGATTACTGTATATATCGTGTATGTACACAGAGTTTGTGTGCATAAAAGTGTAGAGACCACATATGTGTATGTGCATGTGATAAAGCCGTAGAAATTATGTGATATGATATGAGGGGTTTTTTGTTTTTTGAATTGCATTCAGTCAGTATTTATAGGTACATATATATAGGTATAGACTTTGTCTCTCGGTCATTCACATTTTTATGTTAAATACCTGACTATATGTACCTGTAGGTACATATATTTACATATCTCCATATATTCTGCATAAATGATACATATGTGAATAAATATTTATACACGTGTATTACGTTAAGTAAGTAGATATACATATATACAATACAAAACTCTGACTAAAATAACTTGAAATATTATGCTAATTGCTACAATATACATACAATATTTATAATACATAGATGACAACATTATCATCATAACTTCTTTATGAAATGATTTTACTGATCTTTAGAAAATAAAATGAAAAACAAGAAAATGAAAATGATAAATAACGTGCTTAAATAGACGGAGCTATCTACATAGAAAATTTAGATGTTACTTCATAGAATTTTTATCATCATCAGTAGTGTGATCTTTGATGTCCATAAAGGCATTCACTTACCAACTTCTAACATTTTTTTTTTTTTTTCAATAAAAAAATAACTCTCATCATTCATCTTCTTGAAATGAAAAAGGATTTTTTTTAGTGTTTTTGATATAGGGTGTTTCTGTTTATTTCGCTGCCAGCTATTGCTATATGAGAACTGTTTGAGTTTTAAAAATCGTAAGAGAAATTTGATAAAGAATTTTTATAACTGATGTTATAAAAACGTTTGATTTCTAAAAATAATTATATAAAAAGTTTGAATCCTTTTGTACAAAATTTCGTATAATTCGCACTATACCATCATATAGTGGAAATTCATTATAAGTGTCTCAGCAAAAATTATAGTAGACATTCTGAATTTTTCAACCAAATGATTAAAATTCGAAAGAAGAGTCTTTCTAAAAGTTTAAGCTCGAAAATTAAAGAAATTTTTTGTGTTTATTTTTAATTTTTTAAGTATCCATGATTATATTTACAAAGTGGATATAAAGGACCTTTCCCATTTGAACCAAGCGTCATTCTACATATATTGCAAAAAAAATTTTCTTTTCTTTTTTAATCAATTTTCTCAGAAGCCCAAACAGAATCACCCTATATATATGTATGTATACCTGACTTCTGCTATTTTTACAATGTTAACAACATCATTTTTATATATAAAATGAAAAATAAAATGAATGGACTTTAAACTTTAGAAACCGTATTTGCACTAAATATTATTTATTTATTTATCGCAATGTATTTTAGAAAAAAAAAAAATAAAATAAAAAAAAAAATAAAAAACGAAAATAACAAAATTGAACAAATAAACAATCAAATATGAGTAAAGGTTTCTTACGTATATGCATTGCAGAAGGTACATACGTATATACATATATATACATACCTGTAAATGCAACCTATATGCAATGCATGTTTTTGTTTATGATAACACGTTTCGTTTATTTCAATGAGAAATGTTTTCGCTTAAACAGCATTCTATAATATTATGTTAACATAATGTAACTGTAAATGTTCAAAGAGTTAGAAATTATTTTTATGGAACATGAACACCTATACTATAAAATGTATGTATGTAGATTGTAGGTATGCGTTTGCATATTATTGGATGTTTTTTTTTTTTTTTTGTATACTGATAACTAAAGTGCGCCTGAGCTAGAGATAAAGAAATTCATACACTAACACTATACAGTGTATTGTATTATATGTATTATAGAGAGTGCATAGTATAAAAAATAAAAAATGGAAAAGAAAATTAATCACGTGTTATGCAGTCGCAAGAACAGGTGAATACGGTAATAAACTCTGACGAAAGCGAGAATACGGTTTGTTATTTTTTTATTCACTCTGTACTGTACATAAAACATGGGACAATAAAGTTCTAATAAATTTCATTTGGATGGGTTATCCCGTACCATTAAAAAAATGTTTTTTTTATTAGATTGTCCGGTTCATGTCAAATATCGAATGAACATAACTTGATGTTATGTAAAAAAAAAAAAATGTATGGGTTGTATAGAATTATTGGAAATATGAAAATAATCATTCTGCTGTATGCAATGGTAATCCCAAAAATCCTCTTTCAGATTTCAGATATTTTGTTTCACGTTTTCTTTGATGGTACACGAGTCACGACTCATGTTTTAGTCACTATCCCCTTAAATACAAGGCTTTCTCATCTACTAAAATTCGAAATATCGGACCCACAGCCTTATCTATCCCTGTTAGATAATAGCGAAATCTTCACAACCTCTTTAAGATATTTAATAGATTTTTAGTTTTTGTAATTCCTAATGTTCATTTTTTTTTTAATTTTTATTTTCTAGTCCGAAACATTGAAATTATCATCAGATGCCGATTTACATGATTGGTTCTCAGATCGTGAAATAAAAATGTCACAGGTTATTTTACATGATAAATTAATATCAGATGCATTACTTGGTAATGTACCAATTAAAACAGAGCATTCATATAGTCTTAATTCAGATGGTGATTCATCGATACCAGATTCACCAGAAAGTTTACAAACAAAAATGGAGGGTGAGTCTAATTTATTTTGTTATATACTAAGGAGATTTTTTAAAATAATATTTTTACGTACATGTATAGGTATAGATGATGACAATTGTTCGATGGTATCAACAAATATATTCAACAACATTAGATTCAATAAACATTCGAACAGTGTACCACCATCAATATTATTGAGTCAAACAAAGGAATCGTTATCAGCCATATCATCACGAGATAAAAACGAATCGTCCTGCAATAAAATCATCAACAATGAAAACAATGAAAGTAAAAATTATCATCAACACCATCATTATCAACGATTCCAATACAGAGGAAATCATGATATTTCGATTAGTGGTGGTAGTGGTGGAGAACACAATAATATGGATACAGAATCAAATGAAAGTTCATCGGATATAGATTCAGCCAATGATATTCATATTAAAGATGAACCAATGTCACCAGAATCAAGTTGTCCATCAAGTCCAGGCTCTAATTCTTTCATAATGAACTCAAATATGGCAAATACGTCCACATCATCATTTACTAACACACACATTATGTTTGGTCACAAAAAAGGTAAGAAAACAACAAAATTTTCACTTTATATATCAGAAAATCAAGAAAACATTTTTTTTTTTTAGATGAATTAACAACAGCGAAAAGAACAGCACCAGCAGCAACAAATGTTCAAATACAACGACGAGTTATTCTTCCTGCTAAATGTAATATAAAAATTGAACCACAACAACAACATTCTACAGTTTTTGGTTTACCTCCGACACCACCATCATCATTACCAAGCGATGAATCAGAAGGTAATCAAAGTCCAGAACATCATTTAATATCACCGGTATCACCTGCAAGCATCTCAACAACGACAGCAACAGCAACAACGACAACATCAGGTACAACAATAGTTTGTTTAACGTCACCATCATCAACAGCACCAACAGCAACAACAACAACAACGACAAAAAGGAGTTCCTCATCATTTGGTGGTAGTACACATCATTCATCCTCAGCAACAACACGTATCAGTGGCTATAGCAATGGTGGTACATCAACACGACAACCAATTCATACACCATTAATAAGTACACAGCCAAAGGGTTCAACTGGTGCATTAATATTAACTGAAGAAGAGAAACGTACATTATTAGCTGAAGGTTATCCAATACCAACAAGATTACCATTAACTAAAGCTGAAGAGAAATCATTAAAAAAGATACGACGAAAAATAAAAAATAAAATATCAGCACAAGAAAGCCGTCGAAAGAAGAAAGAATATATGGATCAATTGGAACGTAAAGTTGAAATTTTAGCAACAGAGAATGCTGATTATCGTAAAAAATTGGAAACATTAGAAATGTCTAATGCAAATTTATTAGATCAATTATCTAGATTACAGGCATTATTGAATAAGCAACAACAAAATTTAAAAAAAAATTAAATTAAGAATATATTATTAAAAAAATGAAAATAAAATCACCACCTACAAAGAAAACAACAACAATATAGGAAAAATATTAATTTTATTTTTATTGTTTTTTTTTGCAATAATTCAAATGATTGTAAAATTTTATTAATATAAATAAATAAATTAGATAAATTGTTATTTAAATGAAAAAATATATAAAAGACAGAAATAATATATTGTATATTTTTTAGATAATTATTATTATTATTATATTATTTTTCTAAGATTTAAAATTTATTATAATATAAATATATATATACAAATTAAAAATAAATACATAAAAAATTTAAATTCATATGCATGCATATATTTGTTACACAAATTATATACAGGTATTGTAGTATAAAAACATGTAAACGAAATATTATATACATATATATAAAAAAAAAATTATTATTCAGGACTATTCTGGCTGTAGTTAATAGATTTCTGTAATTTGGAATTCTGTTAACTTTTATACAAAATTTATTAACAGTCAAAATTATGATATGAAAGTTAACAGAATGTGAAGTTAGCGAAATTTGCTAACTATAATCAGAATAACTGGTCATTATTGAAAATTATTATTATTATTAGATAATAATGTATTTACAAAAATTATATAAATAAAGAAAATGTTATATTATATATACATATATATACATGTGTTGTCAATATTTATAAAAAAAAACAAAATATATATTTATATATTATTATATACATAATCCTAAATAAATAAATAAATAAATAAATGAAAACAAAATTGTACACATAAAAAATCATATTGATAGCTGTTCTAGTCGTAGTTAACAGAATGCCAAGTTAGCGAAACATGTTAACTATGAACAGAATAGCCTTGATTATAAGAGATGTTATATATAATTTAAAAATAATAATAATAATATATATAAATGTATTTACACAAATTTTGTTATGTGTAACATACAAACAAATGTAATGTTAAAAACAAATTAGTGAAGTCTGTAGATGTGTTTCACTTATTAAAAAAAAAAAAAAAACTCGTCCATCTCATAAGCGAGATGTGTGACTCGGATATGGTCAATTTAAAAATAAAAGAAAAAATTTATCCTCATCTATATTCTGGTCAATCCAAAATAAAATGGCCAAATTTTCCCACATCGCAAGTGATCCAACATACACAGATTTCACTATTAGTCTAATTTAATTTTTATTTTATTTTTAAACTCATCATCGCCATAATTGTTTTCATTACATTCCGGTTGATGATGATAACCAAATATTATATAAAATTGTTTTTAAAAAATTTGCCTTGTTATCAATTCAAAATAAAAAAAAGAAAAAACATAGTTAATTTTTTTTAGAATAATTTTATTTGTAAAATAAACAAAAGAAACAAAAATAAAACAACTTAATTTCTGTTTAGTTTATAAAACAGGAAAAGTTAAACGAATATATATTATATGAAAAATTGGCAAATAAAATGTTAATTGAAGAAAATCTACTTTTTGAAAATAAATAAAAATTTAATTTTAAACTTATCACATTTGTTTTTATTTTATCCAGAAAGATCTCAATTTTTCCTTTCCAATGATACCTATTTCATTAAAATTGTCCTATTATTTATTGAAATAAACCCAATCTTAGAAAACATCATCATTCACTTTCAAAAAATTTGAATTTTAATCGGCTTCAAAAGTATTGAAAATTTTTACGAAATACCAGGCAATCATAAGTTGAAAATTCATAGAAAGCAAATTTTTTTGAAATTTATTTTTAACAACGGATGTGGAAATTTTCAAATTTTGGGTTCCACAGGAAATTCGTTATAATTTCAAAAATCGGTTTCAAATTTGAATAAAGGTTCGTGTCCGCGATAAAGACAAATTCCAAAAATTATTTGTTTATTATAAACACAAACCAAAATATTTGTTTTTCATATACACAAACCAAAAATTTGTTTACCATATAAACAAACCAAAAATTTTTTTACCATATAAATAAAACAAACTGAATAAAAATTTCCTGTCTATGATTTATGACTTATGATTGCCTGGTATTTTGTAAAAATTTTCAATACAATTTTACTAGTTCTATTGAACCAATTTTGATGAAGTGGGTATCATTGCAAAGGAGAATTAAAGATCTTTTCAAATAAAATAAAAACAAATGTTATGAGCTTGTAATTTAATTTTATTTAACTTCGAAAATTGAGAAACAAAAATAACATATACAAATATAAATTTTAAATAAAATTTAAAATATAATTTAAAAAATATAATTTTATATGTAACCGGATACGGGATGTCCGTTCAAATGGTAGAATAAAAAATCGATGTTTTACTTTCTAAATTGTTGAAATTTAAAGAGACTGTAACTGCTGTTTGCTGCTGTAACACTCGAATTTCGGGTAATTGATGTCAATATTTTCTCCTGAAATAAATGTCAAAAAATTTTCTATATCAGTGACATGTCATCTAAAATGTCAAATATTTATTTGTTTTTAAAAATAAATTTGTAAATTACGTTTTTCAAATAAAAATGTCCTGAACCAGAACAACATGGGTTCGTGTAGCAGAAGTAATTCTCGAAGCCGCTCTGGTAGCTTGCAGCAACGACAAAGACGTAGAAGTTTATCTCCAAGAAAATCACATCGAAGACATTGGGATACAAAATCAAGATCACGTTCACGTTCCAGATCACCAAGAGGTAGACGACAAACTACTAGACGAAGATACAGTAGATCACGCTCTCATTCGAAATCCAGAAGATCACGATCTCACAGCCATTCTAAAACATTCAGAAATGATTATCAATCGAATAGATCACATCATTATTATTCAAAACGAAATAATGACAAAGATGAAGACAAACATGAAAATCAACAGCAGTATAAAAATGTAGAAGATAAGCAAACCAATGATAAATGGCAAAATGATAAATTCTATGAAAAAGGTCATCGACGTGATACTAGTTTTCACAACAATAACAGCAATAAATCAGCAAAGAGATCACATTTTGAACAATTTATGGATTCAAGACGTTTTCAACGTGAACTGATTGGATCTGAAGGTGCACACATTGTTTGGAATAAATCACCACCAAGACCAGATAATAGTAGTACTTCAGATGATGATAATGATGATGCGAATACTGGTAAAAAATCAAATAATGGACGAGAAGTAATTAAACAAAGTCAAAAAAATGCCGCTACATCATCAAAAAGAAGTAAGAAAAAGAGGAAGAGAGAAAAGCACAAATCGTCATCATCATCATCGAAATCAAAAAAGAAGAAATCTAAAAAATCTAAAAAGAAAAGAAAAAAAGCAAAAAAGGTGTCATCTTCATCATCATCATCCTCATCTTCATCTGAAGAATCTGATATGGAAGAAGTCTGGATTGAGAAAACTACAAATAATGAAAATAAAGACGAAATGATGGTGTCATCAAGACCATCAACATCATCTATTACATCACCAAAACCATCACAAATGGGTAATAACGGTGGTGGTACAACATCAGAAGAAGAAGTTGGTCCTGTATTAAGACAAACATCTGGTCTAACACATAAAGATTTTGGACATGCACTATTACCAGGTGAGGGTGCTGCAATGGCTGCATATATAGCTGAAGGTAAACGTATACCAAGAAGAGGTGAAATTGGTTTGACATCTGATGAGATAGAGAAATTTGAAAGTGTTGGATATGTAATGAGTGGTAGCAGGTATGGTCATTTATTTTTTTTTATTTTTTTTTTAATTTTAAACAGATTTTATTTCGTTTTTTTTTAAATTTTCTTTGTTTTTTCTTACACAGACATCGTCGTATGGAAGCTGTACGTATACGTAAAGAAAATCAAATTTATTCAGCTGATGAAAAACGTGCATTAGCTATGTTTAGTAAAGAGGAAAGACAAAAGAGAGAAAATAAAATTTTATCACAATTTAAAGAGATGATTAATTCAAAATTAAAACATGATAAAAATAATTAATAAAGAAAACATGAAATTATTGTCATGATATCTACTAGATTCAAGTATGGGTAATGGGCACACTTGCCATCGTGTGTAAAGTTTAATTTCTAGTTCTACTGTTAGGTATTAAGAAATTTTTTTAAATTTTAAAAGAATAACGAACAGTAAAATATAGATTAAGTTAAAAATAAGAGGAATAATAAATAAACAATTAAAATATATGAATTAAAAGTTTTAGCTCTGTTAAATGCCTGCAATCTTGCATAATGCATATAATATCCCATCCCATTCCATCCCACAAATCATATCATCTATATTATATTCTGCAGATAGTATTTATAAAAAATATGAACAGCTGATTTGTATTCCCATGTATGTCTTCCTAATGGATCTGTCACTTTTTGTTTTTATATTGTTATTGTATTGATGGTTGATTGGTCGACAATTTGTTTAAATTTAGATTTTCCATCATTTTGTTATTATTCCATCTTCTGTCTGTGTCGATTTAATTTTGATATACATAAGTGAAAAAAAAATTTTTTTTTTCTTTTTTTGGTGTTCAGTGGGGGTGTATTTTTATTTAAACAAAATATCAAATACATAATTACAAAAAAACAAAAAAAAATGTTAACATTAGGCATTTTAGGCAATATAAAACATGAATTACAAAAGAATTGTTTTAATTTAACAAATGAAAAATTAATATCAGTATGTACAGTAACAAAAGTTTATAAAAAAAAGAAAATCTATTATTTATGTTTAATATTAACTGAACAATATAATAAACCATGGATATATCAAATAAAACAAGAACGTAATAATAGTGGTAATAACGATTATGAATATAAAAAGAAACGTTCATGGAATATTCATGATATTAAATTAATTGATTGTAAAACAACAAATTTAGATACACATGAATTTGATATATTATTTGATAAATTATATAAATGGTATGCAATTAATTTACATGAAAGACAACATTTTTTAATTCAATTATATAAGCAATTATTAAAATATTATAATAAAAAGAAATTAGATGATCGTATTGAATTTAAAAATATACCAAATGTATGGTTAACTGATGATATTTTAAATGATCATGATGATGATGATAATGATGGAGTAAATGGATCAAGAGGACGAGATAATAGCATGATCGCTGTAAAAAAGAATACAACATTATCTAATAATAAAAATAATGATGATAATGATGATGATGATGATGATGCTGAAGATGAGGATTTAACTCATACATTGACCGATAAAGAAATATCTGATTTAACTAAATTGGTATCTGAATGTGATTTTGCTATTAAAGATGCTGAATTATTTATTGAACAATTGGGTAAAAAATTATCTGAATTAGATCGGGTAAGTCTCAAAAATAAACTTTATTTTTTTGATCCCATTGTTTTTTTTTTTTCTAAATATTTTTATTTTTATTGTAGGCAAATATTCAAAGTTTCCTAACATCTGAAATGAAAGTATTAAAATTAATGGAAGATATTGATATATCAATTAAGGAAGCAACTAAATTTGAACAACGTTTAGATGTATACGATGAAATTTTAAGTCATGTTAAAGAGACCATGGAAAAGATGGGCGGTAAAAATGCAATGATCGAAATAGCAAATACAAATAATATAAAATTAATGAATGAATTACATAGAGTGATCGTAAGTTACGTCATTATTCCTAGTAATTGAAGAGATATCTCAATCTTTCCTAAAAGATCAGTTTTAACTTGATCTTTTGGAAAAGTGAAAGATGTTTTTTAGAATTATTGGAAGTAATAACAACTTTTTTTTAAAAAAAATCATTTTAAATTTTCATTATAAAGACTCAACTTGATATTCCCTATCAATATCAACAAATTCTAATGGATCCAGATTTAAAAAGTGATGCAGGACGACAAGAAGCTATTATAGCTGGTAAATTATTGCAGAATGCCATGAATTGTGATATTGATCCGGCATTACAACGTTTATTAGCTGTACAAGATCAAAAGAAACGTTTTGATAAATGGAAAATGAAATTTTCACAAACATTAAGTCGTCATTTAAATAATTTATTTATTCATTTGGGTAAGTACTAATGAACGAAGAACAAGGAATTAAGTTACATTTAAAAAAAAAAAAATGTTTTTTTTCCTTAGGTAACGATTTGGGTGAACATCAATTTCAATCAACTGAGCTAGTGCTGCCGAGCCGTTCAAATTTACATAAAGAATTATCAGTTTATACAGAATTAATGCATTGGATGAAGGCGATGGACAAAAAGGCCTACGATGGTTTAATTAAAGTCTACACAAGTTCATTAGGGAAAATTTATGAAAGAGATTTGAAATATTTTTTTAATCAAGTATATTGGCATACCCCACATTCCTTCTATTTATTTTGATTCACTTTCAATCCAGTGGTTCTTTTATTTATTTATTTTTTTGTTTAAAGGCACGTCAAACGATATCATCACATAAATTAAATTATAAAGAAGATTTGGATACATCTAAAACAGGAAAGGCATCGTCATCATTATCATCATCTGTATCAACTGTTCCGTATGGTCTGTTAGGTGTTAGCAAAGATTTATGGTCAAATTGTGTTGATCCGATTGAAAGAGAAAAATTTGATTCAATATTAGAAAAAGTATTAACTGAATTAGAACCGATTGCGTTAGATGAACAATTATTTTGTATAAATTTTTTTCAATTGGATGTGATTATAAGTCCAACAACACAGCCAACAGTTATAACAAAGGCAACACCATCATCTTCGAATATTCAAACAGAACATCATCAGCAAAGTGAAAAGGATTTAGAAAAATTAGAAATTGGTAAAAGGATTTTCTCAAATGAATTTTCGAATTTTTAATAACTTTCTTTTTTTTAATTTTAGGAAATTTCCCACAAAAGAAAATCAATGAAGAAGTAAGAAAAATGATGATGGCATTATTTGGTGTATTAGAAAACGAATTAATTGCTTTCATAGAAAATTTTGAGAGATTGGATAATTTGTAAGTATAGATAGCTAACAAAAGTAACAAACATACAATAGATTTTATTCTCTACTAATATTTAGATTTACAATAGTTTCCTTATATGTACATATACCTTTTTGTCTTGTTCACATTACAGCTATACAATGTATTTTCTTGTACGTTTAACACAACATGTTATGACAGCTCAGGATACACATTCATTTTTAAGTATGACATATGCATCAGCATTAATACATGTTAAACGTAATTTTGATAAATTTATGCAAATGCAATTACAATCAATTAAAGAATCAAAATTACCAAAACGTTCTAAATGTGGTATTATAACGTATGTTGAAAATTTTGAAGAATTTGCAATAACAATTGAAACAATATTTAAAAAATCAATACGTCGTACTGATATTGATAAATGGTATATACAAATTGTTACAATTATATTTGAATATATAACAATACATGCACATGATAATTTAACAAAAACTCCAAGTCAAGTTATTAAAATGGAAAATTATCATCATATGTATTCAATATTGGCACAATTAAAAATTAATGTATTAGAACAATTAAAAAAGGAAGCTAAAATACGTTATACAGATGCATTAAAATCGTACGTAACAAAATATTTTGGTAGGCCATTGGAAAAATTAAATGTAAGTAGAAACTAGAAACAAAAAATGGGTTTTTCTCTTTATTTTTGTTGTTTTTTTTATTTATTTATTTTTTTTTTTTTTAGCAATTTTTTGAAGGTGTACAACAAAAAGTATCACAAGGTGTTAAAGAAACTGAAATTAGCTATCAAATGGCATATTCAAAACAGGAATTACGTAAAGTAATTGCATTATATCCAGCTAAAGAAGTTAAAAAAGGTTTAGAAAATTTATATAAAAAAGTTGAAAAACATTTATGTGATGAAGAAAATTTATTACAAGTTGTATGGCATGCAATGCAAGAAGAATTTATTGCACAATATAATTATTTAGAGGAACGTATACAAAAATGTTATGCTGGTGCTATGATAACATTAGATTTTACAATACACGATATATTACAATTTTTCTCTGATATAGCTATATCGCATTAAAATTGGATTAAAATAATCAAAAAAGAGAAAAAGGAAATATTACTTACCTGTCGTTTTTCTTTTAAGTTTCAAAAGGTTTCCTGTTGTTTTCATTAGGTTTCAATGATTTTCTTAATGGGATATATGAGCCTCCTCTATACTTCTGTCTAATCAAGATTACGTATTTTTATTTTACTCTTTCATGTTAATTTATATAGTAGAAAAAATAAATAAATAAACGTTAAAGCGCAGAAAAATGTAGTTTTTAATTTCATCTGAGATGCTCCTTCTTCAATTTTTAATTTGAAAAATGATGTTTTTTAAATTGCAGCATTCACTGTGTTCTTTTTTTTCCTTTTTCTGGTCAATATCCTTTTTTTTTTGGAATTGGCTCTTCTCATCATCACAAATTTTCGCCTTGTGTCCTCGACGCACCATTTAAACTAAGATTACATTCCGGTTTAGATTTACCAAAGAAGTTTAAACTAGGTTTATGTTTAAAACGAGTTTAAAATATCTTTGAAATTCGATATTTGCGATTCTCATGGCAATAACCATAGGTTTTTCATTGTTTACATCGTTAATGATCCGATCCATACTATAAAATTCATTGCATCATGTAACACCACTATTCTTACAAAAAAAAAAAAAAAATTTTTTTTTATTATAATCTTTATTTTAATTTATTTTTTCCCTTTATCGTTAATTTATATACGCATATTTTACTTTTTTTTTTAAACTTAAATTAAATCGTATGTATATTCATTACTATTATGTACTTAAATGTAAATTATTACACAAAAAAAAAAAAACAAAAAAATAAAAAACAAATTTTTTTCTTTTCTTCAAACATTGTATTACAAAAAATTTCTTGGTCTTTTTAAAAACAAATCAGAACGATAGTGATCTCCCTTGGCTCCGGCATCAACTGATCATTCTGATACATTTTTTTAAAGAAACACCTTAATATTCCTGTTTTGAAAATGATGCATAGAATTTTCAGCAATTTTTTTTTTTAACCCTATACATATATATTTTTTGTTTTTTAATATTTATAATAAGAAATACACATTTTTATTTTTATATCCTCTGGGCTGTGTCCCATAGATGAACTACTTAATTTTTTTCTTTCTGTTTTCATTATTTCTAACCTGTACACACTTCTGAATGTTCATCCCAGGCAGCCACCTACATAAAATCCCAAAAAAAATTTTCATTTTTAAATCACAAAGAAAAGAATGGCCTTTAAAAACCATAAAACGAAACCATAAAAGTAGAACTAATAAAAAACTAAAAAACATGTACATATAAATAAAAAATGTTAATATTACTCACCTGACAATCTCGACTACAATACCATTGATTACCACATCCAGCACATACAAACTGTGCTTCTTGCTTTTTACAACCTTGACATATTGGTACTTCATTCTCTTGAAATTCTTGACCAATTGCATGCGGTGCAATTCGGTGACATTCATCTGTACCACCAATTGAATCACCACCACCACCACCGACACCTTCGTCAATTACTAAACGATCTACACTATCATCAGCTTCATCATCCTGAAAAGTAAAAAATTTCAATTTACATTTTTCAAAAAGAAGAATAGGAATACCCATAAATGTGGCAACTTACAATGCAAGAAGAAAAATTCATTCGTTCTTTAGCAAATAATTCCTTAACTTGTTGCTGATGTCTTAAAAAATCTTGATGCTGCTGTTGTTGCTGTTGTTGCAGTAATGTCTGTTGAATGGACGAATGTGACGCTGTCACTGGCGTTATTGTTATTTCACTATTCTGACCAACTACTTTTGATAAATTGAGGCCAGCTGCAGCTGCTGCCATTGCAGCTACTGATGATGACGAATGACCTCCAGTTGAATGTAAACCACTACCAGCGCCGCCAACATTTGATGATTGTATTGGAAATGTTACAGAATTATTTGTTGATGGAATTGTTGTAATTCGTTCTGGTGCTGTTAATAACCTTGCCAATGTTGGTGAAAATGAATTTTTATAATTTGAATTTTGATTATTATTAGTAGAAGCTAATCCAGATGATGATGCCGGTGTTGTGTTATTATTAGGTCTAGTTTGCTACAGCACAAAAAAAAAACCGTTAATTTTAAAGAAATAATAAAGAAAATAGTCTGATTTTTTTACTTTTGTTAAAATTCCATGTAATAAAGAGCCAGTTGTCTGTTCATTATTTGAATTATTTGAGTGTGATGTAACATTAACTGGATGCAATGTTACTTCTGGATATGGTGGAGGAGCTGTAATTGCTGTTGATTGTGTTGTCATCATATTACTAACATGATTTGACGATATTCCGCCTATTCCAGATGATTTTGTTGTTGCTGTTACTGTTGTTGCTCCACCACGTTCATTATTATTATTATTAAGACAAATGCCACCAACATTTTGTCCACTCATTTTGGCAAATTGTATTAAAACGTCTTTAAATGATAGATTACCTAAATTTGTATTATTATTCACATTGGCACCACTATTACTACCAAATATATTTGTCATACTGTGTGAGGAATCATTACTTGATGGTCTAGAATTACTCTGAAAAAAAAAAAAAAATAATAATAAAGGAATTTTATTTGTTTTGTCCGTTACTTACATAATCAGCATTTAATTTTGTTCCTTCATTCTTCAAAACATTTCCTAAAATTGATGTCATTTCAGCAGCAGAAACAGCAGCTGATGGATTTATACTACCATTACCACTGCTACTACTACCTTTTAGTCGTCTACCACGTCTTGGTATTACTTCTGGATGTTTTTGTCGATAATCGGCAATAATACTTTTAACATCTTTGAAAACTCCTTGCCTACCAATCATAACTGGCTGCTGTTGACTATTACCATTTTGTTGCATTTGCTGTAATTGTTGCAGCTGTTGTAATTGCTGTTGATGTTGTTGCTGTTGATTATGGCCTATATGATGACGATTACTTGTTATTTGTGAGTTATGATGAGAATGATGATGTTCAGCACCATTTAACATTTCATCTAATTGCTGTTGTACAGTTGCAGCTGCTGTTAAATAACTATTCAATATTGTAGGTTGTTGTTGCTGTTGTTTATCTATTCCACTGGTAGCAGCATGTACAGCTAATGAAGCTGAATTTGAATTTGATATCGTTGGTGGTTGGATAATAGCAGATTTAATTGATGTCGTTTGACTATTACTATTTACTACTGATGATGTGTTATTTGTTTTTGTTGTTCCTGTTGTTGCAGCAATACCAGCTGTTGATGATGATCCAATTGGCTCGAATAGTATAGATGATGATGATTTTGGAAGTATATTTCTAGAAACAAGAAGGCTGTTTAAAAAAGAGAGGTAATTGGTTAATTTACAAATAAATGGCGGTGTTAGGAAAATAAAAAAATAAAAAATAATAAAAAAAATAAACGAATGGAAATGAATGTGAGAACAATAAAAAAAAAGTGTAAATTAAAATAAAAAAGCAAATTGAAAACAAATAAAAATATATAAATAAAATAATAACAAAGCAATAAATAAAAATACTTTTAAAAAAATTAAATCTAAATGAATTTAACTAAAAATTAAAAAAATAAAAAAAAAGTCCAAACGTTCGCCAATTTTTCCCTTCTACTATTTTGCTTTTTAATTACTAAATTTTAATATTAGTAGATTAGATTCTTTATGTTCTTTTTTATTATTTACAAAAAAGAAATTCAAAATTCTTTAAAACTTACCGGTGGATTTGTTGTATATTATTACGTTCTTTAGCTAAATCAGAACTTTTCATATTGGCACGTGATTGTAAAATACTTTGTGTTACACCCAACGTTGCTGTTGTTTGCAGTGATGTCGCTATTGTTGTTGTCGTTTTAGGTATTGATTCTGATTTTATTTCTGTATTATTTAATATATCATCACATAAAATAGCTGCTGCTGCTTTTAAGATGTTACCGTTGTTATTATCATTATTTGTATTCGTATTCATTACATTAGTTAGATTAACAGTTTTATTAGCAACATTCGAAGAATTTGGTGTAGATGTTAAAATATTATTTGTTAAATTCATTTTATTACTTATTATCGATTGATTTTCATTTATAATTTGTTTTTCATTATCACCAGGAATATCATCATCATTGTTACCAGGAATACTACCATCAATACCATCTGTTACCGTAACATCACCACCTTCAATATCATCACCACCGCAACATTTTGTTGACATTATTTCCATTAAATTCTTTTTTCTTGTCAATCTATAATATAATTCTTCTTTAACTTTTTTTAAATGTATCATATTCTCCCATTCAATTTCATTCTTTTTAATCATATCATTTAATGTTTGAATTTCAATTAATATTTGTTGTAAATTTTTTTGTATATCTAATATTGTATTGTTTGATGTTTTATTAATATAATCATTTAATATTTTATTATGCATTTGATATTGTGATTGTAATTCTGTACGTAATTTTTTGGATGGATGTAATACATCTGAATTATCATTATCATCATTTTGATTATCATTGGTAATTTGATTTTGATTTATTGTAATTTTAATATTATTTTTATCACTATCCGAATGAGATCGTTTCCTTTTTAATGGTGTCATCGTTATTATTTCATCAATTTGATTTTTTTCTAATGGTGAATTTTTTGTATCCTAAAAGAAAAATAAATTTAATATTTTAAAAATTTAAAAATAAAAAATAAATTTATTTTCATGAACCTTATCATCAATTTTATCATTCTCATTTTTATTTTTTAATGTTGTAGCAGATTCAGATGCAACTAAAGGTGTTGATTTTTCTATTAAATTGTTTGTATTATTGATAATATTTGACTTTTCATTTTTATTTATTTCTTGGAACTTTTCATTATCACTCGAAATTTCTGATGATTTGTTTTGATCATTTTCAGTAAGATTTTTTTCATTTTCTTCTATTATTTTTGTAGCAGCAATAGTTGTATTGGCTGTAGTAAACGACACAGACGTTACAATAGACGTCACAGACGTCACTGAATTTATTTCATCATTTTTTTTGTTAACTATAATTTCTTCTTGTTGCTGTTGATCCTCGTTAATATTTACTTCATTAATCATACTTTTATTATCATTATTATTAATATTAATAGCAGATTTTTGAATTTCTGCATTTTCATTATTTTTATTATCAATATCATCACAAATTTGTTTCTGTTGTTGATTTTCTTCTTGATTTTGTTTAATTCTGTCCTCTTCTATAACATCCATCATTTCAATTGATTCATCATTCATTTTATCATTGTTCATTTTTTCATTAAGATTTTTTTGTATTTTTATAATATTATTTTCATTATTAATTTTATTTATATCTGAACATTTTTCTGGTGAATCTTCAATTTCAATTGAAATTATTTGATTTTTACTATTACGGTTGCTACTGCTATTAATACTACAAGTGTTTACTTGAATTTCATGTTTTTGCTGTTCTTGATGATAATTTTGTAATTTACTTGTGTTACTATTAACATTTTCATTAGCATCGTCATCATCATCGTCATCATCGTCGACAGACATAATAATTTCAGATTTTTGTTGTGAAGTACTAGGCATTTTATTAGATACATAAATTGCATTTTTATTCATTCTTTTACCATTTAACCTAAAAATAAAAATAATGAAATATTTTCAAAAGTATTTTTCTTAGGGAAAAAATTTTTTTTGTCTTGTCTGCCAACTAAGAATTAAAGATGAAATTAAATTTGGACCTTATATATATATATTTTTTTTAAACGGACTTTCACTTTTCATTTTTTTTTTTTTATTCACAAAAAGTTAATGAGAATTATACAGAACACAGCACAGTCTAAAAACACCAGGAAAAAAATATATGCCGACTTTTTCAATATTAAAAATTTTTTCCAGTGTAGGTATATGGAAGTATCACATATGGAAGTATAGGTAGGCAAATATAAATATGTATAGTATTGCACTGTGCACATTACAACTGCACACAATTGAATGAAATGAAAATTTTCGCTTTAATTCACACAATATCTTATATACGCTTATTAGACATTACCATTACTGTATGCAAGCATACAGAAGATAATATGAATTGAATACACGTTTGTGTAACAACAGAGCACAGACTCTCTCTCTGATGTGTGTAGTAAAAAAACGTAAAATCGATATCATATAGACAACAATACATGTAGCAATGTAGATGTACTTTGTTAAATTGTACAATCTTCTTGTTTTTCGTAAAAAACAGCAGAAAGGCAAAGGCAAAAATATTTTCACTATATAGCACAGAGCATTCAGTCATTGTCATTTTGTATTTTATATGTGGGGTGTTTATTAAGTCAGTAGAGAATCAAACAAACATACACTTTCATTTCATCAAAATTATCAATTTATCCAAACATCACAACCCCCTCATGAGTCTTAACAACAAACACAATACATACATAGTGTAATAAAGTGAAGGAAACTAAAAAACTCATAAAATTTAACTATCGGACATCGGTCGATGAATGGAATTTATCTGAATATGTATCGACTGCTATGTAACTAAATATGTTGTTGTAATGATTATTGAAGAAAAACACTAAAAATATTTAAATAGGGTTAGAGAAATGAGATAGCTCATTCCCGTTGAAACTGAAGGACTGAAGCTTTTTCATATGAGATTTGTACCACCACCATAATTTATAGATGTACGTACAGCGCATACACCTACAATACATATCGATATGTGCATAAAAATGTGCATTAATGGGTATAATGACATGTATACAAGAAAAGTACATGATATTAATATATAAGGAAAATAATAAAAAACCAAAAACAAAAAATAAGGAAAATAGCAAGAAGGGTCGAATCTTTAATATTACGATTTTATCATTTGATTTTTGCTATTTTATTTTCTTATGAATTTAATGGGTGACCCTTTTCTCTTTCATCACATATACGAGTATAGGGAACAAATTGCACATACATATATACAGAGATTTTAACAACGACCAACTAAAATATAACCATGTATCCATACTTGTGTAATATGTTTATTCATTTTGGTCTCTTTAAAAACCTTTTTCTTTATTATCTTCATCTTTTTTTTTTTTATGTAAGTTCAATAGACCTTTCTGTTGTACCAACATATAAAAGATGAAGAACACATTGTTGGTAAATTTTAAATTAAAAAGTTCAATATTTGTAATTACATATACATACACACACTAATACAGTAGAAATTATTCATTTATTTTATTTTAATTAAAAATTGAAAAGTATGTATCTACAACAAATTTATTTTATCGGTTAATGTGTTGTAGTCATATGCTATACATGTGTGATCAGATACATTACGTGTATAGGTACATTGTATCTGTAAATATATTTACATGCTATTTTCAAAGGCAAAAAAAAAAAAAAATTTTTTTATCTACGATTATTAATATTTTGCATTTGCATTATTTATGAGTAATAAAATTTTGTGGATACATACATACATAGGTGTGTAAGTGTTCAATGATTTATTTTTATTTTATTTAGAGACAATAGAAAAAAACGATATGGTAGTTATTGGTAGATAATTAAATTGTGTTACGTTTCTAGAGAGATATGAAAAATGCTTAATTTACAAATATTTTTTGTTATTTTTTCTTAAGGCTAATTAAAAAAAAAAAAGTAAAAAAAAAAATATATAACTTACCATTTAATACAACGTTTTTTAATTTTCATTCTATAATCCCAATTATTTTTTAAATTTTGCATTTTTTGTAAATTTTTATTATTTCTGTAATCGATAATAGCAGTTGTACACATTTTTGATGTTGTAGGTATTGCTTCTGTTTGAATATTCATTTTTGAGGTAGTAGCAGTTTCTGTTGCAGTTTTATATGAAGATTCATTTTGTTGATTTTTTGATAATGAAAATTTAAATACTTCATTCATTAAATAATCATTCATTTCATTATTATCATAATTATTTCTAACATTCACTTCATTATTATCATCATCATCATCATCATCATCATCATCTTCCTCATCATATTCACCAATGTTATCATAAATTTTTATATCTTCTTGATAACTTTTTAATTCAGTAATTTTTTTATATTGTTGCCCGTCTTCACCATCATCATCATCATCATCAGAGGAAATAACTAATTGTACATCATTATCAATAATGTTTTGCCTTTGAACTGTATGAAGATTTTGAAAATTGTTGTAATTAACGTTTTCATCTTCATCTTCATCATCATCCTCTTCTACATCATCTTCATTATCATCATCATCATCATCATCATCCTCTTCTACGTCATCTTCATTATCATCATCGTCATCATCATTTGAATCATCTTCATATGTTTCTTCAATTTCTCCTTCATCTTCATCTATCTCTTCTCCAATCTCCATTTCTTGTACATCATCATCATCATTCTCATCCTGATTTTCTGTATTATTTTCAACTTGTTGAATTATGTCATCATCGTTGGAATCATCATTAGTATTCTCATTATTACAACTATCATCACAATTAATAAGATCCTCACTGTCTTTCTCCATCCTAACAGATTCTAATGTATCTTCATTTTGAGATTGAAATTGAGGTTCATTTGTTGTTGTTGTCTCATCTATTTTATCCATTTCAGATTCATTCATTGTCTTGTCTTCTTTACAATTAATTGATTTCTCATTTGTTATAATTTCTAAATTTGACTGAATTTCCATTGTATGATTTTTTTTATTTTGTTCAAAATCAAGAATTGTATTTGATTTTTCTTCAATTTTTCTATCATTTTCACTATTTTTTTCTTGTTGTTCTTGTTTGTATTCTTTATCCATTTCTTCTTTATCATTTAAAATTTGCTTATTGTTACTATCATCTATCACTTGATTATGTTCTGTTAACAAACTGTTTTTGTTGTTGTTGATATTAGTGTTACTATTATCCTTTGGCATTGAATTATTATTAATATTATTATTGTTATTATTGTTACTGCTATCTTCATTATTGCTGATCATAATGGTCTTATCATTATCGTCTTTAATTATTGTAGTTTCTTTATCATTTGTTAATTCAATAATATTACAATCATTATTATTACTGATATTATTTATATTTTTATTAACTGTTAAAATTTTATCATGATCATCATCATTACCAATATGCTCAATTTCTATTGTTGTTGCTGCTGCTGTTACTACTGGTGTACTCGTACCTGCACTACTACATGATTGAATTTTGACATCCATTTTTATTTTTTATTTTTTACTTTTTTCTTAATTTTAATTTTTCTTCAATTGATTTACCTTTTAATATTTTTTTTGTTTGCTTTTTTAATTTTGCACCAAAAATGATAAAAACTTTGAATTTGGAAAAAAAAAAACACTGAGTTGAACTGTGAACTTCAAATGGAGAAAAAAAAAACCTGTACCAACAACAATATACAAAAATGGAACTTCAAAATTTTTTTAGCACAGAATTAAATGCATTTTCAAAATTTTTTATTTTATTTATTTCACTGCTTATTTTATTACTTTTTTTATTTTTTTAAATGCGAAGTATTTTTAAATCATTTCCTAGCAAAAAAATATTTATTCTAATTTAAAAAAAATTTTTTTTTTTTAAATATGAAAATATGGAAATCTGTACATTAAAATATGATTGAATGTCAAAATGATGATTTTGTTCTTGTTTTTTCTTATTTTCTTTTTATTATCGTTAAGTTAAATGTACGGTAAAAAAAAATTTGCTACAACTGCCGGTGGTAGATAGAAAGAGAAATACAATGATATATCGAATAACTCCAATTCCGAGACCGAGAACATGAAGTTTTATATAAAAAAAATTTTATTTTCTTCTTCTTTTTGTTGTTAAACTATGCCATTTTTGTCAAACATTTCATTTTTTTTTCTTTTTCACAAATCTGAACAAAAATTTATCGAGATAATATTACTAAATTAAATTAATAAAATTGAATGATTAATTATTAGAATAATTTTTATGATAATTTTCTATCAATAAATAATTTTTAAAAATCCACTACACTTCATTTGACTTCATTCACTAATCACTATCACCAATTTTCACAATATTCCTGTCCTGTTCCTGTTTAGTGTTTGCTATCTGCTTTTGCTTTTTTGATGTTTGCTTTTCATTTCATTTCACAATAATTTACGTTTCCTTCTTAATTTTTGTACACCAAAATTCTTCAAATTTTTTGTTTTCATTTTTACCTTTTCCTTTTGTTTCTTTTAGAAAAAATGACTTTAAAAAAGAAAAAGTGTAACCGTTCAGTTGACATTTATAAATTTTTTCGTTATCAAATTGAAACACATTAAATCCAAGTATCAAACCAATTTTTATTAAATCTCCAAGTTGACAACAACTATCAAGTTGACAATATTACCAGCATCAATACGTCAACATTTCAAATTTATCAAATTAGCATTGCCAAATAAAATCAAAAATAATACAAAATTTGACAAAATTTAATTTTTTCATGTTTGATATGAAATTTTGTTGCAGAAAAATTCAAAAATGTATCATCTCAAACATTAATATCGGAGAAATCAAAATTTAAATCAAATAAATTTTTTTTTTTTAAATTATTGAAAATGGATTCGGAATCGAGATGATTTATAATTTTAAAAATTGATGACACAGAAAATGTAAAAAAATTTTATCAGTTACCGACAAAATGGCAGATGTACTAAAATTAAATCTGTGGTATCATATCGTAATATAGGTACTTTCAATTGAAAGATTTTATGTACAGACAGATTTTATAACATACATATGTAGATATGCACTTGCGAATTGCGGGGTCAGGTAGATACAAGAATGGTCATCTATTCGCAGCTATTCATGTATGTGAAATTTTTTCAGTAAACAGAAATGTTTGTAAGAAAATTTAAAACACACAAAATACACAAAATCTGTAATCTTCGTCTTTCAGGCCAACAACTCCTTTCTGGTCATCTACGATAGTTTCTTAGTGTGTATGAATGTTAAAATTTTTATTTTTTTTTTTTCAGATTTTTTCAAATTTCAAAAATTAAAAAATTAAAAGACAATTTGTCACTCAGAAAAATACACGCACACATTTAAAAAAACTAACGAGTATAAAAATAAAAAAAACGTAGTTTATCCGGTCTGACTATATAATTTCATATTAGATTTTCTTCAAGCTTTAAACTCTGGTTGTGCATATGGCATATGTGAATTTTATTTTAATTTCTTTTTTCTATACTGCATTAACAAAAGACCATGTACATTAAATATTGAAAAACAAACCTGTAATTATACGCGATGGAAATTTGTCACCCTTGGAATGTTGTAAAAAAAGAAAATGAAAATTTATTTAAATGAACAAAGTGAAATTGTATACACATGATACGTAAAAAATGTATAGGTACATAAATATGCGTAAAAAAAACTGATTTATTATTTTTCTAATATTCACCCACAATGACGAAATTATATGAAACCATGCATTACCACCGCATTGATATGGTTACGGTGATGATGATGAATAAAAATGTTTTGATAGCTTAAAAAAAAAATCAATCTCCGTTGGTACACGAAAATATAGAAAAATATATGCATGGAAAACCCCTATGTAACACATAAGGGTTTGATGGTTTAATGACGATATCATATATATACTTAAACGATGGTTAAAGTTTGTTATTATAAGGATTAGGGTGAGTGTAAATTAAAAAACTTGATACACGATGTGTATGCATCTATGCCTAAAAAATTTAGTTATAAAACCAAGGAGTTACACTGGTTTTTTGTTGTTGTTATAATCAAAATATGAAGTACTCGAAAAAAAAAGGAAAATTAGAAATAAACTCATTTTCTATAATAGTCAAGCATCCATGTAATTTTCAATTTATTTTCTTACACACTATACTTCCGGTTATCGTTTAATTTTTTTTTTATTTTTAATATGGGTAACAAGAAAAAAAAAGTGAACACGAGTGAGTGCTAAAGAAAAAGATATTTTCGAAAATGACTTCATTATTTTTTGAATTTTGACTTCAAAATACATTAGATTATATGTCGAGTCTTGAACTCACAGATTTGACTATATTAATTATTTTTAATTTATTACAAATAAGGGGGTCCGATCCAGTTCAATATATTTTTTTAATATAACTATATATAATATAAGTAGGATTTTAATCACAAACTTTCATATGATTGAAATTTCAAAATTTTAAAATTCCATTAAACTTCAAAAGCATTCATAAATTGAAAAAAATTAATATACTATATGTATGTATGTATGTATGAGCACAAATTATGTTGTTTAATATCTAAATTACAAATAAATATAGGTAACCATCGTATGTATACGGAGGTTAAGTTTTACAAAAAACAAAATCTGGTTATAAATATAAAGTTAAGTAAATTGCACTGTGAACTGTGAAATTTTCCACGAAAAAAATCCACGATGGTACACGTCAATCAGTTATTTGTTAAAATATATCACATTTCTATATTCAGTTCGTATACGAGAGTCCAAGAAGACCAAAGCTTTGGATTCGTTGTAGCACTATGAAAATTAAAAGTACTATAAAAATTACACGCATTATACGATAATTACCTGTGTAATAAATAATTTTACACACGACTAAAAGAAAATTTTAACATCTGTGCTCTGATATTGAAACAAATAAACAAAAGCAAAATATCAAAGTTTTCTTTTCAATTACTTTAAAATGTTTGTGGGTTACACACATGCATGTACATATGTCAACATGAATGTTACAAAATTTAAACTTACAATGTTCAATATCCTTAGTACAATCAATAGCATAATGATGATCATAAAATGATGATTAACCAAATTGAAAAAGGATTTTGTTACATTTCTTTTTTTTTTTTTTTAAATTTAAATTGTAAAATTCGAAAAGGGGTTTAATTGTTGTGACAAGTGAATGTACTAAACAAAAAGAAACTATAAAGTACACATCACATTGTACAATGAGTGAAATTAAGTGTATCAACGGCAAATAAAAAATAAATAAAAAAGGGATGAAAATGTTATCATTGTGATCATCATCAGTTTAATTTATGTAAAGATACTATCAAAGAAAAAAAACAATCTTGTGATTATATTGTCATTATTTGCATTGTGGTGGTGTGTGATGATAATAAAATGGTAGGTATATGTTTAGGAACTTAAATTTCTTTTTGATAGACAACTATATGACTATTGACTGTGATGAAATATTTTGCGTATACCGAGGATTCAAAGATGTACAGGGTGTATAGAAAATTTTTTTTTCGAGAAATCACGGGTTTTTTCTTAAAATGTTGGCTATAAATTAGAAAATTTTTAATTTTGATTTCGACATCATAAACTCCTGAGATGAGAGATCTGAAGAAGTGTTGCTTATTTCAAATGAAAGACTAAAAAATTCCCTTTCAATAGTTGTGTACATATGTCATCGTTATACAACATATAGGACAAAGATAATATCCTTAAAATTTTGACCATATATATCACCCATTGTTTTCTTTACCTTGTCGCAATGTATCTGTTATTAAATTTCTCATTATTTAGTATCACACACCCTGTGCATATGCTAATGACAAATTACTTAAATACATGCTTTTATTTGAGGGGAGGAATATGTACGGAGAATATGAACAACAAAAGAAGAAAAATGGGAAATTTTAAATCGACTATTTAAATTTGCTATTACACCCTTCAATTAAGATTAAATTAGGTATTAAAAATTGAAAATATACGACCATGTATGCAAATAAAATTATTATGATAAATTGATATGAAAGATCAAAAAGTACACGATCGTACGAACGCGTATATACAATAGAATGTATAGGCGCAGAAATGAAAGTTTTGAAATAATGGAATCAATTTTTGATTTAAAAATAACCGAAAATTGACCAGAATTTTCATGTTTTCAGTTCAGATGCCATACATATGTGTTCTTCCTTGTATCAGATTTCGTAGGGATTCAACGTAAACGCGAATCTTTTGATTTGAATATGAAATTTTTTTTATAATGTACAGTACTAAATATGCATGATTACCAAAAAGGATCAAGCAGCAGTAAGCAGCAGGATTGCCTTAAAGCAAATTTTTGCAATTTACATTCATATTATATGAAAAAGAAAAGCAAAAAGGTTCCGAATATTCACAATCTGTACTGTATACCTGAATGGTCAACGTATATAAATAAGACACTACAAAAAATAAAATAAAAATAATAAAAATCAACGGCTTTTAGAATACAATACCATATTCTATCCTACTTTGAATTTACACATTTCTATACTTATGTATGTCCGCTGTGGCATACCACAGTACCAACTAACCTGTAAATGATAATGATGATGATGACGATGATAAACAAAGCAAACCAAAACCAAAAAGAGCAACATTAAAGTTATAAAAAGACATACATATATGTATATGCCTGTTTGTACAATCATACCACATCATATACAACAATTGCATATGACAACAACCTACAATACATAATCATAAGCCTGTAATTAAACAATTATAGTTACTCCCTCTGTTTTGCCTTAAAGCAATTTTTTTTGAAATTTCTGTGTCCTGTCCAGATTTGTTATTTTTTTGTGGATGGTGCGCTACTCCGCCTTATTTGGATCTTTAAAAATTCATGTATGTATGTATAAATTCATGTGTACGGGCGCATACATTATGTAGGTACCTTTTTATATGATTCGTACGCAAGGTATGTATGTACGTGTACACATATAAGTCTATACTAATGGTCAGTAAAAAAAACAAAAGATTCTTAAAATACTTTTCATTTTTTTAGTCTTAAAATTTATGCAACAAAATATTTAAACCAATTCATACACTTGCTTTTAATCCTTTATATAGATTCATTTATATCATATTCAGAGAAAAGATACAAATATGTATGTATGTAGGTGCAAAATGTAAATTTCATTTTTTTTTCTTGATGTTTAGTCAAAACAATGAATTTTTTAAAAAAATAAACACAATGTGAGTATTTTAAAGAAAAAAACAAAATGTGGATAACATACATACATGGTTTATAATTAGAGCCTATGGATAAGTACAGTGGATGAAAAATTTACTGATACATATTTTCTTATTTTGATGCTATAGTAGATTAGATTTCAATCTTTAAAAGGAAAAATAGGAGGAATCAAAATGCATGCGCAACATTGTTTCTTCTTTTGACTATGCCAAAAATGAAATTCAAAATAAAAAAATATGTTCAATTTTTTTTTATTCTGTCTTAAGCTAGAACCAAAATAGTTTGTAATTTTCAGCAAAGTATATAATACGTCAACCGTGTAATCAAATAAATTCATTAGATCAGTTTCGTCAATTTTGAAATGCCATTTCTTAGTAAAGTAATCTACTTGTCGTAAGGAGAGTATGTACAAAGTAAAATTTTCGGTTGTTATTTCATAAATCCAGTGAATTTTTTTTTTTTTTTTTTTTTAAACAAAATGACTATATGATATTACTGAACTTTGGTTCACGTTTCCACTATATATAGTTAATATGCTATTTCTAACATTTCTTACTTTATACTTTACGTTACGCTTTTTTATTTTTTGTTTTGGTTAGACATCTAAAATCCTCATGGTTGTGTATTTGAAAAAAAAGGCAAACATTAAAAATATCTGTATTGTAGAGGATCAATGTCAATTGGCCGGATCAAATGATTAAATATTAAACCATTATATAAATACAAAAAATACATGAGTAAATATTAATTCGAGGGTGTCTCTCTATCTATATCTCTATGTTTCATATATGTATGAGTTCATCATATTCTGACAGTTTATATAAATTGTACAACATCGTCAACATAAAACACTTTAATTTTTATTTGCACTTAACATATGTACTTATATTAATAAAACCCTCTTGACATGCGTCTATTTATGGCTGATGATGTTGATATTTAATTTTCCAAATAGAAGAGGACTTGATTAAATCCAAATTAAAAAAAAAAAAACGAATTTAACAATAAAATTGTATTCGAGTAAAATACACAATCCTTTATGTACACAAAATACATACATATTTAGAAATATGTATATGTACACTGAACTTGTAAATGTACATACATATGTATATGTAACGTACTTAGATATTCATGTACCAATTTAAGGTTTTTAATTCATTTCATTTTCATCTGCATAAATGTCCATTTTATGTTTACCTAAAGTATCAAAGTTTAAAGATAGATATTGAAAAGTAAATGGGGTGATATATCCTTGCTACATTTTCATGAATAATGTTAATAAGATTCAATAAAACTGTAATAGACACATTTTAAATTTTGTCATATTTTCAAAGAGCTTATCGGAATAAAATTAAAAGACGCAAATAGAAAAAAAAAAAAAATAGAAATTATGAAATATGTTAATTAACATAATATGTTATGTATATTTATCAGGATGGAAAAATTCATTTGAGATAAATAAAATAAAATATGAAAAGGATAATGATGATATTGTGAGAATATGAGAAAAATTATGCAATTTAAAAGTTCAAGCAACGGATCATACTGTACAAGAATTCAAATAATATAATTCTTAGTTTCATATGTATGTATAGCACATCTACAACTATGTACATACGATGGAGCCTCGTGATATGCGCGTGCTTCAAACGTGATCTTTAATCATTCTTGAGTTGCTTCAAAAAGCAAAAAAAAAAAAAAGAATTATGTGTTATATTCAACTTCATTTGAGGTACGTTCATATACTTATGATTCTAAAAGGAAAAGCAAAAAAAAAAAAAATAAAATGAAAAAAAAATCTAAGTAACAGCATTGTAACAGCACGAATTTGAAGTGCATTCATGTAAATACGTACGTACATACATAATAATAACTGCGCTTGACCTAATCAATGAGTTACCATGTAGTATCTTCATAATGTGCGTGAGTGTACAAGGATTTATAATATACATATATATATCCATGAACATTATCAGATCAATCGCTTACATATTTACAGTCTTGTTGAATACTGGCTGGTTGGCTGACTGACTGAATGATGATGATCATCATCATAATTGCAATGATGATGACGATGATGGCATTTAACAGAACAAGACAAGAACACCATACAAATATCAAAGTTAAAATAATTAAAATGCATTATAAGGGTTTTTCATTATGAGTTTCCATAGTAATTCTAAAATAATTTTACTGCACTTTCAATAATCTGTTTTATGAATACAATAATTTTAATTACACTCAAAAAAATTTATTAGAAAATTTTCTCTTTTCCATTTACGTTAAAATAATGATTTTCCAAAAAATTCGTATCTATATCTAAATTTTTACTGTGAATTTCGTAGTGTGGGAGTGGATAACCCAATTATATATCTTATCAAATAACAGCGTTGTCCGTGCTCTAATATTACAGCATTCTTTTGCATTTACGTATATTTTCAAGTCTTTTAATCGCATATAAAAAATATTATTATAATCATCATCCTTAGAAAAAAAAAAAAAACAAATTTTCAAATTAAAAAAAATTATTTTAATTTTCCTCTAAAAAAAAAAAGAAAAAGGAAAAAAAAAGTAATGATGCTTTTTTATATTCATCATTTAATGGTAAATCTAAAGTTATATACTTACTTTATATGTGTATTTGTGTAATTATAAGGAATTTATGCATAGCAGAGGACTCTTGAACGATATATATACACGCATATACGAAGGAAAAATAACTTAAATTATGTATTATGAAAAAAGGGGTTTCAAAAGAAATATATACATACATATAGGGATAAAGACAAAACAAAAAACCTAATAAATTTGCATTTCGTGATATGATTTCTCACGATGATGATAATTTTTGGCACGCAACATATAAAAAAATTCAAATCATGACGATATGACGATTGTGAATGATTACCAGTAAGGAGAATTGGTCCGTTTGCGTATATAAAAATATACCATATTCATTAAAATGTAAATTATGTGAATATGTGATGCCCTTTTAAAGAAATTCCCAAACATTATCTCTATTATAACAATATTTGTATACATATACATAATGTGCATGATGCATACTCTAAGATACATGCTCTAAATTCTTGGTTTGCAAATATTCAGAACTATTATTCTTATATTTTAATTTATACACAAAATTTCTTTATTTGTAATTTTAAATTTCTTCATATACTAGTAATTACTGGGTAATAATTTCATGTCAAATTATGGAATACATATCATACTTTCTCTCTTTTATCTTTTTCCTCCATTACAAGGCTGACTGTTATTATAAGCCATTGGCTTTCTTTTGATTAGATTTTGGTTGATGTGGCTGACCAATCTCAAGAGAAACTACAGACGGATTCATAGCTCGCCATTACAGTACCTAAAAAGAAAGTTTCCTTATGGAAGAACGAAACTTACTGTAGAAAGACAAAAGTTTTTCTACGCTTCGCGAAAGTTATAATTTTCTTTTGATTGAATTTGTATAATATTCTCCGTTTTTCCCAGAAAATGTTCCCTCTTTCAGTTATGTTTGTTACCTGATATAGCTAGACACTATAGGCAGTAACACAGTGGATGCTCTCTCTATATCACGATTTTCCTTCTTGCAAAGTTCATACTTCATAGAGCTGTCCTTGGTCTTCTATAAATTTATATTTTATACTTTTGCATAAAATATAACAATTTCGTTAAATTTTTATTATTCAAAATGACTGATTACATACTCTGTACAGAGATATACATACATACATGTATGAATGCAAAGTATAGAACATTAAAATTGATAACAATAATAAAATTATTTGTTACAATATCGTATATATGCATATTGGTATAATCCATAATCCATAACTAAATTATCTATCAAATTTCTTTTCTTTTTACATTATAGTCTAATGTATATACATATATACCAGCAAGTAACTCAATATTTATTTTTATGCATATTTATATTATTTTACATTTACATATGTATATTGGCTTATTTAATTCATATCATTTTCATCTCTTAATAAAACATGTGTTTAATTTTATATAAAGAGTAAATTGCATGATACGTTTACATTTTGGTTGTTATATAATGTATGTACACCCATTTAAACGTAAAGGAAACGATTACTCCGTATACGCGTATATATCATTTAAAGACCATCAATAAATGGATTATCTGCATATTTAAATTTGCATAAATATTACATATTAGTTAAATTTTCTTTTTTTCTTTTCTTGGTATAAATATTAAAGGGGATAAAAAAATTATTATCAGAAAATAAGATTAAGTGTATTTTTATTTATATAACAAAAAAAAAAATTGTTTTTCTTTTCTTGTAAATAATTCGAGCATTCGAAAAAACTATTTTCCTTATATGTCCTTTTTTTTTGAGTCTTCGATATTATTTTAAGATAAATCAAAAACAACTGAAAAGAAGTCCTTCCAAATGTGCTTCTCAAAGTCAATAGACATCAATTTGAAGAGTAATTCAACTTTTACTCAGTGTTTATTCCAGCTTTATATATGAACACATTGCAATATACAGCGATATCTATATGTATAACAGCATTATTACATAGTGTATACACTCGTATGTATTGTGATATGTTGTTGAATCGATTATTGTCAAAGGCAATTCAATTTAAAACCAGAAACTATCCACATTTAGTATAATTAATATTCAGTTATATAATGCCGGTTAAATTAATTTAGGTATCTAATTTAGTGGTCAAATTCAATTTCCTATAATTATGATAATATTAATTATACAATTTTTATGTGTCTATTTTATGTATTAAAAATTAATTACAATACTATTATGACATAAAGGTGAAGCAGAACAGATTGCTACCATCTCTGAATGTTCGAGTGAGGGATAGGGAAACATGTGACAATAATGAAGGTGATAATAATGTATATTTTTTTGAGTATTCCTGTTTTTTATCCTTTTTGCAATCTGAATAATTTGGTAATCAAAAATAAAAACAAAAAAAAAGAAGAGAATTTAAGTAAATAAAATATATCGATGTAGAAAAATATGAATGGAATACTCGTATTTTTCAATGTACATATGTACATGTAAAATTTTAAATTTAATTTCCCTGAGGCTTATATTTTTACAATTTCATTCCTTTTTTTTTTTAAATCAATCGTTGGAAAAAAAAAAAAACATTTCTCAAGGAGATAAAGTTTTTGCTTTGCTTTCTTATATGGTACTGTATCTTATTGGCATTTTATATATAGTAACTATATACACAAATACTGATGATGGCTTTAAAATAAAATCTTTTATGTAACAAATACATATTTTATAGTATACGCACAGCTGCTAAATTTTCCGTAATTTAAAATGTACAAATAATGAAATCAAATAAAAAAAAATTGTATAAATAAATTTAATATTTTTTTCTGTTTCCTTGTTTAAAAAAAAAAAAAAATGTAAAAATAAATCACGGCCAATTGGTATAATTCTCTTACATACATACGTACGTACATCGATGATACATGAGAAATATATACACATAAAATTTCTTTTAGTTGTTGTTTTTCCAATGTTCCGCCCTTTTTTTAAAATTTTCATTTATTGCAGAAAATTTCAACAAAAACTTTTGTTGAATATGTTGTTCACTTTAATTTTACGTTGATTTTTTCTTTTTTTTTTTTTTGAATTTTGATTATTAAAAAGTGAAAGTATGACGTATAATGCATATACGATAACCAAATAAAAATGTGCATATTATCAAAATAATTGCAATTTTTGCATATGTACACAATGTGAGCATGTACAGTGAACCTTCAATATAAAGCGGTAACTTTGTAATGTGATTTGTTGGAAATTAAAGAGTATAAAGTTGAAAGTCAAATTACAGAAAACTGATAAAATGGTGAAGCGACAATGTGATTAAAAATCATCATCGTCGTAGTAACAGCTCGATGTGACTGAAGATATTAGTGTGCTAATAGAGCAATTGCAGATAAATCTTAATAAAGGCGAAGGTTTCGCAACAACTATAGAAGACAACATTATGATGATTATTTATTATACGGTTTTCATATGATATTTTTCAATCATGCGAGTCAATCTAAGTTCCTATATACATAACGTGACAATTTTCATGTAATGTGGTACAAATTATTCACATTATAGGATGGTTGACTCTATATTGCAGAAAATATATGATGTATTGGAAAAAATTAATCCAAAAATAAAAACTACAACAGTACATCTACTTTAATAAAGATATTTTTAAACATATACGAGTATTTCTGTTTTTGAAAGTGGCATTAAATACACACGTACGTTATGTGCTATACAATATATGTAAATAAAAATATGTATATACATGCGTACACTCTGACACAAGTACAAAAATATAATTCTTTTTTTTTTTTGTTTTTAAATAAGGAATTGCGTATAAAAACCCTACGGGTAAAAAGGCAACCGTTTTTCCTCTGAACCAAAAATTCCGAATCATCATATGTCCTGCCCACTCTCCCATCATCATCATCATCACCATTGTCGGGAATTCATTTTTACGTTTACATCAAAAAGGCATTTACGAATATATGTATATGCATGTACAAAACAGGACCAATTTTAATATACAGAACAAAAAAAAAAAAAAAAAAAAAAAAATATGCATTGTTTACTATTTATATGTTGATCCCTATACGCATATCGATGTATACTATTAGAAAAATAGAAAAAAAATAAATAAGGAATTCTACATATAGAGAGAAAATGAAAAATATGTGCTAACATTTTATTTTTATTGGGTCTTTATTTCGTTTATAGAATTTATATACATACATGTGCATATATGAGTGTTTCTATAACGAATTTTACGCTTTTATCATCGATCGAAAATAAAACAGGATTTTCATTGTGATGTTCCTTTTATTTTATTTATTTGACTTATCTTGTGTTTTTATGCATGGCATTCATATTATATAAAATCAAAGATACTAAATTTTTATATGGTTTCGAGGGTTGCATATACTCCCTACAACACATCAAAAACAAGAAGAAGAAAAAAAGCAGCAACAATACAAATAACACATCCCACCTTTAGGCTATTTATGTACATTTTTTCCTATATATGTATATTCATTCGTTATTACGTTCATGAACTGTTTAGTTTCAAAACGTACATAGACTATTATGCATATGTATGTACTTCAATGTAATATTTCTATACTACATGTATGAAAAAATGTTTGTTTTTTGTTACCCTCTATACGGAAACACCATGTATTCAAATATTTTTTGCAGATTTTAATTTTTGTTTTTGTTCCGAATAAAAATTAAAAACATATGAACATCGCATATTAAAGATAAACAATGGAAATTTTCTAATTGATTAATTAAATTTTAGTACAAAAATTTTTTTAGTACAAAAAATTTTTTAACATCGAATTTTTAATATGTAGTAAAATAAAATCGATATCAATTAAAAATATAGTTTTCATATTTTTTTTTTTCAGTTGATAAAATTTCATATATTTGAATTGCATATTTCTATCATCAAGATCATTTTGATGTGTTTGGCTGATAATACAAATAGAAAAATGTTTTAGTAAAAATAAAAATTTTACAGAGAAAAAAAAATAATTTTCAATAATTAAAAAAATTACTTCTATAATAAATGTATGCTTTATGGTCACTTATTTTCATTCAATTTGAATAAATTCATCTTAAATTTTCAATTTTTGGTTGCCAGTTTACTGTATTTTGAAACAAAAATAACAACAATCGAAAGAAATAATATGACAACAACGTAAAATTCTTCAAACGCCTGTCCTGTAAGAAATTGCACGTATTTAATCACTATCAGTTTATTGTGTAAGACAAATTTGAATAATGAAAATGCGCTCTATACGTTCATCATTATCCTTTTCCTTTTCATTTTTACTTTTATTATATTTATTTTCTTTGGTATTCAAAAATTTTCTTCTAAAAGTTTTTTTTTTAAATAAATAGAAATTTTTCGCTAGACTCAACGTAAACAAAACAAAATAAAAAAGAAGTTTTCAATCATGATGAATTCAAAATCTTTTTATGTTTTTATTTGACGTATACACATCATATTGTATACCTTTAATAATTATTTCTCTTTATTCTTTTGTATATTGTACACATTTTGTTTGTTTATTTTTTATTTTATAAATCAAAAAGAAATACAAGAAAATAAAATTCATCATTTTTTGTTTTTTGAAATTTTTTTGAAATGTATCAGTAGTGAACAAAAATAAACTTTTTTAAACAAAGCTTACATACACGTAAAATGGGGTCTGTACATAAAATTTTTATTTTTCTTTTAATGTCTATGTATACATACATAAATAAATAATGTGATACATTGAAGAAATATAACGCTATAGAGACTCACCCATTTTATTGTGTCCTTGAAAATGATAACTATATTTTTCTATGCATTCATGTACAAACTACTCATATCATCCATATACTGCATATCATGATCCTTTTCAGAATTTTTTATTGCATTTATATTCATTTATTTATTTTTATTTTTTTTTTATTTTTTTCGTTTTCTGTTTTTGCAATGGTTTTTATGTCCTTGTAACGAATAGGAAAATATACAAAAGAAAGGTAATTAATTACCTATTTATAAGAAATGTACCTGCATATACATGATACACAATACATTTAATTTAAAGAAAAGTCAAAAAGAATTTTAAATACGCCAAAAAGTAAAATATTAAATGTATTCAAAGGATTATGCAAGCAAAAAAATGAAAGTACAGTTAAATTGAAAGATACTTATAAAAATACATACATATAAAACCGTCGGGTTCATTTTGGATAAAAAAAAATGTTCTAAAAGTTATCATTTTAACATAGTCATGTTTATGGGGCATAAAATTTTTTACATCGTTGCCATTTTACTTCTCTTTTAATTTTTGTTTTTAAATACCGAAAACTGGAAATCAAGCAATGAAAATGAAAAATGAAGTTATTTAAAATAAATGGAAAAAAATACAAGAAAGTATCCATTCAATATACATACATATATATAATAAAACAAATATTAATATTTTTCCAAACGATTTCACCAATATATTGTATAAAATTATCAATTCCATTAACTTGGTCGGCTAAAAGATTTTATCCAAATCATTGATTGACAAATTATTTCTGTCGTAGATGTTAAATACCAAGAAGTATTTAAATGTATGTACATCTCATTGTGACCAATTTTTCTTTTTTTTTTTTTTACATAAAAACATCTAGTTTTTCTATGTTTTGGTCATGTTTGCATAGGTTGACCAAATTTTCTGATATAGCATAACAAATCGACGTATAACAAATTTCATTAATATACCATTTCAACATTCTCTACGCGTTCTTTTATGTCCTCGAAGTAATTTTTGCAAAAATTTAATGTGAACAATTTTCCTCTAAATTTTTAATATTTAAATGATTTTTTAATTATATTACAATTGTTCAAAATAAGAAATTATGTTATACAAAAATGAGATCATATCGAGGATGCGAAAAAAAAAGAACTTACTCTGCTGGCATAATTTTTTTTCTAGAAGCAAAAATTATGTACATGTGTACGTTGGTTTTATAATAGAATCTCTCGTACATAGATAACTATTTCAATATATATTTTTTTCTTGTGTATGACATACAAACATTATGGGATAGGCTGTAGCCCATCCAGGGTTGAGAATCCATAATGCCAAAAATAAAAATATCCTTCTGTATATGTGTATGCTAAATTTTTTACATTTTTCACTGTAAAAAAAATAGACATATTTTTATTACAATAACAAAAACAAAAGTTTTTTAAATTGTTTTTTTACCGAAGAATTTTGAACTTTTTTATTCTATAATTACCACATGTTTTTTGTATTCATATACATTTATGTTTTCACTTTTATTCTTGACTATATACAATGTAAATTTTCTAAACAATTGTAAATTTTTATGTGAATATACGCGTATAATGTAATTTTTAAAATTGTAGAACAAAAAAAAAGAATTTATGAAGATCATTTTTCTAGTATATGTACAATACATTTATACATACATACTATATGTATGTACATTGATAACATATAATCTAATTTTATTTGTAATATATATACATAGGTTACATGTTCTATCTACAATAATTGTTATCTATTTTATATTCAAATGGTATAACCATCAGCAAAATCATCGGCAACACATACGCATTTTTAATTTTTCATATGTTTTGTACGCACACTCAGTACATAATTTGAAAATTTATGTACATATGTATATACATAAATGTATGTTTACTTGTGTGCATATGTACATCTAGTAGCAATAAATATGGAACACCCTTTATTTATCGGTATTATGTACAATTTATACAAGTTGTTTTTGTATAAGTACCAGAGCCCGAGTATATATACATACATCTAGAAATGTATACGTATGCACTTGGAGAATTTTCCTTATAGTTTGCTTGGGGCGGATACATTTTAGTCAAGTTAGAGGCTATATTTGCGCTATATTCCTGCGAGAAAATGTATATATTGTCGTTGTTCCTGTGTACATACATGTATACATTTGATAAATTGCGTACACATACATTTGTATGATACGTAAAACTGAAAATACATGCAAATTGAAGTAAAAATAAAAAGAAAATATAAAAATGACATTGGTTTAAACTTTACACAATTATGACTAATGTGAATTACAGGATATATTATAAAATCACATCGCATATGTTTTTTAAGCAATGCGATGCAGCACATGTACATCTTTACTGTAAGTTACATACATATATATCCATAAATAACGTGTGTATACGTGTTCGAATGTATATATATGTACATACAGTTTAGAAAATTCTTTGGGGGTTTGCTTTATTATTTCATGTTCCCCCGAGAAGTTTTGTGTTACGAATATACGTTTATATGAATAAAATAGGGTGGTACAGATATGATATTAAGGGTGCAACAATCAAACATTTATCTAAACATGTATGTACATATATAGACAACAGTATATATATATATAGGCTACGCACATAAACACAATTTTCATATCTGCGTAAGCATTTATATATGTACACAGAAAATTTGAAAATCTTTGAATAAAATACAGTAGTAACATAAATTGCGAATGTGTTGTGTCTAAAACAATTTTTCTGTATATATATTACATAACGTATACTAAAAAAGATTTTCATTATATGCGTTTGTACATATATACGTATTTGAACACAAACAGTAGTTTGATGATTTGTACATCATCATCCTTGAAGCAATTCCCTCTCGAATATCCCTATGGTTCCCTATACAGTATACACATCATATATACTCTTGTGTGTTGTGTATTAGAGTGAATGTCTACTGAATATATTCATTTATCTGACAAAAAGGAAAATATATACGCCATATATAATTTTCTCTATATATACCCTACATACATACATTTCTACATTGTACCTTAGCTAACCTTATACACGTATACTGATATTTTCAACGTACATACATATGAAAACTTTGAAATTGATGGTATTGTTTTTGTTATTGTTGTATCTAAATCGTATATACGCATGAAAATGTTTATACATCATATATATGTACATATGTTTGTATGTATATTAAAAAACAGAAGCTGAAGTATACACCCCCAGGTATTGAATAGCCAAGGGCTGAAAAATCTTTGCAGTTCGGATTGAAACCTTAAACGCGTAAGTTTGGGAAAAAATATTACACATATAAAAAAAACATAATAATAATAAGGAAAAATTTTTCCTCGATCAGTAAATTGTATATAAAAAAAAATATACGGAAAAAAAAGGAAATAAAGTTTTACTCTATTTAAAAAAAAAAATATACAAAAAATAAAAAGAAAATTATGAAAAAAGGAAAAATCATAGAATTATTATAAATTATCTTATACACATAAAAAATAAAAATAAATAAAAAATGAAAAAGTAAACAAAATCACTATTAAATAAACAATCGACTAACATTTAAATAATCCCGCCAAAAAATATTTTGAATTGTTTCTTTTTTTTTTTAAATTTATTTAAAAACAATAAATCAAAGCACTAAAAAAAATAAAATAAATAAAATCGGACATGAAAATTTGATTTAAAACGATTTCATGTGAATGTATGTGTAATTTGATTTTCATTTTTTGTGTAAAAAAAAATAACAAATTATTTTATATATTTAAACAATTTTTTTTTTTTTTTTTAGTAGTAGTGTATATGTATAGTAAAAGTTTTTGATTCACGCATAAAATTTTTTGCATTCCATAAAAAATGTACAGAATTGTATGGTACATGTGTGAATAGTTTCGTGATATATTTTGTACATTAAAAATTCATATACATTATTTTTAATAGTGTGAGTATTAAACATATACAATATACTGTTTATATATACGTATGTATTGTGCTGCTCTCAATATATCGTATGAACATTTTATTTATTTTAAATAAAAAATTTCTCAAATATATACGTACAAATAAGACAAGGCTGCTAAAATAATAACAACAAATTTTTCATAATGTAACCACAATGAAAATTTAAATACACAAAAAATTTAAAATAAAAAAAAATTGTTTTTTTTTTAGGCTAGTGGCAAATATCTAGTATTGATACTATATATGAAATTGTTATTACGGCGGTGTTAATCATATTACCATGCTGACACACATTAAATCATAGTATCAAGTGATGTTTTTAAATTTTTTTGTTAAATTCCAAAAAATTTCGATGAGTTTTTGAATAAAATGAAAATAATTAAAAATTATATAAGCAAAAGTTTTCATCAAAGCGAATTTTTTAAATTATTTCGAAATAAAATCAATTGATTCTAACAAGATTATGTGTAGTTTCATACTAGATTTTTTGTCTAGTATAAAGCTAGAATTACGTGATATGATTTGAATACTAGATTTTTGTCGGTGGTCTTAAATATTGAAAAAAATCACACATTTTGTGTATACTCATAATTAAATACCAGTCAAAATAAAAATTTTATCATTAATTCTTTTTTTATCAGCGAGCATTTTATTCTACAGATCAATTGATCACATTCCACAGTTTGCAAATCAAATCGAATCTATGTATATACGAATATGAAATCAAATTACAATCAACCAATAAATGTGTATCATGAATAAATTCTAGAAATAATTAACAATAATTAATAATTAAGTAATTTACTCAATTTTCAACCTGATTTAGGTAGTAGAGAACAATTTCATAATTTTTTCACTTTTCTGTGAAGTTTATTTTTTTCGAAAAATGAAAATTCAATAAAGAAAAATGTTTTATTCGATTATTTAGTTATCGTTATTTTGAAAATTTACAACGTCTTAAAAGATTTATCGTTTATTATTTTATTATCATAATACAAAAGTGAATTTTAAAAGTATACTAGAAAACAACCAAAAAAAACTAAAAATAATAAATTGATTGTGATCAAGAAAATTTTCAAAGGAAAAAGGAAAATTCTATAAAATTTTGTACAAATTATCATTCTGGACTTCGTAACAAATTTTCGAAATAGAAAGGTAAATTGATTCTAAATAATTTTCATTTATTATTCAGAATTCATTTTTCATTTTTTTTTTTTTTTTGGAATTTTAAAATGTTATACAATTTTGTATAGAAATATAGTAAGAAAAAAATGAATTCTAGAACATCCAATTGTGCGTTGGAAAATGGATGCAAATTATTTTCCTAATTTAATTTGTCACATAAATTTTATTAAATTCTTCTTCGTATATTTTTTATTTTATTTTAGGAGCTGGATATGTCATTTCTGGCCACATTAGATGCAAATGCATGGCAGGTAAACACACATCATAATAATATTTTTTTTTTGTTTTACTTTTCTAATACACTTATAAACTTATTTTTTAAATTAATATCCTTTCAATATATTAACGTACTCGTATATAAACTTTATAATATGATTTTAATCGACTGACTAAATTTCACCAAATCATCATAAAATTATCCATCATCACACAAAATTGAGTTTCCTATCTAATAAACATAAATTTTGTTGTACATATACATATTTGAAGGGTCGTTTTGGTCGGTTGGTCGATTTATTATTATTTAGTTTAGTTGGTTGGTCTTCTGTTTGGTTTGTATAACAAACTTTATCTTCGTCAAAAATAAAATGATATTGGTAAAAGAGTTCCTGGATGATGTATATACCTGATATACATAGTATAACTCAGAACATTCAATTTTCAATTTTATGTCATTTTGAACATCATAATCGTTTTACCTTTTTGCCATCACACTGCTATTGCTATCGTTGTTGTTGTTGTTGGAGTCATAATGATATTATTTGTACTTCAGTAAGTATAGTTACATTCACATAAAATTTATACCAAAAACTTAAACCGGGAAATTTGTATATGTTTTACTTTACTGTATGTATGCCTGTATGATAACTTTGGTACTCTTGAAGTATGATAATTAAATTGAATATGAAATTTTACAATATCGAAAAGGAAAATGTTCTTGGTTTAGCAAAAAAAAGAATATAGGAAAAATAAAGAATTATACTTGACAAAAAAAAATGTCAGAGAGAAAATACTAAAACAAACTTTCATGTGGTATAGGCAAAAAAAAAAAAAATTGAGGAAATTTATAAAAGAAATTTTCATAAAATAAACATACGTATTGAAATGTTGTTTTTATACTGACTGGTTCTATAGTTTTGTTCATAACACAAAATTTGAAAATTCAATTTGAAAAAGGATAATAAAAATTAAATTCAAAAAAAAAAAAAAACTGTTTCCCTTTGATATTTTTCATTTTTTCATTTTTCAATTAAGGAAAAATTCTAGAATAATTATTGTCAAAGTGTACATACATATGTATGTACCTACATAGTTTCATATAAATACCCTACACCGGGTGAATTTCAAAATGCTGAAAAATGTATTGTGATGCGGTATTATACCAGTATTGATATACAAAAATTATACAATGTCACTAGTATGTTACGTCAAAGAAATTCATGATGCAAGTGATTAATTAAAATTATAAACGTTCTAGATCTGTTCACAATACATTTTAATGTTTGCTTTTTGAAATTTTTCATCGAGACAACATTTAAACATTTTGGAAATCATCGATATTTAATTTTTTTAGAATTTAGAATTTGTTGTGTTTACAGCGTTTATCCTTTATACATCGTAGTATTTAACCTTTTTCGGATATAGAGTATAGCATGAGAAAGAAAATTTTCATGACATCGAAAAATGTAAACTTCCTTTGTTGTTTTTATATAACAAAATTTTTGTTTTTCTTTGATCTTGACTTCATCTTAAACGCGTTTTTGTGGTATATATCATCGCTTTTATACGTATTGTTAATATAAGAAAGTGCTTTTTAATTGATTGTGTGTATATGTATGGATGAATAACACGTGTCTATGTTCTTCCTACCAAAGAAAACGAAAAAAAAAATTGAAGGATTAAATCAACAACAGCAATATACGTAGACATCCAGAGTATTAAATTAAAAGATGACTGTAAATACACACAAAAGCACGTGTCATATAATAACAATTATCTTATTTTGTAAGTGACAAGTCCAACGGTAATTTAAATTACATTCAACTGTTTTCTTTAGGCCCATCGAAAAAAAAAACGAAGAAGATATGTGTTAGAACACAAAGAAAAAAAAAGGCAAATGAAAATGACAAAAATTGATAACATAAAGTTTATTAGTTTCAAGATATATAGGACAGGACTTTGAAAATTCTTTTTTTGTTTCGAATGAAATTCTTTTTATTAATTTGTAGAGATCATCTTTTAGTCCAGGTGCTATTCATTAATATTTTTGCAACTAAATCTTTTTTACAAAAAAAAAAAAAAAAACACATAAACGAATATGAAAAGACAAAAAGCAAAACAAAAAAATTAAAAAATTGGCAAAAAAAAAAAAAATAAAAACATCTTTCTTGTTTGATATTTAAATATACGCGATAATACGATGAACGGGGAGGTATGAATATTTAAATACACATGGCACTGTGTATGTATACCAAGAGCCTCAAAATCGTTTAATTTAACCTACATACACAGGATGTTCCATGAGTATAGATATTAACCCAGATCAAAGGTCATGCTGATTCTGCTACTATCACCATTACCAAAGCAGTAATTATTATTATTAGTGGCCTTTCAACGCAGGACAGATTCGTGTATCCTTATGCTTTATTGTCTGCCATTAGTTCTTGTCTGTAGATTTTGTCTTTAAATTCTCTATTTTTAGATACTGAATATCCTGTTTCTAAACAATCAGTTCATCGCAATCTGCTCTATTGGATTTTCTATTACTTACAAAACCATTTGTCATGTTAGTATCTACTCATTAAGCACCCTGTATGTATACGATACTGATGATAAAATGTAGTAGGTGCATTTCCCTTTTCCTTTATATTTTTCTGTTTTTTATTATACACGTAAAAGTGCTTCTACTGTACACTCAGTCGTTTCTATATGACCACGTATATGTAAATATGTACGTCCATTGATCCAATAATGGTAATATGGTGATCTTGATGATGACGATGATGCAGAAAATGTTGTTACAATAATAATAATAATAATAACAACAACAACAAATTTTTTATACCAGATTCCATATATTTATATGCAATATGGATTATTTATTGCTTCGTTATTTAAATTAAAAACAATTCAAAAACTATAGCATCAAATAAAACAACAAAACATATTACAGGGTATATTAAAATTTTTTCATTCAAAAAAAAAGAAAATTATGCATGTGTAGTATATTTCATAATTTTTTTTTTTTTTTCTTGTACTTGTATACAACATCAGATTTAATAAAGGCTATATAAACACTTGTATATGTGAATATATTGATTACATTTTCTCTGTGATTTGTATACCATTTGTAAAAAGGTTCAAAATCATTATACTCGTACATTATATACGTGTACATACATTTTTTTTAAATATTCGTATATCATGTATATAAAACGTTAAAGTGATTGGTCATATTTAGATTTTTTTTTTTTTTTTGAAAGATACAGATACTTGGACAGATACTCGGACAGATACCTGCTTATACTCGTATGTATACAGGATACAAAATATATTAATCGATGATTTGATACTGATACTCTATACACTAAAGGTATACCAGAGGTGTACTCTATATAATCCTTATAAATTTCTGATACTGAATAAATTGTAATATTATTACATATACATACTATACTACAAAAAAAAGATCATCTGTGTGTTATTTTCTTTAAGAAAAAAAAAAAAAAAATAATAAAAAAATTAAAATTAAAAAATATGAAACTTTTGAATATCATCAGCTTAAAAAGGAAATTGTAATTTGTTATGGTTTAAACAAAATGTCTAGAATTTAATTTCCGTTGTAAATGATACTTTTATTTATTTTTTTCTTTTGATAAGAAATATTGCATTCATGTACGCATATGTAGAAATATTTCAATCATATTTTATATATGTATATGAATGCATTTAAATAAATGCATTTAACAAGATAAAAAAATAATTTTTCATACATCTAATCAAAATATTATGAAATGAAATAATGTTAAAATGTTCAATCTAGTTTTTTTTTTAATATGAGTATGCGTTCATATGTTTGATTTTATTTTGACTTGGAAAAATTGTTGTTTTAATTTGTACTATATATCACACCAGTATACATGCAAGAGTTAAGGCAGAGGCAACTTATTAGTTAGGCCCAGAAGAAGTTTTTTGTCCTGTCTGAATTGTTTGTTGACAAAATAAGCAAATATCCTTACAGTTATCGTGAAAATAATAATCTGGCAAGACTGTTAAGTCTATTGCAAACAGAAAATTCAAAGAAAATTTTGTAAAAATTTCATAAAAAATTTAAGCTTGAATTTGACCAAAATTTTACAATCAGGACTTTGCTTTGCCTTATCTATGAATTTTTCTCTATACAAATTCATTTAAAAAGAAAACGAACCTGAAAACATCAAATTCAAGTGGAAAACTATATGGAAATATATGGAAATCAAAAATCAAATGTGTATAATTTACTCACAACTTTTTTATTCTTTTTCTTTTTAAGGAAGAATTCGTTTTCTTTGTTTTTCTTTTAACCTTATAAATAAAGATGTTCATCAAAATTGTTAACTTAAAAAAACAAAAAAAAAAAAACAAAAATATTGAAGGATTTCCGCAGGCTGTATACAAAATTTCTTTGTATATACACTCTGCCGTACATATAAATATGAATCCAAACGTTCTCTCTACAATGAAATAGAGCGGTATTATAGTATACATACGTAACTTATACACGAACAAATAAAAAATAAAAAAAAAAAAACAACAATCAAAAATAATTTAATTTGTCATTTCAACACTTCTTTTCTTGATATTCTAATTTTCTTTTGATTTGATTATATGCCACCTTTACGCATTTAAAATAAACTTTGAACAAAAAAAAAAATAAAATAAAGAAAAGTTTCTCATGTTACATTGTTGGACCTGTGGATATATTTTTATTTCATTTGTGGTTGATTTATATTCGTTTATTTTTTTTTTAACCACAAAACATTTTTTTTTTATTTTGACCACGTTCCAAAAACTCCAAATGTAATGGGCTAATATGAAAAAAAAATGAAATCTTCAAATAATTTTTTTTTTTAAACACTATACTGTTTAAATAGCTTGCGGGGTAATAAAAACCAAATTCTATTTTTGTTTTCTTTTTCTCACCCCTGCTGTTCCCCACTTGATTACAAAAAAACAAATATAGAAATTCTTGATGATGATTTCCTTAGAAATAATAAAAAATTTTTTACTATTTTGTTATACACCAAAATAAATAAATAATATCAGAGGCAATAAGGGTAAAGAAATAAATCTTATCTGCTTCTGTGATATGCAAAATAGTACAAAAGTTTTAGGAAAAAATAATCGTTTGATAACAAAGTATAAATTAAAATTTATGATAATTAGAAGTAAATTTTTGTTGATATTTTTTTTGTCTTGATTCAATTCTTAAGCAGAGAATGTCACTTTCCGAAAAACAAATTCCAAAATTTCAGTTTTGTTCTTCGGACGTAGTGGGTGTATTGCTGAAATATGCGAAGTCTCAGTAAAGTCATGTGTTGTTCGAAACCAGAGATTCAAAGAATCATGATCAAATCATGAAAACTTTTGAACAAAGTTAGAAATGTGGTTAACGAGGAGACAAGACAACTCTTATATAGACGAGACATATTCCTTCGAAATTGCCCTTAAAGTTTATAACAAATTCAAAAAAAAGGTTCGTAACTTTTCCATTTATTTATTCTGAAAATTTTTATACATACATATGTTTTTGTATGTGTAAAATTTCTGATTATCAAATAGCCTCACATTTTGTCAGTCCTGTCAACTGCTTATATATGATTATTTATTGACTGGTTAAATTATGATTAAAATCATCATAATCACATGTTCGATGATAACATTTATTGGCATTCTAACAACTTGATAATTTGGCAAAATGTATTTATGTATATGTCACTTACGTGCAGGTATCTGTTTGACAAAAGGATTTAAATATCAAAACAGGTGCATTGTATGTATGCACAAGTAAGAAGGATTAAATTCATAAATTATAGTTTTGGAAAAAAAATCCAAGAAAAAAAAATTTTTTTTTTTTGGAAAATTTTTAATAATTTCAGAAAAATACATCAAAAACAAATTTATGATATGTCTTTATTGTACTTCATTGTAATTTTTGGTTTAAAACAAAATATTAACGAATTTTCATTTTATCTTAATATCTTGTGTAGTAATTTAAATCCTCTTCATGTCAACTGTTGGCCGTTGGCATGTTATGTGTTATAAATGCATATGTCTTGTTGTATTGTATAATACATAATTTTTTTTTTTTTGTTTTGTTTGCATTATTGGACTCCTTTGATTCTACCTTTATGAATAATTGATTGCAATTAAAAGTCCGTCGGTATTAAATGTATGAGAAAAATTATGTATGTACTTGTAATAGGTACACTTTTGATAATCCTTACACGTATGTACATTTATAAATTTTTTGTTTGCATTATTTTTTTAAAATATCGCGATACAGCAAATTATTATTAAAAACAAATAAAATTCATAATTAATTGCTGCATGATATAAATTCTAAGAAATGCAGTTTTTCATGCAGTTATCTAAATGTAAAAGATATCAAAAAATGATTTGTATGATTAGTAAAATCGAATATCAAAAAACCAACTGAATGAATGCAATAATTTTTTTTTTCTTTTTTTTTGGAAATAAAGGAGAGAAAAACTCAATATTCTCTATTTGGCCAAAAAAGAGACCGCAACAAAAACCATTGCTTTGCTATATAATGCGTGCAAAATCATAATATAATTTACAAGACGTTTTTTTCTCATGTGCATACGCGTAATCAATTCATGTATGATGCACAAATCGAAATGAATACATCGTGAACATTAGTTTTATTAATGTTAAAACAAATTTGTCAATGGGGGTCGGTATCGGCACGCGTTTTAAATACTTCCCAAAAAAAAGCAAAACAAAAATCAACGTGATATTTTTACTTCTTCTTCTGTATGTTCGTGTTTCTTGTTTTGTGATTTGGATTCTTCTTAATCAAATAAAATATATTGTACCGATTGTTATAGTTAACATAAAACAAACCATGAAACCTTTATAAAATTCTTTTATATTCGTATTGCACCTACCATTCTATTCCATTTAAGCGATAATATTTTAATTCTTTAACACAGAAACTTACACATACAGAATGTATCAAAGTATGTGTCAAAAACTTTATTTTTTCAAAAAATTCAACTGTTCTGTTCCTAGCAAAACATCTTTCCAGACTTTTTCTTCCTTAAAACTTATTTCTTTTGGTAATATAGGGGATTGAAAATTTTTGGTCACATGAAATACATGATGTCCTAAATTGGAGATCTAGAATAAATTTTTGCTAAGAAAAATTAAAGCTTTAAGAAAAATATACATAGCTTATGACATTTATTCTGGGACACCCCGCAAAACATTTCATATGTATGTAAAGAAGTAAATTTTAAAAACTTATCAAAATCCGCATGTGGTCCAAACATGAAAATAAAACAAAATAAGCCCCTAAAATTTTAAAGTTTTAATAATAATAATAATAATTATTATTATTATTATTACTATTTATTTTTGTTGATATCTTTATTAATATATGAGCACATGTATTTTTTACTTATTTTTATGTACTTTTAACACGATAAAATTCAAACAGTTCACAATCCGTAACGTCATATAGAGTTTGTAGATATACTTATGAACATATACGATTTTTATGATTTATATTTTTTCAAAAAGTTTTGACACTTAACGATTGGAGATTCAATCGAAAATAAATGTAAATACATATATAACATAATTTAGCTTATTTAATTCAAATATTTTCTCTCATAATAAAACACTTGGTGAGTTTCAAAACGTCAGAAAAATTTGTTGTGATGCGATAATAATACAATTTTGAATACAAAAATTATACACAATGTCACCGATCTTGTTGCATAACAAATAATGAATTTTAGATGCGTTCACAATAGGTTTTGAAAATTTAAACGATGTGATCGTTTCAAGAATTTTCGCTGTGGGAATTTTAAACTTTGAATTGAACCAGTTTAGACATTTTGAAATTCACGTGCAATAAATGTATTTCTATGAAGGATCTTTATTGCTTACCGCATTTTAACTGCTAGTCCTAAATTTACAAATGTGATCGTAATTAGATTGTAGACTGAAAGACCACAATTTTGTATTTAAAAAAAAGCAATCAAAATTTTTTGCTAAACAAATGATTGTGTACATCATATATGAACACAATTATATACGCAATTTAACTACTTTCAAAGAACAAATTCAAATGCAATCGATCGGTGTTTCAATTTTATTTATGTAAGTTGTACAAAAAAAATATTTGAAATTTTGTTTAAATCTTTGTTTATTGTACACCAGAAAAAAAAAATCCAGAAAAATTCTAAATAAGGATTTCATTGATCCTGTGTGATTATTAATAAACAACAACAAAATCTATTATATCCCCTTTAGGTTTGTTCATTTTATCAATAAATTGGAATAATTTTATGTATATGTGGTACACCTACACATAACAAATAAAAATGAAATAATTTCGTTTGTATATGTTACATTGTACATATATTAAGTACAGTGCTGCCGGTGGTTGCTCTTACTGCAGTGTTTTCTTTTTCATTTTTTTTTTTTTATTTATTGTGATTACAGTTTTCTATGGTCATACAATTTGTACATATACATGTATGTTTGTATACAAAATTCTGGTTGACTGACTATTGAATGACTGACTATTGTTGTAATATTTACTCTGATACATATGTCATTATCCTATTTTATGTGTACATTTTATACATTCGATGGTATTATTTTTATTTATCTTAACCTGTCGACCAAATGAACCGAATAATATATCAAACACTCTTTAAATGGGGGTGACAAATCCATTTTCACGTATACATGTGTACATATACTTTAGACTTGATTACATATTGAATTTGTTTTTTTTTTCTTTTTTTATTTGTCATCATTTCAATTCGGCCTTTGTTTTTTTTTTTCTTTCTTATTATTATTTTGTGGTATATTATACGATATGGTATTGTGTATGTTTACCACAAATTTAAGTTATATGAAACAGAATAAAATGCAAATTTTCCACATGAATTTATAACTGATGATTATAAAGAGAGGGTGAATTTTTTTTTTTTTTTTTGCAATTGAATAGAACACTTTCTCTCTCTTGTCCTGTATGCACACAATTTTATTCAATGCCAATTATCGTGTTACATTAAAAAATAATAAAATATGCGCGTGTATTCAATATTATGCGGTATTTATGTCATTTATATGGTACAATTTAATTTGTCAATGCATAAAATTTTTTTTTTTTTTTTGAAATATCAGAGACACATCAAATTGTTAGAATAAAATGAAAAAAGCAGAAGAAAAATTAATATTTTTTCTTTTGATGAACGTGATTATTTTCTAATGAAATCCTGCAGTTTTCTTTTTAAAAGTCTATTACAAAAAACAAAAAAATAAAAAAAAAACAGAAAAAAACAAAATCTGTAAACATTTTCGAAAAAATTTCTCAATTTTTTTTTTTTTTTTTTTTGATAAAGCAAAAGATATCCACGTATTAATTAAAATTTGTCTTGCTGTTAATGACTACTTTATATATACAGTAAAGAAATGTTATATGTGTATAAATTCTACATGTACTTAAATTCTGTGTATTTTTACTTTTTAACAATAGAGAAATAAATGCAAAAAAGAAAATAAAATAAAATAAATAATAAAAGAGGATATAATGTATGGAAAATAAAATGAAAAATAAACTTATAACTCATGCCTTAAGCAAAATAAAAATAAATTCCATTTTGTTTTGTTTTAAATAAACAAAATATAAAAGAATAAGTATAAACAGATCCAAATGTAATAGGTATACAACAAAATATAAAATTGCATAACAGGATATACAGGATGTTTTGGAATAAGTGGAAGAAAACATGTGATTTCTTAATTTTCGACTGTTTTTAAAGGAAAATATCATTTTAGATATCACTCTACTCGTTGAAAAAAAAAAAAATATATGAAAATGAAAATTTGTCCTTATTAACATTTTTAACATCTTTTTAAAGCCAATTTACCTCTAGTTTAATTTTTTGTTTGCTATGTTTTCTGTATTACCAAAGAGAATAATATATACAATAACTTAGCAATAATTCAAAATTTTTGTATCCCTCGTAAACGAATTAACTTTAGCTTTATACTCTATACCCAACGTTTATCCTATTTTTTTTGAATACCCTGTATATCATCGACTGTTCATAAATATTTAAATTATTAACGAATTCATAATAAATTTCCCTTTTTTACAATAACGTCTTCTTTCTTTTTTTTTTTTTTTTTAATTACATGACATACAGAAATCCTCTTTCTTCTCTAAAAAAAACTTTAGAAAATTTTTTTGATTAACAAAAATATGTAGAAAACAAAACGAAGCCTAAAAATACGACACCTTGTCAAGTATTCATGTAAACACAACACAATTAATGTTTTTTCTGTTTGTTTTTTTTTTTGTTTTGCAATACATTTAAACTTCTGTGAACATTTTAGAGAAATAAAGGACAAAGTAATATGAGTTCTTATACAATCACAGATTTCTAATTAAATATTAATAAGCAGACTGTAATAGAAAAATTGTGATGCACCCGTACAGGATTTATTTTATATTGTAATAATTTTCAGTTGCTTTAATTATAACTAAAACGATCAATTTAAAATTAACGGATCAATTGTTCATTTTAGAAATCCAATGAATTTTTAACAAAGTAACAGGGATTACTGAATTTCAATCCATTTTTTCATTATGGTCAATATGTTATTTTTGGCAATCTAACTTTTGCTAAGCTTTTTCACTTTACTTTACGTTACAATACGTTTTTATTGTGGCCAGACCGTAATTTTTAAATTACTATTTTTATGAATATTTAAGGCCTACATGTATAGGTAATAATAAATGACTGTGTGTACGTGATTTATTTAAAGGATGACAAATCATATGACAGACCAATTAAGTGATTAATGTAGTTACAAATTTTTTCACTATATATTTCAATAAAATCAAAAAACAACAACAAAATGTAGTTTGTTTTTTTTTTTTGATAAAATATTTTACAATTAAAATTCTAAAAAAAAAATCATAAATCATTTTTTCATTTTTCTGAAAGCTTTTACAGAGAAAATTTAATTTTAAAATTTTTGTTTTGTTGTATTTTTCCCATTTTTTTCATAAACAATTTGATAAAATATGTTTTTAAAAAAAATCTAATTGTTTTTTTTTTTTTTTTTTTTTTATTTTAAAAAAAAGAAGAAATTGATAGCATCAACAAAATTACACCTCCGGAACAATATATCACAATAAAAGATAGGCTATTATAAATGCCAATATATCCAATAATAAATTCGATATATTCTAGTGTATACATGTACCCAACCATCCACTGTGTCTTTTTTGTTTAATGTTCGATTTAACATGTGCAATGCACTATAAAATGAATGACGATGATACGATGGATGGATGGATGATGACGATAAATAAAAAACCTAAACAAAATAATAAATAAATAAAAATAAAAAATAAAATGAAATAAAATGCTCCATATCCGATAGCTAGCTAACATCATCACAAAAATCGTTTAAAATCTTTTTCTTTTTTTTTTTTTTGATAGATGTATGCCTAAGCACATGACAGAATAATTAGAGCTTGATTTGATCTTTGTTTTATCTATCCTGGTATGGTACCTACATATGTACATACATACATGTACGTACGTATATAATATGGTACAATTTTATGTAGAATAGTTACAATATACACGGTATACACGCATCGACATCAAAGATTGACTGAAAGATTTTCTTTTTGTGGTTTTATTAATAATAATTATTTTTTTTATTTTTTATTTTTTACTTTTATATTCATATGCTATGTATGTATTCGTAGTATGCAAAAACAGTATCAACATCATCATCTTCATCATCATCATGTATTACCATACCATACAATCATCGATGGCATACTATATGCAAATGTCTATACAGATACGTTTGTACACGTTTGTAACGTATATAGATATACCTATTTGTGTACAAGTACAGTATCAAAGATGGAATGTAATAAGATTATCAATTTTGCAAAAAACAAAAATATACATTTTTATAGTTTATGTCTTGCATGTTATTATAAAAGTTCGTTTTTTTTTTATTTATTTTCTTTTTACGTAATTGAGACTCCTTGCTTGTGTGTAATACATGGATGTAAATGCATCATAATAAAATGTACAATGAATAAAAGGATCAAAAGTTAACTACTTGTCTCTGTGATACATACATACATACATATATGGTTGCATCCACGACAGAGCTTTTAATTTTTATTTATGATTTTACAATTTTTGAATTATATTTTTTAATGGGGCGGTATACTGCACCTAATTATCAGCGGAAACCACATTTTTAGAATGTTTCGTAAATATTGAATATAACTGATATATGCATATATGTATAATAACAGACGACCAAATAGTATAGTTTTGGTGATAAATACTACTAGAAATTATGCTAGAAACTCAGTTTCGTCAACCTTTGAAACGTTATTTGTCAGCAAAGTAACGTACAGTAAGGAGTGTACCTTAAGTAAACATTGTAATTGTTATTTCAGGTATCCAATGTCACAGATATTATTGAACTTTAAGTTCACATTTCCACTAATATATCATTTTTAACATCCGTAAATTATTTTTGTAAAACTTTCTTGTTTTAAATTTACATATTACGTTACTTCTTATTATGATTATAGACAAAAATACGGATTGATTTCTTTATACATATTTTCTAAGAAAATTTGTTTCAAAACTCTGTGTCTGGTTTTGACTAAAATTGAACATAATGAGTGTAGCGGATATCAATAGACTGGAGTAGATAGTGAACCAAGAGATGTGAAAAAAGCGGCTTTCGTCATTAAAGTGGACGCTGAAAACCAATTTGATTTTGGCCATTTTCTGCCCTATATAAGTCAAGGACCTAATAGAACACTTCCATCACATTGATGATTACCTTGGCATCTTTTACTATAGTCTTAGTTTTTCTTGGGTTAATAAGAAAATTTAATACAAATTTATATCCTTGTAAAAGTTTTTATTTCTTTAAAATTTTTAATTTTATTTAAACTTTTTCAATTGGACCTCTTTATCAAATTAAAAACGTTTATAGAATTTTATTTCAAGTACTATATAAGTATACTATATAATCACTAATTATATAAAAGGAATAAAATGAAAAATGAATCGTTTTTATGTTGCAATCCATTTTTATTTGTAAAACCTTTAATAAAATAATAACATACCTAAATATAAATTTCGTGATATTTTTTTTGATTTTTATTTTCGTCTAGAAAATAAGAAATTTTTTGAAAATATTTTGAAAAACTTAAAAATGTTTAAATTATACATATTATGAATTTTAGTTGTGGGTGGGTGTTGAAGTTTTAAAAAAAAATTTTTGTTAATTTAAGTTGTTTGTGTGGTGTGTTTTGATTATCGTGAAAATTCACTTTGCTTTCTATATATACATATGTATGTATAAATGTCCGTATGTATAAATATGTCGACATACATCATCCAGACTTTATGTGATTATAATTATTATTATGGATACATTCAATTTCACAAACATACTTTATAAGACATTAGCTGGGCATTATATTATATTCTCTGCTACATATTTACACATTCACATTCATTCACATTTTTTTATTTTTTTTATTTTCAAAGATATAAATGATGAGCAAAAGATGATATGTTTTCAAAAAAACAAAAAAAAATTTTTTTTTTATATTACCACCTCTATTTATCTGGTAGAGATTTCATACATTTTCGAATAAAAGAGACAAAATGAAAAAAAAAAAAAAAACAAAACGAAAAATTCCGTATACAGAGCAAACGTTTTTTTTAGTTTGAAAAAAACATTTTTTTTTTTTTGTTTAAGTTCATGTCCACAAAGGCTTAGAAAGGTTATGTGTTCGGTGATGATGACGTGTGTGATTTGTTTTTTCTCTTATGGTCTGTTTTAAGAATAAAAAGTGATCTTGATCTGAGATACATATAACGATGGCAATTCATAGATACACAAACATATAAGTAAATTTTTGTTGGTAGTTTAATACTTTATGAAAAATACCAATTCTAAATTAGAGGGTCGCTTCCAAACGTTTTTATAAAATGATTATATGGTATACATATTATATGAAGAATATCATCTAAAGTTTATGTTTTTATACCTATATGCATCTATGTATGTATATAGAAATAATGTACATCAAGTATTAAAAAATGAGAAATATATATTGAATTGTATAAAATAAAATGTGAAATATAAAATACCTGTAACATTCATACTAGTGATAGACAAAATCATTCATTTAACTGAATCATTTACTTTGCATTACTGAGTTTAAGTTAAACTCATTGATAGAGTTGTTTGAACTCATTCACTTAATTAACAGTTAGGTACATTTTTTAATTTAAATCCATACTAACCGTATTAATTCATGCATACAAATTAAAATAATTCAATAATTCACAACTGACTTGATTTCCTTTTTTTTTAGTTCCTAAACCTGACCCAGCTATGTAATATAAGTCTGCATTTTTTTCCTATTTTGTTAAATTGTGCTAAATTTTTGTTGTTCATTCAATATTTTGACTGAAGATTTCAAATTTGATTCACTGCTTCACTCACTAACTGAACGCTAATTCCAATGCGATTATGACTAATTGAAATATGTGAATGATTCAGTTCGGTGGATCATTCAATTTGAATCGTTAATCGTTCATTTATAAATGAACATCACAGATAAATTCAAAAAATAAAAAAAAAAATAGAAAATTAAATGAAACAAACGGTTTATTATTAAACAGATTTATAAACAGATAATCATATTTAACCCATTGACCACTAATTTCTAAAAAGATAACGATATGTGTATATGCACACATCGATTTCATACACATTACCGTACATGGATTTTTTTTTCTTTTTGAATAAAATAATATCTGAGAAAAAAATTTGTTTTTTCTGTTTTTCTGTGACTTTTTACAAAAAATTTCATTCATCCTATAATGATGATGATTAATAGGTATCCGAATCTACTGTTGTTTTTGTTTTCTTTTTTTTTTTTTTTTTAATTTAACAGTTTTCCACGTAACTGAATAGAAATGAATAAAATAAATGATAAAACAAAAATTTTATTCTTAACTCTTTAATTAGATTTAAAACAAAAGTACTTGTACATTCAACATTTCTTCTTTTTCTTTAATTTTGTAATTCGTTTGTTGTTGTTTTTTTTTTTTTACTTTTTATATTAATCAAAATTCGAAAATAAAAGGGGGAAACTATATACAATTTAATTACGTTTTCATACAAAAAATGGGGAGAAAAGATGAAATAATAAGAAAATGTATATAAAATTTTCCAGGATCATGGATTTAAATTGAGATAATACAGTAGAATTCGTTTATACGTAAGAATTGTCTGTACAAGAGTTACGTTTGATAACTTTCATGAATATAACTCGATAGAAATAGACCTCTTCCTTTAATATACTTTTTTTTTCATTTTTTGACATGATCTTATTATTAAGCGATAAGCGATTAGCATCGGCTCGCGAAACATTCTGTATTACAATAGAAAACTGGTTAATATGACTACAAAAATTGAATCCCCATTTTCGTTTTATTATCACTCCTTTTATGCAGTTTCTACTGTAATATGCCTTTAGAGTATTTGTTAAAAAAAGAACAATATTTAAATAACTTAAATTACATTTGAAGGACTTTATTACTTCAAATGTTATGTTGTGTGCAAGCTTTTATTAAATTTTCAAAATGGAATTGTAAATGAAATTGAAACAACAATTAAAAATGAAAATTATTTAAATTATTTTTAGTAATTTAAAAAAAAGTATTGTTGTTTGTAAATTAATTCAATTTTATTTATTAAAAAAAAAAAAAACGTATACTCCATACACTAATTAAGTCATGTAGAAACTAGAAATTAAAATAAAATAGTACCATTCTACTTATATACAAATCATTGTGTCATGATATTTAAAAAATTCATCTTATTTTTGTATTAAAATTTTAAGGATTATCATCCTCATAAGGTCTCAAATGCATATAATTAGTATACAGAGTATGGAAAAATTGTACTACTGTATTGTGTGTTAATTAACGAAGTTTGTTTTTTATTAATTTTAAAAACAGTATCGTACATTTATCTGCATATTATGTGCAACATATAAAATGTTCTACTTACATATTATAAGTTGTGAACATTTTTAATGCAATTATTTGGATTTATTTTATAAGAAAATACTTTTTTTTTAAATTTTTTTCTAATTTTATTTTGATACGTATATAGTATACCATGTAATTACGTCATTATTATCCAGAAAAAATGTTTAAAAAAAGTAAAGAGAGAAAAGTACACACATGTAATAATATAATCTGTGTGTATAATATGGCCCTTTCATACATGAGTATGTATGTGTACATATGCATGACATATGAATACGTTGTGTTACTTGTATGTTTATTAAAGCCTTTATTGCATATTTCAAATACCTGTTGACTTCACGCAAGCTCGTGCTGGTTCCAGGCTAAAAAACAATTATAATTCTGTTTTTCTGGAACTGAAGCTGATATTCATTTTTTATTATATGTATGTATGTGTATTTTTTTTTACCTTTGAAATATATACTACATATATACGCCCTCTTGTACACGTACACATATATTGTATACTTCGTGTAGATGTACATTGTAATAGATCTATAGATGTACTAAATACTAATACATGTCTTATAAATTTTTATTTATATTTTTATTGTATAAAATGTTAATTCAATTAAAAAAAATTTTTTAAATTGTTATAAAGTCAAATGGTATATTTAAAAAGATGATAAATATATAATATACTGAAATGAATGTACATAAACATGAAATAGGATATAATGTGAAATGATATAAGTACAATGTGTACACAATAAGTAGCAAAAGAAAGAAAGTAAATGGATATAGGAGGAAAAATATTATCACGTTTTTATAATTAAAAAAAAAAAAAAGAGTTTGAATATTACAATGTTCGTAACTGATTATTGATTAGAGTTCATGATAAAAGTCGTAATTACGTGTATTACAAGTGTAACTAGAGCATAATCTTTTTAAGGGCCGTATTTATTATTTCATTGTACGCAAGGACTCAAAGTTATTAACAGCTCTGTTCCCGTATTTCAGCTACCTACATTGTTCTGTAATTTGCTTTTTTTGTAGGGTAGAGAAAAATACAAGAACGACTTAGTTGAAATTTTCTGAAAATCAAAAAGAAAATTTAAATTTTACTTTGAATTTTTAGTTTGTTTTTTCTTAACTTTTGGATGTTAAAAACTTTTAGTATAAAATCTGAAAATATGATTTGTGAATGCACATTTTCAATTTGAAAATTTCAATTAAATAAAAGGATGTCTTAAAAATGTTATTGTTTTAATTTACGAAAAGAAAATAAAAATTTTAAAATACAATAAAATATTAAAATCATATAATGCATATGTGCACGAATATTACTAATACATTACTACAATATATCCTGCAACAGAGAGTATGAAAGGAAAAGGCGATAAAAAAAAATTAAATAACGAAAAACAAAAATCATTTTAGAATGGACATATGTAAAAGTACTTGTATACATTGTACGTAGCGAGTGTACCTAATTTAGAACATATACATATATGCATATATGTATTGTATATATAGTATAAGCTCTCGTTTATAAAAATGCATAAAAATTTCTTCTTTTGCAAAAAGCAACAAATTTCTCTAGGCTATTCGTGAGGATGAAACTTCTCTTTTTTTTTTTAAATGTTGAAAAATAAAAAAATTTATATATTTTCTTTTTTGCAGTGGTGTATTAAGATTTTATTCTTCTGGAATTTAAACATCATTTATTGTTGTTTTATTACAACATACAGATATGCATATATTCTACTGTACACACATAAACATAATTTTTTTTCTGTCGTTTTTGTTTTTGTAATAACTTTAGGCTAAAAAAAAAATTTTTTTTTTAACTTAAAAACAAAAATATGTTATTTTTCATATAATATCAGTACAAAATATGGTATTTTCTTTTTTTCAGTATTTTTCATTTAATATTTATTTTATTATTTTCATTATATTTTTGCCTGTGTTTTATCTTTTTTCTACAGTATTTTACTCTTTCGTTTTATTTTATTTTTGTTATTTTTTTTTAGTTTTGATGCTTAAATATATTACGAGCACTTTTTCCCCTTTTTTTTGTAATTTTTATATAGATACATTCGCATACATTATATTACAAAATACTGCAAACATATGTGAATACAAAACGGTATGCAACTTTTAGGATTATTCATTATAAAATAAGATGCAGATTATTTAAAAAAAAAAAAAAAAACATACATATATGTATATAGAGGGTGTCCCAGAATAAAGGACACAAAATGCGTTTCACGTATAATTCAAACTATAGGTATTTCTAGTAAAAATTCGTTCTAGACACTCCCTTCTAAGCAATATCTTTTGGGCCACTCTGTGTATTAAATTCATGTTTACTAAAAACGATTGAATAGGTATATAAGGCATTGAGATATATGTAAATACATATATGTACATACATACATACATATACATACATACATACATATACGTACTTACATATATGTATATATCAAGTATTCCAATATTTTCCTGTTATCTTTTATTTTATTTTATTTTTTTAATATAAAAAATAAAATCATTTTTATGTTATTTTCATTTTCAAAATAATAAACAAAGAAAAAAAAATCGGGAAAAAAAAAGTCCAAAAAATTTTCGCTAGATTTTAACTGTCAAATCTGTCATAATGATTATAGTAATTTTTTTTTTTATACAAAAATTTAAATTTAAAATAATATGTAACATAAATTTCTGTCGGAAATCACATACACATGCGGATACGTGTATTATATATTCTTTTTCGAAATTTACAATTCATTCAGGAGCCACTGAATATATGCTTTCTGTGTATACATGTATCTCTAATAAATTAATATAACTTGCTATACTGGAGATCCTGAATATTTTATTTCATTCTGAGTACATATTTAAATATCTATTAATTTTATTCAAGATGGGAATTTACATTACAGCAGATAAAATAAAATGATCGGAAAATACTTTAGTAGTCCTTTAAGCTACACAAGGTATATTTAAGTGGAATAGATTTTAGATTAATTTTTTTGAATTAGTTTTTTATTTCACTTCAAAATTTGAAAAATTTATGAAAATTATCGAATTTTTGGTACACGAAAAATTATAGTAAAAATTTGAATAGTAAAGATTATCATTTGTTACGTAATAAATTTCATAAGCAAAAAAAATGAATAAAAATTTTCTAATGTGTTACCAAAGGTGTTACGTTACATCTTGTATATGGTTACATAATGATATTTTTTCTGTGTTTTTGGAAATGAATATATCAATGCGTATTTCATGTGACATTCAATTTTAAAATTATGGAATACGCTGGATATTGTACCAAATAAAATGTGATGCATTTTAGAAAACATTGTTTTATAATCTTAAGAATTTAAGAAGAAGATTGAAATTTTCAATACAATAAATGATGATGATTTCGAAAGAATATTTTAAAATAAAACATTGTTTTTTTTTTTTGTTTTCTTTTTAATTATGTTTTGTTTTTCAAAATAAATTATTATCATTGTTGCACAACACAAAACGTTTAAGTTCATATAACATTAGGTATATTGTATCAAATTATTTTCATAACACGTTATATTATATGCGTATATATATATAAATAATCTATTAATAATGATTGAATAGCATGAATGTGATTTAAGAAAATAATTGTGATTAAAAAATAATTAAGCAGAAAATAACAAAAATTTTTCATTTAATTTTTACTTTTTTTATTTTTTTATTTTTTCATTTTTATAACTGGAAGATATCATTTAAAAAAGATTTAAAAACAAAAAAATTTAATTTAATAAAAATGTTTTCTAATAAAATTTTGATAATTTTTTTAAATAAATTTTTTTTTTTTTACACAAATTAAAATCAAATAAATATTGTATTTTCTGACAGATCATTTTGTTATTATTTAATATTTATAATGTGTATACACAGTATTCAAAATAAAGATAAAAATAAAAAAAACAAATGTTTTGTGTGAACCCGAAAAGACAAAACAAACCAAAAGAGAAAAAAAAAATTCCACCTGTTGAACAATCATCATAGAGGTACACGTATGTACATATATGCATCTATACACGTATGTACCCACACACAAAGTGTACAGATCGGACACATCACTATACAAATATCTGAATAATGGGTATATTACACGCATTATCATTTCTTTTTTTAAAAAGATTTACTACACGCAAAAAAAAGAGAATTTTAGGTTTGTTATTTGATCAGCAGAAAAATGAACAACAGAAAAAAAGGATTCATATAATAATAATCATGAGATAAAACTCATAAAAATGACTCGTATTCGAAATGTTATTATATTAATAAAAGAATCATTCAAAAGATCAAAAAACAAACGTATAACGATCTAATTCAAATTAAAAACATCATCGACAGATAATAATCATTTCTGGCATTTATATGAGTGCTTTTTGGTATACGAGTACGAGTACCATTATATGTATGTATGTACATATATGATCCTATAATAAATACAAGATGCAAGTATAGGTTTGTGGTGTATAATTATATACAGTCACAACATCATCATACATGTATGTATGTAGCATACAATATACCATGCATAGTTCAAATTAATAATGATCATCATTAAATGAAATAAAAATCTGGAAAACACAAAAAAATATTTTTTTTAAATCATACAAATAAAAGGATTTCAAAATATTCCACTTTTGTTTTATTTTTTTAAAAAGGGGGTGATAAAAAATGGACAAAATAAAGAAAAAAAATTTTTTTTTTGTTTTTGAAATTCGCTGATATAAATGTGCGCGATATATGATGTCGTTTTTAATGATGTTCATTGGTGTACATAACTCTCTATAGAACATAATTTAATTTATTTGATTTTATAGTCGATTATATTGAATGAAATAACATCATTATTTCAAACTGTATACAAAAATACTATGATTACGTATGAATAAACGCGTCATACCTTTGTAGATACATACATATGTATACCTGTTGATGTTGGAGTTAATGATTTGATTGTTATAATCCAATTAATCTTCTGTATTAAAAACACAAAATACAATATAATACCCGAGTAATAATTATAACAAACGATTTTTTGATCGTGAGACATTAAAAATGAAATACAAAAAAAAATAATAATAATTTCATGTCTAAAGGCGCCTCACGCAATACCATTCAAATGTATTATAGATATAATATTTCTAAATTTTTGTTTTTAATTGCAAATATAGCGGGACATTTAACGCACACATATACACACTTGAATCCTCTAAATTATATTATATTTGAACTCAATTTAATTTTGCCAAGTCAACTCTTGCTATCTCTCTCTCTCTCTCTCTCTCTCTCTGTCGCATTTATATAGGCGAATCACAATCACATATCTCACGTAAAATATTTCACTGTTTAAAATATAATTTTAAGTAAAAATTGATTTTTGTTCTTTTTTTTTAATTTTGAGCTAAAAATAAATTTTTGATATTCAAAACAAAAAAAAAACCCCTTTCCCCCTTCTCCAAAAATAAAATGAAATTAATAAAGGACGTCAAGAGTAAATACAATATACCTACGCGCACGTGGCGATCGTAATGTATCCGTTTTTGTTTTCTTTTTCCTGTTCCTTTTATGAATCTTCCCACTATCTTATACGTATATACCAATGTATGTAGGATTTTTGATGATTTCATTCCCATTTACTTATTAATAAAAAATGTATCTAACAACAACACAAAATAAAAATAATAATAATAAAAAATAATTTTTTGAGAAAGTCCTTGTTTGTATTCATGTAAGGATTTTTATTAAAAGCTTTAAAAGTATGTATAAACGGTCGCATTCACAAGTATTTATACACACTTTTCTTATATTCATACGTAAATGATACAATAAACATAAACACGTGCCAACATATCTCTGACGACAATATACGTACACATCGTATCGTATTCTAATCAAATAACCGGCATTTTTTACATGTACATCATTAAATCCCACAAGCCAACACAAATCATTGAATATTCTTTTTATTATCCCACAACCTGTAGCTCTACCAGAGAGCTATACTTTTAAAAAATTGTCCAATTTGTTATTGATATGTTACAACTTCAGAAAAATTAATTTTCATTATTTTTCCTCTTAATAACCTATTATGAGGTTCTGTGTATGAAAACAAAACATAAAAAACTCCAACTAAAAAAAATCTCTTTAAAACTTGAAAAACGTAAAAGGATATTTTTTTTTTTTTTGTAATGTAATGCATGTAATAAGTGATAAGCGTTGATGTATAGATAATGAAATCAAGTGTACGTATTTAATTAAATAATTAATTATTATTTACGCATGATGTATTATTTGATGGTAATTTTCATGTCGTGTTGTTTTTTTTTTAGCCCCTTGCATCAGATCACGTTACACGATAGTCCTTTTTTTTGAAATTTATTAGAAAAAACAGTAAAAATCAAGTACCTATATGTAACGTAATTTCAATTAGGTACACACGTTTTCTTGCAGGATGTTTTGTGTTTTTTTTTTTTTTGGTTGAACTAAGAGGTCTATACATATTACGTATGCTAACCCAGTGCATAGGCATTTATTTTAACGTAAATATAATTAAATAGAATATATGTATGTATGTATATAATTTTCTTTAGAACCAAAATAAACCCGGAAAGTAAATTAAAGACCAGCTAAATAATCCAATGAGTTCACTCATATAGTTTAGCTAGTCCAGTGAATTTTTAACAGAGTGATGAATATTACTGAACTTCACTTTAAATGTCATTATGTCGTCAATATGTCGGTTTTGACATTCGCGATGCCTTTTACCTTACTTTACGTTACTTTTATTTTGTCCAGATCTTTTCCTTTTTTAGATTTTTGACTGATGCATTTTTTCATTAATACTGTATTAGATCACCATCGCATATATTTTTTTCCTATATAACATTTACAAGTATGTACCTACATATACATATGTAATTTTTTGATTATGCATTTTAGTAAAACAAAAGGTGCTCTTCTCTTATGTATAATCATTATAACATATTTTTGCATACAGACAAACATACATACATTATGGTTACCCCATAATTTAAAAAAAATATTTTAAGCATTTAGCTGATGGCAAAATTATTTCAATATATGAATATGATCTGTAACTTATGGGATGTTATACTACACTACGCTCTATTCTTCTGTGCAATCAATTAAGTGGCAAAAATATGCACACCGTACATTAAGTATTTTTTTTTTTTATTCATGTGTACTTGCTTGTATGCATATTCCATTTTTAATAAAAAAAATAAAATATAAATGTTTCATATTTTCTTAATTTCATTTACGCGTATAATATGCAAAAGGATTTTATTTTTAATTTCTTTTTATAACATCAGTTTTAAAATCTTATACATTATCTGATGGATAAAATCTGCGCGCAAGTGAATCTGCTATATGCATCCTCCATTTTATGTACGAATATTATTATAATTTATAACTATATAAATTACACGAACAAAGAACTTTATTACTATTTTTTTTCTGTTTTATGTTATGTATCTCGTATGTTGGCTTTTGTTTTGCATATATTTATTTTTTGTTTAGGATCCTGTATATAAATTATGCACGTATAGAGACGTGGATAAATTTTAGATTGTTTTAACTAAACGGCAGGTGTAGGGGTTGAAAATATTCCCTATTACGTATACACATCGACCATCAACCGTCGAATCTTATACTTGGAATCAACTTTAAAATTATATTATATGTAGGCTCTGCATACCTTAATTCTGTCTATACAGCCAGAACCAAAATAGAGAAATAACGTGAAGTAAAGTAAAGTAAATACAAGCAGCTGTATATTCCCATATTGAGTTTACCCATAACCCGTAGTACCATACGAACTTTAGTTTATTTAGTTCCGTTAACTACCTATATATCCAGTGAATTTTTCACAGAGTAACACATATTACTAAATTTCAGTTTATAATATGTTCATTTTGGTTAATATGTCATTTTTGGCATTCTTAAACTACTTTCATAAAGTTTCTCACTTTAATTTACGGAATGTTACATTTTTATACGTCTAAAGCTTATGTATGTACCTACTTGATAGTGGTACAATAATTAATAAAAAATGAAAAAATAAAATAAAAATAAATTCATCCATCCATTAATCGAATAAATCACTCATTCTTATATACACGTATACATGAAACACTATGATTGAACGTAAAATAAATTTATAACAAAAATCCTTTTTTTTTAAATGATTTATTTCTTTTGATTTATATTGATTGAAAAAAATCCATTTTTTGTAAAAATCACGTATAGATACGTAGAGGTAATAACTATATAAAAATTAAATAAATGAACAGATTTTTTATCAAAAATTAATAAATACATACATATTATGTAGTACAATTTTTTATTTCTGGTTCTTTATTATCTGTTGTTTCGTTCAATGTGTTGCATTTCTTTTTTTTCTCATTGCATTTCATTATTTGTATATTTCAGTTTAAAAAAATGAATCCAAACCTTTTTAAGTATCTAATCAAATAAAAATTTTGTACACTTTCTTCTTTCAATAAAAAAAAAAAAAAATATAAAAAAAGGATTATCATTTACGTACATAAAAATAATAACGCAAAAATCAATTGTTGTTTTGCCTGCCTACACAAAAAATATCCTTTTTACTTATCTCTCTATTTTTTTTTATTCTATTTTTTCTTTAAGAAATTATAAATGAAAACAATTTAATTTTGATGGGTTTCACTGGTTGTTGTATTTATTGGATGATAATGTTATAACAGGATGATCAGTTTTACATCGGATTAAAAACAAAAAAAAAATTTTTTTTTTCTGTTTTGAAACCGGAAAATCAATTTATATTATCAATTAATGGATGATATGGACTTACTTTTAAATTATTATACAAAAGACAAAAAAAAGTGAAAGTAGAAAATACCCTTAAGGAATATTGAAAGGAGTCCAAAAGATGATGTGCATGTAGAAAGAAGGAAGAATAAACATATATAGGTACAAAGTAAATTGAAACGTTTATATAAATATTATGATAAGGATTAATTTCGAATGTCTTAAAACTTCAAAAACTGAAAAAAGAGAAAGTATGAAAAAGGTATAGAACTTGTGAAAAAGGAAAATTTTTAAAAAATTACGATGAATTTTGAAACGTATTTATACAATATGAAAAGGTCTAAAATTTTTAAAACTGAAATTGACGGATGGGTGAAAAGTTTTGAAACATCGAATTTCCGCAAAATTTAATAGATGTATAAATGTAAAAACTGTTTTTCTAAAAAAATTCTAAACGTTGAAAAACAAAACATATACACTTTCGACTACAATATATTACTTTCAGATTTCCTGGTCATTATACCATCATTAACATTGGTTCTACAACCCAAAGTAGATTTAACCTTTTCACGTGTCCCTTCTTATCATTCACCTTATTCAAACCTCACAAATTCAGATTTATTGTACTCGTCATACAATGTATTGTTACAAATTCAATTTGAAAAAAAAAAAAAATAAATAAAATAAATCGATTGTGTTTCAGTATTTTCTCGAATATTTGAAAATAACATATTTCTGGAATATTGGAAAATTAAAGAAAAATTAGTGGTTTATACATATCATTTTTTTTTTTTGTATTTATATAAAATTAACGTTTATTATTATTTTTGTACATGAAATAGATTTTTAGTATACATGTATACCATGAATTAATGTTAATATACGGTAGGAATATTTTTTGTATACATCAGACATTTACTACTTTTGTGTAACGAAAATTATCAATTTTTTTTTTTTTTTGTTTTTATTACGAACCAAATAAAAATTTTTTCGTGATAGTTAACTCACCCTCCGGTTATCAGGATTTTGTACTTTTCAACAGTAACCGTAGATTATTTGATTTAATGATACATATGTACATTTACTTATATACGTATATCGATTTAATGAAAAAATATAAAAACATATACTACGTGATACGCGGTAACTACTGAACACATATACATACATCTGTGTATGAAAAGTGCATAAACCTTTTATAATATTGAATTTATTTCCAATTTGAAAATAATAATAAAAAATAAAATGAAATCAATTTAACAAATTTTACATATCGTATAAGAAACTAATGGTGTACTTTTTTTTTGTACTTTAATCGATTACTCATGTTATGAACTAAAATCTGAATTTTCTTGAAATGAAAAAAAAAATTTATAATCTTTGCAAATAGTATCTTTAGAAAATTTTTTAAAAAATTGTATGCAGGGTAATTGCGGGCATTATATATACCTACCGATTTTAATGGCGAAAAGGGATGAAAATATGTACATAACTTTGTATACTTCATCTACGGAGTTATTCAAAAGCAAATTCTCTATAAATCGAAGGATTCTATACGAGAACTGCATAAAAAGAACCATATTTGCTTCATTTGTAAAATACCCTGTACAAATATTTTGTGATTACACTCGGATTCTCTATACGAAACTGTAATACGAAAAATGATTTTTAATGAGATATTTTAAGATTCTTTTTATGTATACATATTGTAATACCCATTATTCCAGTAATTTTACCTAATAAAAAAAGATATTCTAGATTCTACATCATAAATTCGTGATGATGATTTCGCTGTGTATACTTATATATGAATTTACTTTGAAATTTGATTTTAAATTTTCTTCAAATTTGCATTAAAGGCATAAAAAAAATATTTAACTTGGTATATACTATATGTACATAAGCCTTAAAGTTATATAACGCAAGAAAGTAATGATTTTTATTTTTTGTTTATTCATGGCAAAAGAAAGGAAGAGCTTCTGAAATTGGAACCTCTGAAAACTCAGTTCAGCCATTTTAATGCAATATCATCAGCAGTACAATATCCCGATGTGAAATATGATTTTTTTAGTAATTGCAACATAATGTGGGTTGCGAACCACTGATTTTTTTTAGAATAGAAAAGAAACTCAATTTTTGTATAATATACATACATAGGTACATATGTATAATGACAAAATTAAATCCTATATTATACAGTTAATAATACCAATTTCCGTAGAAATACAAAACACAAAATTTAATAATTACTACACTAAATGAAGTGATTTTAATTGCATTTTGTCTTTTGTACGAAAATATAATATGCATGTGCCAATTTATAATAGATACAAGGTACAGTGCATTTGTATGAACATAGCAGAAATATGTACGTTCGAAATGATTTAATTTTTTAAATGTTGGCGCATATGTACATAGAGCATATACAATATAGTTCGTGTTATGTGGAGTATACCTCGAAGGTATACACTTTGAAAATAGATGTCATTTTATTTTGAAAAATTGTATTTTAAACGTCATCAAGTATGTTTAAGCCCAAGTTCATGTACCTATTTAAATCAAATGTCATAACAATGTAACATCTATAAGTACATACATATCATATATACATATCGGTACACATGCATATTGATGTATATTGTATATACATTTCGAAATATGTACGTACCAATACGTACATATGTATATGTACAGCGAGAATGATACAAGAAGATGGATTTCTGATGGGTATACCGTACATACATATGTATGTTTTAAAATCTAAAACAGATTAGTTTACTGTCATTTCAAAACAATATGCAAAATAGAAAATCTGATGCATATGAACGAACCATATTGCAAATTGTATTTCTGTACATCAAGAACATGATGCACTTTTAAAATAATAATCGTCCGTACATTACTGTCAAGTTGTTTCTCTGATATACATGATACATGGCAAATATACATAAATAATTTTGTACATCATCTAATATATAGGACATAAAATATACCGTATGCGTTTATGTTTTTCAAAATAACGTATACACATAATGACAATTAAAAAAAAACACTAAAGTAATGTCAATTACATAGATTTTAACTTAAATTAAAAACTACTAATAATGTAAATGCCCCTAGCCCATTAAATAATTTTACATTTTAATAAAATTAAACTTGTGATGCACTTGGAGCACATAGCTATACGTGCATATATACATTAAGGATCGTTTATATATGTACGTACATACCTAATACCTATATGGACAGAAAACCGAGTCGATACGATAATAATAAATGTACCCGTGTTTAATATACGTGCATACATAAGTTCGAGTATACTATGGTATATGGTCACTATTTATATGGATGCATCTCTCTCAATTTTAAATCCCTCCAGTTTACTGTTTTAATAATATTTTGAATTTCCTTTGTAAACTTCTCGCTTCTGTAAAAACTGTTCAGTTTATATAGGTACCCCACGCGTGTATTATAAACACGATCAATGCACATGTAAATATATACATACATACATATGTATAGTTATTTTGATGAGTTTTGTGTTCGTGTATAATATGAATATCGTGAATTTATTTTATAAGCCTCGAACAGTGCAGGAATCAGGATATTGCACAAATATAGCGGATGGTCATTCGTACTTTAGTCTTATGCTGTTAAAAATAAGTTAAGACTTATAAATCTATGATGACACCGCAAGTCATATACAATCCTCTAAATGAAAACAGTGCAGCAAATCATTGCACATACCGACCACTTCAATTACTATCAGATCAGTTACAAATATACAAAATGGATTGGTAGGGATTTTCAAAAGCACTTGGAAAATACCAATATTTTTTTTCTAAAATGCAAAACAAAAACTTTTAAAGATAAAGAAAAGATACAAAGATATTTTATGTACATATACATATGTACGTATGCTTTTTGTGTGTTTCATTCGCATACACATTTACTTTTAATACCTATGTGTCTACTAGAGATTGTTCAAAAAGTGGGATGAGACATGAGCTCTGCGCAGTTAATAAAAATCAAAATGGATATGGCGGACAGATGGCGTCTAATGGGCAGGACCATTGACTGTAAGGCGTGGCCCCAGGAGGTATGGTTATGAAAATCTTGTTTTTCCGTCTACTGGCAATGAGTCAAATAGGTATAGGTAATACTTGTCATTGCCACTAACCTCCAACATTCGCGTCTTTTTATTCATACATACATATATTTCTTTTGTATGTAAAATCCTAACCATATCTTAATTTTAAACAATTCAATCTTTCATTTTATATTGAATAGGTATCTATTCAATATCTGAATTTTTTATTATACGGATAAAAGTTACAAGTATTTCGATTACACAGTTTTCTTTATTTTTGTTTTTTATTTTCTGTAATACAATACGCAATCAGGTTTTAGGCTAAATTAACCAGTTTGCTTAACTAACTGCACGTATGTATGTATGCACCTATAATGCCAAATTTACCATGATATAACTGGATTGTATTGTGTTGTGTACTAATACCACATCAAGTAGTACACACACAGCGTTATATCGCGATCTAAAGGTATAGATCGAACGGATATAAAATCCTATAAATATGATTAATAAAACACATATTCGTTTATGCTGGACAAAACTACTAAAATTTATTTTTTTTAATCTCAAAACTTAGTAGGTACCCAGGTATATACATATGTATGTATGTACAAGTAAAACTTTAAATTTAAAAGAAATATATACATATGTATGTAGGTATATTTAGGTATATGTGTATGGTACACAAACACAATGCAAACAATAGTTTTGTAGGAGGGTGTATTTTAGTTTAATGTGATCCCCGCACGATTAAAATATGAAATATGCAATAGAAAGAAGTAGATGGCAGTGGTATCGATTATATGATAGCAGTAGTGTAGTGGTATGAATGGTTAACAACCACACCGATACCCCCCAAGGGTCGAATATGGTCTTTATACAAAGCGAAAACAGTAAGAAACTGTCTAGTGCGCAAAACGGTTGATTGCGCGTATTTTTCTCAAAAATATAGATTTTCATTTTCCCGTTTAATATATGTATACACATACAAAATAGCTATATAAAAAAATATATATACAATAATTTCTCTCTGCGTAAACAATAATTAGTGACATTTTAAATACAACAACAAAATATTTATTGTTATTCAAAAAAATTTTTTTTTTATTTCTTGAGAATTAAAAAATTATTTAAGATAAAAATATTCTGGTACAGTATACGTGATTCCATTAATTGTTGTTTATTTATTTTTTTTTTTTTATTTTAAGAAAATTGTAAATCTAATTTAAATTGTGGTGTAATAGTTAATTTATGTGAATAAGTGTTTAAGTAAAAGTATAGTTAAAAATAGCTATTCTCTTTAAAATAGCAAACAAAACAAAATATGTAATTGAAAACAGGACGAAAAAAAAAGTAAATAAGGACAAAAATTTTTTTACTCAAAAATTACAAGTACCTGAAGTAGCAGTTATTATGCTGAGAGAAAATTTTTTGAAGATAACAATTACAATTAATTTAATTTTTTTTATCGTATACGTAAATATTTAAAAAAAAAACCGTAAAATATTTATGAATTGTTTTTCTATTAATTGTTAAAATGTGTATAATGTCAAATACAATTATGGGTATAATAGTTGAAAAAATGTTAAGACAATAGTACTTATTCTAATAAAAAAAAAAACGTGTTACGAATTACGATAGTGTACACATTACGATATGCTCACCGATGTATATGTACATCAATGTACGTACATATCCTAAGTGTCACCGCCTAATGGTCTCTAATGTTAGATTACTTTTCTCCTATATGTCAATTACGTGAACTTTTATACAAGTATTTGAATATTCTCTTATTTCATATATTCACTTTGTTTTATATTTTTGTATATTTGTAAACGTATACTTATGTAGATGTACAGTAGGACACCTACATATTATAGGTATAATAATTTTTAAATAAATTATTTTTACTATGACATTAATCAAGTGATGTTTAAAATAAAACACGAAATTTTTTTTTTTTTATTAGAAGCAATATGATATTCGTGTACTAAACAACACACATCAGATATGATATACGTGAAAAATCAAAATAAATTATTATACTGCTCGATCATATGGTTCGCGTTTTTGTTGGTGTGATATACAGTTATAATAGTACAATATTTTAAGTAGATAATCAAAACTAGATAGTGTATCAATTATTATTAATAAATTGAAAACGGAAAAGATTTTATTTTGTAAAATACAAATGTGTATCGTATATGCTATTTACATCCAAAAGGATATTTAAAAGGAAAAAAAATTATATATCAAAAACAAAAAATTGTATTGCCTTATTAATAAGTGCCCAGTATTATAATACAAAATAAATTTAATATTAATTACAGAATTAAAATAAAAAATTTAATTAATTTGTATAAAAGATATAAATGAAATCTATAAATGTATATATATATACGTATTATCGTGTACATTTTATTGTGTATGTGTGCAGTAAATAAAATATATAAGGAAAAATTTTTATTATTGTGTACCTTTTTATCGTAAACTTTTTACTAATAATTCAGGAGTATCGATTAGATTCAAATTTTTGCGTTAATACAATCAAATTATTAAAGATAACATATTATAAAATACAAAAAAATAAAATATATCTTATACGCTTAAAATTACTACACATACACCTATACATATTCTTTTATGTCCTCTATGTGCCTATATATAAAAACATTATAAACATGTACAAATTCATCAATTATATAATAAATTATATAAGTGAGTGAGATATCAAATTTTAATTACATAATATTCGATATATGTATATTCAAATTTAAATAAATTTCAAAATTTTTCACAAGTTTGGAAATTGTGTAAAATTGTGATTATACAAAAATCTTATTTATTATTAAATGCTTTTAAATCTGATTATTATACATATATACATAAATAGTATACAGTAGCATAATTAAAATTTCCAGCTTCACGGTATAGGTAATACGACCTATTGGAATTTTTTAAATTATTCTTCTTCATCAAAAACAAAGAAAAATAAAAATAAATAAATCTTGCTGTTAGAATAGTATCAAATTGGAAACAACTATACTCATTATTTTGCTTGTTGAATATATATATATATTTTTTGTTACACTGGAAATTACATACACATCATCACCTATGCATATCCTACATAGGACAAATGATCATCAATTTGAGGATCAAAAATTCATGATGGTAAGAAAATAAATCTATAGTTATATAGATATATATTTACATGTTTTATTCTATATTCAGGCAAGTATTCCAAAAATGCATGTTTTGTGATTCTATAGAAAAATTTCTTTTATTTTAAGATTACAAAAAAAGGATTCTAGGATACTATTTTAACCCTAAGATACATAAATGAATAAAAAAGAAGAAAAAAAATTCTTATATTGTAATAATGTACCTATATAACAAAAATGTAAAATGAAATTCAATTATACCTGTCATTCTGTTAATTAGAATTCTGAAATTGACAACTGAAAAGTTTACTTTACGTACGCTCATTACGAATGAAGTTCACGTACATTATGGGTAAACCTCATTTGATTACACAGTTTCTACTGATTACTTCATTTTACTTTGATTTTACTTTACTAAATTGTACACGAATATATATGCATCCTAGAATTAAATTTAATTATTAATGATACAAAAATAAAGGAAACATCAAATTTGAAAAATCAAATTTGATCTGACAAGATATCTTACGAAATCTTCTATTTCAAAGGACTTTCAGAAAGAAATAAATTATTTATTTATTTGCTTTCAATATTAATTTTGTACAATAAACAGTCGAATTTTATCATTTCTCTTATCAACAATAAGCACTCGATTTATATCCTTTTACATATATATACATACGTTTTGATATAAAACTGTTTCTTTCCTGTTTAATTTTTATGATTTCTGTATACACATGTTTATGCGTTTGAAAAATGATTATTATTAACTGCATAATTTTTATTTTTTTTTTCAATTTAGTCATTTAATATATTAAATGCCTAAATGGTTTAGTGATGATCTTACCTTAAATAATAATAATAGCTACGATGCTCTTTATGGGACAGTTCTAAACGATCTTTTGATTTATGTTCATTTAACACTCCATATTACTAATGAATGTTATTTCTTTAATTCTGTCTGGCTATATGAGAAATACAAATCGTATAGATATATTGTACGTGCATATATGTATACGTATAAAACGTTACATATATTAAAAGATATCTGTTAAATTTAAGAATGATGTCGATATGAATGAATATAATAATGAAATTTGAAAATTTTGTGTTATAGAAGTTAACAACATTGAACCATTGGTTGTGTTCAACGGATGTTCTATAAAGTAGAATATCAAATTTGAGTTTGCGTGCAATAAAAAACCGATAGATAACATGTCAATCATTGTCTGTGTAAAAAATTTACATACATATACAGATATTTATTGTACTTTATCAAATAAGACAGGTAAACAAATATGCATGTATTACATATGTTATATGTATAGTAGATGATGCATTTGTACGTATCCATCATTCAAACTCATATAAACACATTTATGTTAAACAGGTACAATAACAAAAATAACATATGAATTTTTACTTATTTAGTGCATTGGTACCCTTTTAATCTTAGGATGCATCGATGTTCATACAATTCGCAAAAATGTATTTCTTGTTTATTCATGCATTCTAGGGTTAAATAACTTCTAGAGTATTTTGCACGCTATAGCTAGTCTATATTATGCTTTGGTTAATTTTTTTTTTTTTTTTCAAAATAATTTATAAATCTATAATATATTGCTTGCACACATATTTAAACTTCTTTTCAACATCAATCAATGATTCATGTTTAATATATAAAAGATTTATAAAAGAGAAAAAATTGTAATTGTTTTGAATAATACGACGATACAATATCATGCATACATACGTATGTACTTTGGCTATGAAATTATAACAGTGCCATGTGCAAGTTTACCTTCTATGTGCACAACTAGACTTAATTATGAATTATGTGCAGCATTTTATTTTTATTTTTTTTTTTGTTTTACGCTATAAAAATTATAATCGTAAACATAATAAAAGTGAAGACACACATTTATGTGAGAAATAGATTAAGAATAAGGTAATTTTAAGATATATTTCTAAAGAGGTTAAAAGCAAAACTGGAAAAAGATTTTTAAAGAAAAAATAACAAATTAGAAATAGTTTGATAAAAGATCGAACTAAGTATGTGGAGATGCAAATTAGAGCATGTCCATGGTTGGATTTAAAAACTATCAAACAAGAAAAAGAAAATTCATCTTTCTGTCCTGAAATATGTATGCATCCTTCATAACATGCTTCAGACATCAGGATAAGACCACAAACTAAACAAATACATGTGTAAAAAATTTCTCTAATTGCAGGGTGTAGCTGTACCTTAACGATTTTATACTCTGTACTGCAGTTACTTATATGTTTACACCATTCGTATGGTTATTACTTCGTATAAATATAAGAAATATCTAAAAATATTTTTATTTATAACCGTGTATATCCTATTTGTCATATTTTTTTAATACATTAAATGCATGCGTTTATTCACTATACATATACATACATATATGTACATATATTTATATAACGAGTTAAAATCATATGTTAACATACATACACAAATCTGTCATGCATACATTACAAACATAAATATACTTGTATACACATCATAAAGTTATATGCATGTTTCTATTTTTTTTTTCTTTTTTTTTGTTTAAATATAAAAATTGGAACTAATCTTTCTAACTAAATATCATGTACAAGTACATGTCGTTACATGTAATCTGTAAAATATGTGATTGTTTTGATTCAAGTTTTTATCCAAACAGGTTATCGTTTAAATATAGGAGTATCTATTGATAGCATTGATAGATTAAATACAAAAATCTTTACATGTACCTATATTATATGTATTTGTCGCATATGTAATGGCATCTACACGTATATGATGCATGGAAAATATAGATACTGAAATAATGAATATGCAAAATGACTAAATATCGCCATAAACATACAAAATTAATAATTGTACAACACTGATCTCTATATAACTGTTCATTGCACACACACACATATACTTTCATAATGCATATCAGGACAACTTTTATTCATAATCGTCATCATCATGCTGATGATCATCATCATCATCATTATTGTTGTCGTTTTGGTCATTATTCGATTCATATACGTTCATCCGTATTAAATTGCTTATTCTAAATGAAAATTTCTATTTAACAACAAAAGGAAACTGCTATCATAAAATTAATTTTTCAATTTTTTTTTATATTATTTAATTTCCAATTATTCAAATTAAAAAATAAATTAATTAAATTATTAAAGTACACACGGATGTGTTTACATATATACATACTCGTACATAAAAGTTTTTCATATTTTTTAAAATTAAAAGGGAAAAAATGCTCTTATCACTAATTTTCATTTTATTGTACGAAATTTGATTTTTGAACGAAAAATAAAAATAAAAAAATATAAAAAATAAAAATAAAATTATTCAAAAGTAAAAACTAAACAGAATTTTAAAAATACAAAAAAATACATTACAAATTATGTGGTTTATTTAATAATCTACACGATGAATTTTTGGAATTTGAAAAATTTTCCTTTAAAACAAAATGTTGTGGGAAGATTATTCAAAATCTCATGTTTTTCTTTTAACTTTTAAACATTTTCTGCTTTTTGTTTTTCTTGATACATCATTGAGTAGATAAAAAATTTGTAACGTTCTTCACACGCAATCTTTTATAGAATCCTTTTAATGTGTGGATAACTTTGTATAGCAATAAACACATGTAAATTTGAACTTTCAATCAATATCACAGATTATATCAATCTGCATGTAAACTTTAAACGGATCACGAAATCAAGAAATAAAGAATGCCTATACGTATTTTTTTTGCATTATAATCAGTTTAGAAGATTATACAATATACAATATTCGTGTATGTATACAAATTTCAAATGTTTTTTGTATAGAATATCTTTTGACCAATAATTTCATGTGTTATAATAGAAGCTTAACAATTTTTATTTATTGATTGATTTTATTATGAGAATTTACAAAAGAATTTTCGATAAACAAATTATTCCATTATACGCAGAGATTTCTCTCATATGCTTTTTTTCCATTTTGTATGATTTGGATCAATATAAATGTGTATATCCTTGAAGAAAAAATATAATAAGAAAATCTTATCACATACCTTGTACATAATTCCTTACACGCACAAATAAAGTCTAGCCAAAATAGAAACGTAAAGTAATATAAGAAACTTTATGAATGTCAAAAATGACCGTAGTGAAAACATGAATTTCAGTCCAGTTATATATCTGTCACAGTAAAAAATTAACTGAATTTCTAAAACGAACATCTAAAAATTTACTTTACGTATGCTGCTTTATGACAATTATTATTTTACTGAAAAATGACATTTCATAATCAATGAAACTGAACGAATGGAAGTTTACGTACGTCATACAGTTGAGTGTATACATTTTATTTTTTGTTACTTTTGTATTATGGTCCTTTCCAGGGGTGAAAATATTTGTTATTTACAATATTTTGAAACAAGTTTAATTGGTTTCTGATATAATGTATATTTTTTTTTTATGAACACTTGAAAATGTTTTCTATATATACGAGTATTGTACGAATGATGAAACTTAAAAGTAATCACAAAAAACTTGAAATGATAGAAAAAAAAATTGTACACATACGTAAATGCCATAACAAATTACAAAATTAAAAATTTGATTTGAATTCAATTATTTTTGTAATTCAAAAATTTTTAAACATGTTTATACAATTGATCAATTATAAGTATTGAAATGTTAAACATTTTTATGGACAACAAATTGCAATTATAATGCGTTTAAATGATTCTGGTATTTTGGGTATACTATATATACTTTAAAACAAATTCGTATTGTGAAATGAAATTAAGAAATTTTTTTCCAATAACTTTGCAATCTGACTAATTACCCTGTTTCAGGGTAAAATAATTTACAAAATTTGAAACACAATGTCTATACAATGAAAAATTTTGATCACTATTTGATTATTTCATAAACAGTAACTATTTGTTGTAATGAAATCTAGTCCATTTTGTTGATCATTTTTAATGTAGAAAAATTTTGTTAAATTATGCAACAATGGCCAAGATATAGACAGGTTTCAAAAAATCAGTTTTTTAAACTGAAATGTTATATATGGATGTAATTAAGCTATTCAGGTTTCTGTATACTGCATTAAAATCCTCTACATAATAAAATATTTTTTTGAAATTGATTACCAATTTGAATTCAAATTTTCAATAGATATGTATCTATAAAGAATCCAAGATAGACATTATATAACTTAAGATGTCTTTTCTATACAAAAAACAAAATACCCGGATCAAGATCAAAAGGGGTGGAAAAATAATAAAAGTCCTTTACATGTTTACATTGTGATTTAACGACACTTGAAACCACGGATTCAAGACAATCTTAAAATCATAAAGAAAAAAATTCGAGGTAAAGGACATGCAAAGGATTGTAATAAAAATTGGTGGAAAATGGCAATAAAAAAAGTTAATAAAAACAGAAAAGAAAGTCAAAGTTTCACACTGGCTTATAGCGATGTGGGATGAAAAGGAAGAAAGTTCAATTACTTAAATATTTTTGTCTCAATTTAATTAATGTCACAAAAAAAGGAATTCTTTAATTTTATTTTGTTGAATTCTATCAAAAATTCTCCTATACACTATCATTAAAAATCAACTCGTGCTATCAATTTTGAGGAATTTAAGAAACTCATCATGTAAATGTAGAATATTCGGCTTGTATGTTAAGCAATTCATACAAAATGTTATGTAATGTGCGAGAATATACACGCATTTATGAAAGATAATCATTTGTGCACGATAATCTTTTTGAACAATTTTGAGTTTTTCTTAAAAAATTTTGCAAAAATTATTGATCACGAAAAATATTTTACGCTTTTTGTTTTACACACATACATATGTATATGTACATAAAGTGTAATCCCATATGTACATACATGCAAACACATAAGATGGTTAAGAATTTTTGTTGCACATGCAATCATATTTAATCAATCATATAATGATTGCAAATTAAGTGTAAAACTAATGTAATAATTGCACTTTCTTGTGTAATTTGCGTGTTATACTCAAGAAATGCGAAATAATAATGATATTTAATCTCTTTGAAAGTATCGCTAAATTTTGAAATTTTATGGAAAAAAAATTTCTTATGTTTAAAAATTATCTTCTGTTTTGACAATTATCTTGTCGAAATTTTTGTATTGTGATTGTCAACTGTCACAATTAAAAAAAAATTTTTTTTTGAAATTCTAATTTAAAACTGAATTTTTCTTTTAATTTTTTTTTTTTAATTATGGACAAACATTGAACACATCTTCATAAAATCATGTAGATGACAAGGTGTATAGTATATGAAGAGCAAAAATTTTTTTTTTTTTAATTTTGAAAAGGTTTTTATTTCGATCAGTTTCGAAGTTTTGATTGAAAAAAAAAATTGTGCAAAGCTATTTGATGTATCGCATTAAAAAATTTCATGATGCATTATAGATGCGTTCACAATACGTTTTGAAACTTTTAACTAGGTGATAGTTTGAATTTTAGCGTTTTGAAATTTTAAACTTTTCATTCGAACGATATTCAAATGTTTCACGTATGCATAAAATGAACTCAGTACCAACCGTATTAATATTATTGATATGCTATAAAAAAATCTTTTTTTTTTATATTCTTTTTTAACTTGTTATTATTAATTTCAACGGTTGTTTTATGTTTTACTTTTATTAACATAAAACATTTCAAAATCAAATCTCTTTTAGTTACTTTTCTTGAAATTTAATAAATATTCTCGCATACGTTAACACATGTGTGTATGTATGATGTACATATACATATACATATGTATGTAAATGCAAAGCAATATGTATATGTACGTGCATGCATCCTGAAAAAGATTTCATATAAAAACACCTACACACTATATATTCCATATGCATACAATATGTATATATACGTACATACATACATATATCGTAATACGTTGTTATATTTAGATTTTTATAAAGCTTTTAGGTCTCTTCAAATAGGACTATAAATCAAAATAAAAGCGAAGAAGGAATTAAACAATAATCGATTTTTTGTTTATCCATCTGCATAGTTAACATATATTGTTATATGTCAGTATGTATGGTATCAGTCATTTTAAGTTAAACACAAAATTTTAATGAAGTAGTAAAAAACTCATTCATAAAATTTTTTAGATTGTATACGAATATAATGTACCCAGTATCCAGAATAAATTCGCAGGTACATTGTACATACGTCAGTCTATGGAGAACAGTTTTGTATTTTGTTTTTTTCTACAAGTCACATAGTTCATATGTGAGCAATACGTACATATAAAATAAATGAATGGAAATCTTTATAATTTTCGAGCAAATAATGTGTTTGTATCTTTGTAAAAATGTTTTAATTTTATCTAAAGTATAGAAAAATTGTTAAAGAAAATGAATGGCTAATAATCTTTTATTTTTGTTAAAATTTAAAGTACCAAAAACAAAGATGATTTCTATATATCCAAAGTGATCATGTTATATGTAGGTATATATCTAATATCTTAGATTGTGGTTCACATCAGTGTAAAATAATTGGAAATTGGAAAGGAATGTATATGCACCATTGAAGATTCGACGTTAAGTCAGTCAGACACTTAAATCGCGTCAATAATTTTTGTTTACCTGATGATATTGATACACAAGGAAGAAAAAAAATGCATTAATGTATTTTGATGTTTATGAGTTCAGTGTGGCACGTGCTATAAAAATTTTAATTTTCACTTTGTTATGTCCATTCATAAGATCACAATAAGTAACGTTTTTTAAAACTGTTCGGTACAATTGATATAACGATAAAATAACAATTTTTAACTCATTTCAATTTTTATACATTTTTTTTTTCTGGATTGTGAATCACTTTTGAATGACTGATAAAATGATGAGTTTTACATATACATTATGTAGATCGTGTATACATGCAATTAACATGTATACAAATTCAAATACATACATCAGTGTGGTTATTTACAGAGATCGATTTGCTATTGTTACTGCATACATACGTGCAAGTAATCATTAATTAAATTTTCTTCTTTTTTTGTAGATAATTACAATATGTAATAGTTAATAATTGAAGATTATTATAACCTCTCACGCATATGCAAAATATGCATAGCAATAATGAATTGATTATAACATTGGAAATATTTCCAAGATCCGACGGAATATCTATTTTTAATGAAAGACAGGAAAATTTATATGTATGATACATGTGTACATTATAAACATCATAATTAGTAATTATTCTCTTTGTTTTCAATTTAAATTTTAACAAATAATATATTTAGCTGAATTTAACAAATTTGTCAGATAATGGAATTTCACGCATACTTATGTACAGGTATAGACATATATTTAAAAAAGGTCGTGTGGGAAAAATTAACAAGATCCATTGGTTATAGAAGAATGATAGAAACCCTGAAAATGATATAGCATATAGCTATACTTATGTACATATATCTAAGAAGCATGATTGTATGGGTGTCTTAGAATAAGTGATGCAAAACTACAGATACGTATCTCAAAATGATATTTTCCCGGTTTTTATAAAATTGTTCCGAATTTGAAGACGAGGAACATTCATTTTTACAATTGATATAAAAATTACAGAAGGATGACCCAAAAACATTTTTGAAAATCGAAAGTTAATTAATTCCAGTCAGATTGTTATAAGCTATACGTTGTTAGAAAAGTCCATGTCTCAGCTTTAACAATTGATAAATACGAAGTCTGAACTTTAAGATAAATAAATTTCTGTTAAAAATAATCTAACAATTAAAAATTTAGCATAAAATTATTGTCATTATTTTATAGGACGTATAAAAAAAAAAACATAAACGTAAAAGTATAACAATAAAAAGAATTTCAAATTCACTTTCTGTCTGTCTATAATTTTTACAATTTATATTTGCAGTTCAGTTTGAAATTATTTATTTATTCTCATTCCTTTTTTCATTCATTTGGATGTTACACAGACGCAATTACATGTGTGTATAACATATTAAAATTGTGTCCATATGATGGAGTGTGATATGCAATCAAATCTGCATTTAATTATATACTTAGACTGGAATATCATAAATTTTTTGAATTTGTGATTATGTGTGTTTGTGTATTGTAGTGAAGTAGCAATTGAAAAATTAATCAACATTATATTCAACCAACTAATTACAAAATAAAATAAAAAAACATTTTTTTTTTCATACCACGTACACATTTTATAGTGCTACCTGTTACACCGCCCAAGCTATACGTACGTACGTGTGTATAAAAATATATATTAATGTATATACCAAAAATTTACTCTTTTTCTTTTTCGGATATTTTTGTTTATTGCATTCTAAATACTAGCACACCAAAAGTTTCAAAAATTTTTTAAATACAATTATTTTGAAAACAAAAACAACAAAAGCCTGTACAGCTATAAATAATCAAAAAATATATAAATTTTGCACAACTCAAGAAAATCCAATGTAATATCAGCTACATACGTATGTCTTCGCATTCTTTATATCATACACATAATTAATTTGTTGTATATTCAAACATACAAAAATAAAAAAATAAAACTTACCTTACCGAAGACCTTACAGTTCAAATTAGTGCATTGGAATCAAAATATTTTTGATGCAACGCCGTTGTCTCGCTTGTTGTTGTTGCTGCTGCGGACAGAATGGATTGGTTTTGTATCTTTGTACATTTTGATCTTCACTTTTATATGCTTGTTTCTTGTGATTTGGTAATTTGCCAGTATTATTAATCTAAAAAAATAAAATTTGTTGCTATTGTTGTTGTTGGTGTTTGGAAGCTTTATCCGATGATGTGTGTGTATATGTATGTTATTTAAAAACATATACAACATTTAGATGAATTGGTTTTTTTGATATAAAAATGTATATTTATTTTGAACTTCAAAAATAAATCCTAGTAATAGTATGAAGGACAGATTATAAAATGATGAGACATGGACTAAATTTTGTTGGCATCAAGCTTACATTAAACCATCAAATTCTTTCTGATGTGAATTTTTTTATTTCTTTTTGTTGTAAATACGATAATACATGATAATACCATATAATTTTAATATTATGTGTACGGCAAGTTGGCAGCATATATCAAATGAAAATTATTTGTTGTGCTACTGGATCTACACACAATAAATGATTGTATACGTACTGAACAATATACAACAATTTGTGGTAATCAAAAAGACAAGAAATGGGCGGGAGGTCCAAGGGTACAAAGGAATGAAATATCGAAAGGGAAACTTACAAAATATGTTAAGATTACAAAAAAAAAAAAAAAAAAAAAAAAAGAAAACCACAAGCCAAACCAAACCATAAATATAATGCCGTGCACGTATGTTTGTGTATATTTGATGAACAAATTTGCTGGTCTAGATTGTGAAATTAATTAAAGCCCAATAAAAATGAAAATACCATCAAAAACGAAAAAAACAAAAATTACAAATAAGAATTAAAAGGATTTGAAAAAATTTTTCAGAACTAAAAAAAAAATGAAAATTGCCCAATTTACTTTTTTTTTCTTTTACCGCCATTTTATAATTATCAAAAACAAACCATTTTTCTATTTTGTTTAGAAATAAATTATTTCATGTCAATAATTTTTGTAAAATTGAATTGAATTAAATATAAAATTGTATTAGTAAATTACTTACTCGACATGCATCGTAATCCCTTTTTTTTCTTAAACGAGAACTACATACGCAAATTTTATGTTAAAATTGATCGTCCAAGCACACAAATCAACTTCACACTTTAAGGATAACAAGTACACTGTAAACATTTGCCTGATACACATTCGTTATATGAAATTATTTAGCTTCCTGTTTTTCTAACGATTTTAACATCATATGCTACTAGCGCCAAAAGTTATTTACGGTAAAACACAATATACACTTAGACCAGATACACAACTGCTGTTATAACTAAACAAAAATTTTACATTTTTGTATGGGTGGTTTGTGTACATGATTTTATTTAACTGAAAATAATTTTTTGATTTAACTGCCATCTTACATTGTTTTATTAATTTGCTTCTTCCGTGCATAACTGAGTGTATCATTAAAAAAATTTTTTTAGAAATCAAAAAGGATTTTCATATTTTTACTTTAGGCTTTATGAACACAAAGACCCAATATTGGTCAGTCGAATAATGGATATGATCGGGAAATATTTAGAAAAAAAAAAATTTAAGAACAGAAAAAAAGTTAGTTTTTTAGTGTTTTTACCTTGTGTCAATAAACGTACTAGTGGTGGTCACAGATGAACGAAAAAGACTGTGTTCTAATTTTCGAATATTTATGAATGCATATTTTCCTAAAGATCCATATTTTTATGTTAATGATGATAGTAGTCAAATAGCACACCTTGAACCATTGCCGTATAATATATAACAAACATTTAGATATCTTAAAGACATCTACTTACGATACATATTAAGTAAAAGGAAGAAACATCACTGTACCCAGTCTTCATTTAGTTTTGTATCTTCATGTATAATAATGCAATATTTTATTTTTATCTTTTTTTTTTTTTTTTTAAATATTTTATATCATATTGAATAGATCAATGCAAGTATCATAATTATTATTATTATTTTCATGCAATAAACACACATGTACACATGTGTATCTTTTTATCAAGTTAAAATAATGTCTGGTTTATAACAGTTTATAAACAATAATTATATATTATACATTGATTTTATGATTTTATGCAAATTATTCTTATATACCAAAATGTACAATGGACTATACGGGCAGACATTGAATTATATGTGCGCAAATACATACTATATATTACATACATGTGTACATATAAAAATAAATTGGTCAATTGAAATTCCTTTCTCTATACATTTTTGTTACCTTATCTTTGTTGCATGATACTATAAGTCCAAAGTTATATGAATATTGTGGTATGCACAATTCATTGTACATAAAACAAACAAACAAAACGTAAACGAATTACTGCATGTATGCCATGTTGTCATCACTATCACTCTATTGCTGATTAACTACAATTATGCTTTGTTGTAAAATAAAATAAAGAAAAAAAAAGTAAATAATTAGAATACTGGTATTTTTAGGTACTATATCAAGTCTGTTATAATTTTAAAATTAAATTGGAGAAAAAAATGAATTCATACATAAAGTAATGTGCACAATATCAGAGGCTGCGGTTTGTTTAATAAACAATTTTATTTTTGACCAGATTCTGTAAATCAATTAAAAAAATAAAAAAAAAAAAAACATCTCTCGAACATTAAATTAAATTAATTCTCAATTTTACAATGTGATACTTATGCATATATGTATGTATATTTTCTATTTTTATAATCTTTAAGTATTAATTCAAATTGAATTCAAATATCGGTTACCTTAAATAGGACTTGATTCCTAATTATATGTATACAGTGAGACAGTAACTCTAATATGTGCATTAGAGTGTATGGTATTGGTATAATATCACGTTATATTTAAAAAAAAAAAAAAAATGTTATTGCTCTTTTATTTTGGTTCTACTTGTAAAATTGAAATAAAAGAAAAAAAAACAATAAAAATTAATAGAAGTATTAAAATAGTAGAAACATGTACCAAAGTTACCTTACCATTATCACAAAAACTAAAATGCAATATTTTCTTTTTCTCGCTATAAATAATGCTGTTGCTTAGTGATGTGTTATTTATAAATGAATGATTCAAAGTGAATGAATCAACCAATCTCTTTCATTTGGTCCAGCACTCAATTAGTGCATAAATTAGTGGATCGAATTGAAAACCCCATTTTTACAAAACTAGAACAATATGGTACTAGAACATATCGATATCAAAATAGAGTTAGAGAAAATTCAGTCACTATAATTACGAAAAAAATCCATAATTTAAATCTATAACTAATGAAACACCAATTAAAACTTGTCTTATCTGTGTATAATGTGTGCAAAAGCCATGAACAAAAAGTATGAAATAGTTGCATACTAGAATTAAGGATCAAGTACCAAAGAAAAGGAAATCAAATTATCATTGTATAGATTTATAATGGACATGGACATGACTTAATATAGATGTAAATTTGAGAGAACGACTGATAGTTGAGTGAATGAGTAGTTTGAATTGAATGACTCGACTCGAAATGAATGATTCAGTGCAATGAATAATTTCACCCATTACTATACACTATTGCTATTTTATAATAGCGGGTGACAAGTAAACGTGCATTTCTTTCAGAGGTGGAGTTGCTATTGTAATACATTTAAACACATGTGTATGTACAATTGCTGAGTTATAACCTACAACATGTATATATACCTATGTACATAATTTAAACATTTTAAAATGCGATTCCATTCAAGTATAAGAAAAAACAAGTATTAAATATATGAGTACATACAACAGTAATAACATGCTGAGTTTACTACTATATTTATAAATTGTACTCTTATATATAAAAAAAAAAAAAAAAAACAAACGATATCTATTCAATGGTTTAATTCAAAATATCCATGATGATGATGATGAGTAAATATACAGGCATAAAAGTTTAGGCACCAAACGATTTAATGTACAAAATAAAAAAAAATATATATTCAGTATAAGTAAATCTTTAACATAGCGTGTAACAGTATAACAGCAGGAGCAAAATATTTCATCTATACACCACCATAAAATTGTATACGTACATACATCTCGTCACATAATAAAGATTTAAAAAATAAAAAAAGAAGAAAATTTTATTTTATTTTTTTTTTTGGTCCTCTCAAAGATGCAGATATCACCTACATTGGCTCTGTTTGCTGTGTTGATGCTGGTCTTGTGTTTGCTATTCATGCTATAATGTATCTATAGTACATCTATTTGGCTTTTAATGCGTATACTCTATATATTGTAGTTTTTTTTCTTCGTGTATCATGTACATACAGCACTATTAGCAGAGAGTGTATAAAAGTTATGTATTTTTACATGCTTGACTTTAAATCAGGTTCGTCGCTTATGATTTTCATTGAAATCTTTTGTTTTTTAAATATTTTTGTAATTATTCTAAAATTTTAAGGTAAATGATTTACTTTTTGAATTCATGTAACGTTCATTCAGGACATTTTATTTAATTTTTTGTTTTTAGAATATACTTATATATTTATGTATATATATATTTTTTTTTAAATATGCTAAATTAGTAACAATTAAGTCATATATACAGGTGTATATGATCAAGAAAAAATAAAAATGAAAAGAGTTGAACATTTTTAGTTTATTTCTGTTCAGTAACGTATACATAAATAAGATGAAAATTTTTTTTTTTTTACAACTTTAAGATTTTATTTATATGGATGAAATAAAAGTTGGTTTTAGTTTGAATATAATATGGCTTGAGGCCATTTATATCTCTTTATACGAGAGTATCTTGTCGCAGTTAAAATGAGATACTCAAATGATGTACACGCGTGTCTTGTTTTTTTTTTTTTTTTTGTTTCTTTTGTTTGTTTTTCTCGACATATTAAAAAAGAAAAACAAAGCATAAATTAGGAAAAATTAGAAAGAGAATTTTTTTAGAGAAATATTTTTGTTTTTATTTTCACACTTTCAAATTTTATTTACAAATCGCGTAGAAATTATTAGAAAAATTTATCAAATATTTTGTGTGTGTCGGTGTGAAAACAATTTTTATTAATTTTACTGTGCCCGAGTGATAAAATGTTCTTGTTATAAAGTAAATTCTCTCAATTTAATGTATGCATAACAACTTTTATTAATTTTAAATGCCTATGATATAATCATGATATTGGTATCATTATAGTGAATTATATGCATATTGTATGTGTACGTACCGTGTGGTTGGTTTGTTATTTGTGCATTTGCCTAATAGTTACATATGAAAGAAAATTTGAAAGTTGAATTACAAACTAAACTGTTTTTTTTTCGATTTTTGTGTTTTCGTATACGCCGAGAAAAATTAATTAGTTGTACCAAGAAAACATATGGACGCTTGCGAAATGTTGTATGCAATACAGTGATACCTCAAGGTGCGCGGCTTTCGGTTTTTGCCATTTGGTATCACGGTTAGAAAAATTAACTAAAGTTCTCAATTCAATTGAAAAGGACTTAAATTATCTTAGACGTGAACAGGCTCTAAAATAAATCGCGTGAATACACAACAAGGAATAAAAAAATATTATTCTTTAAATCAATGCTTTTTTTTAGTTCTTGGCTCTAAATACACAAAATTTGTACGCAAAATTCTACCTTGGCTAACTCAAGTTTTAGTTTGATCGCACCTATTGCATAACTTTGAGGTATGACTGTAATGAAATTTGTATAGTGTATCAATTTTTTATGTTTTTTTTTATTAGTTTAATAGATTCACCTATGAATAAATGAAGTAATGTACCATAAAAAATTATTATGTCAATGAGTAAAATTTGCAAGAATTTTTAATATTCTCAATTCTCAATACTAATTAATTACAACAAAATAAAAAAAGTGAATGAAAAATGATTAGAAAATTTTATCTTATAGTATTACAAAATTAATGACAAAAGACATCATAATTGGAAATTGTGCCTATACAATTTAATGAGATCATGTTATTATGTACAAAAGTGTAAAATGATGCAAACGATCCACTCCTTTATTTTTTCAGTCGTCTATGTACACACCTGATATTCAAGTATATGTATATGTACATATGTATGTGTGTCTACACTTTCATGCAGTGTTATTTAAAATTCTTGTATATGATTTCTAATGTAAGTTCTTGTTTGTACATCGTCTTTTATTGTAATCATTTTTTCTTTAAATTGAAATAAAAATAATAACCGATTAACATGCGATATTAAAAAGCAAAAATAAAAAAGTCGGAGTGTCAAAATAAAACTAAATGCACGATTTGTAAATAGAAATAAATTCAAAGATACAATAACATTGCACATATGAATGTACTCGTAATTATTACAGTTATTTCAATGTCTACACATAAATGCATAATTGTATATTGATAAAAATGCCATAATATCAAAAAAAATTTAAAATGTTTAAATGTTAAAAATAAAAAAAACTAAAAGCATACAAAGAAAAGACGATGGATGACAAGATTACGTTATCTTCTAGTAAACGACATCTTAACACAAATGAATTATCATCAACAACAAAATTATTTAAAATACAAGCAACAAATAATAATAACATTTTAACAGCATTAGCAGCAACACCACCAATTACATCAATATCATTGTCATCATTAAAGACATCTGCTGCAACATTACCATCATCATCATCATCATCATCTGCAATTGATATAGTAGCTACATCATCAACATTACAATCAACAATAAAATCATTAGTAACGACGACGACAACAACGACAACGACAACGACAATAACAACGACATCATCGACCTGTGATAATGTCAAGAACAATGATCGTGATTTATTATTACATACTAGCAGTAATAACAATAGTAACAATAACAACAATAATAATTTACCAACTGCTGCAGATTTAAATTCATATGATGATTTAAAACAAGTTCTGATTAAAAATAATTTAGATTTCTTAAGGCAAAATACATTGGATACAACAAATGTAACAGGTACCACCAATAATAATTGCAATAATGCAACGACAACGTCAACGGTTAATAATAATAATGTCAATAATAGCAATAACAATGTTATTATTGAAACATCCCAAGGGTTAATACCTATGGCAATAAGATCAACAACAGTTGCTACTACAACATCAGAACAAGAAATTAATACAAATGATTTTAATACAATATTACGTAACAGTATTGAAATAATTAAATCACAATCACAAAATTTAAATCAAATTATTAAATCATCATCATCATCATTTAATTGTAATTCAAATAATCATGAAAGAAATGAAGGACATAATCACGATAATATTAATGTTACAATAGGACAAAATTTAAATTTAAGTAGTGGTAGGACACATACCACCGGTAATGATTGCTGTAATAGCAAAGATGATGATGCTAATATCACTGATATTTGTTGTAATGACAATGAAGATGATGTTAATGATGATTGTTGTACTGATAACAATGATAAATGCAGTGATAATAATAACAATAATAATACAATAATAATTGGTAATATGCATCATCATCATCATCATCAACAACAACATCATCTGCATCATCATCAGCAACAATCACAAAATACTTTAGTACCTGATACAAATGCACAAGTACAAAACACTAATGATGATAACGAAGATTTACAACAATTTTCACATCTTTTAAATAATGAACAAAATTCTGGAGAACGTAATGAAATTGATGACGTAAGTATCAGATTTCATTCTTAATGTGTGTATTGGGTTTCCGATACAAGTCCTGTCAAAAATCTAAAATATTTGATAATATGTATTTGCAAGTATTTGTACTTAATGCGTAGCAAATAATAGTAGCGAACCTTTTATTTTTTGATAAATCTGTCAGTAAACTTAAACGAAATTTAATGAAAAATTCTTTAAACTTTGTATGTTCACATATGTACGTTCATAAGCCAAAGTATGTATGCATCTAGTTGACTTTCAGGAAATTGAAACATTCATGAGTAATAAAACATTAGAAATTGTCTATACGTAATACTGCATGAGATACCGGCCTCATTTTTGTTTGATACATTAAAATATGATAAAAATGTTTGTTTTTCTAATCATTAACTTTTTTTTTGTAGCTTTTAATGGAATTTATCTACCATATTCTATTTTATTGCCTCTATTCAATACTAAGTGATATATTGCACTCAATGTGTGTATATATAGCGAATTCTCGTGTGTAATAGAAATCTAATTATTAAAGAATTTTTAATCGCACACTCATGTATTTAAGAACAAAAATGCAATAGAAATTTCTACAAACATAATTGCTGTATATGTATATATGAGTAAAATGGGTGTCTCAGAGTAAAGGTCATAAAAAGCAAACAATAATTGTTTCATACCAAAAATCTACAAACATATGAGCCGTTTATTTTGAAAATGAGACCTATTGGAACCTTTATTATGTAACACCCAGTAAGCATGTAGTATGTATAAAATTTTCCACTTACCACATAGCGCACAAGAAATCTGTATTATTCGAATGACATCATATTACACCTACCTGAAAAAAGAAGAAGAAGAAAAAAAAATGAAGTTAAACATTTATGCACATAAGCATTTCATTATTTTTGCATTGTATACCTTTTTATTAGTTCCTTATTTTACAATGACACCCTTTGAAATCAGCTACACTAAAATTTGTTAAGTTGATCCCGGCGTATAGAATTCGATGATCTCAATTAAGTTAATCAAATTTTTCTGCATTTAAAACTTGCTTATAATGTTCATGTTTCACTTTATAATGACATAATGCAATTTACATTATAAACAAATGTATGCGGTTTTTGTGGTTCACTTCACTATGTATAAATATTTTACAATCTATGATCAATCATTTTTATTGATCATAAGTATACCTAATTTTCACTTAATTTATTAAATCATAATGATCGCATAATAATTTCATGATTATCCTTTTCTTATTTATGTATTTAACACTTCCACTATTTTTTTTTTTAATTTACCACAAGAATTTCAGAATTAGAAACGACGAAAAACTATTTAAAAAAAAGAAGAAAAAGACAAAAAATAAAAATAAAACAAATAAAAATCAATAAAAATTAAAAAAAAAAAAATAAATAAAAGAAAATGAAAAAAAAAATTCTCTTAATTTATGGGTAACAAAAAGAAATAAATTATATGTGTGTATATGTAGATCTCTTCAAAGATATTTAGAATACAATTGAAAATATACAAAGTCATCTTTATATTTCTTCTGTATATAAATGAAGTATTTATACATGACATACACCTTAATTGGTTTATTCGTTATATTTAAAAAAAAAAAGATTTTATTTATTTTTTTTATTTTTATATTTTGAAATTGACAGCTCTTTAATGTAACGTTTAATATCTGCATTTAAAAAAAAAATAAAATAAAAATTTGTGTACCATATATATCTGATACATTAATCATCGTCATCTTCACCATCATCATCATCATCATCATAATTATTATTATTATTTATTCTAAACAGGTTGTTGATCTTTTAACAGATTTTTTTTTTGATTTGTGATAGATTTTAAGTGCAAGTACTGTATAAATATGTACAGAATGTGTATTTGAATTAATTGAGAAATAAAATAAATGAATTTTTTATCTTAAAGAAATTTAATTTGAATTTTTTATTAAATACGAGAACATACAGGCAATTCGGATATTATAGATAACTTTCGTGTTGTACGGAAAAAAAATGTGACTAAAATATATGAAACGAATGATGAAGACGAAATTGTGACAAAAATTTCGGATGAGAGACGTGATTGTAATGAATGAATTGGTAATGCACTGGTAATCAACAGTAATATTGTTTCCCTTTCTATATTTTTTACTGCAAATTTCAAATCCTTTATTTTTATGTTCTGATTTTAATTGCCACATGTTGTACGAAAGTTACCTGTACACATGTTTCTTATGTATCGTTCTAATGAAGGTGATGTCATGTATCATAAATATTTGCATTGATAATTGTTTTTAATTTTATTTAATTTGTCATTTTAATGGGATTTGATTTGAATTTTACATTCTACAAGAAAAACATTCTTTAGGACAAATTCATTTTACATCCATACGTAGTGCGTAAGTACATGTAGAATATATTCAAATAATTATGCAAAAATTTTAAAATATGAAAAATTATAGAGAAAATAAAAGCTTTCTAAAATCTAAAACAATTATCCAAAATGACAGTGGGTTTTGTATTAAATTGCTGTTACTATATATGTATACCATCGATACTACTACAGTCGCTTTGACCTGGTCTGGTATAATGGTTAGTTAGCTTGAATGTTTTTAAAATTGAAAATATTTTTACTCTTTCCTATCATTTTGAGTAATCAAATGTGTATATTTACATTTAAAAAAACATTTTTTCCTTGAAAGTTTAATTTTTGATTATTAAAATATTAAAAGAAAAGGCAAAGTCAAGAAAACTGAATGAAATGAAAAATGAACAGAAAAAAAATTATTTATTTATTTATTTTTTTTTTTTTACGTAATTGAACCTGTCAAGATGTTATCCGATAGAGATTTTTTTTATCGTGCATGTATACGTACGCAAAGTAAAAATTTTTTGTTTGTACCCATATGTATAGTCAACATATATACTGGCTGTCATATGCGTGTATGTGTGTAATTATATCGCCTTAATTACTCTTTCTTTTAACTGATTAATAACAGTAATCGTATTTTTTTTTTGCTTTTTCTCTTTGCTTTTTTTTTCAAATTCAAAAAAAAAAATAACATTCATTACGTACATACACGTACTTACGTGAGAAATTCCTTTTTTATTTTTATTTTAATTTTTTTTTTTTTTCTTTTTTTTTTTAATTTAACGATAACAATCAATTTATCTAAATGAATAAAGCAATCGTTAATCAGTTAATAGTTAGATTATCATTAGTCATTATAACTACAGGTATACAATGAACGTTTAATAAACAAATGACTGAAAATTTATATACAGATAACTTTCGAATCATACAAATATTTCATCAGCAAGTTTTATGTTAAATAAATCACGTTGTACGTGATTACTTACTAAAATTCTAGTTCATATAAAAATTATGTGGAAGATCTAGAATATAGAGCAAAATGGAGAAAGTAGCGTAAAAGAATATGAACGATTGAAATCGTGGTACGACTCATCTTTTCAAATGGATCCCAGAGAAAATGATTTTACAGAATTTCTATTTCTCATTATGAAGAATTTGAATCATCACAATTTCACAGGAGCCCACGTTATACGAGGGTTACCTGTGTCCGCATACAGTCGTGTACTGCACCCATATGTATATTTAAAAATTGAAAAATGTTTATTACGTTTATTTCATTAAAAAAACAAAACAACAACAAAGAAACTGGTCGACAGTTGATAGCAAAAAAAACAAACAATTTTACAAACTTATTATTCGTAATAAGAAAAAACCTAATTTTATTTTCTAAAAATAAAAAACAAACAAACAAACAATTACAAATTGCACACAATAAATTCAGTATACTAAAATCGGAAAGTACAAAATACGTACTGAAATTTTAAAACGAAAAAAAGTAGTACAGTGGAAAACCCGAAAAAAAAGCTCAGAAAAAACAAATTGAAATCATAAACCATGAACAAATTATAAATTACAAAAAAAAAAAAAAGTTATTTAAGTTCAAGTTTATAAATTAATTGAGCCGTTTATATTTTGGAAGTAGCACAAGTTTATTCTTCTTTATAAATATTTTTAAGTTATGTTTAAACTACCTATCAGCGTCCTCAGAACCACAGAAATGGAAAACTTTACTAGATTTTCTGAAATTTTGGTACATTTTTTTTTAAATATAAAATTTTTTCGCATATTAAAATGTACAATTTTTTAATTCGAATTACAAAAAAATACAAATTTTGAATATTTTGACTTATACCCCACTTTTAAAATAATTTTTGTTTCCTACATTCATTTGTAACTGATTTGATCACTGATTCTGACTAATGAAATCAATTAAATGACAAGAAAAAAAAATTACAAAAAAAAAAAGATATTAAAGGAAAATATGGAAAATTAAAAACCTGAAAATTATTTTAATGTTTTCTCTGTGTAAGTTTAAAAAATATGTTACATAGGGAAATTCGATTTTTTTTGTCATCAAGATTTAATGCCAAGGGTTCAATTCTTTGTAATGTTCTGGGTGCTCTTTAGAAATCTATTCGCTCTAGATGATCCAGCCATCTCAGACATTGTGACTTGATTAATTTTACTACGTCTTGTCCATTCATAAGATGGAGCAGCTTATGATTCATCTTCTTTCTTATTATTTAGGATTCTTAAATATTTAAATAATTTTTATTCACAAATATACATACATTTTTTTTTATCATCTCTTACAAGGATCATGTTAATTTATGGTACTCTACGTATACTATATCATATCTGCTATAGTCATCTTATATGAATGATCATCATCGTTTGCAAGATAAAATTCGAGTACTATACTTTATGATATAGAATAAAGAACATATCGCAAAGTGGAATATCACATTTGTGTATGTAAAAGTTTTTTAATTTTTTTTTATTTATTTCTTAACTTGTTTCCTGTTTTTACAAACTCTATACCTATATATGTACTTTAAGAAGAAAAAAATGCACTGACCAGTTGGGTGACTTTAGGTGACTTTTCTTTTTTTTTTTTGCACAAACATTGTATAAAATTCCATTAAAACATATGATGATGGAATTGTAAAGAAAACAGCAAAAAACAAAAAAAAAAATCTTACATTACCTACCTAGCTATAACGGTAATCTTTAATTCTTAACTTTCTTTGAGATATCAAATACTGCAACTCTATAAAACTGAAAACAATAAAAAAAAAATGTTTTATATTGCATGCACCCATGTGCATTATACAAAAAAAATATGTATGTTGCCGCTTATTTCAAACAGACATTTTACATACACATATTTAAGCTGGACTTGTACAATACAATATGTATGCATGCATGTATGTAGATTTTTCGCAGTCTCGACAAGTCAAATTATATAATTTTTATATACAGGGATCTTTCGAATGTTACACGTAGTTTGATAATCGCACGACAACTCAACACGATCAAAATTTGTGAGGCAACATAAAATTCAAATTACGTTGCAATTATTATTATTACTAATTCAATATGTTGGTCTCAGACCATAGCCGTATTATTAGAGAGTGGTCTGTATGGTACTTCTTTCTTTCCATTCTTTTTTTTTAATAAAATAAGCAGTCTAATTATCTGCTTAGAGTTACAATCTTGAAAATTTTTTCCATTCATTTGTTTTAATTTCTTATACACGAGAATGTGCCATACATCTACATCCATACATACACGCATTTCCAGGTAACATTAAAATTGTAATTAGACTCGATTTAAGTGTTATAATTAGGTAATTTTATTTTTTTGTAATTGAAAATCTACTTCTCCCCGTCTTTTCTATCTCTTTTTATTTTTTTCTACTTTTCTTGTTATAATTTAAAAACCCTTGAAGACTTAAAGCGCCCTTATGTACATCCTGAAATGTTCTTGTTCCAAATATTTCTACCATCTGGACTAAAAATTAACTAAACCTCAGTACCATTAAAAAAAAACGATCATAAATTTTCATTGATCACTTCAAATTTCAAACAAAAAAATGGCTGTATGTTGATGATGATTGAAATGAATTTTTATTTTAAATTTACTCTGCTAATCTGTACCACTTTGCACGTACACTAAATGAATGTAAATTAAATTGGGTTAATTAATATATGTATGATCAAAATTATGATATATACACAATAAATTTTGTATTCAAGCTTCAATCTTTTTTTTCGAGAAATTCTTTCTTTAATTTTTGATTCATGCTAACATACACAAACGACACGATATCTTACTAAAGAAAATTTTTTTCTGATTTGTAATTTCCTTTTATTTTATTTTATTTTTTTTTTTTGATTTTGATTTGTGAAAGTCTTTTAAATTGGTTATTAATTTTTTTTCTAAATTTTTTTTTTTTTGATTTGTTTTTAAAAAATTTTCGAATGTTTGATGAGGGGCTTTTTAAATGTTATATTCGAGTAGCGGTGAAATTGGCAAGAAAGAGAAAAGAAAAAATTTCAAGATAAAAATATAAATGATCCTAACTAAAAACGTATAATTTGATACGCATACAAACAAATTATACCGAAAGTCAGAATCTAAAGTCCCAACCAAATTGATGTAAATTTATGTTATAGAACGTTACGTTACGCTGTATAAAAAAATGCCATCTAAACTATTGTAAACCTAAAATATGTATACAAAATTGAAATGACAAAATTCAAGTATTCATACATTTTTATCGTGATTTATTTACGAAAATAATTTCGTTTGTTTAATCCTTACGTTACGTTACGTTACGTTACATAATTTCTGTCTGGAACCTTAAATTTTGAATGCACAAAAGATCAGCAAAAAAAGACGCTGAGACACTTAAAGCACAATTCTTTCCGATAAATTAAATGTTAACGTCCCTTAAATGATTTATCAAATCAAGTGAAAATTTAACTGTGCATCAGAGCTTTTCCTATTTCTGATTTTTCGTTCTTTATTTATTTATTTTTTTTAATTTCATAAAATCTAGGACTGAAAAATAAAAAAAATTGTAAATATGGACATGGATATCAAACACAGGGAGAGTTAACTGTTAACTACATATGTACGTATATATGAACAGTGAAATAAAATACAAATTGATTTCCTTTTATTTAAATCATGTTATTCTCATCAAATATTTTGCTTGAGGCTAAATAAAATTAATCATTTAACAGTACTTTAGTGTACGCATATACAAAAGGGTTCTAAAAAGAAATTTATATAAAGTCAAATAATGTGCATATGTCCAAATTTTCTAATTTCAAAAATTTTGTAACAATTATACAGATAGAAAAATATTACATATAATTGATTGTGATAAATTTAAAAAAATTTTTAAAAATATTTTCAATTACCTTAAAAGCTAAAAAATGCAGTTTTCCTTTGGAAAATATAAAAATCTTAAAAAATATGTTAGAGGATTAATAATAGGAGGCAAGAGAAAACACAAGCCAATAGCTTAACCATTATATAAAAACAAAAAAAAAATACTCCGACTTTATCAATGGAATCTATTTAGATCTTTTAGTGACTACCTACAAAGATCTCAAATTCATGTTTTCAATTAAAATAATTTCTTTGTAATTTTTTTTTTATACAATGAACAATGAGGGTGTCATGTATGCTTGTACACTTTACATACTGAAAAACAATCAATTCATTTTCAAAACTGATTGTATTTTTTTTTTCTTAATATTTTACATAACTTTTTATCATTTGATTTTTTATTCAATTGAGAGAGAAAAACATACATACATACATATGATTCGAATATGCAAACGATGAAAATTTAGATAAATTGATAGGTACATATAGGCAACCTTGATATAACTTCTGTTTGGCTATTTATGAAATAGAAGAACATTTTTTCCTTTAATAGATAAATTTATTTATCAAATTGCGTAAAGTGCGTTTTCAAATAATAATAAAAAAAACTCTTAAAAAAAAAATTGATTTAAAGCACATGCATGAATTTATAGTCAATGCAATATCAATATGCTTATGTAGGGTGTTCCAAACATTCGTATTAATAACTCTCATTATTTTTATTCGATCCTACATAAACATATATATGTACGAAAAATCTAAAATCTGTCCAAAAACCATCAATCATTTCGTAAAAATATCATTCATAATGATATCAAAAATTTCAATCACTGAGAAATCATGATGAATCAGTGACTACACTGCGACGAAACTGATATGTGTGAATGTTTACATTCAAATTACATGCAATAATGTTAAAGTCATGGATCAGAAATGAATAATCTAAATACGTATATGACGAAATTAAATAACGTCATAATTTTTGCATCTTCAAATCATTCAATTCACAATAATTCAGAAGGATGATGTTTAGAAAAACGTATTGTTAAAAACAGTGTGAATATTAAAAATAACGGACTTTATAAGACTTGTATCAGGATACCCTGTATACGTGTCACATTTATACACTTGATACATACACACAATTAAGACTAATATGACAAAACAATAGCATGTAAATGTATCTTAAATCTATAATCTAATAACAATCGTAATAAGTCAGTATGACCATATAAGATTATGATTTTTTTGTTTTTCTTTTTACAATGGAATTACAATTGAAAAGTTATCATTTCTTTTATTTTTATATTCTTTCAACGCCTTTTATCTTACAGTACATACATGCGCTATTTATTATACAATCAAATTAATTGATAAAATTTTAAATCAGTTTGAATAATTGTTTCTTTTATTTATGTAGAGAAAAAATTTTTTTTTTTTTTAATAGAAGTAATAGTTTACAGATACACACACTAGAGTGGCAGTTGTTAAAGCCTTCACTACACATTTCCTTATTATTATCACTAAAATTGATGTCATTATAGATACAATTAGTACATACGTTTGATATAATTTAAAATTAAGAAAAAAAATTTTTTTTCTTATTGTTTAAGACAGATTGAAAATGTTGTCAATTAAGAATTAGCGTAATTTGAAATTATGTTATTTTGATGTCAATTTGAAGATATTTACTATTACAAATTCACTGTAAGAATTCGTTATTTTTTGGTGATTTCCAAAACGTCTAAATACCGCCTTGATATAAAGTTTAAAGTTTCAAAATGTTTAAACTAAAAATGGCAACATCGTCTAAAATTTTAAAACGCGCATCTAAAACTCATTATTTAAGCAAATGTATAGTATCATAAAATTTTCTGATGCAATACATCCAAAAGTATTGCTTTATTTTTGTGTTAAAGAACTGTAATATTACCATATCATCAGCAAATTTTTTGACGTTTTAGTACTCGTATTTGTTTTATGTCAATATTTCGTCTCCATAACGTCTAGAAGAATGTATCGTCAATTTTGGTTATGACATACATAAAAATGCTTTATAATCAAGTAATAATAAAAATTTGATTAAAATTTTTCTACAAACATGTATGGCCATATACGGATGAAACCGGACGTTATAAATTGATCGAATCTTATAATAAGATCAATTGAATATCTAAACAATAATTATGAAATTTTTTTATATGTTACCAAATTCGTTAGATTTTTATCAAATTTAGAGATCACATTTATCGCAGTATAGAGAAATAGATGTACATACTCTCACCTCCACTACTAATCAAGCCTTTATAAGGTACATACAATTGTAGTACCTACCCGTATCAATTTATATTGATAAAAAATTAAGAAAGTACATATATATGTATGTACATATATTCGTATACAATGATTTAAATTTTACTGTTTATACATTGTGTATTGATTTGATCAATTACAAAATAAATCAAGACATATCAATAGGTACATGTACATACATATAGATACCATAGATATTTCTTAGAAAAATTAACAAAAATTTTCAATTAATAATCGGCTTAAAATTATATTATCTAACAAAAAGAAACAAAAAAAAAAAAAAGTGAACATGCTTATTAACATATCTTGGGCGTATATAAGATTTTGAATAAATGTATATACGAGTACGTTACGTACATTATATTCAATATTTGATTCGATTCATTATTATACTCTGAGATGATATTTTCATTTCATTTCATTGATGCCTTTCAATTGATTTGATCAAACGACGATCAGTATATGTATTAGACCCTCTGCTAAAAGGGAAACATTACTCATTTTTATATGTAACATACTCATATGAGTATTACAAAAAAAAATTTTTTTTAAATATTTTTTTTTTTGTTATAAAAAAAGGTGTATTTAAATTGTGAAAATTCCCCTCTATGATTTGCTCAAAAATCAATTTGTTATTCGTAGATATGTATATGAATACACTCTAATGCCCATTTTTTAAAGAAAAATTTTCTAACTGTATCTACATGTAAGATATCCTACTGAGTATGTAGTTAAATCCTACTACTTGCTGTGTATATAAAAAAAAAAGAAAATCTGCAATGAAAATTTACGTAAACACACATGTACGCGCATATGTACTTTTACCCTTAGGCAAGTTTTATAATTTTTTTTTCAATGGCAAAAACAAAACAAAAAAAAAAACGAAATATTGCTTATTCTCAGCCAATTAAAATTGTACATAATATTTTCAATAATTCCACCATCTTTAAAATTATGGAAAAATTATTTTCGCATATTTCAATTTGAGTAAATATATTCATTATTACTTCTTCTTTTTTCTTTCAACTTTAGTTACATGTCCCATTTACTTGGGGTCGGTAATTAAGTGGATATATGAATAGATACAAATTTTTCTTTTAAATCCTTGTATGTTATAAATTACGAATTTGTCCTAGAAAATGAAGTATATATACGTGTACGTTTGTATATACGTACATACATCTAGGAATACTTGATAATGAAAAATCATATAAACGCCCTTCAATTTTCCCAATCTATGTAAATATACTATATAAGATACTTTGAATAAATCATTTTTATTATGTATTATGAAAATTTTATTTTGTGAATTTTATCTAAATCGTCCTTATACATCCTGTTAAATTGATGATTTTTTTTCTTCTTCGGTTTACTTATACCTTTTGGTTTTATTAAAAGTAAAAATAGTTTTGTTCTCAATCCTTTCATTTTACTTTTTTTTTCTTAGCATATTAGAATTGACAATAACATCAGCAGCAGTGTATAAAGTTTATCAAAATCTATCTAAAAGGATGTTCACATATTTTAAAAGGTGTGATATCGTTTTTATGTATCTTATAAGAATTATGAAGTAAATGATATATTTTAAACTTTCTATGTATTCCATTATTATAAAATTATCATTATTTCCTGGCAATCCCAAACGGACATATTAAGATAAAATTTATTCGTGGAAAATTCTTTAAAAAATTTTAACTTATTGCTTTAGAAATTATATTTATTGTAATATATCAATACATCCCTAACATTGGGTGAATTTGAAAACGTCGAAAAATTTATTATGATGCAGTATTACGATTTAATGAGATAATGCTTTGCATCAAAAGAAATTCAAGATGCGTCATTTGCCTATAAATCTTACGTTTTAAACGCGTTCACAACACTTTTTGAAAATTTAGACTGTGTTATCATTTTGAGTAAAGGCTTTTCAAAACTTGAAAATTCGTATCGAAGTAATATTTAAACGTTTTGGAACTCATTAATTTTTTATGCAAAATTAATTTTTTCTCCATATCACATCAGAATTATGTACTTCTCTTCTTCAATGGCTTCACAATCTTAACAAAAGATTATCTACCATATGTCTATAGCCTTGGCTTCCAGAAATTAGGTAATCATCATTGGTTAAATAGGTAATTACTTTTTAAATTGTAATTTGTAAATTATACAAAATTTCTTAGTTTATTTTTTCTAATATTTATGTTATCATTACGTAAAATCTTTTTTAAAACGCAAAAGAATATTCCTGATAAAGAAAAGTTAAGGAAAAACAAATCTGATCTTAAATGACTTAATTGTGAATCAATTTTGTGTAAATACAATGTATAAGAAATTGTACAAATTTTTGTAATTTAATCTACACATACATAATTCTTGAGTATCTACATATGTACAGTACATACTTGTAATACATACATAATAAAGGACAAATTAGATACTGCATATAAAATCAAATAAAATTTTGTCACACATCGAAATGTAAGTACCTTAATTAAGGTACCAAATTTGTACGTACATACGAGTACACAAAATCCCAATATATATGTATATACAATTCGTCTACAACATATGTATCTATACATATTGTCTGTATGTATGTCGGTCAGCATGTGGTGAAAGATATGGCAACCGTTTTCTTTTATGTTTAACTTCGAATGCTTGATGACGATGGTAATAATGGTAATAATAATGATGGTGGGCTTCAGTTGCTTTACAACTCGCGAATGAATTAGTAGGCAACTAAAAAAAAAATTTTTTTTTTCAAAGAAGTTGTAACTGACAAAATACGTGTTGTTTCGTATTATGTACGGCATTCTTTTTTTTGTTTATGTTTATGTGATTCGCATTGCCGTGTTATGTGATTCATTTAAAAAGGAAAAGTTCGTTAAAATTTGCAAAAAAGAAAAATTTCGACTTTTTCTAAAAAAAATTATTGGAAAAATTTCATAAAGCTCAGAATATAAAAAGGATAATAAGTAGTAAAAAATATCATAATAGTGTAAATAAATAACGAAAAAAACAAAAAAACTCAAATGGCGCATGCGTTTTTATTACTTAAATTTGATTTATATTTTCTATTAAATTATTACTGTGATAATGATACAAATAATCGTTATGATAATAATCGTAATAATAACATTATAAAAATGTATTATCCTATTGACAGTTTTATTCAAGGATTTAATGAAAATAGATGTCACGTGATGGGTAGTGATTTTATTAATTTTGAATTTTATCAATGTAATAAAATGTTGGTTTACTGTAATTTTATTAAATAAAAATAAAAATTTTAACAAAAATGTGACAATTAAAATAAAGTTTTTTTTTTTTTTTTGTAGAAATACATATACATACTCAGTTTTTTAATTAGTAAAAAAAATGGACTTCAATTAAAATCTGAATCTGAAATTTAATGACCCGTGTACACATTACATAGTGAAATAAAAAATAAATAAATAAAATAAACCAAAAAAAAAAACAAATTAACGTTACTTTTACTAAAAATGCAATTTATAATCTCATTAATTTATGTAGTTAATTTTTTATTAATTAATTGGCATACCGAATGTCCAGAATTTTTTTAGCTAAACACAAAATTTTTGACTATCTTAATACACCATACTTACTACACTGTTGTTATTAGTTAGATTTTGAATGAAATGAACAATGTAAGTGACATACACATATGTATCAACATCTTATGTTTAAAATTTTTTTAATTAATTTGTGAATAAAAATTAAAAACAAAATTAAAAATTATATTTAAAAAAACAAAAGTACTTGAGAGTTCTACATTTTGAATCAGGTACTTCTTGTTATTTGAAAGTGAAAAAATTCGCGAGGGACTTTACAGTTTTTATGCATCCTTGTTAGGAAATGTCTTGTAAATCAGACATGTGTTCATAAAGTTCAAACATTGGCTTAATATTACATTTAAGGCCGATCAATTAAACATTCAAAAAGTAATCATGATTAAAATGAATTAATTTTTGAAACATTTCTGTCATTGTTACTTTTTGAATCCAGTCTAGATTTGTAATCTAACTGATTATACATAAAAATTACGGAGATAACCTATTTGCATCATGGTACAGTTTATGCAAGTATTTCGTATGTAGTATGTCCTTGCATTTTGCTTGATTAATTATCACCCCAAAGCACCACATTATGTTTGTGGGTAATTAATTGCACACATGAGTCAATGAAAAGTGATGATCACGCGAAAAGTATCAGTCAGATTGAAACAGTATAAAATAAAAATAAAAATAAAATAGAGAAAATGAAGGATTGTTTTTCAACACTAGTGAATTTTTTAGTTGTGCAAAAAACTAAGGCGTTAGGCCTTTAGGGTGGTGATATAATATATTACTGTAACTGTTTGAAAATGTTTGTTTATATGTCAATTCCATATGAACAAATCTTCCACTTAAGCCTCTATGATGCAAAAGTGGGTAACCGATCATTTAAATTTTATTTTTAATAATTTTAAAAATTCCCAAAAAATAAATTTAAAAAAAATCTTAAGACATTAAATTTCAATTTGGGATTTCTAGAAGTTATACAGAAAAAAAAAAACTAAAAAATTACACTATCGATACTTGTCGATAGTCGATACCATTAAGCTTGCACGCCTGTATTTATACGCTGCACATTATATTATAAATCTGTAACTACGACAAGAGTGCTTATACTAGTGTTTAATTATACAATAATATGACGTTATCTTTTGTAGACATGCCCACTATAATTGATTCTCAGGTAAAGCAAAATTTCAAAAAAAAAAAAAAAACAAAAAAAAAATCTTTTTATTTGTTTACTATTTTTTTTACCTTTTCTTTATATGAATGTATAGAAAACATAAATTGTTTTGTAGAAAAATACGATATTTGCTTTTATTATTCACATGATTATGATATACCTAACAGGCTTTTGTATTCGAAAATGAAAATTAAATTTTTTTTTTTAATTTTTTTTTATTATAGGAACGCTTGACTAGTCACAGTAGTATAGGACTGTCAAGCGGCAGTCCCGCCTACACAACACATACTGGTGGCCATACTGGTCGTGGTGGGCCTGGTGGTGCTCATGGCCACAGTGGTACACATGGTACTGCATCAATGCATCATCAATCATTACAATCTGATTTTCAACCACCATATTTTCCACCACCATTCCATCATGCAACACAAAGTCCACCACAACAGCAGGTACATAAAATAATAAAATTACTATAATTTAATTCAACTTCAATTGTGTTAAAAATTTCATGATTTTTTTCGAATAAAATTTCGAATTTAATTTAATGTAATAGAATCATGGTGCATTAGAATATTTGGGTACTGATCCTTATGGACAACCGTTATCATCATTACATCATGCCCCATTACATCATTATAATCAATTGGCTGGCTTACGATCAACACAAGATCAACTTGGTATACATCGATCACATCGTGAAGCTGAATTACAAGGACATGTGGTAAGAAAATTTGAATTTTTCATTTTATTTTTTATTATTCCAATTTAACAAATCAATGTACATATGTATATAATGTTCGAGTGAAATGTGTTCCGCCGATGAATGAAAAAAAAAGAAGTGTAGGTATTTGACCAAAAGGCACGTGTTATTTGTTTATATATCGTATATATGTACATAGGTACATCGAGAGTTATACAGATGGAAGCGAAAATAAAGAATGTGTTTTATTTTAATTTGACTCAGAAAAAAAAACACTAGACAATCCAATAACCAGATCTTTTCTAGAACAGAAAATCTGAAGAGTTGTGCATGATTACTAGAAATTAACTTTCTACGTTATAGTATATCCACCTTATGATGTACATATGATTATTAATAAAAATGTATCTACACATTATTCCAATTTGAAATCAATCCATCTATTTTAATTATAAACTATGACAAGTTATACACTATATATCTTGTATTCTTTTACATATTGGTGGTATTTTAAAATATACATCTTGATATAAACACAAAAAAAAAAAAAAAAGATTAAGAAATTCAAATAAAGAAAATAATAATAAAAAATGAAAAAGAAAATAGTCAGTCAGTCAGTCAGTGAATGTGTAAAGATATCAATCTTTGACATGAGATTATCATGGATTAAATAATTTTTTAATTTCGACAAAGGTAATAAGATTGGATTTTTTTTCTTTCTCTGAAGAATTTAAAGAAAAAGAACAATGAACTACAGATGCAATGTATGTAGTTTCAATTATAATTCGAAAAAAAAACCCAAAACCAAAATCTTTATTTATTAATGAATAATTGAATGAATACGTTATTGGCATCAAAATAAAATTTAAGGACACCATACCGACTTTGTTGTACGCCAATCGACAGATTAAATTATCTCAAGTAAAAGTTTATGGAATATCCTAATTGTCGTAATTTTAGGCATGAACACAATTAGAACGAACAATAAAATTCGTTGATGAAAAAGCGCAGTACTAGAAAATAGCGAATTTCCATATTATACAAAAAAAAATGATAATTTTTACATCTTGCGATTTTCGCAATGCATGATTTTATTTCCTTTTTATTTTCAAGTAGAAAATTTCAAAATAAATTTAAAATGGTGAGCAATTTATTGTCGTCGATAGCCGTAACTATAAGCACCGTATTACGATCCGTAGAATACTTTGTCAATGCTATATAAGCACCTAAATTATAAATATGCGACAACTTTTCATCCTTCATTCTAATTGTTTGTTCGTAGTACTAAGCTGTGCAGTAGAGTACTTTAAAAATTCCGATTAGTTAAATATCTCATACAGATGATGTATTTCCGAGAAAAGCATTGCAGATAACAAATATCCGTAGGTTTTCAATGCCCAATCTATGTTGATATTTCAAGGCTCTAAAAATTTAATTTCAACAAAAATATCTCTTCAAAATTCCGAGAATTTATTTTTTCAATTTTGCTTTTCTTTTATTAATTAATTTTAAAATTATTTTAAATTACATTTTAAATTTTGATTAAAAAAAAATATATAAAAATATTTATTGGAAAAAAAAATCAAAATTTTAATAAATACACAAAGAATTTATGGAATGTTTAAATATGGAAAATTTACTGTATAAACCAATAATGAATATAATTTTGCCTCTTAATAATTTCCATATTAGTTTGAGCAAAACAAAAAAAAAAAATACTTACATGCCATTAGTATCCCTCAAAAAAATAAGGAATCATGAAAGCTATTTAAGAAAAAAAAAAACAAAATCAAAATTATGTGTAGTCATTTAGCGTACATTCTTAGCTAATATTCTGTATATGTATTTATTTAATAATTCTTGAAGAAAAATTTCGTAAAGAAAAAAAAACGAAAGAAAATATAAGGAAAATATTCAAAATATCTAAAATATATCATAATACAATGTGACCTTCAATTAAAAAAAAAAAAGGAATGTGTGTGTACACATACGTATACACATGTGTACAACATACACTAAATACTCGTTCGTGAAGACTAAAACGGCAGCAAAAAAAAATTATGTAGAAAAATATGTAATGAATTTAAACAAAATTTCAAATAATATTCAAACCCCACAAAACAAAAGATACAAGAAATCTTTCCTATACACTTTACACACACGTTATCCATGTTATGTGTACACAAACAGCAATGTAAAGAGCGTTGATAATAATGTTATTTTTGTTTTTTCAAGGAATAAAAACAAAACTACAAAGAATGTTTAGTAGTTAACAAGAAAATTGTATGTAAACTACGATAAGTTTATAAGATCCTTAAATGCTACCCAAAAAGTACTGCATCGTAGCAGCACAGAAGTAATGGATGAGAAAAGAGGAATAGACGAGAAATATGAAGTAAAAAGAAAAAGGGAGATGGGAGGAAAGAGGGAGGAGTAAAATAATGAAATTTGACACATCCTTGAAAAGAATTTCCTACCCATACATTTTATTTGTACATTTTTACTCATGGTATTTTTATTTTGCTTTACACTGTATCTTAAATACTTTGTGTATACATACGTACAAGTTTTCTTTTTATAATAGAAGAAAAATTTTAAAATTTTAAAAGTGAATTTTTGTAATGTTTTTTGAATTCATAATAAAATATAGATGGCTATATAAATACGTATTCCTCAAACATACTCATAACAGAAAATTGTACAAAAAAAACAAAAATAAATAAAAAATGCATGTACATAGTAGATATATGATGAGTTTCAAAACGTCTTAATACCGCCTCGACGTAAAGTTTTTTCTAAAACGTAAACATTTGAATTAGAAACATCGTTTAAAGTTTTAAAACGATATTGTGAACGCATCTAAAACACGCTATTTAAACAAATAATGTATAGTGAATATTTTGATGCAATGCGCTAATAATAATGCATAATTCTTGTATCAAAACTGTTGGATCACAACAAATTTTACGTTTTAAAACTTACCCATGAAAATTTTTTGAAAGAAAATTTTCTTATTATAACAAAGATACAATTTATGTTTGATAATGGGAAGCATATTAATACCAGGAAAAAAAAAAAAACAAAATGAAAATGAATATTTTTTAAAAATATGTACATGTAAACAACAAAACAGAAACAATAAGAAAATTTTCAAAAAAAAATTATGCAATAAAATCTTTCTGTACTATAAACAAACATGAGGAAAAAAATTATTTCTGAATAGTTCAAATTATTCTTGTGTACATTATAAAAACAAAAATTGACTTAAAGAAAAATAAGAAAATTATAAGGTGGCAACGAATAAAACAAAAAAACTCACGAAGGTAGATAAAAAAGTTATGAATGAATGAAAAATCTAAGAAAATATAACACCACTAATAAGTTTCTATAAATGTACATAAAAGCCCAAAGCATTCCACAATAGACATCCCATATTCTCATATACACCCTGTACACATACACTGTATTGTAGATAAAAACAATATATTGATGTATCTATCTGTTATTATCCTTTGCTTTCAAGATTTTAAATTCTTTTGAAAATTGTTTTAATAATTTGTTAACTTTTATGAAAGTTAACAAATTTCCTAACAATAAAATATTTTTGAATTTTTGAATTTTATATTTCATTTTTTTTTAATGTTTTTTTTTATTTATTTTGTTTTTCTATATGTAGACACAACTATCTCATGGATTTCCATATACTGATAGACGTAGTGATTATACAAGTGCAATAGGCAGTGCTGGTGGTACTGGTCATGGTGGTCATGGTAGATTACCACATGATCATGATCCACTTGCATTACATCAAGCTCTACAAAATGCTGTTGATGATGGACAAAATCCTGGTATGGATGATAATGTCGGTTTTATGTCTGATTTACCATTAATAAAAAGTGAGTAACATTTTACATTTTGATTACCATATTTTTATTCTTGATAAAATTCGCACGTTTCAAATAAATTGAATTATCACACATGTACTTACATATGTATGTATATGGTGAGATTTTAATCTCAATTAGTGAAAAATTTTTTCCTTTATTTCACGTAATATAAAATAAAAAAAAAAAGTAAAAACGACAAAGAATAAGTCTTCAAAAAAAAAGAGCTAGGTGTCAAATTCTAATTTTTAAAGATTCTTTTTTCTTTTAACGTGTGCGCGTATACAAGAATTAGGGATGCAACTGAAATGCACATATTGAAATATGTTAGTTCTCAAATTGATATTGGCACATGTGATGCATTTGTGTTCACGGCTCTATATGCCAAATTAAGGTGTGTATTTAAGGCTTTACAAGCACACCTGGTTCTATGTAATTAGCATTGCTATATTGCACGTTACAGACGAACACAATTACGCCATATCAAATTTTAATGTTGAATATCACAGAAATGAAATACACAGCGAATACTATCCTGTGTGTACCAAAATAATAATGACAATAATTTTTAATAATAATTAGGTATACAAATAATACAAAAATAATATAATAATTCACTGTTGGTTGCTGCTGCCACACAAAAATATAAATAAAATTGTTTACCTGAATAGGGGTAGAAAAATGAGAAGAAAACAAAATAAAGTTCTCTTCTTACCTATTATATAAATCTGTTTATTTCTTACAGTTATTCAATTTTTTTTTTTTTTTCATTTCTCATATGAACACAATATGATTTCATTTTTCTATATTTTATTTTGTTCATGCGTTTAGGTATAAAAAGTGGAAAGGATGTTAATAGTATAGGATCAGGTTCACCAAGTGAAGTATTTTGTGCTGTTCCTGGACGACTTAGCCTATTATCAAGTACATCTAAATATAAAGTGACTATAGCTGAAGTACAAAGACGTTTATCACCACCAGAATGTTTGAATGCATCATTACTTGGAGGTGTATTACGAAGGTAAATACTTATTACATAAGAGGGTATCCCAGTGTAAATGTCACAAAATGTATTTTTTGCATATTCAGACTGTTTTAAGAACGACAAAAAAAAAAAAAAAAACATTTTATATATTAAGTCTCATTTTTTAAATTTCCATTGAAAATGAATTAAATACACAGGGGCAATTTAAAAGATATTTCCCAATTTTCAGTCTACAATATCACCGCGAAGAGGAAAAGTGTGAAACGATGTTCTGATTCAGAAACAAATTGAACTATGTACATATAATATATAAAAAAAATCATTTTATGATCTTAGTTTTGAATACCCCATCATATGCATTAAAATTCAATAACGAATTTGTCCTTATTATTGTGCTATTTTTCGAAATAATATCACACTAATGAATTTTTTTACATTTTAAAACAATTTCTCATATAACATATAGATATAGATCATCATAACGTATATTTGTTTTTTTGTCTTGAAATTTTGAGACAAATTTTATTTTGTTGTTATGACGCTTATCATTATATCTTTACAATGTATCAGAAAAATTAAATTACCTGTAAAATATTTAAATCACGAATTTTCTATGGAAATTCTTAAAAAAAAAAATAAATAAATAAATCTAAAATCAATCTAATGATAACAATCGAATGTTCTCTTATATTATCTACACACTGATGTATCTATGCATTCTTATATTATCTTAGTCTTTTATTATTACGATTTTCATTTCTTATACACAAAAGTATTGATCTTCATCTATTCCAAATACTAAATACTTACATAAGCAGATTAGTATATACTGTATCTTTTTTGTATCTTGAAAAACAAAAAAAAAAAAAAAAATAATAAATAAATTTTGATTTTTGACTCAATCATAAATTTCTTTTATGTTTTATGATTTATTTAGCATTTAAAAAATAAAAAAATAAAAAATTGTATTTTTTTTTTATTTATTAAAGAGCTAAAAGTAAAAATGGTGGACGTTTATTAAGAGAAAAATTGGAAAAAATTGGTTTAAATTTACCAGCTGGTAGAAGGAAAGCAGCTAATGTTACATTATTAACATCATTAGTTGAAGGTGAAGCAACACATTTAGCTAAAGATTTTCATTTTGTATGTGAAACTGAATTTCCGGCTAGACAATTAGCTGAATATATAATAAGACATCATACAGAACCACAAGATTCATATAGACGTAAAGAATTATTATTACATACACAACAGGTAAAGGAAAATGAAAAAAAAAAAAAAATAAATAAATAAATAAATAAAATAAATGAATAAAATTTTTATGAGAAAATAGAAAATTAATTAATAATTTTTGGGGCTCAGTGACAGAATCTGTACGAAAAATTAAGATAAATAGGTTGAAATAGGACAGATGCGCATAATGAATCAAATTTCAGGCTAGATGAGATGTAAGAGGATATATCAATGTCAACTCTGAAAGTCCCAAATTAAAATGAACAGGCCACGAACAGAGATATCTAATGGAATGTTCAGCCACACTGGTTTAGAATTATAATGTATGCACATACGTAGAATATACTCAAACCCAAGACGTTATAACTGAGCCCCGAGCCTAACTGGTTATATGTATGTTTTTGTTTATTAATTTTTTTATTTTTTTATTTAGGTTACAAAAGAATTAATGCAAGTATTAAGCCAAGATCGTACAGCACAATATTCATCTAGATCACAACATATATTGGAGCCATCAATGCAACGTCATTTAACGCATTTCTCATTAATAACACATGGTTTTGGTTCACCAGCAATAATGGCTGTGTTACATGCATTGCAAGTAAGTTCAATTTTCAAGTGATATTTTTAAATTGTTTTTTATTATTTTGGCCAAAAATTTAAAATGTTTGATCAAAACAAAAAAAATTTTTTTTGTATATATTACCCAACAGGCATTTTTGAATGAATCATTAAATTACCTCGATAAACTTTATCCACCGAATGGTGGTGGTATGGTATCATCATCATTGGATAAAACTAAAATGGATAATGATAAAAAATGATAATTCATTACATCGTATCTATATGATCATAATTATTATAATTAAATCACAAATAATCATTTTAATTAAATTAATTTATCAAATTATTAAAAAAAAAAGAAATTATCAATAAAACACTGTAAAATAACAACAAAATACTTAATTAATTTTTTACAATTTTTTCATTCTCTTTCTCTTGACGCAAATTTTCTTTTTTTTTGATTCTTAATGAAAAATTGTGGAAAATTTATTTAAAAAATAAAAAATTTACATTTAATTTGTTGTTATTTTGTTATTAAATTCAAAATCATATCAGTATTCATATTTAATTAATTTATGGTACAATATGTAATATGTAAATGTAATTAGTCAAGCAATTAAAGAATAAAATACAAGTAATCCTCGTACTATACAAGGATATAAATTTTGTAAAAGGGTAAAAATTCTGTAAAAATTTCATCGTGCAGTGCGTTATGCAAACCCACAACTATATTTTGTAAGTTAAGCTTAATTCTCACATTTCTGATCTATAACACAGTCACGTTTTTGGCTTAAAATTTTTGTTACAGTTCCGTCTATTTCATTATTATCCACGAATTTCAGTTTAACTTTATTTCAGTCTCTTAACATTTTGAAATCTGTCTGAATTTCATCAAACTGAAGAAAATCTCAGTCATCGAGAAATATTAACCGATCGGTAATTGAAATGTATCGCAAAATATACGATCCGTGTGCATATTTAAATTGATTTAGATAGATTATGAAAATCAATCTTTACGGAAAAATTTTTGTAGTAGAAAATTCCCAATAATTTTAATGGTAACGAGGGCTATCTGTATTTACAAAATACATATATTTAGTAAAAACAAAATACTGTAAAAATAAAAATACAAAAATAAAATTTATAAAAAACTAAAACATAGAACAGAATAATGTAATACTAAAAACGTGGTTGCAGATCGTCACGTCAACACTTTAAAATGTTTTGTGATATACCAAAATAGTATTTTCTGCTTCAGTTTTTTTCTTTGAGACATACTGCTAGTATTTTTAGCAGTTACGTAAGGTGATTAGTAAAAAAATTCAAATTCATCAACATTCTGTTTTTTTTTTATACTGAGATTTTCTGTACATTTTTACAAGAAAATCAAGGAAAATTCTAAATATATCTATAGGCCAAAGTTCGGCGACGAACGTAATGTCCCAGGCTGTAGACTCAATGAAGATATGAAAATTTTTTCTGCTATACATTCAATGCTAATATTTATACATCACAAAAATATAACGTAACGTAAAATTCAAAATGATAAAATCACAAATCTAAATAAACACAATTTATGTAAAATGATAAGTATTTTAATCGTGCCAAAATATCGATACAATTAATAAACCTCCAAATAAATTTATGTGAATTTGTAAAGAGAATAATGAAAAATAATTATTATGTACTCTAATATAAAAGAATTTTTGAAAAATAAAAAATAAGAATAAAATGCCATTTTTAATATAATAGCACAATAATTATTGTCACATAATGAAAATAATAATAAAATCTCTGAGCGTTGTTTTTTTTTTTAAATCCCAAGATACACGAATAAAAGAGAAGAAGAAATTTTTTTAACATGAAAAATTGTATATACAATTAATGTCTGTGCATTCTGGGATTAAATATAAATCGAATTCTATTCATTGAATTTTTCATATAAAATTGCAAAATACAATCAGTTATCATCTTTAAATACAGACTATATTCAACTTAACATGTATTAAATAATTCTCGTATTTTTTAAATTCATCAGAATTCAATTTTGTGCCAATATTCTGTACAACTACTTGTTTTCAATATAAAATTAAAGATGTTTATTCAAAAATTACAAGGATATATAAATTTTATTTTTGATTTTTTCAAATTTATAATTTTAAAAAAGGGAATTAAATAAATCATATGTAAATGTAAAAATTGTGCCAATAAATAAATTAATTAACAGAATCTCAGATAACATTTTTAAAGAAATAATTCACATATATACAATAAAATTCGTATATAATGACTCACAATTATAATAACCTATGTAAATCTTGCTCAGTATCCTGATAATCGTTATAACCGAATTTCATACTGTATATTCAAATATTTATTTTTATAATTTCATGATTGATCATCTCAAATGTAAAAAATATTACATTTTTAAATGCAGTATTTTTCCTTAAATATATTTTAAAAAAGAAATAAAACTATAATTCTTGCCATTGTGTCTATAAAAAACGAAATAAGCAAAAAACAAAAATTTAAATAAATTAAAAAAAAAAAATCTACAAATACTGAATGTCCCAGAATTCATGAAAATTTTTTAAAATTTTGACTGATTACCCTCATTAGATGGTAATGAAATTGACAATTTTAAATAAAAACTATGTCTCTCAGCTTTGATTAGCGAGAAATATGAACCAACTGAATATTTAAAATGACCCAAAAGATCTTCATTGCGTTGATATAAATTTTTGATTAAAAAATTTCATCCATTTTATGACGTAATGAAAATAAATTCAATAGTGTTAGATTTTGAATAAATTTAAATAACTGAAAGATGTTACAATTTTAATAGTAGACAGTGTGAGTGTGTGAAGTTCTGAAAATGCACACCAACTGTATAATAAATTAGAAATCTACAATGTTTGCGAAAAAAAAAATTTTTTTTTTTTTAAATTTTAAATTTGAACTTTGAGAACATAAAATTTTCAATTCACGATAATTTAAGAAGGTGAATTTTAGGAAGGAAGAAGAAAGAGGGTTTAGAGCAATTTTTGTTAGAAACAGTCTAAATTTTAAGAATAATGCTGCACGTTAAATTTATTTTGGGACATCCTGTATCAAAAAAAAAAATCTTTTTTTTTTTATATTATTGTAAATATTCAAATTGTAATTGTACTATAATTTTTTTTATTTTTTAAATATTATGTATTGTAATTTATTTTACTTATGAGTATTATTACCATTATATATATATATATACATACATATAAATATAAATAATTAATTATATAGAGATACGTACATTCGTTATATACAAAATAAACATAATAAAATATAAAACGATTTAAATTTTCAATTAAATTATAACGTATTAATAATACACGAATTATGAAAACATATATAGTATTATGTTAATGTATATGTTAATTAATTAATTAATTAATTATATTATTTTAAAATAATTTTTAAAAAATAAATAAATAAATAATTAATTAAAAGAGAACAAATTCGTTTTCATATGTAAGAATATAAAAATTTTATGAAAACAAAAAAAAAATTTGTAGAATTTTAAATTAAAATAATATCCAATAATATACAAAATGTATGTATAAAAAATTTATTAAAAATATAAAAAAAACAATTAAAATATATACATATGTAATGTAATTAAAGCTTAAAATTAAAAAACAGAAAAAAAAAACGAATTCAAAAATCTTATGTACAAAAAATTTAATTGCAAAAAAAAAAAACAAATGTAGGGAAAATTTTTTTCTTTTTTGTTGATTCACATATAATAAAGGGAAAATATTTCCTCTTGCCGTATATAGTATCTTTTTTCTCCCTTTTCACATGTGAATGTAAAAAAAATAAAAAATTTGTAAATTGTAAACGTACACATACATATATATAAAATAAAAATAAATTAAATTTATCAAAAAAAAACAACAAAAAAAATGTTAGAAGAATGAAGGATAATGTTTTTCTTTTTCTTTTGGAAAAAAAGAAAGAAAAAAAAAATATATAAAATATAAAAAAAAAATTACAAAAAAAAATTAAATAAATAAAAATATCATAAAAATCATAAGTTATTGTTATTTTATTTTGAAAAATGGATTAAAAAGTGGTATAACGGTAATTTAGTACACTTTACAAGACGTGATGGAAATGGAGATTTATTGTATTTATATTATAACTTGATCACATCATGAGCTAATTCTTTAAATCAATTCACTACCACCCCATCCCGCCGCCCTTCTCTTCATTTCTCTCAAATTTCGTTTTTTGCTATTTTCGCTATGTGTTTATTTTGAAAGCTGAACATCGGAATGTATAAGGAACTAATTTTTCAATACCATCTAATGCATATGTACATATCTCAAATAAAGTCTACTAGAAAATTTATCCGCTCTCTGTGCCTTACTTAACCATCTGTGCCTGTGATGTTATCTGACTAGCATCCTAACACAAAAATTGCCCGAAACTGTTTCTCTACTTTAAATTGCCGATAACCACTAATATTTATACGGTATTTACTTATCCACCTAAAACAAAAAAAAAAAAACTTTTTTCTCTTACCTTTTTTATATCATTCAAAATGATTTACATTGTCACCGAGAAAAATCATCGAAAACACAAAGAACAAAAAAGCACATTTTTTTTTTTTTACCACTTACAAACCTTTACACCTTTAATTCATAACAACAAATGACAAAAAAGGATAAGTAAAAAAAAAATTATTTAAAAATATTTTCACTTTTGTTTGCTACATTTTTTTCTTCCAAAGTTTTGTTTTATTTTCTGTGTTTTTTTTTTCTATACGTTAGTTGGTATGTAAAAAAATGAAATTATTTAAAAGGAATTTTATTTTATTTAAAAGGAGACAAATGATGTTTTGTTTGTCTATTTGTTTTGAATGTTTTGTGAATATTTTCATGTTTTACACTGTACAGTACTGTATAACATGAAACAACACTGTTTAGTGTTTAGTCCAACATATACATAATGTACGTACAGAAAAATTTTATTTGCTTACACGTAAGTCATATTCTTCAATATTTTTGTGTAGATACCACTGTTTATCTATACGTTATCCTGTTTTTATTTAAATTTGCTTAAATGTTATAAATTTTATTTTTACGAAATATTAAATTTAAATTACAGAAAAAATTTTTTTTTACCCAATTTTTCGCTTATAATTATTTATATTACAAAATATATCGTTTTGTATTGAAAAATTGACACAAAACATTGAATATCTCAAAATAATATCCTCTAAATATGCCTTGTTAGAAAGATTTAACTAGATGACTAGGGTAGATCAAAAGATGCTACCCTCAAACATAACGACACGCACTATACATTAATTGAGTATAAACTGTAACACGTAATACGAAGCGTATGACTAAATCCAAGATACTGCAAAATACAGATATGATCACATTAGCTGGTATATCGTATGGAGGACACAGTTTTCAACCTAGGCTTTATGATTTGCTTGCATGTATCATGATATGTATTATGAACTAAATGTAATAAATTGACAAAAACGGGAATTTTGAATTAACGATTTTTTTTTTCATTTTTAAATTTCTGGCAAATAAAGAATCCTTGTTTTAAAAATAAATAATGTACCAATATAATTATAAATTTTGGTTAGCTACAAAAGAACAATTAAATAATTTATTTTTACAAAATATTGTATATAAAAAATTAAAGCCAACAACAGATAATAATAATCAAGAAAATGAAATATTTTTTAATTTATATTCACGTTATATACAAATTGTTAATAATTTATCATATTTATATGATCAAACATTACAAATACAAAAACGTGATTTAATTAAAAAATTATTAGAATCATCAATAAAACGTTTAATTGAATTACGTAATGAATTTAAATATATTGAATTAAGTGAATTTATTTATATTGATAAAATTTTAATACAAAATAAATTTTTAATAGAAGATATTCAATTAATTCGTCCATATTATTTTCCATTAAAACGAAATAAAAATATACAAAATTTAATTGATTGCAGTGGTGATCATGTTAAACAAAAAAAGATGGAAAAAAATAAATTATTATCTGAACATAGTAAAAAATCACTTTCAATAGAAATAAATCTAAATAAAGATAAAATTATTGTTGATAATAAAAAAAATATTACAAGTACAAAAAGTTCATTAAAAATTCAAAATTCAAATTCAACATTTAAAAAAGAAATCATCGATTATAATGATAACGTTGAAAATGATAAGGAACAGATAAGCCAAGAACAAACATTTAATTTGGAAAAACAAAAATTAATAAATGCCGTGAATTTAATTAAATTTCATGATCGAGCCAGACGAGCACGTAAATATCTTAATAATATTAAATTACATCCAAAGTATTATGCACCAAAATCACCAATTGACTTAAATGTTCATTATTATGAATTTTCACATCAGCCAGATCAAATAATGTTAATACCAATTAAAAGGACTAATTACGATACAAATTATTATGCAGCACCACATCAACAATTGGTTAAATTTGATTTTTATATTCCACCCCCACCACAAAAGAATAAAGATACACATATTAAAGAATTAATACAAATAAAATCGAACATATCAAATGTAACTGAAAAATCTGATGTATCTGATAAGCCGTCTGATAAATCCGGTGAAGAATTTGAGAGATCCATGAAAAACGTTACAATTCAAATGTCGAGGACAGAAATAACACAAGAGATCGAAAATAAAACAAATTATGATGGGATTATAATAAATGAAGATGAACATTTAAATGAAAATAAAATTCAGGATCAGTATCCCATCATCAGAGATGACGAGAAAAACCAAGAAAAAACACCATTAAGAAATGTGATTTCAATTGATGATATTTTTGAAATTCCATTCGATCATAAAATTGCAAATGATGCTGCTAAAAAAATTCAAAATTTTTGGCATAAAATAAAAATGAAAAAAATCAATATGAAAATAAAATTAAAACAACAAATTCTATATGGAATGGCACATGATAATAAATTTCATAGTATGCTTGATGGTAATAAAAATTTTAATGCAGAACAAAAAAGAATAGAAAAATTCAATGAGGAACAACGACGTAATAAAAAATCATGGTTTGATGAAGAATTTAAAAGAATATGTGAAGATGAAAAATCACGTATTATTAAAATAAAAGGACCATGGATAATGGAAGATATCACTGATCATATACGAAGTTGGTTTAAAGAATTGTAAGAGTATAATGATAATTATAGTAAAGTCTGTGTGTAATGACCATTTTTTGTAATGTAGAAAAATTTAACCAACTAGAAATTTGAAATACAGGAGTAGGGCGGGGGGTTGTGAGTTAAAAATAAAACAGAAATTATCAATTTGAAGAGATGGTCAACATAACAGACTTCACTGTAACGTTACCTTTTTTTTGTTTTTAACTTACTTATCTTTGGTTTTCCTTTTTTTTAAAAAAAAAAACGACATAAAAATAAGTTATGATCACGTTGGTGATTTTGATCGTTATCCAGAAGAATGGGAAGGTGGTACAATACTTGTACTTAAAGGCAAAACAAAAACTGTAGCAGAATATATTCATGATAAAAAAATAGGAAATAAATCAAAAGCAAAACAAAATAAAGAAAAAAATAAAAAGGATACAACTACAAAAATTAAAAAAAATAACGAACAAGAAAATTTATTTAAATTCGATGAAAATAAGAACGAGAATTATTGTAAATTAAAAAACAAAAAACAAAAAATATTTTAAAGATTTTTTTCTATTTTCCTATTTGTATTACCTTACATAGTATCATTAAAAGAGACCATGAAATCGTATCAAAGAGATTGGATAAATATTGATGAAGAGAATAATATTAATGAAGAACCGTACATGGAATGGATTAGAGAGGATAAATATGCTGAAGTACATCAAGAATTACGTCTAATTGTTGATAATTTAATGAGGTAATGATGAATATATAAGAGAGTTGCAGGTAACAGAGTTCTCAATTCTCGTATCAAGTCAAGGGTTTTTGATTTCGATGATTTTGTGCCATTCCACAAGTAATAATTAAAATAATCTTCTTGATTTTTCTTTAGAATTGAATTCGAATTACTACGTAAAGCTTTAGCAAAAGATAACAAGAAAAAATATAAACCACAAAAAAAGAAAAAACCAAAAACAAGAAAAACTAAAAAGAAAAAACAATCAAAAGATATATTTGCTAACCGTAGTGTAGAATCATTATTTTATGAAATCCATGATATGGGCATTATTAAAAAATATAAGAAACGAAATTTCGATGAATATGTTGGTGATTATAATTTTATTGCACATGAAATGAAAAATATATTTCAAATGTATGTACATTCACTTTGAATCCCCCTGAATCTCTATTTGTTTGATAGATTCATTAACTGCGTTCGAATTGCATAATTTCATAATTGTTTCGTTCAACCAAAAATCGGCTAATTAAAATTTCTGATTTATGCAAATTTTTTTTATATTTTCAGTGATTTGAATTTTTTTCTTATATTGAATCAGAATCAAAATAAGGTTTATAAGATAAATCATGACATTCGAACACTGTTGTTTAAAAAGGGATTTCGATTTTTTTTTTTTTTTTTGAAGATAAAATAATTTATTCACTTTTAGTGATCCAAAACCATCACGATTAGAAATAAAAGATTTAATTAGAGAAAATTTATTTGGTATGGGACCATTAGATATACCAAAACCAAAATCAATATGTATACTTGGTCCATCTGGTAGTGGTAAACATTTATTATCTGATATTATTGCAACAGAATTAGGTAAGATATTTTATTATCATTATGATATAAAGATAATTTTCATGCCATGCTTGTTCTCCTTTCTTCTCTACTTCTAGATGCTGTAGTATTTAATTTAAATCCAGATATTATTTTACAATATGAAAATAAAATTTCATATTTTATAAATTTAATAGCAAAACTTGCTAACATTTTACAACCAACTATCATACAATTAGATCAAGTACATCAGATATATCGTAAAAAACGATCATTTATAAAGGAATTTCCAAAATTATTTACAAAATTTATATTAAAATCAATTAAAATCAATGATAAAATTTTAATATTAGGTTTAACAAATTCACCATGGGATAGTAAATTTAGTAAAATGAAAAAATTTTTTAATAAATTTATATTATTACCAAAAAATGATTATTCAACAACATATCAATTATGGGAAAAAAATTTTTTAACAATAAATAATCATAATAATTTATTATTCAATTTTGATTATTCATCATTAACTAAAACAACATGTAATTATAATGCTGAAAATATTAATGAAAATTTTAAAAATACATTAAATATACGTAGAAGAATGAATTTACCATTGAAACCATTAAAACAAATTGAATTTATTGAAAATTTCATTGAAAATGTACCACCAAAATTTCCATTAACTGATATTGTAAGTAAAACACAAAAAGAAAAAAAAAGAAAATTTTATACCTGAAACCTCTTTTTATGCCAATTCGGAATTAGATGAATCTTTAAATAATCTCAAAATCTTTAAAATTTGAAAGATCAGAACAATTGGAAAGTTTTTAGCAAAAGAAGCTCAATATATAGTCCTTAGCTCAATGTAGTCTTGCACAGAAATAAGTGCAATTTTTAGAAAACAAATTCACATTGCATAAAATAAGGTTTATAGGGCTACGCTATTGCTTTTTTTTTTTGTTTTAATAAAATTGTTGTAATATTTTTTCCTACAGGAGTATCAGAAGTATGTAAAATTTTACGTAAAAACTAGTAAAATTGAGAAAATTAAAAAGGCAGCAGCCAAGAAAAAGTAGAAATTAGTTTCCCAATATACTACTAAGAAAAAAAAATATATATACATATAAATTTTTGTTTTAAAAGATGTAATGCCTTTTGAAATGATATTGTATCCGTGAGTGTGAAATATGAAAATGTATTGAAAAAGATGATATATTTTTTTTTATTATTTTTTTTTTTAATTAATTAATTTACTGCACAATACGGAAATACTTTCAATATTAAATAAAGAAAATAATAATAACAAAAATAAAAAGTACATATACATTGAAAGATAAAGATAAAGAAGATATATAGAATTTATACGACGACGATTACATAATTCTTGTTTTATTTTTATTTTTTTATTATTATGTTTCTTAGGAAAATTTTAAGCATATACGTACTTTTTAAAAATACAAAGAAAAAAAGAAAAACAATTAAATCAGACAATTACTAAATATATGATAGAAAATCATAGAAATCATTTCACATTTGGAATATGAAAAGGCACCACAAGATCTTCTTTATGCTCAACTTGAATATCGTCTAGAGCTAAATGTATTTTATTTAATGCACTCTTTATCTAAAACAAAAAAAAGCAAAAAAAAATATCAATTGGTTGAATTTTCTCCTCTCGAATCAAAAAAAAAAAAAACAAAAACAAAATAAGTTGGTACTTACCATCGATAAATCTGGTGCTGATATCGGTGTAGATGTTAAATAATATTCGGGATTTGGAATATCCTTTAACAAACCTACAACGAAACATATAAATTCATTTTATAAAATAATTCGTTACATTGATGAATATACGCAGCAATTAGGATTAAACCTTATCTCTTAAAAGTTATTGAACAATTAGGAGACAAAACCACGAAAATGATGGGAAGACAATAGAGTCAGATAGCCAAAAAACTGGAAGGCAATATCAAGAAATAAGTTTAATTTTAGAAAGAATATTGAGGAAGCTGAAGTCCAGATTAGACAACATTGCCATTAAATAGATGATAGATAGATGGATAAGGCATTGGCATTGTTGAATAGTTTTTACAACAGATTAGGTTTGACACTAATTGATGCATTTCAACATGAATTTCACAAAATTCATACAAACCTGTAGGTGAATTACTTGGATGTTTAATATTATTCCATTGCTGTTGTAATCTCTGTGCATATAAACGTACTCTTTCATTATATTCATGTGGTTCTAAATTATGTGAATCCATTGCACCAACATCAATTACATTTCTACAAATGAAAAAAACAACAATTAGGTACTTGAAATTAGGATTCAGAAAACAAAAACGAAAAAAATTTTTTTTCTTAATTACAATGCTGTATTTTGAACGATCCGATTAAGTGCTGTTTGTTCATCTCTTTTTGGTAATGATTGAGAATATTCACTACTCAAATTATCTGAATTTGTTCTTCTTAATGCTGGACTATTATTAACTGGATCAACTAGTAAATGTGTTCTTTCATTTGGTTCTAAGCCCTAAAATATATTTTTTTTTGTCATTTTAAATGCTCACTAATTTACATATATCTAAATATATAAAAAACATTTTTTTTATTTCATTCTGATAAACATAAAATTCCCGCTTTACCTGAGTACTTAATTCTTCTGTACAATTTAAACAATTACACAAATTTTGCAAACAACTTATTATTGGTCTTAAATAATCCATTTTTTTTTTTGTGTTTTCTTCCTTGCTATCTTTTATTAACTTTAAAACTTAAAAATTATTTATTTTTTTTATATTAATCTTTAATAATTAATTATTTCATTGTCAATCACATCACCAAAAATTTACAAATAAAGAACAGCTGTTATCATTTATTAAAATCTTTATTTTTATAAAAGACAAGCCAAATGTCAAATTGTTGTCACGTAAAGCTGCCAGATTATAATTTTTTACTAGTCGATTTATTTATAGCCAGTGCTATCATTTTGCTGCAATTGCAGTATTTTTATCACTTTTTAATCACTGATACTGAAATATTGTTTATTGTCTCAATGAAAACACTACTTTATAGAATTACACGCATTTAATTTTATACAAATTACTTTTATTCTCAAATTAAACAACACGAACAAAATTATTAATGAATTTTAAATTCAAATGTTTAATACGTATCACTTCCATCGGCCACGTAAAATATAAAATAAAATTCAAGAGCCACTGTATAAAACCAACCGTCTTCACTCACGTTCAAAAGACAACTGACTAGACAGCTGAGTGAGTGTGATATATTAGATGAGAAGTGAACTGGTTTTGTTCACTTTCACGTTTCTTGTACAATGAAGTGAATAATTATTATCACCCATTATTTATGCTGCTGAGTACTGACTACTGATTAGACTGGTAGACTACATTATGTGTGGTAAGACTGTACATGAAACATTTCTCAACATGACTGTACAGTTCATTTCTCACATATAGCAAATACCAATTCCACCCACACAGTATAGAAGTCTGGCTGGTCTACCAGTCTAATCAGTGTACAGTGGCTCTTGTAAAACATTTTTAAGTATTAAAAATAACGAGAAAAAGTGAAAGGAGAAAAAGTGATAAATGATAATCATAAATAAAATGAAACATTGATGTTTCATTTCTATTTTAAAATTTTTATTTTTATTTTACTTAATTTTCGGAATCAATTGAAACTTATTTTGTGATGTAAACCATTGTAAACTAACCATCATAAATCACAATTATATAGTTAACGAAACAATCGGTTGTTAACAATTTAACGAAGAACATATAAATTTTGAATTTTAAAAATTCATTATTTGACGGTTACAAATTTCTATTGATCGTTAAAAATGTTGAAAAATAAAAAATCTATGTTAAAAAATTTTGTAATCTCACGTAGTCGTTACAATGTCATTAAAGATAAAGGGAAAGGTAAACAAATGTACATACATACATATATGTACATATATGTATCATTTCAGGACGCAGGTCCAAGGTTAAATTGAAAATTAAATAAAAAAATAGATAAAGTTTTTTAATGTATTTTTTATCTGCAATTTTCTTTTTATTACAATTAAATAAAAATAATATATATGCGGGTATAATAATTTTATAGCAATACATAATTTAGAAAAAAAAAAATTTATCATCTAAGGTTCATTTTATTAGCATAGTTATGTGTATTTTAAATAGATAACGTAAATAATAATATACGGTAACGATATAAATTTTTTATGCTTCAAATAAGAATACAAACAACTATGCTTAAAAAATGAACTGTAAGCCTAATAAACGATAGCCAACTGAGTCGTGATTGTTTTAAACCCTAACTTACCAATTTGTGTATTCTCAATTTTACAATAATAATTAAACTCATATTAAATAAAAACTTCAGTACTTGCTACGTAAATATACTCAACTCAAATAAGGAGTATGGACTAAATTTTTATTTAAATGATGGGTGAGATTTATGTAATGTCCTTGAAATATTTAAAAAAAAATAAAATGTAATGTTATAATTTATGTTAAATTATAAATGAGTATATTTAAAACACACACACACACACACAAATAAGGTCTATCATACAAATACAAACAAAGCATATTTAAAGACACAATATACACATGTATACACAACACACAAGCATACATACATAATTTTAAAAGGATATTAGCAACAACAACGGTATAGTACTCAAAATATTTAAAATGAGTCCCCATTTCTGCATCATGCGATTTTCAAGAAATACTCATATGATTTTATACGTAAGAAGAGTAGCGGTGTGTCGCATGGGTTTTAATGAAACTGTATCGCATGAAAATCGTATTATGTAGAAACCAGGAAAGTAAACTCATACAAACTCATAACATTAATCTAAAAAAACGTGTCCTACGCTCTCTACATGTACCTAAAGAAAAACATTAATTACATATTATGTCTAAGGTTCAATTTTTTTTTTTAGCATGATCATCTGTATTTCAAATGGATCCTTCAAATTTGCATTGTTTTTTATATTCAATTTGAATTCAGTTTTCACTCTTTAATTGCCAGTTTTCTGTATTTGGAAATGAAAACAACGTCAATCAAAGCTAAACAACATAAATGATAATTTGGCAACAACAAAAAATTTTCATGCTCCATAATAATACACATGATTTTGCTAAAATAAAATTGAATTATACGAAAAATACAAAAATTGTCTTCTACATGTTTTTGTATACTACAGTAGAAAGGATCTTTTTTTTATTTTTGAACTAAATGAAAAAATCTACTTCTAAATGATCTCTCTATCTATGTATACAATTTAAAAATCTATGAATAATCCTACATGCCATTCCTAATAATTTTGGTTAATATAACATATCGTTTTGTTTTTTTTTTATCCAACTTTTTCACCAGCCAATTGCATTTGTATTTGTGCAGAACTTTTACCTTTTGTTTCAAATACAAACATTGATACAAATATTGTTGCTAATATCATGAATGCCGAAAAGAACCAAAATGTCATTGCTGATCCCCATAAATCAATTAATAAACCAAAACATTTAGTTATTATAAATACACCACACCAATTAAACATAACTGATATTGATACAGCTGAACCTTTTACATCTGGTAAAAATAATTCACCCATCATTAACCATGGTATTGGTCCATAACCAATTGAGAATACAACAATAAACATAACAACACTTAATAATGGTAACCAACCAATATGTGATACATCATGATGATTATCTTTTAATTTAAAATATGTACCCAATATAGCCAAACAAATTGCCATTATTGAGCTACTAAGTAATAATAAAATTTTTCTACCGGCACGTTCAATTAATAAACCTGAACCGAATGTCATAAATACTTGTACAACACCAACAACAATACTACATACAGCTGCATCCATAGTACTACCAGCCGATTTAAATATTGGTACAGTATAAAAGATAACAGCATTAATACCAGAAAATTGTTGAAAAAATTGTAATGCCAATGAAATCATCATTCCTTTAAGATTAGCACGATTTGTAAATAAATCTGTAAATGATGCTTCACCACCAGCTGAATCTAAATCATTTTGAATTAATTGAATTGCTGATCTGGTGTCACAATATTTGCCCCATAACCATTTCAATGATAGAGCAGCATCTCCACGACGACCCTACGTACATAAATGAGAACAAAAAAAAAAAACAATGAACAAAAAGCAAAAATCTCATTATCCTCTAGAAAATCTAGAATTTTCTTTTTTTTTTTGCCTTAAAGTGTAAACATTTTTTTTTTTTACCTTTTTCAATAGATATGTTGGTGTATCAGGTAAAAAGAACATTCCAACAAGTAAAGCGATTGGCATAAATAAACAAATTGTACTTAATGTTCTCCATGGTACAATAGCACCAACAACATAAGTGAATAATATACCAATTGTTAAGCCCAATTGAAACAATGTTCCCAATTTACCTCGTATACTTGTTTCGGCTATTTCTGATATGTACATTGGTGCAATAACACAAAAACTGCCAGTTGAGATACCTTAAGAAAAAAAAAAAAAGCAGAACAAAAATTCAAACAGTTTATAGAGTAGTCCTTTAGAAAAATTTATAATATAACCAACCAAATGAGTAAGATACATACCAACCATAAATCTTCCAAAATATAACCATCCAGCCGATTCAGCATAAATTATACTTAACCAACTGATTATGAATGGTATACCCATTATCATAGCCGTATATTTACGTCCAATCGTATCAGCTATATAACCAGATGGTATTGCACCAACAAATGCACCGATTGCCAATAATGATCCAACCCATGATGCTACAAAAAAAAAAAAAAAAAAAAAAAAAAATTTAAAAAAAATTTATGAGAATCAACTATGCAACGATAACTGATTTGAATAAATTTCAATTATTTCTTATCAATTTTTTGTTTTATATACATATGTATATGTATGTACACAAAACAAAATCATGAATATTAAAAGTGACTAAAATATCAGAATGTAAACATTTTTTAAACAAAAAGAAAAATACAAACAAAAAATAGAAGCAATGGAAAATTTTATAGAGTAATCAACAAAAAGACTATTAAATGACTATTTCAAAGATGTTTTATAGTTCTTTCTCATAAATGAAAATGTTGACCAATTTCCAGTGTGGTGATATCGAAATTTATTTGATATGGTCATCATAACATAACTACAATTCTGACTTTCAAAATTACTGAAGGATATAGTAATGACATAATTAAAAAATTTAATTGTGTATATAAATCATTACTCATTTTTCTTTTATTTTGTTCAAGGACACCCTTAGAATATTAGGGATATTAATATGCAAAATTGCACTTTCAATTGTTTTCTTAAGGAAAGGATAAGAAAATCTATCTTTCTGTATACTTATACTTAATATTCTATTCTATATATATTAACCTTTGAGAACTTATTCATGTATTAACTATTAGTATTAAATTACAAAGCCCACTGACACTGGCCAGGTGCTAATAGTATACATATACAATATCTTAGAATTTAAAGAATTAACGTGTTTTTATGTATAAACTTTAATGTAAACTTTTAGCTGTTCAATGTTGACTTTGAGCATAGAATTTTAATTTGTTAACAGAGAGACACACCTTTCTTTCATAATTAATCATATTTTATGTTTACATATGGTACACATGTACCTATGTACGAGTATATATACATATAATTTTTTTTATTATGAAAAAGAAAATAAAAAAAATAACAAAAATATCCTTGTTGTTACGAATTAATTTGCATTGCAATTTTAAGGTTTTATGATGAGACTTCTGTTATTTTTGCTTAAGTAGCATACACACGTGGAGTATGTAACGCTTCGAAAATTTGCAACTTTCTGTAAGAGAGGAAAGGGAGGAGAAAGGAAAAAAATTCCCAATTCAATTAAAACAATATCGAAAGATTTTTTGATTGATTTGTATGTGCTTTTCTGATTTTTTTTTTTTTTAGATTAACAAAAAAATCAAACATAACATTTCACATTTTCTACAAAAAAAAAAAATTGCGAAATTTAAATTGATTTTTTTTTTGTTTTTGTTTTTTATTTTTTTTGCTAAATACCATAATGATTATTTCATATAAAAATGTAAAGACAAATGGCGCCAATAATACAATTTTACATATGAAATTGACGAAAATGCAAGTGTCTCGAAAAAAAAACAGAGCTAAGCGCATTTTACGTTTTTTTATGTAGCGATCTTTGTATAAATGTAACCGTCACATTGAACAACAATGAGTGTATGTATGCTCAAATTCAAGATTCTTTTTTTTTTTTAAATATTAAATTGGCAAAATAACAAATTAAAATACGATAATGTAAATAATTTGTTGTTGACAAAACACGAACAACAAATAAACAAAAGATATAACTCGTGTATATACATTTTGAATACATACATATGTATGTATACGAGTATGTGGACCATTTATATGTATACATTGATCATTTCATTCATTTTTAATTAAAGAATAATCAACTGTACAATTCTTACAATATCTTCTGATCAAGGTTTAATTTGACGTCTCTTCAATCAAAAATAACATAATACAAATTTTTTGTATGAAAAATTAAAAAATAATCATGTGAATTTTCCGACACACATTTTTGCCCTTTTACAAATTACAAAAAAAAAAAAAAACGTGAATGGCATCATGTCAACTAACGATCAATCAATTTGATGAAATTTTCACTAAAATTCTCTTCTATATAATATTCATTATTTACCCTACATTTACCTACCCTCCCAACCGACAAACGAAAGTACCCCTTTTATATGTGTTATAAATTTAAAAAGAAATTTTAGAAAATGAAATGATCTATAATTTATACACCATATTTTTAAATCATAGTCACATGTCATTCCTTACCATTCAATTTAAATAAACTCATCTTCAACTTTCATTCTTTGATTACCGCAGTTTTCTGTATTTGAAAATAGCAATAACAACAACCAGAGAAAAAAAAACATATAAATGATAATATGACAATAACGCAAAATTTTTATGCTCCCTATAGGAATACACATGACTATGACTGTGCTATGAAAATGAACCTTAAATTCAAATAATCTAATTTGTAAAATAAATCTGTAATTATTTTATTGATCATCATACATGCATTTACCTTGATTTGATGTTAAAGTAAGATCACTTGTTGTATTTGATGGTATCGGTAGAGGACTTTGTGTTGTCGTTGTTAAAGCATTAATAGGTAATGTTGTATTTGTTAAATTCGATGTTATATTATTAAAAATTGAATTAGTTACATTTAATGTTAAATTCGTTGTATTTGTTGTATTTGTTGTCTCAGGTAATTCTAATTGTGGTAATACTGGTGATGTCCATGCAAGACCAGTACCAGCTGATACAGCTCCAATACAAACTGAAGTTTAAAAATAAAAATAAATATTGTAAATGAATAAAACATTTTTTTTTTTATTTTGTACAAAAAATTTTTTTATAATTATTTTATCAAAAATAGATACTTACTAACTAATGCAGCTACATATTGCATTTTAGTTGATGTTCTACTAGTGCCTTCTTGTAATGGATCATATAACATTGGATTACGTGATGCTGGGTCATTATCTTCATTACTAACCGTCTATTTAAAAAAAAAAAAAAAATATGTATCGTTATATAAAATTAAATTCAGACAAATTATAAAATCTAGAATAAATATTTCATAAATAATAAACATACAAAAATATTTTATGAATTTTTTTTTTTATTATCGATATAACGTAACAAACAAACATTGCATGAATTCCTCTATAGAATTGGATTATACATATATAGGGTAGACTCATGGAGTAATTGATCTTTACAGGTGTAAGATTTGCTTGTTTTATACAACAAATTGGTTAAGCTTAATCTTCGAATTCTGATCAGTTTGAGTCATTACAAGGATAAATCTTTAATATTCTCAAATAAAGCTCATTTGAAGATATTAAAAATTAAAATTGTTCAAATTTTGAAAACATCCAAAAGGAAAACTTTTATTTTTAAGAGTTTTATTTTTTGTAAAATCTTTTCAGTGGTGAAATTTCATGAAACCAATCATTCCGTCATGGATATCAATTAGTTTACATTTTTGTGATATGATACAAAGTATGCAAAATGCTGTATAATTTTGGACTTATGCTACTTGGAAAATAAATCGGCTCTATACATGCAAAAATGATTCTAAAAAAAAAATTCATTCATTGAATTCTAATATATTTCTTTCTAACAAAAAACAAAATAAGATTTGCTCTTATTTTAAAGAACTTAAACATTATATCTATGATAGAAGATACACATATGCAATCTTCACATATAAACACACGCCGTGCATGAACACATATACTCTGTGATATGAATGAAATAAAATGCAAACATATCTAAATGTGTGTCTTTTTATAAATAAAATTAAAAGAAAAAAAAATTTTTTTTAAGTAACTTTTGTTTTTGTATCTATTTTTGTGATATACAGTACATCTTTTTCCAATTTTATTTTTCAATGAAGAAATGATCGTGCTTTGTTTTTTTTTTAATTTTGATTATTTTAAAAACAAAACAAAAGAAAATAAAATACAAGGATTTGTATTTTTTTTTTTTTGTTAATTTTACCTGCCACCACCTGGCCATCGCTTTAACAACTCTATCCGTATCCATCTCCGTTTTGAATGATTTAAAATAAAAACAAACGGTTACGTAATATCTAGCATATAACAATTACAAGAAAAAATTTTATTTTTCTTTTCACTCTATTTCCTTTCTATACAATAAAAAAAAATTTTTTTTTTTTTAAATTAATTCTTTTTTAATTGAAAACAAGAAAATTAATAAATTATATAAAAGGGCACTATTGCTTAATTCAAATATTTTATATATGCATAAGAAATTCAATTGAAAATTGAATTTTTATCACTTATAATCGATCGTGTATTGATCAACAAAATTTGAATGTATACAATATTTTAATTATCGCAAAATGTAAATAAAACAAAATTTCCGATATATTTTAATAATGATCCTGTGTGTCTGAATAACCGTTTCAAATTGCTGTTGTTGATGATCAATATTCGAATATCACATTAAGACTGATGATTAAAAATTTATTTTTTTAGTTTTTTATTTATAAAAATTGTTTATTCGTTTTTTTTTTAATTTTTTTTATTTTAAAATAAAATCCGAACCGAAATAAAATATATTTTGTGTGTACGACAAGATACAACAAAATGTATCTTTTTTTTTTATTTATTTATTTATTTTCTGTATGTATACAATTTACGTTGTACGATTTATATATACTTTTTCTAATTATATATGATTTTAATTTTAAATTTTTATTTTATAATTATCAAAGTATTATAAATTGTGTATATGTCATCTTTTTAACGATATATATATACGGAGGTATGTGGATATAACACGGATTACATGTGTATATGATCGTCGGTTTTTATTTATTATTTGGTTTTAGAACATTAAAAAAAATTTTTTTTTTTGTTTTTTTAATTATTTAATTTTTTTTCTTTTATTTTTAATTAAAAATCATTTTTATATATATCTATATTATGTACACATTTAAAATTGTATTTAGTAATTTTAAATATATATATGTATATACTTTGTATTTATATGAAATAAAAACAAACAAAAGAAAAATTGATGATCAGTTACAAGATCACTTTATAAAGAAAATACCGAATAAAAATTATTTTATAAATTTAAAATAAATAAAATGATCTTATATGAAATATTATTGCATATATTTATTATTATCATTAGCGTCATCATCGGCATTCATCATCATCATCATCGTCAGATACATTTCAATGTATCGTGAAAAGCTTATTTTGATCTTCAACAAAAACAAAAACAAAAAAATGAACCTTAAATGTAAAGTTCTATTTTGCTATTTTGTATATACTATTTTCTGTTTTTCATATTGAAAATTAATTAAAAGCCCTTTCTGTTATATGCGTTTGATATTTTCATATCACATATAAAAACATATATACAGACAACATTCGTATCACAGTGCACGAAGTTACACTCCACAAAATAAAAAAACCTGGTTTCGGTAAATTCAATTAAGAATTTTTAAGATGTTAAGAAATACAATTACAAAGCTTCATTTATTTAATGAGATGTTTGAAACTTGACTAAGAGAACTTTAAATAAATGGAAATACGGCTAAACCATACCTATATATACGAGTACTTCAATGAATGTATGTATGTCATACTAATGAGATAATTTATCTGATAATTATAATTTTCATAGTTCTACAGTTATCTTCATTTTTGTGATCAGTTTCACAATGTATAGGTATTCATTTCATTATCAGTACTTATATGAAGACATTTATTAGTTAAAATACAAAAATTCAACTAATTGAAACAAATAGAAGTAAAGAATACAGATACAAATTTTATATAAATACTGTGTTATACGAGGGTTTTCCATATAATGTATATTTAGACGCATGCGTTTTAATTTACGGTAACAAAAAATATTGAAAATATTTTATATGCGCTAAAAAATTTTTTTAATCATTTTTATTTTATGAACAACAAAAAAGAATTTGTGTAAATTGCCAAAAAATAAATAAATAAATAAAAACAACAACATATTTTCGTTCATTTGTACTTAAAATTAAAATACGGCAAAATAGTGTAACCACATCAACAACAATTATTAAATTTTGTTTTAAGGCCAAATATTTTCTTATCTTAAATATTTAATTTTAATTGAAATTTATTAAAAATCCATAAAAAATTATTTATCAATCATAATTTACGTCTTATTACAAAAAAAATCATTTAAAAGGGGGATATTTAACAATGTTGCAAAATTTAATTAAAAAAATTTTTTAAATACATAAAAATCTGGTCATACAAACAGAACTATCCAAAAATAAAATAATTGTTTTTTTTTTTCATCATTTTTATATATGAAAGAAAGTTGAATCACCTGTAAAAATAAATAAAATACATACATACATACATACCTATACAAACAGATCGAACATACGAAAATCATGTAAGTATGCGTATTTATTTTTATTTGTTTTAAAGGTCATTTTAATACATGATATAATATACGCTGCCTAATAATACAAGCGGTAATAAATTGATTGTCTATAATATGTATATACATTTGTATTATCAAAACACACAATTTAAGATCGATCAATTGATCGGCTATGTACCAAATTGATTTTATCAAATTTTGATCACATTTCAGTACGTAGAATTAGAAGGTATGCAACATACAACATATACTACATACCTCTGTTTACATATGCACATCGCTGTGTAGATCAATGTCGCCACCAACACAATAATATAAATATTCAAGAACCCAGTAAGCAATTGGATAAAATATCTGCTTCATAATAAGGAAAAAATATCTTTTTCACGATTTCTCTAAAATTTCTTCTAAACGTATCGCTGATGTAAACCATATTTTCCAAAGGAAAAAATCTTTTACAATATTGCAAAACTACCAATATCTTTTATAAGACGATTCACGATCTGTATCGTGCACGATAAAAATTGTTTACTGGGAAATATATGTAAATATATAGAATTAAAATATGCACACACAGTCATAAACAAAAAATTTTAATTTTGAATATAACGTACATATATCGCATATATGTATAACAATGTATGCACTTTACACACCCTCTAATTTAGCTTTTTCTTCATTTACGTCATTCAGAAAAGTTTATGTATTGCAGTTTGTTTGTTTTGTCAATTTTATTTTACAATTTGCCAAATTAACTTTTAAATTTTTTTATTTTGTCTTTTGTATATTTTCTCAGAAATTTATCAATTTTCTTACGTTAGTCTTTTTTTTTTTTTTTTTTCATTTATTTAATGTCTATGTAGGAAACATTGACGATATCTCGTGATCATGCAAACTTATAACATACATACACATCAAAATAAAAGATGTTGAGGGGTGTAAGATGTAAGGTGTTTGTATTGTGAAAGCTTTTCAATTTTGATTGGCTCAATTTTGCGGGTATGTTCCTTATTTATACAATTACAATTATTTACTTTTTTTTTTTCTGGTTCAAAAGTTTTACGATCATTTTGCAAAATATGTTCAAGCACGTGCTATCTATCACATATGTAACTAATAAATAGGAGTAATAAATAATAAATACATTTTTTTATTTTTATTTTGTTGATATAATATTTTGATCAATTTATTAGATGCATTGAAATGTTTATAATTTTATTAGACAGGTATGTATACATATGTATGTAAAATTGTACATATGGTACAAATACGATCATAAAAATATACGCAATGCATTTTAGATACTATATGTACATGTAGGTACACAAACAATTTAATTTGACTAATTAAAAACCATTCAATACAGGAATTTTTTTTTGAGTTTTTGTATAATTAAAACAAATTTCTAAATGAAGGTAAAATAAATTTATTTTTGAATTGAAATAATCGATCGATATATGTACATAATTTATTGTGAATTTTATTAATTGTAAACAGTATAATGACGAAGATGAGTATACCATATAGCATGTACATTACATATTTATCATATGCGTAAAAATGGCGTATGCTAGTGCACTTCAATGTGCAATAACGTAACAATGGTTTACATCGACAGATTCATGTACAGAAGATCCAACTGTTATATTATAAAGAAAAAGAATTAGCCATATGCTTTATTTCATCATAATGCAAATTATTTCAAATTATAGAAATAAAAAATCAATAAACAGAAATTAAATTTAAACAAAATTAATATGAATTACATACATTTATTAATCGATTAAATTTTTTGTTTATTTGTATTTTTACAGAATGGAAATAAAAATGAAATGTTTATAGAAGAATTGCAATTTTTATTAATTAAAAAACAAAAAAAAAATCTGTTACAAATTACATACCTATGATTTTTTTTCACAAAAATATTTCTATTATTGTGAGAAAAAAAAAACCGTTATAAAAATTTAAAAAATTTTCAGCACTTAATCAAACTTTGCAGTATTCTAGGCGTACACGATCAGTAATGATGTTATGCCAGTCATACTCTCACTACTTGCTTATTAATTTAGGCTGAATTCGAAATTATGATCGGATTTATATTGAAATGTTTGAAACGCTTGAAATGCCTATCCATCATATGATTTTTATACAACTTTGTTGACAAGAAGAGTAGATTGCGTGAAATGCTCCATACTGGTTTACATTGAATCTTATCAAATTAAAATTGTAATAGACGTAGAGAAATCCTCTTTATTTGTGATATAAAAATCACAAATTATAACATTTATAGTATATGATTCAAAATTCCTTTTAATTTATATACAATTAAAATTCTTATTTTGATTTAACCTTGATTGACCTTGATACTATATATCAAATAATTAAGTTTCAATTTCATGATACATTTTGCAATCATATATAATTGTGGTTCATTCAAATATGGAAAGTAATGTAATTTTATATATAAATATCTTTTTATAGGAATAAAATTGTGGCTACGAGCATATAAATATTAATTTACACTTGAATTAGTAAATCGTGTTAAACACATCAAAGTTAATACATACTCATACATACATATGTGTATTTGGAACATATACACAAAACAATATTGTTATATCAGTATATGATATACCTAAATAATATTTTTTATATTGTTATAATAATTAATTGTAATTAGTACAGACATCTAGTTTTATTTTCGGGTTTTATTTCTATAGGCGTTATAGAAGTCTCAAAGAAAAATTAAAATCGTATCTTATATACATATACAAATCTATATACCGACAAAAATTTCTCTCATTTTAATGCTAATTAATATTCATGCATGATTGACGGGCAACAAGTATACCTATGTATGTGATAGTTAACAAAATGTTAGCAATATCATGATTATATACATACATATATCGACACTATTTCATATATTTTAGTAACATATTTAGTATCTATCCGTGAAATTAAATCAGTGAAAATCAATGAAATTGTCAACTTGAATACCTTGATTGAATACTTTAATATTGATAGCAAAAAAAAAAAAAAGGTATATGCATTAGATTTCGTAAATGCAACGTTACATATGCTATACATTTTGAACTTGAATGTCTGTAATGATGATTACTATAACGATTTATTTATTAAATTTGAGAAAAATCAATAAATTAAAAAATACAATAAAAAATTTAATTTTTTGACTTTTGTTTTTTGTATTTTGAACTCATTACCATATAACAATATGCGATTAAGAAAATCAAATGTTTCAAAAATTGAGACACCCACAAATTTTTGATAAAATTTTATGTAATTGATAAACAATTCCATTTGATCATGGAAAATAAAAAAGAATGAAAACAAAAAATAATTAGTACAAAACCTTAACATTTGGGAAACATTTAGATTTCGTACTTGGACCATCGGGATTCATATCTCTTGTGAACTGCATATATTTATTTATTAAATCCTAGGTCCTTCGTTCACTTATGCGATGCGATAAGTGAAGCCGTAAGAATACGATATCAAGTTATCTGACAAAAAAGTCCTTTTAAAAATTTTTTATTAAATTTTCATTCAGGAACAGATTATCACATTCGTAACTGCCCGTAAATCACCAATTGACGATTGATACGAATAGATCACTTGATCAACTCAATCTTAATGTACATCAGTACATATAATGCATATACACATGTGTAGAAAAAAATTTTTTAATTAATTTTATCACAACGGTCCACTTCACTTTTAAAATTATTTAAAAAAAAAAAAAAAAAAACGATTTCTTTTTAATTTTAAAATGAAAATATTTTTATTACATTACTAATTAATCATTATATTCGATTATCTAATCTTTAAGAACAAAAAAATAAGAAAATTAATAATAATAAGAGTGAAATGTGTATAATGAGAAGATGTATGAGATACTTGGTGATACGTACACATATGACGTGTGTATAAAAGAAAATATCCGTTAGCAACATAATTAATTGATAATAAATTCGAATTATATGTACATGTGTACGTATGTACTGTATTTTTAGTACCTATATAAATGATATCTCATTGTATAATTGCATTAAATTCTGAAATATATGTCTTTAGGCTACACTACAATGAATTTGAAAATAACATGTGCACACATGTATGTATGTACGTGAATGTGTGAAAATTTGATAACTTTAAAAAAGACAAATCCAAAATCAGATATAAATGATATTCGCTTGTTATATAATTTATTATTCTGATTTAATTTTATATGAAATTTAATTTGACCAAAGAAAAAATTGTTATTAATAAAAAATCAATAGACGGAACGTTTATATGATGTAAAACGTTAACATGCTAACATGTAATAAAAAAAAAACAGACAATAAAACCAATATGTCAAAGATCAGACATATCTAAAGACTTACGTGTCTGTATGCTATATTGTAAAATAAATAAAAAAAAATCAAAATTAAATTAACGAATGTGATATGAAATTTAAAACACAAAATTTTTATAATTTACAACCAAAATCTAAAAAAAAAATGATGTTCATATTTTGTCAAAGACGAGTTAAAACAATAAAAATCTCAGATTTTCAATAGATCTCTTTGATCTTCCAATTATGTATAGATACATTGTACTGTACCTGCTGGATATGAGCATGAAAAATTTCCTAATTCGTAATCAGAAATAGATTAGTCAAGAAATAAAATCTAAATAAATTTCGTATGCTCTACATTTCAAAAAACAAAAAAAAACGTTACTGTAATTGAAAAATGTGAAAAAAAAATTTAAAAAATAGATGATTCAGGGTATTTCAGGACCAGATTACCAGGTGACCACTAAAAAGCCAAGTTGATAAACAGAAGAAAAATTGTATTTTGAAATTGATTTATCACAACTACAGTTAAAATCATCTCGGAAGAAGATACATCATTGATCACTTGCAGATCAAGATTGTAAGATTCAAGTTGCATCATCAGAAACTTCAAATGGGTGGGGCGGCAGGCGGCTTATTTTCTGCATTAAGATAGAAATTTAACAAATAGTAATTGGCTCTAAATTATTCTTCTAGTTTGTTTTCTACAATACAACAATAGAAGCCAAAATAGTATTTACTTCTAAAATATACCCTCTGTACAGTTTTTTGTTCAAATTTTTAATTCCTACTATATTTTTGTTCAAAAAAAAAAAAAATAAATAAAAATAAATTAAAACATCAAATTACATTTTTAAAAAAAATTGTTTACCTTTTTTTTAGTAATTTAAAAATTTATTCAACCATTAATAGTAGTATATGTGGTAGTAACAACAGAAAATATTTCATTTCATTTCGTTTTTTTTGGACATTTGTTTTTAATTTAAAATAAAAAAATATTTTGGTGATGAAATAAAAAAAAAATTCAAAACAGGTCATTAAACAGCCATTCGAGCCATTTCAAAAATAACAAAAAAAGAAAAAAAATAAAAATAAATAAATAAAATAAAACTTGAAGCGATAAAGAAATTTACTATAAAATTTGGCTGTAAATTAAATTTAAACTTGATTTTTTTTTTTTTTTGAATTTTCCATATTATTATCTAAAGAACACAAAATAAAAATTGTTCATACGTAGGTACACAGATATTCATGTCTGTTTGTTGCAAGTTTATTTTTATACAAAAATTGTCCACAAAAAAAAAAAAAAAACAAAATTAAATCGCATAAGGTCAGCCGGTTTATCAAATTTTCAAAAAATTTTATTTGTTTACTTTCACATCAACATATCAACATAGCTATCAATTTAAAATTTAATTAAACAGTAATTAAAAATTTTGTCAAAATATACAAAAAACCAGTTTCGAGAAACTGATTTTTTTTTTTTTGTCTACGACGTGAAATGTAAGATATGCAAATGAAAGTGTAATGGATATCTGATTATGAAACTTAAAGTGCATAAAATCAATTCAATGTACAATATGAAGAAACTATAAGTCAACAATTGAAATGTTACAGCTATAGAGAGAGTCATGGTCCAGTCTCTGGATCGCCATCAAACAATAAGATAAAACCATTCTGTTTGAGAACGCGACACGTTCAAATCCTCATTTTATAATAAGACAAGATCATTCTGGGTCTGAATCTCTTTGATAAAAGAAATTTTAAGGACAAGGATTTCAAAGGATTATTTTCTACTTATTTGATACTGATCGATCAAACCAATTAGAGGAATGCTCAGAATTTTAAAAGATGCCAATTATGGTTCTCAATGGATTCTCGAGTCACGAAAAAAAAAAAGATGAATAAAATAGAAACTCTTCCAAAATTTTCCTTATTTTAAATCTTTAAATTCTGTGTACGTAATTTTTAGATTTAATTTAACATTGAAAATTCTGCTTTACAAACATACATGTAGAAATTAAAGCCATAATTTTCATTCTTTGAAATTATCCTCTATTTATTTATTCACTTATTTTTTTTGCTTATCCCATGCAGTAGATATAAATCTATTAATTTTTATAAAGCAGATAATTTTTATGAGCAAAATTATATAACATATCAGAGCATTCGCGTATATAATCATGTAGCAGTCGTTATGTTTACGTTACGTAATTGAACCTTTAAAGAAAAAGGAAATGGATATACATAGTAAGAGTAAAAACAGCTAAACAAAATGATTTATTTAAATTTAAAAACAAAAAAATTTTTTTTATGAGTATAAGCATCGTGCGTATCAAACAACTTTTATGATAATTAATTTCAAAATAAAAAAGAAATGCTTGAAGTATTTTATATGTAAATTATGCAATTGTTAAATAATGAAATGCTTCTATTTAGAAATTCTGTGTATATAAACATAAATAATTCATAATCAAAAATGAATAATTGTTAGAAAATATACTAAAAATAAAGGGGAATAGAAGATAAAAGCATTTACGCACATTTCCTACACAGAAACAATAAAAACAAAAATTCATTTTATAATCATTCGAACTTTAAAATTAACTTATTACCCTTGAAAATTTATGCATTACACGTCACAGTATATAGGAACAGAGTAGGGACACTCTGCAAAGGGATTTTTGTGTAGGTTACTTAACAAAGAGTTTTTTGAAGAATTAGTGTCGTTTTTACTTAGAAGAACTGATTCACATGACTGAACATTTTATATTAATACCCAGGAAGATATGTACATCAGAAAACCAATGTATACTAAAAATAGCAGGGCAATGGAAGTAAAGGATATTTAACATTCACACATTTCTGTTCCGTCACATTTCATTCATCGATTCATCACGATTTCTCGACAATATCAAGACTTTTGATATCATCATAAATCAATATTTTTATGAAATAATTGATAGAACTTGGGTACATGTTCATATATCGTTGTGAAAACCACAAAATGTTTAGAAACTACATAAATTGAGAGTAGACTGACGGAATTGTGAAGATAATGTAAAATTGGAGACGTTTTAAAAATAAGAAATCTATAATGACGATGTCTTGTATTGGACGCATAAAAAAAGAGTGTCGTGTCCGTACTGTACGAGTATTACTGTGTTAACGTACATAAATAAACATTTTAAACTTTTTATTCTTGCATTATTTTTTGTGTACGTGCATTAAACAAATAAAAATAAATAAAAGTTGAATGAACTTTTCTTTCTTGATTTCGGGTATAATTTTTTTTTCTTAATTTCTTTTTTTATTGCTTGTTTTTTTTTTTTTTTTTTTGTTTTCGAAATGTTTGTCTGGTTAGATACATATTTATGGAAGTATGCATTTTGATTAATTTTCTTTAAATTCCATATAACGCATTCTTGTTTTATGTATGGAATAAAAACCAGAATACGAGATAAATATGCTGCGTATACTTTACACACAAAAGATATAAAAATAAAATGTGATCGTATATTAACTACACTTTAGAATCTTTTAATGATATGGCTTTTATAAAATAATCCTAAAAATGTTCCATTTTTGGAATAGTATAAACGATTAAAAAAAATACCAAATAATAAAGTAAGAACGTAAAAGTCAACAAAAGAAAAAAAGTTCTCTCTATTTTTAGATTCCATTGCGTTTTTTTTTTTTTTTTTGTTGTTTACAAACATCGAAATCTTGTTTATCTTTCCATATCCGAGTTTATAATTTTTGTGATCAAAACAAAAACAAATTTCTGTATTGTTGTACCACAAAGTATCACTTACGCACTTACGCATTTTTCATGTAAAATTTTTATTTTTATTTTTATTTGTTTTATTTTGTTTTTTATGTTCTAGAAAAATTTGAGAATTTTTTCATTTTTGTTCATTTTCTCATTTAAAAAGTAAAATAATATTTTCAAGGTAATTTGGATGTCACAATTTCTTTTTTCAAATTTGGAAAAATTCCGGAACCTCTTGAAATGATGATACATTCACAATAATCTGAATGAAGCTTTTCTTCTGATACAATAGATCTTACAAATCTCAGTATATGATTTACGTTTGATTCCAAAGAAAAAGTCTTTTACAACTTGATGGACACAGAACTATCATGGTACAGCTATGAATCGGTGAAATGACTGTGATAGATCAGAAATGATGGGAATCAATCTTAAGACAGAGACTGATCCCAAATGAAATATCGATCATGGAAAAAAAAATGAACTATAATTCGTTTTTAAAACATATGCTCACGTACTATATGTACTTTTTAATATAAAACATAAGAATATTACAATTTATGATTTATTTTGCGTGTAAATTATTGTTGTTTCCTTTTACAAAACAACAGAAAACTGGCAATTAGAAAATGAGAAAAAAAAAAGAAAAAAAAAATACAAAAAAGCATCAATTTAAAATACAAATTACTGTGCTTAAAAAAAAAATTATAGAAAATTTGTTTAGTTCCTAAATTTTTATATATACACAAATTACAAAAAAAAAATTAAATGAATTTTCCTTGTTATTTATGTATATATTCCGTATACCAAGTATAGCTTAGCACACTGTAAATCATACAGTAAAGTAAATAAATCATCATTGTCTATGTATAAATATTTTTCAAAATATACGGAAATATCGTGTATGAATACGAAATCTTATATCAAACAAAATATGTATATGTACTTATATCTATTTATTTGAATAGTATAGGAGTATCATCATGTTAATCTATTTACATTTGTTATGTAATATGATAAACTAAAATTAACAGCAATTTGATATGTATGTAATATAATAAATAAAAAATAATAAATTGACTTACTTTTACTACAACGATGTTATCCTTTTTTGACATGTTTATTATCCTTTTTGTATCGATATAAATTTAAAAATATTAAAATTTCATACAAACAAATATATAAAACACTATGTAAACAGATAATAAACAAAATAAACCACTCACAAAGTGATACACTTTTCCGTGTAATATATGTTACACACAATGTGTTTGTGTGCGTTTATAGTCAGAGGACGTCAGGATTTCAACAATATGTTACAATTATAATTGATATATATAGATTATGAATAAATACAACACATACAGTCAAACAATATAATTAATGTTTGATATTGAATTATACCCTGATGTATATATGTACATGTAATTTGCTTTTATATATCTTTTACCTTTTAATTGACTCTAATTGACTTTGTATATTTACACTCTAATGGGCACTTATAATTTTTTTTTTTTTTTTTCAAATTAAAGTCCTTTTTGAAGTGTTATAAAAAACGTAAAAAATATGTGAAAATTTCTTTGTTTTTTGTGTATAAATTCTGCGATTACAATTTAAATTTACAAATATAGGAAAAAAAAATTTTTTTTTGATTTTTTAGTTATTAAAAAAATTCAAAAAAAAAATTTCAAAAATTCTGGTACGTTCACAATGAACACAAGAAAAAAAATATTTTATTCGTTTTTTTTTTTAAAAAAACTTTTAAATTCGTTCACTGTTCAAAACAGAATGCGACTATTAAGAAAAAACATGTTTTTATGAAAAATAACTATACGAAAAGAATTTAAAGTTAAAATAAAAACGTCAGCACGTAAGCGCGTTGATTTAAAAATATATTTAAAAACAAAAAAACATTAAAGTTTTCGATAGCTGATGTTGTAATATACCACAACTTCAAAAAACAAAAACATTTTTTTTTGAAAATTTCCAAAATACTCAGTGATAATGCACAAAATAAATAAAAATACGTTATATGCTATACAATTTTATATATGTTACGTGTAGTGTATACCGTAGATACTCATGTGTATCACTATATTACATTTAATGATTTAACTGAAAATTTTTTATATTATTTTGTCAGCGGATTGTATACAACAACATTTTTTTTTCTGGATTTTAAATGACTCGTATTTACGTTATTTGTATGAACAACATTTATCCAGACACAGATTATATTGTATATAATTCAATAAACTAGATCTTTATTCTATATAATCTCTGTTAATGTCTTTAAAAAAGTTTTTATGATGTATGTTCGGACAAATAAAACAAAAAATTTAAAATAAATATATTCAAAGCTTTAAACTAAAAGAAAAAAAAAAAAACAATTCAAGTTTTCTTTTATTTCAATTATACCATAAAAAAAAAGTCTTGTGTAAATTATAAAAATTCTGTCCGTTTTTTACCTATACACGATAGAGATAAAAAGCGAATAATCGAAATTTAAAAATAACGACTTTTTTTTTTGGCTTTTTTTTTATTCTCAGAACTTTAGGGTAAATTCAAGATGTAAATAAAGCTACAAGGTATGTAAGTTACACGATGTATTAGTTACAAAAAAAATAAAATAATAATAATAATAATAATAATAATAAATAGGGCATTCAAATGAATGCTTGAACATAAGATATGTACTTTATTGAAATTTAAGAAAGAAACTCTACTAATTTAGTAAAAATATGCATGAATGTATGTGACTTCTTTTTTACGTCTCTTCTAAATTCATGACGTCATTATTTTGAATTTCAAAAAAATGTAAATGCGGCCAAATATTGTCATCCAATTTCAGGAGTTGATGTATTCACCCTATAGATATCTGGACAAAAAAATGCACAAATCAATCAAGTTATAAGTTATAAGGTACATTGACCTTGATATTCATATAAATATTGTTGTATGGTTGTACCCCATTCTATGTACACAGTACGCTAAGATTCTTTTTTTTTTTGAACAGAAAACAAGAAAGACTATTGAAATTAAAATAATACAATAAGATTTTTTTTTATTGTGAGTAATTTTTGGTATGTATGTACCTTTGCGTACCTTAACAATCTGAAAAGATTTCCTGTTTAAATGATAAGTAGAAAAAAATACATGACTATACGAAAAATAATGATGAGAATGAATAACCCTATGAATTATGATTTATGTTCGGAATACTTTAGAAAAAAAATAATAAAATTTTTGGGTATACCTTTTACATCATACGAGAGCACCATTAATACGAAACTTTAAAAACAATTGAAGTCATTTTATGCTTTTTTGATGTGTACAAAAATACAAAACAAAAAAAAACAAATATTTGAATTTTTTAAATATTTTTCTAAAACATTCGCGTTACTGTGCATACGAACAACAGCGTGATTAATGTGTGTGTGTGTTGATGGAATGTTCCAAAATTAAAATAAAGAAAAATCAAAAAGAAATTAATAAATTGGTGAAATATTTTCACAAAATCAAAATCAAAAAAAAAACAAAAACGGTTACAAAAAGTTCAAAAATTGTTACACTGCGTACTTCCGTTTGTAACGAACTTAATTATAATTTTCAAATACTTTTAAAAATTGCATTACTAGTTGGCTTCATAATTGAAGTGTTTTTGTCTGCAATAAGTGTTACTGATGCAGATTAAAAACTAGCAAAGGTCTCTTTCATTCGAATGATCCAACGGCTTCCCAATCAGGTTGGTTGGTGTGTGTACGAGGTATTGTACTTTGGTATTTTTTGTTTTGTTATTTGTAACCTCCCCTATGCCCTCTCCAAAAAATAATTAACAAATGACATTGTGCCGGTTGGCAAGAAAAATTCTTTGACATATCCTTCGGATTTGACGTGTTATTTTTCAATTACAATTTATTATTTTCTTTTTATAGTAAACAAAAAGGCATCCAATAAAATTGTTTTTTTTTACATGTATAATGGAAAAAAAAATTGTTTTTGTGTATTTTTTTGGAATAATTTAAAATAAAAAACAATTAATGAATTTTTGTACTTATTTTCGTATAATAAAATAAATTTTTTTTTCCCTGAAATAGAAAACTCCTTTGTAAAAGAAAAAAATGTTTTGCTGATTAGAATTTAAAAAACAAAACAGGAAATTTTGGGAGAACTTCAGACACCAGAAATAAAAGAAAAAAATTTTATTTTCATGTTTTCTTTCTTTAAAAAAAAAAACAAAAATCCAGTTAAAAAAAATGTTCAAAATTGAATCCTATATTACACCAATTCTTATGAATTATGTAGCAAAATACGTGAAGAATATTCGTCCACAGGATGCACAGGTATAAATTGTTCAGATTTGATCTGCTTTACTTCTTTTTTTTTTTTTTTATTAATTCTATTTAATTTTCTATAGTTATCCTTGTGGAGTGGTGAAGTTGCATTACAAAATCTTGATTTACGTTTAGATGTATTAGAAGATGAATTACAATTACCATTTGAATTTTTATCTGGTCATATACATGAATTAATAATTCATGTACCATGGACTAAAATAACATCAGAGCCAATTCAAATAACAATAAATACAATTGAATTTGTATTAAAATTAAAAGATTTAAATTCAAAATCAAATTCAACTGGAAATACAGGTACAACAACTACTACTACTAGTGGTTTATCAAGTACTAGTAATGTTGGTAATAATGATTTAACATCATCTGCATCATCATCTACTACAAATGTATCACAAAATGATGGTACAAATGAACGTAAAAAGAAAATTTCTAGACTTGAAGATACAACTCAATCACAACAACAACATCAACAAGGCTATGTACCTGGTCTGGTTAATAAGATCATTAATAATATTGCAATTAATTGCCATAATATCATTTTAAAATATGTTGAAGATGATATTGTTGTATCAATGAATATTCAATTATTATCATTTAATTCAGCTGATTATAAATGGAATAAATCATTTTGTGATATTAATCAAAATCGTATTATATTACGTAAATTAATACAAATATCAGATTTAACAATATGTTTAGATAAACGTAATTCAATTGGTTTAATTGATGTTTGCCAAGAACCAATATTATATCGTTGTTCATTAGAAATGCGTATATATAAAAAATATAATACAATATCAATGAAAGAATCATCATATACAAGAATTGATGTTTATTCAAAATTAATGGAAATAAATATATCATCAATACAATTTCCAATGGTAATGCGTTTATTAATATTAATGAAAATATTAAAAGATGGTGATTTAAATACAAAAAAATCTGATACAAAATCAACAACAACAAGAGGAACGACAACAACTGGTAATGATGGTGGTACTGGAGGTAATGGTGGCATCACTAATAGTAACAATAATTCTGGTACTGATCTTATAAATAATAATGATGATAATGTGAATTCAGATAATTTAACAAATGAATCGTATTTAACATGGGCATGGAATTTATTACCATCAGTTTTCCCATCCGATTCTGATACAATTGAAAATGATGAAAATAAAACTGGTCATATATTTAATATCGGTATTTATTTAAGTAAATTGAATATAACATTAAAATCATCAGAATTATTTATTGATTCAATTGTACAATCAACACGTAAAATACGTTATAATCCAATATTAAAAATATCATTTGAAGGTATTTATAATGAAACATTAATGATTGATCGTAAATGGTTTAATACAACAGCTGGAATAACTAAATTATATTTAGAGCCATTAGGAATTTATGAATTATCATCATTAGTAGGTAATCGTCAATCATCTGGATCATCATCTGCTTCATTTTTAATCTTTACAAATGTTTCAGACACAGATAGTGATAGCTATTTAGAAAAATCATTATTTTACAATAATACAAATAATGATAATTACATAATTGATCCAATATTAATAAAATCTACAATTAATTTTGATAATCATTTAAATAATATAACTGAAGATTATTTATTAAATCGTACACCAGTATTTGCATTCGATATGATACATTATATAGATATACCAGATGATTGTAAATCATCTGATTATGGTAGTGATTTTGAATATAGTAATTTAAATGAAAAATTACTATTACGTATTTATTTATCATCAGTATCAATTAAATATAATACAAATACAATAAAAATTATAAATTCAATTAATGAATTAATATCAACATATAATTATTTACCATATATTAATGATAAAAAACAAGAAACACCAACTGTAAAAATTTTAACACCATCAATTGATGATTTTGATGCATTAATGAATAATATACCAAAATGTATATATGAATTTAAAATTAAACAATTACAAATTGAATTACATCCATTTAATTATAATGATTTACAAAAGTATAATATAGGAAATTGTGGTGGAACAGCACCAGGTAATGGAGGATCTGCAAATGATGGTGGATTGGGAAATACAATAAATTTAAAACAAAAACGTTTTAATTCAACATCGTCTACATCATCATTATTACAATATTCACAATTACAAAAAATTTGTTATTTAAATTTAAATTTTGATTCATTAAATTTTAATTGGATTCGACCATTATATCCAAACCGTTTAGTTTATTTAACATCACAATTACCAGATAAACCAAAAGAATTTATGAATTCTTGTTATGATCAATATAAATTTAATATAAAAAAATTTTATTTACAATTAATACAAACAAATATAAATAATAGCTGTAATGAAGATCAAAAAATTAATATATTATATATACCAGAAATTAATGGTTATTATAATGATCTTATAAAACCCGATATATGGTTAAAAAGTTTAAATTTAATTTATAAAAAATTTGATTGTAATATTCATGAAATAATATTTAAATTTACTAAATATGAATTAATTATATTATATAAATTATTTGAATTAATTCAATTACCAAATAATTTAAATGATAATAAAATAAAAAATATAAAAAAATTTAATATGCAACAATTAAATGAAATAACAAATTTAAATCGTATATTAAATAAAAATTATAATAATGAAAATTTAAAAAGAATTAAATTTAATTTATCAACAATTAAATTATCAATGTATATGTATTCAGATGTTATTTGTTTTAACAATAAAATAAAATCATTAAATGCATTTATAATAAAAAATCATAAAATTCAAAATATAGAAAATTATTATGATTATGATGAATTAATTTTAACAACAAATTTAAATACAAAAAAACAACAAAAAAATACAGAAAATTTTATTCAATTAGTAATACAATGGCCAAATGGTTTAACAAAAACGATTAATAAGCCACCATTTTTAAGTATTATCATATCAAATTTTCAATTAACACTAAATAATGAATTTGTTAAATTTCTGTCGTATGATGATGATGTTGTTCAAACTACAAATTATGCAAGAGAATGGAAAGAAGAAGGTACGAAAAAACAAAAATTCATGCAAATGTGTATTTTATTTTGATTTTCTTTTTGTTTTTCAGAAAATCAACAGTCTACCCAACGTCAAGACCGTCAAGAACTTGAAATGGTTGAATCATCAAGAAAATCAACTGTAATTCATGATCAAAGGACAAAAAGACAATATTCTCATCCACAAGAATCAGTACATTTAAGTTCTGAAAAAGAAGATCAAAAATCATCAAAATTACAAAATTCTACTAAACATGAAAGTAATGATCAGATCGATAAAAAAATGTAAGAAATTGTGGTGATCGGTTAAAAAAAAAATTGCGATTAATTTTATATTGTATATTTTTTTCTTTTCTATTTCATTCTAGTGGTCCAATTTTAAAATGCTTAGTAATTTGGATTGATATTAAACAAAGTACCATAATATTAACTCAGAAATCATCTAATGATTCTTTAGAAAATTCAAATTATAATTCAACAACAATTCTGTAAATTTTTTTAAAAATTTCAATACCAAATTTAATTTTGATTTTCTAATAATCCTTACATTTTTTTTTAAATTTTTCAGTTTACCTAGTATACAATGTAAATGTAAAGAATTAAATGATCATAAAGAAATTAATATACATTTTCCAATTTCAAAAATATTTAAAGAATGGAAATCAACAAAATCAACATTCCCATGGATATGTCAATTAAATGATTTATCAATAAAAACAAATAGTCCAAAAGAGAAATATTTAATACATCCAATTAATGCTAATATAACGTTGGCATTAGAAGATAAAAAATATGAGAAATCATCATCAATTGAATTAATATCAACAACAAAAACAGCAACACCAAGAATATCGGGAGAATCAAATGATGATGATCATAATCAACAACAACAAAATGAAACTGAACATCAACAAAGTAAAGAGAAAAATAGCAATTTAATAAGTAATATTTTAGAAGAAATTTTAGCATTTAATTTACATATTGATACGAAACCAATATTTATGGAATTATCAGAAGATCAGGTAAAATGATCAAATAAAATTTAAATCATTTAAGAAATTAAATATTTTTTGTTTTAGGCTATCGTCCTACATGATACATTATCGTTAATTATAAAAAGTCTAGAATTAATTAATTATTATAGAGAAGAGGGTAATATGCAAAATGTACGTATTGATGATCTTGAAAACGATCAACAAACAACAAGTCACCATCATCAGGATGATGCAACAATTAAAGAGATTAAAGATTTTTTAGCATTAAATGCAAACTCAGAGGATAACAGCTCTCACACGTATACAGATTATTGTAAGTTTAAAGTGGACTTTTTTTTTTATTGTATTTTTTTTTTTCATTAAATTTTATTTTATAGCTTTAACAAAAACAAATCGACAAATTATTTTATTATTAATGCAATGGACTATTACAAAAATAACATTCAGTTTAAAAGGTTCATCGATTCCCACGCACAATTTAAATGACAATGATTGTGATAATATTTGTATTGATAACGATAAATTAAAAACAAAAATAAATTTTGATATTGAAGATTTTATTGTTAGTGTTGATTATCAAATTGATTATTTTAAATTTAAATGTAAAATTGGTAGCCTAAATATGCAATATTACGAAAAAGAAATAATACAAAATTCTAATAATTTAGATAATGAATGGAAACCTAGTGATTATTTTAAAATAAAAATACGTAATACGATAACAGAGAATACACATCATTCCCATCATCATCATCATCATCATACAAGTAGTGATACATTTTTTGATTTAACATTAACTATAGCTGAAACATCAGATTATTTTAAACGTTTAGGTGTTAAAAGAAATTTAAAAAATTTAAATAAATCAATAGCTGAAATCGATATGCATATTAAAGGCATTGATATATTATTTGATATTGAGAAATTTTTAAAATTTATACCAATTATTAATTGTATAACATCAATTGGTAATAAAGAAGAAGAGAGCCCAATATTACCATCAACAACAACAGATCAAACAAAGAAAAAAATTCCATCAACATTAATAACAGATTTACCATTATTATTTGCTGAAAGTCAAGGTATAACAATTTATGTACCAATAAGGACTGAAAAATCTTGGTGTGATGTTCTCATATTTAAGGTAAAAAAAAAAAAAAAATTTTTTTCAATAAAATTTTTACATCAAATGTTTTATCATTTTTTTCTTTCTGTTTTCTACTAGATTGGTGAAATGTATATAACACCATTAGTTAAACATCCATTAGCTAGAAATCCAATTAGATCAGATATATATAATAAAGCAGCACAATTACAAATATTAGATATACCTGGTTCAAAATTAGAAGATCGTCAATATGAATTTTCTATACAAAATATATCAGCAGCAACTGGTAATTGGAATGATATATTAAATTTAATTAATGAAAATTCAGTTAAATTAAAAAATACAAATCCAGCATTTGAATGGAATAATTATTATCAAACAATAAAAAAGCAATCAATTGAATTGAATTCAATATTTAATGATTTTTTAATAACAATAACATATGCACCATATATGTTATATAAAAATTTATTAATATGTGGTACAATAATTGAAATAAATTGTGTTAATGATTTAATTATAACATTAAATACACATCAATTAAATATAATAAATATGATATTAGAATCATTGCAAAATATAAATAACTTAAATAATGTATGTAGAAGAAATTCAGTAACATCATTTAAGAATGATCATCAACATCAAGAATTACCTTTACCACAAATGATAATGCAAGAGCAATTACCTACATCAAATTTACAGGATATTAAAGTAGATTTAAAAAATTCAAAAAATTATAAAAAAATTTTAAAACAACAAAATGATTCACAAACGACAGATTCTGGTATTGTTACATCAATTACAAAAAATAAATCAAATAGTTCTGATAAACGAAAATATTATGGTAATACAGGAAGTAGTAGTAATAATGTGCCTCATCAACATCATCATCATAAGGATAAAGATTCTATTGTTGTATTAAATAAAAGCACAGATTTTTATATACCATATAAAATAGAATTAATAGCTGGATTATTTATAATAAAATTATTACAAAATTTACGTACAAATGATATAAAAATTTCTAGAAAATCAAATACTAATGATATCAACAATGAAAATGATGTAATTGATGAAGAACCAAAATCTATGCGATCACATTCTTATGAATCATTAATATATCCATTATTATCATTTAAAATGAAAACTAGTATGTTAATTGAATGTAAAAATAATACAGAATTTTTATTAAAATTTTTTATATATTCATTAAATATTGATAATGGACAACAAAATCAAACTACATCATCAACAACAGATAATGATATCAATATTATGAATAATGATAATAATAATCGTTTACAAATAATTGAAACATTAATTGGTAATTTAGATAGTACTGGTATACCACCACCATTAATAACATTTGAATATAAAATTCGTAAATATAATTCAAATATATCACAAAAAATTGATATTGATTTAATATTTGGTCGTCCATTAAAATTTTATTTATCATCTAATATTATTAAACATTTATATAAAACATATAATATATTATTAGAAACAATTTTATTAAAAAATTTAAATAATAAACAAAATGAAATTCAATCAACAACATCATCATTATCAAGATCAACAGCAACATCATCAAAATCATCAATAATATCAACAATAAATAATTATCAAAAAAAATATCGTAAAACAAAAATACAAAAAATTAAAAATCTTTTATATAATGCAAATAAATTATGTATAACAACTGATAAATTTTATATTGATTTAAATAATGATCATAATGATATAAAAAATTTAAATAATAATTATTCATTACAATTATGTTTTGGTGATATAAATACAATTTTAACAATAATTGATTATCCAGAAAAATTAACATTTTATACAATATTTGATACATTCACAATACAAATGAATAATAAACAATTTTTACATCCAATTAAATTTAAAATAAAATTACAATTAATACAAGAATTATGGATAAATAATCCAATTATTAATTTAAATATTCAATTTAATTTAATACATATTGATTTAAATATTAATAATTTTCATATAATAAATAATATTAAAAATGATTTTGAAAATTTATATTATGAAATTTTAACGAATATACAAATAAATGTAGAAAAATTTCAAAATTCTAATAAAAATGATCATAATGAAAATCTAAATAAAAATTTAAATAATGGTTTATTATTAGAAAAAATTCATTTACCAGAACCAAAAAGAAAATTAACAAAATCAAATAAAGAAGAATTTTATCAAGATGATTTAAGAGCTGGTGCATTTCAATTTATTGAATTAAATGATGATAAAGATTTATTAAATAATCCATTACCACATCCATATCAAATACAAATAATATCTAAAAATAATGGTATCGTTTGTTGGCGTTATCCACAACCACGTAGAATATGTAAATTACAAATATATCCTGTACCAATGGATGTAAGTATACAAAAAAATATGATATGTACCATATACATCAATTGGTATTAAATCTCATTTCGTTACAAAAAATTGTTCAGCTACGCCAATGGTGTATATATCTGTGTTCTATAGCTGTATGAATTCAATTTTAATTATTTTAATTTATTTTCTTTCTCTTTATCCTTTAGATCTCTCAGCCATTAACTATTCAATGCCGTATGGAATATTACAGTGAATCACATTCAGATTTTTTACATTATTGTAATTTTAATATAAATGAAATGGAAATGAATGAAATTCAATTAACAAATGATAAAATTACTGCATACATATGGCGTGTTATTATTTTACAAAGTGTTGTTACAATAAATCAAGAATGTTTTAAAGAATCAAATTTATTAGATGGAGATGATGATAATACAATGGTATGTATGAATTGTATTCCACAAATCATTGATCAATTTGAATTTCTTGAGATCTACTTTGAAATGTTTATATTTTAATATGTATTCTTTTTTTTTTACAGGATGAAAATGATTATATTAATATTAATGAAATACTGAAGGGTGAGCCAACTTTAGAAACTTCAACAACATCATCTATTAATAAAACAATAAAAAAATCACATTCAAATAATAATCATTATATATTAGATCCAAAATCTTTAGTTGCATGTATGCGTATTGATACAGCATTTAGTCCAAATTATATACCAAAAATAAAATTTTTTATTGATATATCATTAATAAAAATTAATTTACAAAATCAACAATTAAATAATGATAATATAAATAATGAAATTCAATTACCAAAAATTTTAAAAAAATTTAAATTAAAAAATAATCCATCATTAATATCGCATACATTTTTAACATTAAATATAACAAATACAAAATTATATACAAATTTAATTAATATTCATGATTATACAATATCAATTGAAACAATATTATCTATAAAATGTTTAGATTATTGTCATTTACAAATGTTTAATTTAATTGAAGATACAAATATAATGAGTTTATTAAATATACAAAATGATAATTATGATATTAATATATTTATTGATCAATTAAAATTTAATTTATCTACAACATTTGTACATACAATTGATGTAACTGAAAAATTATGGATGCAATATATTATGATGGAACAACAACAAAAACAACAACAACAACAACAAATTATTAATTACAACAAAAATATAATAATATGGTCACATTATTTAATTTGTAATCATACACAATTAATATTACGTATTGGACAATTAAATACTAAATGTAAAAAATATAAAAATTCAAATAATACAAATGATATGATAAATGATGATAATGATCATAATAATATGATTAATATTGATCCTGGCCATTGTATATTTTATTCATTTTATAATTATCATAATAATGATCAATTAATTATTCAATATATGAAAAATAATAATACCTCAGATAATAATGGTAATAAAATAATTACATCATGCCCAATACAAATACATAATGATGGTGAACAATATTTACTATTAAATGATAATGATGATGATAATGAAAATGATCGTGATAATAAAAAAATTTTAATTATAAAAATTTTTCAATTATCATTAACACAAAAATGTATTCTAATAAAAGGACAAATTAATGTTTTATCAATGACAAAACATAAATTTAATTTACAATTTCGTTCATCAAATTCATATGGTTCAAATAATCATTATTCAGAAATTCAAATGAATGGTAATGAAGAGTTATCAATATTCGAAAAATGTGTATCAAATGAAGAATTATATTTCAGGTAATTAGAAGAAAATAACATTGAAAATTTGTAATTGTAGTTAACTAAATTTCATTTTTTTGCAGATTGCGATTTTCTGAAACAGATCAAATTCGTTGGTCTGGTGAAATTCCATTAAAATCTCATAGAGGTTTACCATGGCTTGTTAAAAGTATGTTACAATTTTTTTATTGATAGAAAGAAAACAATTTTCCCTTTATTACCTATGTATATGTATGTATATATACTTTTTTTTAGTACCAACAAATAAAGAAAATCCAGAATTTTTAAGTTTTTGGATACGTGTAATACGAGAAGATATCAATATATCATCTTCTGTGGGACCATCAACATCATCATCAGTTACATCAATTTCATGTTCTAAAAATTTCAAACCTATACGAATTTTAATTGTTATTTATCCAATGTTTATGATACAATCAAATTTTTGTAAACCATTAACAACATCTATTAATTTATCAGAACATGATCATCTTGAATTAAATGGTAAAGGTGAAATTATTGAAATTAATGCAGCATCTACACATGAAACAAAACATGATATTACATTTAAAGATGAGTAAGTATTGTGGTGATGATGAACTTTTAATCAAATAAAAAACAAAAAAAATAAATAAATAAATAAATAAATTAAAATTTTTAAATTTTTTCTTTTTTAGATTTCCAACATGGTATGGTGAAGATTGTCAAACAGCAGCTGTATTAACATTCAATAATATTGATTGGGATAAATTTTTTTGGTATGATGATAAGAAGATCAATATAACAGAATTTTTAAATAAAATCACGACGATACATTTAAATAAAATTAAATGGCCATACACATCAGAAATTTTAAATAATGATAATGATGATGATATTCATGTAGAAAGAGATATTCAATTAGATCAATCTATATCAAATATTGTACCATTAATTAAATGTTTACGACAACATGAATTATCATGTACATTAATGATGAAAATATCACCATGGTGTTTATTAATTAACACATTAAATTATGATATTGAAATTAAAAAGCATAAAATAGAATCAACATCATCTCGATCAATAACAACAAAATGTGAATATGATACAATTAAAATTAATGCAGGAAATATAGGAATGTTATTTCCAATTGAAAATTCATTTTATATTAATTTACATTTAAATGATGAAAATCAAATAGAAAATTGTTTAAACAATTTTAATAAAATTTCAATAGAAACATTACAAGAAAATTCGGTAATAATGCAAATTTTCACTAATGGAAATTTTATAACAAGAATTTTAATTGAACACAATTATATTGATGGTGTTCGAATTATAATGATTTCATCATTATTTACGATTGTGAATTGTTCTAGTCATAAATTTATTGCGTATCCATTTTGTTTGATTAATGATGATAATAGTAAAATTGATCGAAAATATTTAGAAACTACACCAAAAAATCATCATATTTTAATACCAAGAGAGATGTCGAAAAACTTAAGGTAAGATAAAAATTTGTTATTAAAAAAATCTCTGATTTTATTTATTATTTTTGATATTTCTAGGGCTAAAGGATTATCATTAGGTAAATTTTCTAATATCAAACTTAATAATCATCCAAATTTGATAACAACAGAAACACCAATAAACTATTTTGTTTGTCTAACAATTCACAATGATGAATTATCCCTGCCTTTACCTCTTAACGAGGCGTACAACAGAAAATGTTTTAGTTTATATTTAAATGGAAAATCGGTAAGATTTAAATATTTTTTCAAAAAATTTTAAATCATTTCTAAAAAAAAATATTTTTTAGTGTCCATTTGCTGCAATTTGTGTAGAGAAAAAATTGTCAATCAATGGAAATTCAAATGATTCATTGAAATCACAATATTACTTGTTTATTTATGATGATATATCACCAATATTATTAATAGATAATCAAACACATTTTTCATATTATGTTGCTGAAGCAATTTCTGGATTATCTGATAAAGGATCATCATCATCGAATGATGATATAAATCAAATACAACAGCAACAGAAAACAGATATTGTACCAGAATGTAATGAAAATTTAATTTTGTGGACAAATGTTATACGGCCAATGTGTTCAACTTATTATAGCCCACCATCTATTTATACAACATTCCCAGATACAGAAAAATATTACTGTGATATAACGTTGGCATTAAAACAAGGTAAAAATCCCCTCAAAATTTTTGTTTATTCTGTTTTAGTTTTATTATTTATTTATTTATTTATTTTTTTATTAGATGACCATACAATTTCAAATCCAAATAATATTCAATGGACAACACCAATTCATACTGGCTATCGTAGTGAAAAATATATTAATATACCATTACATGGTGATGTTAAAATTGTTGTCTGTGATAAACACAATACAATTCGAATTTTTATATTTTATGTATCTCAGGTAAATTTTTTCTTTCTTAAAAATGGGATAACAAAATGTATCAATTTTTTGTTTTTAGCAAACTGAATTTTGTATTAAAGATTTACGTACAAGATTGCAAGATTCCGATAAACAAACGTCATCTGTAACAGAAATTTTACATGATGATAATCATTTACAACAAAAACAAATTATTAATCATGATGATGACAATAGAAAAAATCAAAAATCTAAAATTTTACAACAACGTAAAGAATGCCAACATATATTTCCAAAATTTAAATTAAGACTAAATTTATTTGCAAATGAAATAAGTTATCATTTATGGTCTAACACAATTAAACAAAAATCATCAACACCATCGATGTCATCATCATCATCAATTGGAAATCGTGAAATATTTTCATTTTATATTGATGACATCACTCTAACATTTAACAATTCATTTAAAACATTTGAAATTTATATAAATAATTTACAAATTGATAATCAATTATATTCAACTGGACAATATGATTTTCCAGTTATATTATGCTCAGAGAAAACATATGAGAAAAAATCTAAACTACCAAATTTAATAAATTTAAAAAATTTTATAAAACAACAAAAAATCGATAAACCATTATGTACATTATATATTAGTTTATATGATGATTTAAAAATAGAAACTGTACATTTACAATTAAATCCATTAAGAATTTATTTAGAGGATACATATATCTATGATTTATATAATGAGTTATCATTGAATTCAGATGCAATATTATCATCTACATCATCACCAATAAAAATCTATATGCCAACAAATGATAATAATGAAAATGTGATAAAATGTGGTCCTGGTGAGATTTTAATACCTAAAAATATTTCAGAACATGCAACCTCATTATCAGAACTATTAAAATTACGTTATATACGAATTGATCCAATCAACGCGAATTTATCACTTCATATGAGTGTCAAGTAAGTAAAAAAAATTTTAAAGTTTTGGAATTCATAAACTTAAAAAATATATATATATTTTTTTTCAAATATTTTTAGAATGTATGTTGGCTTCGATCATAGTCCATTAGGTTTTTCACAATATGATCGTAGAAACTTATACACTGTTCCAATACGGTTTGGACAAACTATTGGTAAACATTACGTTTCTGGATTTTTATTTAGTTGCGGTTGGGTTGTTGGATCATTAGAATTTTTAGGTAGTCCAAGCGGTTTAGCACGATCATTTACAACTGGTATAAGGGATTTTGTATCAATGCCAATACAAGGATTTTTTAGGGGACCATGGGGATTTTTTATTGGTATATCACATGGTTCTGTATCATTATTTCGTAATGTTACAGCTGGTGCATTAAATTCAGTTACAAAAATAGCTGTTTCTGTATCAAGAAATTTAGATCGTTTAACATTAGATGAAGAACATTTACAACGTACTGAAGCATTACGTCGTTCAAGGCCACAAGGTCTAACGCAAGGTTTATCAAATGGTTTAACCGGTTTAGGTATTAATATATTGGGTGCAATTGGTGGTATATCAAGGCATACATTAGAAGCAAAATCAACAGTTGGTATTGTAACTGGTTTAGGTAAAGGTCTATTTGGTGCTATAGCTAAACCAATTAGTGGTGCTGCTGATTTAGTAGCATTAACTGGTCAAGGGATGTTACATACTGTTGGTTATAATACACTGCCAGAACAACGTAATCATGGTCTAATACGATCAATGATTGCATATCCAGCTGAATGTAAAATTATATGGCAATTATTACCAAATATATTAACAACAGATCAAATATTATTCTATCATGAGGCAACACTAATAGCAACTAAAAATAATGATCACGATGATTGTGATAAATTACGACATGTTCAATTAATTTTAACAACAACAATTTTAACTGTATACGATATGGAAAAAGAACAATTAATTGATATTTTACCAATTGAACGTGTTGAAATAACTATCGATAATTTAGATAAAACTTTAATTCATATAAAATTATTACAAGAAAATGATGAAGGTGATGATGAGGTAAGGAACATTGTGCATACACTCACATAATTGTTTTTTTTAAAGAATTACATGATAATTTTTTATTTCATAGGATTCCAGTTTTACAAATGAAAGAATAATGAGATTTTTAAAAGCATCAAATGATAGTCTTCCATCAATGACCAAGTATTCAATAGATGATTTATTACAAACAAATCAAAAGACAACTAAATTAAAATGGTCATTATATGTTAGTGAACATCTTGGTCAACATTTGTTTGGTTATATAAAATTAATTAAAAATTTAAGAAAAAAAAGCAACAACTAAAAATTTTACTGTGCAATTCCATTTAAAAAAAAAAGAGAAAATTTATAAATTGTTATTTTAAAAATTTTTTTTCTTTCCTAATTTTTCATTTTATATAGAAAATATTTTGTATAACGAAATTTTCTTTTTCTATTGAAAAAAATAAAATAAAAAAATTATGTTCATTGTTATAAAAACGAGTATTTTTCTGTTCTACCAATTAAATAAAACACAAAACATAAAAATTAAAAACAACAATTTTTTACTTTTTTAAATCTCAACTGTTTTTAACTCCGCTCATTGATGATAAGCATAGGACATTTTTAAAGTTTCAAATTTGACGTCAGCTTAAGTTATCATACAGATTCCATACACTTTTTTAATCAAGTTCAAATTGAAGGAACTGAAAACATAATATCAGGAATAATGAAAAAAAAAAAATACTCTGCAATTTTTTTTGTCATCTTTAAATTGTCCTTTATTTTAAAAACTAAAGAAAAAAAAAATTACATTGAGAACAAAAATAAAAATATTTTTAAAAAAATTAAATTCTAATTACCTACATATGTATATAATAAAGACATAAAATAAATTTGAATTTCTTTTCTTTTCTTTTTGTATTTTCTATTTCTTAATATTTTGTTTTTATTTTATTTAAATTTTTTTGTGTATTTTCTTTATGAAAATTCAAATTGTCATTAATTAAAATCAAAATTAAAATTGAAAAATATAAAAAAATAATAAATGATAAAAAATTAGAAAATTGATACATTTGAATATACGGAAAAATGATGTAAAATCTAATTTAATGTATATATATATACTTACTTATGTATGTTATTTTATATTTTAGTCTGTTTTTTTTTTTTTTTTTTTTTAAAGATCATTTATAATTAGTTTTACCGTCTTTTTATTTTTTGTTTAAATTTTTTTTTTTTTTTGTTTTTACTTTTATCAAAATTGTTAGATTTATTTTATACAATTTTGTCATTTATGGTATTTAATTTTTATTTTTTCTCTTTAAATTTTAACATTTGAGTCTTATTTTAATTATTATTTTTTTTTTTTTCTTTATAAAATGAGCATAAAGTCAAGGTCTTGTCAACCCTCTTTGGCCATGCTTGGAAATGTCCAAAATTATTTGATGTTTTAATTACTCTCATATACTATATGTATGTACTTGAGCTGATTGCAATCTTAAATGCGATTCTAACGCATTTACACATCCGATCACCTTTCCAAACAACAGCTCCCTTCATATGATTTTTTTTTAATTGCAATACTTTTTGTAAACTTTTGGCAATTTAAAATTTTGTTATAATTAAAAAAATAAAAATTGATAAAAATCTGTTATTATAAAAATTTCTAAATTCAGTTACTGAATTTAAATATTACAAAAATTGAAAATATGTTTATAAATTGAATATTCCAGAATTCACACTGTTTACTATTTTCAAATGAAACTTGAGTACCATGGGTTGTAACAATTCTATTTCAACCGAAATTTCTTACCTTCACTTGAAGAAAAATTTGTTCTACTTGAGACCCATCTTGTCTTTTAGGTTTCAATGAATTTTATTTACAGATGAATTCTGGAACATTCTCCTCATATGGGTTATTACTATTATTTATATTCTATTACATAACTATGTTGTTATACGTTTGTTTATTGTTGAAAATTCTAAATTCGAATTTATTTTATTTTTATTTTTTAATTCTAATGTTTTATTATTGCTAAAATTTAACTGTATTTTGTATGCATACATGTTTTTAATAGTTTTTAATTAAAAACTGTTACAATTGTGTTATTGTAAAATTATGAATACATAAACGAAGATCAAAAGAAAATGCATTTTGGGCTTTTTAAATGTTTTCCTATGAATTAATGTGTGGTACATATATGGTTTCTTAGATCATCCCAAATGAAAATTCATTAAAAAAAAAATTCTCTAACATGAACAAAAAAGTATTTTTCGTTTTCTTTTGAAAAATAAATTGAATATAGAAAATTATATGAAAATAAAGAATAGAATAGAATTTCTTTACATAACCTTACATATTTTTCTTTTATTATCATTATCATTTGTAGATGTTAATACTTTCTCTTTAATAATGATATCATCATTATTATCATTTAATAATAATTTATTATCATCTGGTTGTAAATCTACGGTATCTTTTTCATTGATGTTAGCTACTTCTTTTGGTTCATCTTCATGAATACTAATATCATCATCAATACCATTATCATCATCATCATCATCAATAACAGCTGTTACTTCTTCTTCAGCAACAATTCCAGATACATTGACAACATCTTCTTCATTACCAGCATCTACATCACCACCAGCATCTACATTTCTCTTACTTTTTACTTTACCATTTGGTGTACTACTCAATTGAATTTTAGCTCGTGAAAATTTTGCACGTAACATAGTCATTGGACTTGCCACAATACCCAGGAAACCGCTAAAATCTAAGCGAGCACGTTTCGGACTTTTTGGACTTAATTCAGAATCTTGACTGCCCATTATTTGATTAATTGATGATTTTGTATTTCCAGATGATGATGTTGATGATGATTGTGGTGGTGGAGTACGTTCACGTTTTTTACCACGGCTAAAGAATGAAAATGAACTGCTCGTACTTTCATTTGGAATTTCCGAACCAACAGTCACGTTCATACTAGATGACCATCGATCATCATCTGGAATCGGACGATAATACCCTGGATAACGATTTTCAAAACTGTATTCTGGTAAATGGCGAATACTTCGTCGTCCAGAAATTCGTCCCAATACTGGTCGAGCAATTTGTGTTGCTGCTGTTGCTGAGGACGATTCATTTTCAACAGAGTATGATGCACTTTTTAATGATACAGTTCCTGCTCCTGTATCTATCGCTGTTGTATCTTCTGTTGATTTTTGTTCACCACATAATGGTCCTTGTTTGTGTTTTATTACTTTTCCTGGTGTTGAAGATGCATGTGGTTGTCCGGGAGTTTCAACTTCTTCATCAATTACCAATGGTTCCATTTCTTCAGATGATACCGTTTTGGTCAATGATTTACCACCAGAACCCTTTTTAACGGTAGCTCCCATTTTCTGTGTATTCTGTGATTTTTTCTCTTCATCAATCACAATCGGTTCCTGTTGATTTTTGTTCTTTTCATCGGATTTCACTGACTCATTGGAAGATTCTTGTAATTTTTTCTCTTGTTCTTTTTTAGTTACAGATTCTGTAACTGAATCTTGTGATGTTTTTTTATCTGTTTTCTTTGCAGGAGTGTCACTTTTTTTCTCAGTTTGTCCATCTTTATCAGTTTTTCTGGAAGATCTTTCATTTGTTTTTGTGCTCTCAGGTTTCTTAGGACTAGTATTAGAAACCGTTTTTTCTTCTTTTTGTAATTTTTCCTTATTCCTTTGACTCTCTCTAATCGGTTTTTCAATCGAACTTTCTGATGCTGTTACTGTCGTTTTTTTGTCATCATTTTTATTACTGCTATTACTACTGACACTATCATTTCTTTTATGACCATTTGTATAACCATTTTCTTGTAATGAAGATGAAGATGTTGCGGATGTTGTTGATGCTGTTTTTTCATCTTTTTTATTTTCATTCTGTTGTTTCTTCATTTCAACATCATTGTTGCTGTTTACAGATTTTTCATTACTTTTGATAGTATCAGTTTTTTTGTCAATTGAAGTAACTGATTCGCTCTTATTACCACCACCACTTGTTGATTTTCCAGCTCCACTTAATGATAATGGTGTACGACGACCTTGTTTATCACCACCAGAATTACTGCCACCACCACTGCTAGCTGCCGCTACTGCTGCGGCTGCTGCTGTTGATTTAGCTAATTGAACGCTCATTCTAAAAGTGAAAAATATAAGAAATTTTAAAAAACCATCTCAGATTCTTATTGATGCAAAAATAGGTAATACAGAGAACTCGCAAATCAACCCACATTCATTATCGGTAATTTAATGCCTTATCAAAATTATTTAACGTAAATGAAAAATGTAACAGAGCGAAATACGTATCAGTCAATCAAACATTGTATACAGGGTGTTTTTATGAATTGTTTACAATTTTTTTTATTAGATAACAGAAATTAATATTTTCAATTTCCGGTTCTTATTTACAATTTTTTTTTTTTAAATGTAAATTTTAGATAATTCGACGATTGTTTATATTTCTATTGTTTTGTTTACAATTGCAAACAAAAATCAATCGACTGTAGCCAAAATTCCACTCTCATCGTCATACTGTAATATATTTCTTATGCCCATCCCGTAACCGAGCTGTTTATTAATGAAATAAAAGTTTTTATTATTACGATTTGTGGTTTTTATTAAATATGGAATAAAATTTTCTTGATGTCTCAAGTAGAAATTATTCATACAAAAACAACAACAAAAAAAATCGCATACAAATGAATGTGACGAAAAACAAAGAGAGAAAAATTTTTAATTTTTCAAATTTGATGATATTTTCCACAACGATATGATTCTTTTCATACAAAGAGGAGGGCAATAACCGACAAAAATGAAAAATAGAAAGAAAAACGAAATGTGTGTAGGAAAATATTAATGAACCCAGCTAGATGTACGTTGAATCATTTTTCGAGTAATTTATGTTATTCAAATGAAAACCGTTTATTTTTTTTTTCTATCGTTGCGTGATCGTTGTTTTTTCTTTGAGTTTTGAAGATTTACATTTTGGAGAAAATCTAAAAATAAAAACGCAAAAGTCACAAATTTAACGCTTATAATTTATTTAAAAAAAATAAAAAAATATTTCTCAATTATGAGCTGTTTTATTTCAAGGTTTTCCTAAAAGTTTTACATATTTTTAAGTATATTTTTTTTTTTTTTATAATTATACTTTAATTAATATGTCCACTAGCGTTTACATACACCATGCGTGTACTGCATTCCAATATAACTTGTTTTGTCTTCTCACATCAATCATGAATATATATTTTTTTTAAATTCCATATAAAATTGAAATAAATTATAGAATTGTATTTCTACATAGAAACGTGTTATCTATTATGTCTGAAGCTTTTCTTTATTATTATTATTATTAATATTAACAGAGTACTTATATAGTTGATATTTTGTTTAAAGCTTACTACCATCGTTCCACCATTCCCCGGCACTCCGATATGTATCAATATCATATAATACAGACTTTAAAAGTTACAATATGGGATAGATACCACTACACTCTGACTCTACTAACATACTTATGGTACAGTAAGTACATGTTCGTGTAATCTACATACATCTATTAACCGCTTTATATAAATTATTATTGTTGTTTAAATAAATACAAATCTTTGTTGCGTTGCTATAACTTTTAATTGAAAAATTTATCATTCATAGTAACGTCATAAAAATTATTTTAACGAATAATTAAGATTGATTCCCACGTTTTCTATCACATTTCAGTTAATTAAGCCTCAAACTTGCCCAAATTCTGTCAGTTATACCACAAAATTATTGTTGATGCCGATATCCAAAATCTCGATCATCAATAAATCATGATGGATCAGTGATTGAATTGTAAATGAACAGAGATGTACGAATATTTACATTTAGATTATATGCATCAGTGTTTAAATCACTGATACCGATTTATCGTGACGGAAACATGATTGAGACCGACTAAAAATATGAGATTGAGAATTAATTTTCAAATGTGTAAAAAGATTTCGTTAGTTGAAAAATTACATACATATGTATGTAGCTTTGATATCACATAATTTTAATGAACTTTTCGACTTAAGAGTTATAGCAACGCACCCCTTATTGCTCAACTTCTTATCATTGTTATTATTATTTTTTGTTATGGAATTTCTACTTGAACGAATAATTTAGTAGGTAATATGTAGGTATGTACAAATAATCTTGTGCATACATACTCAAGTTATGTTATGTTTTTTACCATATTCCTTGTTATTTATTTGAAAAATAATAAAATAAATGAAGATAAGTGAATAGAATCTACGATTTAATTTTTTATATTTTTTTTTTTTTAAATAATTTTTTGAGTCATGACGAATTTATATGAAAAGTTTTCAAAAAAACAAAAAGACTTGGCTTTCTGACATTTTTTTTCTTCTATTTTCTGTATTCCATTCTCTGCTTTTTTCAAATTAGAAAAAATATATATATTAGATTTGTTTTTTTCTTTTTTGTACCTATATAAGCTGTATTTAATCGTCCGAAAAATAAATTAGCTCTTATTTATATAGTTTAGATAGATATTTTCTTCCGCTTCATTGGAAAATGATTTTAAAAAACCCGAAAATTATAAAGGTGAATGGGCAAACCTACATATTATATGGAGTCTTAGTATCCAAATGAACTTAATGAAAAATTTTTCGTACAAACTATTTAAATCATAATGACTATTCGATTGAATATTAAAAACTATATCACGTTTTCTACTAAAATTTTCTGTAACGTACATTGTGCTTTTAAGATATTTAGACGATCAAGTACCAATATGATGGGCCAAACCAATCCGTTTAGTTATATTTCAAAAATTTTTATAGTTCCATATATAATATAGAAATCATCAACAAACACAGAAAATTTCATTGTATTGATGACCATACTGCGCCCATCCATGTATGTATCTGGTACATCATTTTTAAAATGAAATTTTCTTTTAATTTTAGCACTTTTATCATCTCGTCATCATAAATTACTTGTTCACATGTGGACGTATGTATAAATATAGACAAAAATATCTGGGAGAAAGTTTCATATATCTGTACCAACTAATAACATCATTACAAAACAAAAATGTATAAAAATATAACCGTGAAATAAACATGCCATTGCATTAGAAAAATTAAAAAAAAAAAAGTGCACCATATCTGGGTATTCTAGTATTTTTATAGAAACTCTTTTTTAACATTGAAATGTTGGAAATTTACAGTAAACATACAAGTTATTTTGGATAAAAATAAATCAAAAATACCATGTAATGTGGTTTTTATCACTTACGGGTACAAACATATGAGCATACGTATATTTAACGGTTTTAATTGCATTCATAGGTAAACACAAATGTACCTAGATATCCAAAATACACAAAAATGTGTAAACCGTGATACGATTGAAGAAATGAATGTCAAGTATTTACCTCATATCTATTAAATGTTTACGTTACGTGTACAGTGATTGCATTCCATCTTTTATATCCAATACTGTAGATGTTTGTTTTTTTTTTTTTTTTTTTTTTTTTTTTTTTTTAATAATGACGAAAGCAACATAACATAAACACAAGCAACAAACTATTTTTCTTTTATTTTGTTTTTCCTTTTTTCTCCGTTTTTCTAATTCTGGTTTGGTCGATTTTTTTTCTTCTTTTTTTAATTCTATTTGGTGGGTTGGTCGCGGTTGGTTGTTTAATTTAAATAATTTAAATGAAAGAAAAATGCATTTATATAAATGTGATCATATCTACACATGCCACAGTTTACAGTATGCTTGATGTTTTTTAGCTTTTCTATTAAATCTGTTTTTAGCTTTTCTTTTATTTATTTTGTTTTGGTTTGTATTATTTATGTAGCTGTTTGTGTGTGTAGAATCATAGATATTTTGTAAATGTTCAACATATGAAAGTGTAGTAATCCAGTGAAATATATGTGGGTACATATTTTCAATGGCAATGTTTTACTTTATCATCGTTGTTTTTTATTAAATGATAGCATTTTTGATGTTACGTTGTGCAATTATATGTATGAATCTTTTACAAACACAAATATTTTAAGATTATTTATTATTCTTATTTGAATTTAAATTTAATGCGGATACCATTTGAAAATGAGATTCTGGTGTTTGTACTCTCATTATGAAAATTTTGAAAAAAAAAAAATAAATAATGTGCCTAGTTTCTGAAAGACCTAAAATCTTTTTTGGGACAGAAATTGAATATGTATCAGGTTTTTATCTGCTTAAAAAAAAAAAAATATATAAAATAAAAAAAGAAGCCATAGAAAATAAGTAGGCAACCTACAAACACACAAATAAATTACGTGTAATATTCATGTTGTAAAAACTGGGTACATATTGGGTAAAATCAATACATCTTTGGCTGCATCCAGTTTATTGAATTTGAAAAGAACAAAAATTTTATGCGATTTATTTAAAATATTTTACGTTATTGTATCACATGTGATTCATAAATGTATTTGAAGTGAATTCACATTCTTTACATTTTTAAGATACCTATCCATTAAAATTTCTATTTGAACTTGAAATACAGGTATAAAGGTATTATTTGTACTCTCATCTACACAGTACACGTTCACAAATACATTTTGTTACCTTCAAATTTTTAAGACTCAAAACAATAAAATTTCTTTTCTTGATATATATGTATACCTAGCTCTGTTCTATTCAATTTGTTCACTCTTTTTGTAATTAATTCAAAAATATGACAAAATATTGTTTTTGCATTCAGATAGGAATTTAAATAGAAAATTTTATAAATTATGTAAATAGGTAGATATTTTTCCTACATGTAACACAAGTATATACATTGCATTGGAGGGCTACACAAATAAGGTACCGCCACTCGCCAGATTGCCAAAAGAACTTTTTTTTTACAAATACGCAGTACAGAATACAGAAACAGAGTATTTGATTACATATTTAAAAGCGATAGTGGATCAGATGGATGCAAGGGCCTGCCTAGGCACAATTTTATTTTGTACAACTTTTTGATGTGCTTTTTGATTTGTTTTGATTTCTCATTTTACTTTTTTTTTTCAAGAATATTTCGTTTTTTTTTTCTGTAAAAATTTTCCAAAATATTTAAAAAAAAAACAAAACAGAAAATTCAAATTTTCTTTTTTAAATACAAAAAAAAAATGTTTTTGTAAAAATTCCTTTTAAAAATTAATAAATTACACACAACAAAATACAATGCCGTACAGAATTTCTTTACATGCACGTCATTAACGACCGACATTTTTTATTTTTCCTTATGTGTGAATGTGTGTGATATGTTTTATAACTATACACAAAAACTACCAACAACAATTCCTTGTATGAGGATATTTTACTTTTTATTTTTTAATTTTAAAATTCAAAATTTACCTTTTTATCGTTTTCTTTTTTCTTTACAAAAGTTATTAAATTTTTTTTATCAACACAAAACAAATATTACACAAATAAAATTTCAAATTTTAAATGAAAAATTCCTTTTTTATTTTTGTTTTTCCTATTGCCTGTGTGTAGAACGTTTATTTTTTCAAAGTTTTTTCTCCACCAAAATTAATTAGAAATTATTTAAAAAAAAAAATACAGAAGGGCTATTCTCTTCTATGCGCTTCCAATTTCGAATTATATTGCGGCCAATTGCAATCGAAAAAAAACAAAATAAAGCGGTTCGGTTATCGACTGTTGTTGTATGTGTTACACCACACATCAATTCCTCATATATATGTATCTATATCTCTTATAAAATTTTATTCTTTCTCCTTCTGTAGCTATCTCTATTCAACTCAAGGACGTAAACGTAAGCAATCGTAATAACTGAACTGCACGAAAAAATTGAAAATGCAAATGTGTGTAAGTGTGAGTGTGGTCTGATTTATTTAGTACACAAGAAGGAAAAGGACAAGGGTATAGCGGACAACCAACCCAACAATACCAACATCGAACATACGATATTTTTTTGTACTAAACACGTTTGTATATTTTCTTGTTGCATTTTGTTTAGTACGATGTTCATTGTGTTACCAGTTACCGTCATTATTTAAGTTTGCTAAGGTAAAGGCACCATATAACAAATTATAAACAGTTTTTGAATTTAATTTTTAAAAAATCGCTAGACCTCAATTTATGACAAAAAATTTTAAAATTAAAAAAAATTTTACTTGTTTAACTTTGAAACCAGACCAAACAGATTTAGCACGGTAGGCAAATCAGTTCAATGTTATAACAGAACAGAAAAAATAATTAATTTTAAAATTCAAATTATGAATATTGCTTTCATGTACCACAAAAGAAAAATAAATAAATAAAATAAAGTTCAAGAGCCACTATATAAAAACAACCCATCTTCCCTTACGTTCAGAAGACATCTGAGATCTGAATCTAAATGACTGTAACTACTGACTGACTAGACATCTAATGCCCAGACTATTGATATTGGTATGTGAAGTGAACTGGTTTTGTTCACTTTCATGTTTTGTGTACAGTGAAGTGAATAATTATTATTACCCATCATTTATGCTATTGAGTACTAACTACTGACTAGACTGCTAGACTAGATTATGTGTGGTAAGGATGTTTGTACATGAAGTATAAAATTGAATAAAACCAGTTCACTTCTCACATAGAAAATATCAATACCAATACCAAACAGCTGTAGGAGTCTGGTCTAGCAGTCTAGTCTAATGTCTAGTCAGATGCCTTCTGAACGTAAGAAAAGACGGGTGGAATTATACAGTGACTCTTGTGAAACGTCTTTTATTAGAAATAACAAGAAAAGGAAAAATACATGAACTGACAATCATTAATTGACGAAATTTTGTTATATAGAAATTAATATATTTTCAATTTATCTAAGAATTTTATGTGCAGTAAAAATTAGAAAAGAAAATTGCTTATTTTTAAATAGAAAAATTTCAAAAATTCAAACGAAAGCATCTAAAAAAATATAAAAGTTTCGTAATTAGGAAACTTAAATCTAAAAAGCGCTTTTTTCGGACATGATACTACTTTCAAGTTTTGGAAGACGATAACACTGAAGCAGATTACACATCAGAATTCAGAATACAAACATCTTTGATTTGTTTACAGTTTATGAGTTTACAAGTTGACAAGTGCAAAGGAAAGGATACAGGATTTGATGAAGTGGGTTGATGATGATTTTATATTATAAAATAATTATCATTTAAAATATTTTAAAAAAATATTACATCAATTAAAAATGGACAACATCTGTAGAATTTGTACCGAAAATAAAAATGGTATGACACTGTTATTGAAAGATGTATTTTCTGATGAGTTATCAGATGAAGGAAAAAAATATGAAGAATTTTTTGATATAAAGGTAATTTACAATGTAATTAAATGATTTTTATCAATTTACATCAGAATAATATTTTATTAAATTTTTTATTTTTTTTATCAAAAGGTATTGGATATTTCAAATCATATTAGTATTTGTTTTACGTGTAAAAATAAATTAAATGATTTTTTTGCATTTAAAGAGCAAGCAATTAATTCAAATTTATATATAAAAAATTTTATATTAAATAAAGTTGATGAAATAAAATATGAACCAAAAAGTGATGATGATGAATTGATAAATGAAAATCCATTATCAATTAAATTGTTAAAAAATCCTGATATGAAAATGGGAATTGACATAAACGATGATGATTACAATAAACATGAAAATTTTGTAGATGATCTTGAGAATACCCAGGGATATAAAGGAGTACATGATAATTGGAGTATTGATAGTTGCAATGAAAAAGATGATGATAAAATTATTTCTAGAAGGTAAAATGTTATATTCAACTGAAATATAAGAAAAATAATTTTTTTTTCTTTTAGTCATACAGAATTAAAATTAAAAAAATTAGAGAAAAAACATAAATGTATTTTATGTCAAAGACGATTCCGTAATGAATTGAAATTTATAAATCACATGAAAGATCATATGAAAGGTTCAAGACGGAGGCTACAAAAGGAAAAACCAGAAAAAACTAAAAATTCCAATCGAATTTCGTAAGTTAACATTTTTTAAAATGCATAATCATTATTTGAATGCGATATTCAGATTAAAGTCATAATACGCTGAGTATCGCATCAAATAGATTCAGTTTTGAAGAACCTGTCCATTATTTAATTGAATCTTTTTGTTTAGCAGTCGTACTAAATATGAATGCAGTATATGTAACAAAAAATTTTTGCAAGAACACAATTACAATGCACATATGAACACACATAAAGGTCTTCCAGGTTTCAGGTAAAAATTAGCGAAATATAACTTAAATTTAAAATTTATAATAAAAAACTAACATTTTTCAGTTGCGATATATGTGGTAAAGGATTTAATACGGTAACAAATTTAAGTTATCACATGAAAAATCATAATGGTGTACGTAATTTTGTTTGTGATATTTGTTCAAAAGGTTTTATAGCAAATTGTGATTTATTAATTCACAAACGTTGTCATACTGATGAAAGGCCATATGTATGCGAAATTTGTGGTAATATATTTAAGGGTTCATTTTTAAAGCATTATCAATTGTGTACTTTAAATGGATGTTTCTTTACACTTTTGTATTCATTCGAATAAATTCGTTTTTTAATTTCTTTCTTTAATAGCCAGTTTTTCATATTTCGAAATCAAAATAACAATCGAAAGAAACATGATTGTGCTTAAAAAAAAAAGAACAATTTTTTTCATTTCTCTTTTTTTAGTTATTTAAAAAACTTTATTTTTTATTTTTAAATAGGCAAAGGATTTAGAGTGAATAGCAGTCTTGAATATCATAAAGACGGTCACAATGAAGATAAAAATTTTGAATGTGAAATATGCCATAAATATTACAAAACAAGAAGTTCATTGCGTAGTCATATGAAAGATTTTCATTTAAAAAAAAATTTTAATTGTGAAATATGCAGTAAATCGTTTAGCAGGAGATATTATTTCAAGGTACATTCATCAGTTTATTGTTTGTACAATTATATCCTATTTCTAAGATATTTCTTTTTTTTTTTTGTTCTTTAGACGCATGTCAATAAACACCATAATGAGCTTATGGATACATTATTTCCAGGGGGAGCAGGAAAATTAAATAAATTATCTACTAACACATAATGAGATCTGTTAAAAAAAAAAAAAAAAACAACAACAATTTCAACAATTCAATTTTATTTTTCATTTCAATGTTAAAAAATTGAAAGACAATATAAACCTGGTGATTGTTTAAAATCTACCACAAATTTTATGTATTCTTTTTTATTTGAATGAATTTTTTCATGTTGTTTTAAGGCACTCTTTCTTAAAAATGTTGCATCACAGGTTTTACATTTTTGAGGTTTTAAATTAAAATGGGTTCGAGAATGTCCACTGATTTTGAGGTAAAGTATTTATTACATGGTATGCATTTAATTGTTTTCGAGCCAATGTGCCTGTAACTGTGCTAATTTAAATTTGGTTTAGATGAAAAGCACTGCATTCACTGCATTGATATGGTTTATCATCAGTATGAAATCTTTCATGAGTTCGTCTTTCAGTGCTAGATACGAAAGATTTATCACAGTAATTACATTTGTGAGGCTTTTTACCTAAATGTCTTCTAACATGAACCAGAAGATTCGATGAAAAAGTAAAAGCTGTACACATAAATGACATTTTTATGATTTAATGCCTTTATGGACACATATGAATTTTGAGCAGTGATTCGAGTCAAAAACTTAGGACACATTGGACATATGTGTAATTTCTCACCAGTATGTAAACATTCATGCTCGATACGTGATGTCCTATTTTTAAATTTTTTCTGACAATATCGACATACAAATGGATCAATTTTATATGGTTGGTACTGTATTGGTATTCCTTCTTTATCATCTTCAGAATCATTATCACTTGATAATTTGATGCGTTTTCAATCATATTCAAAAGCCATATAACAAAATGTTCTGTGTTTTTCCACTTTTTCCTCTGATTAATTACGTTTATAAATGTTACAAAACAATTTCGGATTTGTGTTACACTTTCTTCTTCTACGTTTTGATTTTTCTAAATTAGATTTCTCTTTATAGTTGCTACATTCTGGTTGTTCAATTCCTTTTTCAGTATTAAAGTTTTCTTCATGTACATTATCATAAATTTGATGTTATCTAATTCTACATCGTCATTTATCGGTGTTGTATTACGTTCATCATTATTGTATCTTGCTGCATCTGTATCATTTTTTAAATCAATTCTATTTTCTAGCAATTCATTATCACATGATTCAAAATGTCCAAATTTAATATGCATAATAAATTTTAAAAGATCATTACATAATGTATTACAAAAATCATAATTAATAACGATTTTCTCATTATATGAAACGAAAATTTGACCACGTTTAATCAATTCATTTTCTGAAAATTATTAAAATGATTTAAATTATATTGATATCAAGATAATATATTTACAAAGATATAAAATTACCAATATCATAATCTTCCTCATTTTCAGTTTAAGGATTTAGATGAATTGATGAATAAAGTGCCTTTCTTCTTATAAAAATTGTTAAATTGAAATTATAAATAACAAGAATCACGAAAATCACAAATAAAATAATTCGATATTCGATGTAAACAAACAATTAAAAATCCTGTATCCACCAACTAGATACAAATCAGCTTTAAAATAAACAATAAAAATTTTTAAATTGATAATTCTAAAATCTAAATGGAAAATAGGGTTATCATAGTCAAGGCCAAGAATGATAACAAGAAAAAAAAATTGGTGAAAGGGCCTATAAAAATTTTGTAACGAGAGTCAAAATTCAAATTACAAACTAATAATAAAATAAATTAAAATTTGATTATGTTTATAACTTAACCTGATTTTATGTTATTCTTACTTTATTGTTCATTTTGCACTTAATTTATTATCATTTAGAAAAAGATTTTAAAAAATTCGTTACACCTTGAAAATTCACGGAGTAACTCCATAAAATTATTTTCATATTTTTGGTAAAAATTTGATTGCTCCAAAATGAACTTTTAATTCAAATCGATTTATTTACATATTATTTATCATAATTAACAATTAAAATGTATTAATTACAAAATTTTTAAAATTTTATTAAATTTCACGCAAAAAAGTTAGATGAAAATTATAACTTTTTACTCGACTTTTTTGTAATCTTTATGTACAATTTTCTAAAATATTGAATTTTTGATAATTGTAAGTAGATAATTCAGTAATTTTATTGGCAATTATTAAAATATAATTTTTAACAATTTTTCATGCTATTTGTGATTCGAAATAATTTGATTTAATTAATAAAAAATTTAAATGAAAATTTTAAATTTAAAGAATGCATACGTGAACATTTGCCATTAGTTTGATAAAAATGTTCCATTTCCTATAATTGATCCAACTTTTTGATTTTTGCCAATTCTAATTTCAATTTTCAATTTTATATGCTACACTACAATTGCAGGAAAACGATAACACTGCATTTAGATTTTGATGTTTCATTTTCCAAAAGAAAAAAAAATGTTCATTCGACCCGTTGTTTGTCATTGTAATGTCATCTCAATAGTCAATTCTCGCAATTTAGAACTTTTTGAAAAAGTTGAATCAAGTTGAAAAATTTGTATTCAACGAGCTTTCGTCGTCAATGCAGAACAGAAGTTCTTCTTTCATTTCTATTCTAATTGAGTACAGTGTGTATTTGTTGTTGTATTGTTGTTTTTCTAATAAGAATATTATTGTGATTGTGATTTTTTGCACAGTAAAAAAAAAAGAAGAAAAAAAAAGGAAATTTCTCATTACTTATTTGTCAAGTGAAGTGCTTGTGTGGTGTTTATTCTTGTTTTTTTCTGTTATCGTGTAAAATAATTCTGAAATTAAAAATTGTCAGTAATTTTATTTAAAGGGCGGCATATTTGGTAAAAAGAAAAAATTAATTAAAAAAAACTATCTCATTAGATATTCTAAAATTTTCAAAAGAAAAATTTCTTTTTTTTTGGTCAGCAACTTGAATTGGAAAGTGTAGTAAAAGTAAGTCTGAGGGATTCTTTGGACTCCTCTAAATAAATATTTTAATCACTTAAATTAAATTTAATTGAAAACATTATGTTTATGCATAAAAAAAATTAAAAGATTTTTCCTCTAATTTTTCTATTTAGCTTACGTCAGCTACGTAAAAAACAGGCCAAAAAGAATTAAAAAAAAATTATTTGCCGTATGTTCGTATGTATATGTATGTGCACATGTTTAAATAAATTCATGTAAAATAGAATAAATTTTCTAACAGATGTGTTAAATATATTGTTATCGTTTAAATTAAAGTTTGAATCATTTGTATAAACAAAGAAATTTATTCATAATTGAGTGCTATAATCAGGAGATAAGTGGTGATTGTATGTTCTATGTGCTTTTATATATTAATGCTAACGATACTAGTCAAAAACATTAAATGTTAAAATCTTCTAATTGAAATTCAATTTCAAAAGTGATTAATCAAAAGTTGGTGTTTAAAGTGTTTTTATCTAAACGCAAAATTTAGTTAAAGAAAAAAAAAATTGTCAGAAGCACAAATCAAACGTTGTTTTCTAAACACCAAAAAGAAAAAAATCCTAATACAATCACGGAGACGTCATGAATGTGTCCCAGCAGCAAAATACCAGCTCATGGGCAACAGCAACAATTACAACGACTACAACAACTGCTGGAACATCACAACAACAATCATCATCAAATATTGCAACATCGACTCCAATACGTATTGAATCAAATAGTGGTAGCAGTAGTGTAACATCATCAGTACCACCATCAGCAACGTCAATTATATCAGGTGGTCAACAGCAGCAACAGCAGCAAATGGGTGCATCATCCTCATCAATATCAGGTACACCACCAAGTGCTGGATTTAAATATCCATCAGGTATGTTGTTGCTCTTGTTGAATTATTTAAATTTGTTTTTTTTTTTAAATTTTTTTCAAATTTTGTTATGGTTATGGTAATACACAATTTATACATTTTATTAAAGGCAATTCTTTTTATTCTTCTTATTTTTTTCTTGGTTCTTTCACAATTTAAAAATTTTATGAATTTTAAAAATCCATTTTATATTCATAAATTATTTGAATTATAATAAAATAAAAAAAATCTGTGCCATTTTTTAAACAACAAAAAATAGCGTATTCCTTGCTATTTACCATTCTATATGAAGTCTGCTTTTGCTGTTCTATAGCTTCGTTTACTTTTGTTTAAGGTCTTACTGCATCGTCTAGTCTAGATTTGATTATTTTATATCTTTTCTAATTTTGAAGCTTTCTGTCTTTGACTTCCGGCCCGATTTTATGCCGCTATTAATTTGAGTTGTAAATGTTTTTTTAATGATGCGGCTATTCTCCATTCTCTGTAGTAAAATCTTCTGTCTATACATTCTTCACTTTATTATTTGTTTTTAGGTTTGTCTAACAATCAAAAAATCTAATCGATTAGATTTATCTATCGATCATACCATCATGTTGTGTATAGTATTACAGTCCATGTTAATTTTACCAAGATCTGTGATCTGTTCTGAATTTCTTGTCTATCTGGTATGTAAGTTGATAATTGAACATTGATATCTTTTAAAACCTTGAATATCTATGTAATTGTTTAAATTTTACATAATTTATTAAAAAAAAAAAAAAAAAAAACAAGTTGTAGTGATTGTCAGACTTTAAAGAATTGACATGTAAACAAACATTACATTGAAAAATTTCACACTTATTATTATTTTTAATCATTAATGATATCATTTTGATATTTTGTAATTAATAAAGTCGGTAATTTTATTTTGTATGACGTCAGATTTAAATTAGAGCTCCCACTATTCTATATCATATCTACAAAAATTTATGTTTATTTATTATATTTTTATATCAATAAAATGCGTGTTAAAGAAAAGAAAAAAAAGACGAAAATTATATCTGATGACTTGTTTTATTATAAATAAACACAAAAAGACGTTAAATACAGATACAAGTAGGTATATATTATACAAAACGTTGTTATTAGTTTTAATGATATCATCCGGTTTTTGTTATCTGTATGCGATGATAATATGATGTGATGTGAATAGTATGTAATTTTATTTTTATTTAAAAAAAAATCTAATTTTTTTTTGAATGTAATCAAAGATGCATAAATGAAGGATTTTGTAGAGATAAAATTGAAAAAGTCATATTTTATGTAGGATTCATCATATGCAATGTCTCAAAGAAAAAGTGTTACTGCTTTTCTGAATATTAATATCTACACCTACACTATTGATGCATTTCTAAATGATGATTCCTCAACGATTTTACCACCCACTTACTAATTCATAAGTGTTCTTTCGATGTAAAAGAAAAACGCGATTCTACTTTTAAAATATTTAATCGAGGTATTTGCATACAATATGCACATAAATTTGAATTACATATTTCAAATGAAAAGAGTGAAAGTGTATATATATACCTAAATGCAAATGTATAAGAAATGTTATAATTTAATGTACCGTATGTATACTTTCATTTTCATAAACAAAAAGAAAATGTAGAAATAAAAGAATAAAAAAAAGCAAAAGAATACGAATACCCATTCACTTACCATTTAACAATATGATTTATGAATGCGTATGTATTTGTGTCTCTTTTTACTTTTCCACTTGATAGATTATGAACTCTACTATATAAGTATATGTATATATATACATAGGGTATATATATACATATGTATGCATTTACCATCAAGAATCGTCAAAGAAATCAGAAATCAAGAATATTTTATAATCTTTTAGAAAACTACATAGAATGTGAATCATCTAAGAAGAACATTTCGTAATGTACTACGTTCGAATGCATAGAAAAAAATAATTCAAATAAATTTCAGTAACACGAATATAAATCTATACCTTAAAATGTGCGTTAAAATGTTCATCATAGATGGCTTGCACAATATAAAATATTCTATTTTTATTAAATACAATTTCTGTAATATGAAGGCCATTTATTATTGATCAATTAATTTTCAATGCACATAAAATACAATGAATGCTTGTAAATAAAAGTGGATTATATATTTTTCTGATTCACATTTAAAATCTCACTTGTATGTTGTATCACATTCATAAATGGTTAACATTTCCAAATTAAGATCTATTGCGTGATATGTTTTGTACTGAAATTATTTTTTTATTCTGTTTTTTATGTATATAATAGCATTAAAAATGTAAACAAAAAAAAAAAAAAAAAAATTAATTTATATTCTCATTAATACACATAGACGACTAGACCTGTCTGTATTTAATTTACACCTTTTCATATTATGTATAATATTGATTTTTGTTTCAATAAACAATAAAAAGTGAATCATGATATAAATTATTTAAGAATTTTAACTTAGACTGCATTTTAATCGTAACTAAATTTCATATAAAATTTCAGAGATATTTTTTCGTAAAATATTAAGAAATTAGAAATTCTTTAAATAAGTTCAAAATCAGTTTTTGATGATAATTTCTTCACATGCCAAAAGAACAGTCAATAAGGATACATCACTTGTATGATTGCGATCGAAAACCAAGAATTTTGAAATTTTTTGATGCACTTGTTAAGAATTCGAAATTGTTTGCAAAAATCTATGCAACCATCTTACTTTGTTGTAAATTAACAATCATCAGACAGTGCTCGTATGGTTAGTGTTTTCTAAATATTGCTTATTTTATGCAGCATTTAGTTTAAGACTGTAATGCGCTGAGTATCGCATCGAATATGGACTGATTTTTCACATGTTTTTGACGAAATCGTTACGTTGTCATTTTCAAATTTGTTCTTAAATTTTGGGTTTAAGTTTAAAAGTGCCTTTTTATGCTTTTTGGTATGAAATATCCTGTAAGAACAGTCGTAAAATTTCTCACATCAGAAATCTGATTCTTTAATTTTCTTCTATTTGTTTTAATTTTATTAATTATTCAAAAATATATCTAATTGACCTTTGTATACTATATACACATAATTTTTATAATTACTTATAAAGTTTAAGTGCATAATTATTTTACTTTCTCATTAACATGGATAGAGTTAAAGTGTTCTTTAATGTGTACGCCTGAAAAAATTTTTAATAAAATTTAAAGGTTTATAAGCATATAATAATTAAATTTAAAATATATACGTAAACTTGCGTAAACCTACATGATTTCGTATTGAAACCCATGTTCGTGTTTTATATATGTACACACATAGGTATATACGCTTACAATACACTTTGTGTATTATGAAAATTAATTAAATACATTTTAGAAAATATTTTGGTCTATTTGTTATCCAAAAATGAATTTTAATTGATTTTTGTTATATTTTTATTATTAAAAATTTTGAAAATTGTGTGAGTATAATAATTGGCAATTTTATATTTTGTATTTTACTCCTACTGGTTTTTTAATTAAAACCACCAAAACGAACCTTTTTTTGTTTATGTTTAAACAAACTTTTCTTGTTTTTTTAATTTTTTCTTTTTGGACAATAAGGCCCATTATGAGTCTTGACCTTCTCTATAATTCCTCCTTCACATTTATTTATACTCTTGGTTTTCTGTATTCAATTTTTTTACTCCAACATTCTTCAGGTCCTATTAAATAAATCAAATCTAGTCCCGAAAGTTATGCAAATTAAAATTTAAATAAATTCAATTTTATTTTTTCCCTAATCTCTATCATCAACGTCATTATCATCAGTTCTAGGACATGACAAGGGATTGTTTTAAAATTTTTCTCTGAACTTTTTCTATACATAATATAGGTTCGTTTTAGCTATATCAAACTCAAACTTCCTATATCATCCCACCATTTTAAATGTGGTTTTTCTGGATCCTCCTAATCTTCCCCAAAAAAAAAAAAAAAAAAAAAAAAAAAAAACAAGAAACATTAGAAAAACATCTCATCAGAAATTTGTATTTAATGAATTTGTCATTATATGAATATAATGAGTATACAATTATGTACCTATATATGTACAGAAGTACTTATAGGACACATACATACATACATATATACACGTTAATGTATCAATAACTACCACGTGTAATTTATTTACACACAAAAAATGTATTATGCGGTATATTTAAATGTTATAATGTTTTCAATTTTCTTGTCTTTACTTATTTTCTTATTTATTTATATAACGAATGGCAAAATCACAATAAATACAGCATTTAAAATTGAGAAAAAAAAAATAAACTACATTATTTATTTTAATTTTTTTTTATTTTATCATGTTCATAATACGCAACTTCATGAAACCTCAAATATATGTATGTATGGGCAATATCTTAACATATGTACAGATATCACGTTATTTACTAATAAAATACAGACACGAAGTAAATAGAAGGAAAAAAAAAATTGTGTAAAATATATGAAAATTTATATAGCAAACATATCGATTTGACACAGTGAAACCATCATTTGATGATGACTACAGAACCACAAGGAAGGAGAAAAAAATATAAAAAGATAAGCTCCTTATATTCTTCAGTGATGTATATATTATCTTTGTATGTCATACGTAAATATGACGAAAAATAATTCAAATTAAAATGAGATTATCCTAAAAATTAGGATTATTGTATAAACGATCAATATTGGGTTTTTATATTTTACCTATGTACATCTGTTTTAAATATTCTTTTGTCATATTAAAAACTTGACACATACTCAAAAAATTGGGTATTAACCCAAAATCATTTCAATTTAACCCAAAAGCTGAATTATGACTGTATAAAAAATTTTAAAGTTTGTACGATCTTCAATTCGAGTTATATATTCGAATTAGGTGTATGCGAATACTGTGTTTGCTTGTGCTATATGTATGTATACATATGTCTGTATGCACGGTATTAAAAAGGAATAAATACGTACGTAATGTAAGGAAAAATACAAATGGAAAAAAAAGAAAAGAAAAAAAGAAAATGAAGTCAAGAAAAGCTTGTTGTGTTGTATAACGTATTAAAAATATAAAAAATGTTTAAATTACATGGGAAAAGGTAATAAAAAACGATAGTAATTTGAAAGTTTTTTTTTTCACTTTTATCATGCATGTGTTTCTCTGTATACGCTGTATGCTTGCATTTACATATATAAAAGGAAGATTTTATTTTATTGACATTTACAATAATGATGATAATGATGATGACGATGATGATTATATGATGAATATTTGACCTATACTTCATAAAAATGTAAAAATATCCTAGCTATTGTCAGACATATCAATTTATATAACGTATGTGTATGTATGTACATCCTCGTACACGTTATGTTAAAAAAAAAATTATATGTCTTAGCCAGAGCTAAAGATTTTCTTGTATAAAATGACAAATAACAAGGAAAGAAAAAGAAAAATAAGAATTTTTTAAGTTTTTTGGTAGGATATTCCATTCAGAATGTTGATATCATTGTCCGTCAAAACAAGAAATTTGATTTCGGTTTAACAAAAAAATTTAATAATCTCAAAAACTAATGTTTAACTATAGATAATTAAGTATTCATAATCATTTAGGCTTTTTCTTATTCTCCTTAATTGACTTAACACTTCGTACAACGTTATGCTCTATGTTGAGTTTTATCCTGCAGAGATTATTTTTCTATTATGGATTAACTTGAGCAGCACTAGCGATTGTCTTGCATCGATTTCCACTAAATATTTTTAACCTATTCTTCAACTTCTAAACTGATTTTGTATAACATTATTAATTTCAGTTGTAAATGTTTCTTTAAGTATGCGAATACTTTTTGTTCTCTGTATCAAATTCTTGTGATATCCTTTATCCTATATCAATATTATTCCTTACCGGTTTCTAAATTACAAGAATATTTGAAAAGAAAAAAAAAAGAAAAAATCGATAAAATCAGTTTATATTCAAAAAAGTTTTGCATTACAGATTTTTTAAAATAAAATGCATACGTTATATAGAGATTAAGGATAATTATTTATGTATTTTTTTTTTTTATAGATTAAAATGAAAAACGAAGAGTTGAAAAAAAGTTTTGTTTTTGTTTTGAGTTTACATAAGGATATAGGAACAAAAAAATGAATTTAATTAAAAATCAATGATGGTAACCTCATTTTACGTAGTATGTACATACATAAAAAAAGAAATAAAAAATAGAGAATTTCTTTTTATAAGGAACTCTAACTACATAAATACAACGTATTTTATTTAATTTAATGTTTGTACATATACGTATTTCGATTTTTTATATTACATGTGTGTATGTTGCTATTATATCCATTACTCTATGCAGTATAATAACTTTAATTTTATTGAATTTTATAGCACATATGTATGATATTATCCATGCTCATAATATACTATTATTAGTCAATTTATTGCATCATATGGTACGTATGTGTACGCAAAGTTCCTTTACAGTGAATCTAGAAAAAAAAGGAAAAAATAAGGCAAAAAAAAAAAACCGGTGACAACAGTATAAATGATGATGACAGGCTTTTAGAAAATTCTTCAGTTTTTCGTTTTTATACACAAAAAAAAAACTAACTTGAAAAACACGAAAAGATAAATTTCTGCAGGGTATACATACATAAACATTGTGAAAGTAGTAAAAATTTATTTTCCTAGTTTCGTCAATTTATGATAAAAATTTTAATAAATATTGATTTGTCTGGATGGTGATAAATCTTAATGAAACAAATAAAAAATCATATTTGAGTAAATATTTATGATTTGCTTGCTGTCGCGAAACGTTTATGACAGCTATAAGTTAGAGATTTATCTTTTGGCCTTTCTAATGAGCTATTTAGTCAAAGTTCTACGATTTCGAGTTCAAAAGTTATTTAAGTTAAAAAGTCGAAAATTAATGAATTTGATGAAATTGTTGAACTTTTAAATGAATATTCCTGAAGGCATTGTTATGCATTTAAAAATCATAGAAAGACACAAATGTTTGTAATAAAACAATTAATAGTCTTTAATTGATAAACCAAATTTTCAGTATTTAAAAATATGCACAACACGTGCAATAAATTATTTTATTTTTTTTTCAATAAAATTTGAAATACAAAAAAAAACAAAAAATAAGTAAAAATATAAAAAAATGTATAAAATATAGAAAAATTAGAATAGTAAATATTATGTAAAATATTTATTTATCTAATAACAAAAATTAATAGAAAAAAAAAAACAAATGAGGAAAATTAAAATCAAAAAATAAATAAATAAATGTGCAAATTTGTTTGTTACAACATACATACATATGTACAACATTGTATAACATAACCACCATACACCACATATACGTATCTCACACAATCGTAGTTCATATATTTTAGCTCTGTTCAGATATATATGTATATGTGAAATTGGTTCTATACCAATACAGACAGTTCTAGCGTAATGTGGTTTCGATGTAAAATGGTTTAAAGATTATAATAAAATCTAATGATTCAATGTGTTTGAATGCAACTGGCAATGTTGTCCCGTATTACGTTGACATTATTTTCGCATTAAACGCGATTTGTTTAATTTAGATTTTTATTTTTTAAATACATATATGTATATACGTTTTCGAAAGTAAATCATTGGCTATTCGATGTAATATCCCAGTGTATTATGATTTTAAACTGAATATCACATCAAAAAGGCAATGATAAAATCTCAAAAACACGAATAATCTCCCAATAATATAAAAAAAGTTCATTATCGTCATTATTATTTAGTACACACTGATTTTGGCATATAGGCTTATAGCATACACAATTTAGCTTGAACGTTCTTTCGCTAAAAATTTTCATTTTGTATGCTTGTATGGTCCTCAAAAGTTTAGCTTTTAATACGAGAGCTCCCGATACATTCAAATCATACTATATGATGGATGTACATAGTACATACATTATACATTGCACATATCATAATATGTATACCAACATTTTATTTTTTTTATGTAAATATTTATAAACATTTAAAAGAATAATAAAAAAATATATATACAAAATATTTGTTTTGGTAATGTTCCAATTTTATATTAAAGAGAATATTTTTATTATCATTTATAAAATAAAATGAATACGTTTAGAAGAAAAAACAAAAATGTAAATTTGAATTTTAATATTTATATTTTTATTGTGTAAAATAAAAAATATTTAGGACATTTTTCATTTGCATCACTGGAAAAAGTTTAATAATTAAATTTGATGAGAAGATCCTTTAACGAGGATTTTTAAATTTTTTAACCATAAATTTAATAATTAATATCTAAATATCAAAGCAAGATATTTGACCGTAAAATTAAAAAATAAAAAATATTCTTTTTAACAATTTATAATTTTTAATTAATTTAATTTTTCATTTAATTTATTTTTGCTTGGAATAGTAAAAAAAAAAATAAAAATAAATTTTTTTTTGATACATTTTGCTTCCCAAACTTAACATCGTTGATTTCTTTTCATTTTATTTTATTTTTTTTTTTGTAAATTTTCATGCGAAAAATCAAATTTTCATCTCAATAAACAGCATTTAATAATTAAATTTATACAAGCAAAATATTTTTTTTTTTTTAAAAAGGAAAAGCTTTTCTCGTTTTTCTTTTTTTTTCTGAATGAAAATTCTGAAGGTTATTTTCATTTATTACTTTTATTAAATTATTAAAATTTTTCTGTTATTTATTTTTATTGCTGTTTAACATTTAAATGAAAAATGAAATAAATAAAATTCAAAAAAAAAAAAAAAATGGTAGAAGGATATTTCACTATATTTGAACATGAAAGAAATTTTATAGGTCATGTCGGAAAACAAAAAAAAAAAAAACAAAAAAAAAAGGGTAGGAAAATTTGTATGAAAGAGAAAAGGATTCATTTCCACATTCCATTTTGTCGCTAGAGTGCAGTTTGTTTAGACTTTTATATTTTACTGCAATACGGTTACAATGCCTTTATGTGTACGTATACAAATACTCGTACGTATATACATTTGATAAAAAGTAAAATGTAAAATGTTACGTATTTTCATTCAATTGTAAAAGTCTACTGAATGAAAATATAACAAAAAAAGGAAATGTTTTGTTTTGTCTTCTTCTTCAATTTTACATTTTTATTTCAAGTCTTGTTAGGTTTGTGTTTTAATTGCCTTCGGAGGTTTTCTTCTCTTTCTTGTTTTTCTCGTGGCATTTTAACGTATGCACTGAAATGTAACATATGAATTTGGAATGATATTTTAAAAAATTTTCAAAAGGAATAAAAAAAAAAGCAAAACAAAAATGGCACAGATAAATTTTTGAATACGTTACAGTACAGAAAAAAAAAAAACAATTTTTTTGTCCTTATTTAAAATATTTTTTATTCTTTTTATTCTACATATATTGTACATATACGTATACATACGTATTATATAAAATAAAATGTATAAAATTTTCTAAATAGCATACAGATGTTAATTTGTTTTTTGTTACTTTACATTTTTGCATTTTTACTTATTTATTTTTATTCTATATTCTATCACATATACAGATACTCTAGTAGGTATATATGTATGTACATATACATATTGTATATATTCATATATATCTCGTGTATAGGAATACAATTACATATAATCAGTATTTTTTCAACATATATTTAAACATGTGTAGCTATACTCATATATATAGTAGTAAATTTGTTTTTCTTGTCATAGATCATGAATATCCTTTTTAATTTTTAATTTTTTACTTTAAAATAAAACATCATACTTATATTACAGTTGTGTGCAAATAACGTGTTAAATGTGTGGCAATATGCTAATTTATTGAAAAAGTCGATAAAGAGGAGATTTTCACGTACTCGCCGGAGTACTTATGCAGATGCTAAATATGAACAAGGCTATGAATATCATTTCGTTGATCATTTCAACCTGTTAAATGTGTCAATTTGAGAACCATTTTTTAAATTTCAAATTATGTACGTACATATGTACATATGTATGTGTGCACAAAAAATTTCGTAAAAAAAAATAATTATGTACATTTTAGTACTTTACCACGAAATTTGCACACAACCATAAACAATTATAGCAAAACAATCACAATCATAGGAAATTTTTTTATTCATTTACAAAATTTAAATAATTTGTTTTTCTTTTTTGTTTTTTTTTTAAAATTTTTTTTCCTAATTATTTTGTTTTTTATCATTTTAAAAATTCGTCCATAATATAAGAAATGTATAATAGATACAATTTTATAACAAATTTTATAGAACAATAAATTCTCTACTTTAGATAATATAACAAACGGATGTGTCTGTAAATTTATTTTTTTTTATTTTTTTTTAAAATTATTTTGATGTAACATAAAATATGTTAATTACTATCTAGGATAATACATATATGTATATTTGTATATCAATAAATGTAATAATTGTGTATAAATTCTATATATATCTATATATATGTTTATATATATCTTTTTTTTTTTTTTTAAATATTATTTTGTTGTGTGTATAATTGTTATAAAATATCTGTTAAAACAAAAAAAAAAAAAAATACAAACAATTCAACAGTTTTAATTGATGATAAAAAATCACGTCGTACATCACTACAAGTTCTACTACCAAAGTTACCATCATCAGATAGTTTGAGCAACAGTCCTGGTCCAGCGTCACCAGGTGATGATTATACTTATATTATTTATTATTCTTTATAGAACTTTCTTATTATTATTATTTTTTTGAGTTAAAATTAAAAAAATTTAAATATTAAATCAAATAAACAATTAATTCAAAACAATAAAGACAAATAAAATTCCATAATTTATAAGACCAACAGAAATGTTCATAATACAATTTAATTAATATAAAAAAAAAAAATTGTATGAAATTAAAATTAATTTGCAATTTATTTAATATTGTAGATACAGTATAATCGGTGCACTGTATATATATGTATATACCTATAAATGCCATGTATGAGTTTGCATTGATTAACATTAAATTTGAATTAACTGCTGAGATCCAGTGATAACGCCTGTGATAACAGTAGCGACAATAACAGCAAAAATATAATTTTAAATCTATTGAGACATACATATGTATGTATGTATTGGCAAATATCTTCTTATCACTGTCGCTATCGTTCATACAGACGCTATCACAGAGTCTCAGGTTTAAAATATTTTCGTTAAATTTTTTCGATTCGCATAAAATAATTACTTGTAAGTGCTCATAAACGTGTCTTGGTCATATTGTTTAATGGAATTCTATAAAAAATTGCCACCGTTTTTTCATCCACTTGTTGTACAGGTTTTGTGTAACTATTTGCTAGGTTCAAAGCTATCTAAGCTGAACACTTCATAATGTGCTACTTTCGTACAAGCAAAAAAAAAAGGAGTCCAAGTTGTTTGCTCATGTATTAGTTAAGATTTTTACTTAAAATGGATGGAACATATTTTTCTACCTATATATTCAAGATCAAAATCTAAATCTATACATGAAATTTTCACAAATAGAAACATGTGCTAAGCTAATTCACATTGGTAGGTGAATGGTGGATAGGTGTTCTCAGTACGCTAAAAAAATTACAAGAGCTATTGTGACTGCACTGCAAGTAGTCAATAAGAGTTTTTTATGGTCCTTTTACTGTATATTATACATGTCTTCATCGTCATTTCTCAACCAGTTTGGATTCGCATTTTTTATTTATTTCATATTTCATGTACATATACTGGTCTGGTATACATAGCAATAGTATATAGTATGGCAGTCTAGTCTAGTGCAGTCAGTATTATAAATGAAGATGGCAATGCTTATTCAATTTAGTTGTCTTTTGAACGTAAGGGAAGTCGGGTGGTATTATACAGTGGCTCTTGAATTTTATTTTATATTTTACGCGAAACAAGAAAGCGATATTCAAAATTTGAATTTCAGAATTAAGTAATAATTTTCTTTGTTCATTCATATCAAATTAAATGCATGTAATTTTCAAAAAGCAGTAAAAATACTGCAATTGCAGGAAAACGATAGCACTGTAAGTAGTATAGATAATTAAGCCAAGAGTCTTGTATCTAATTCACAAGTATATATTTTGTGTGAATCGAAAACAGTTAATTATAAAAGGCAAAACGAGCATACACCGGCTAAAGTTTTTATTTTGATGTTTTGTTTTTAACGTTCATTTTATTTTGACTTCCTAAATTTCAATCAATTTTTATACCATCTTTGTGTTGAATTTTAAAATAAAACATTCAAAATTTTTTTTTTTTTGTTTTTAACAATTTTTTATTTAATGGAAAATTTGTGGATTTTTTTGATTTTTAATTTGAAAATTCACAAAATTATTAATAGAACAGTTCACATTTGAGAAATGATTGTAATTGTTTGAAAATATATCCATGAGAATTTTTACAAAAAAAAAAAAAAATAAAAAAAAACAAAACAGTCCTAACAGATCTTGTAGTAATGTTGCTTTTGTTGTTCGTTGTGTTACATTGATTTTATTTTTTTAAATTTTTAATTTGGTTTTATTTCTTTTTTTTTTTTAAAAAAAAAATAATTCATTGTTTGCACCATTTTATAATTTTTATTGTATTCAAAAGTACATCATAAAATCTTTAAATGCATCAGTGTAGTAAACACAGCTTTATCTGTAGATTTAAAAAAATTTGGCAAAATTTGTAAATTCATCTAGTAAGGATGTTTAGAAAATAAAACAAAAAAGAATAATTCAAAAATTTATTAAAACTTTAAATTATATTCTCTTATATAGTTTAGGTTGTATAGAGTTTCCCAATTATATGCATAGTTTTGTATAGTTTATTTGTTGTAGTTTAAAAGATTTTTTGTTGTTGTTATTGTAAAATTTTATTAGTCAAAGAAAATATGATTATTTCTTTTAGAAAGAGAAAAATCTTTTATATAAAATATTGCCAAGTTTATGTTTTTAAAATTTTTATACAGGATGTTTTTTATTGTAAAATGTTTGTAGAACATTAAATTTTGTGGAGAACCTTGGTCTGAGTTTGATCAAATGAGGATCAGGTTTTTTACTAATTCAGTTAATCACACAATAATCAAACTGATGACTGTTCAAGAGTAGAGAACGTTTTCGAAAAGTTTTTCTTAAAAGAAAATTGGCAAATTTCTTGTATACTCTCGAAAGTATAACCATTTGATTTACATGAATTTACTCAGAATACACAATACAGAAATATCCTGAATAATGACGAGAAATTGGCATTCCTAAGGATTTCCAGTACATAAATTGGAAAACTTTCTAATTTAAATTCTTTCTTGTTTCTGATGTTTCAAATTTGTTTATGTTTTCCATATATAGGTATATAAAGCACATACGTGACGTACATACATTCTATCTTATATCATGTATCCAAGTTTTTTCCTTTCCTTCTTCTATAAATTAATTTAAAATTATAATTCAAGAAAAATTTCATTTAAAGTTTTTTGCGTGTTTATGTCATATGCTTTTGTTATGCCATAATATATTGTATAAAAAATAATTAAAATAAAAATAAAGGAAAAAAAAATAAAAGGAAAGGAATTTTGTCGTGTGTATATCATACATATATCAACATTTATTATTTTTATTGATTTTGATACATTTGATTTGATTTTGTATGTATGACGTCGTTATAGAAACGTAAATATCATACACATGAAATTATTATGCCTGGACGGTTTATTAACAAAATTTTTGTATCATAAATTTATAAATTTAAAAAAAAATACCTACTCGCATTATTTTTATTTTTACACATGTGTACACATGCGAATATATGTATGTTGATTACAGAATTATCGAAGGAAAATAACAATCTATTTTTCGATTTTTTATTTTTATTTTATTTTTATTGTTAATGCTGTATTTTCTCATATTTTTCTTTTCTTTACTTCATAATAATTGCTTATTCCTTTTTCTGTTTCATTTTACGTATTATTTATTTGTTTTTTTTCATTTGGTTTTTTTTTTTTATTTTTTGAATTTTTGTTTTATAATCCACCCCCACAGAAATGTATATGGTAAACAAGGATAAAATTAAATTTATCATAAAATTTTACTGCTGTGTATAAAAGAAATTTTTTAAAAGCTAAGTTTCGCTCAAAGTGATATAAAGAATATACTTATATAAGATCATTTTTAATTCTTGGTCCTATAAATAGTATATAATATATCATTTTACTTTTTTGGTAGCCTTCGTGACTTATGACTTCTTAATACTTATTATTGTGGTTAAAAAAAATTTTCATCAATTATGTGTGTGTGTGTGTATAATATTACATTTTATGTATACAGGATGTTCTGCAAGTAGTTTCTAATTTAATGTTTGTTTAAAATACGATTCGAATTTTAACATACGACTTAAAAATTTTCAAAAGCGAATAAATAAAAATTATCAATAAAAAAAAAATAATAATAATTTTCCGAAATACAAATCAAATTACAAAATAAATTCATCAAAATAAAGTAGAGACTATTGTTAGTATTACTAATTACATTATACATCCAATTTTTAAATAAGAAATGAATTTATTTATGGTATTATGGCAATTCTAGGTGAGATATTATTAGTATTTGTATCATTTTAAAGAATTATGGTATTCAAATTACATGTGTGTTTTTGGTGGGTAATAGATAAAAGTATATAGAAAATCAATAGATAACTACAGATTACTTACGCACTTATACGATATCTTTAAAAATATATATACATATATACAAAATTTACATGTTATTTTGTTATGTTTTCTTTTATATTTTCATTTATATATGTCTGATACACTACGAATATAATAAAAAGAAAAATAAAATCAAATACTAAAGTATAAAAATAAATTATAAAATTTTTCAACGATTTAACAACAGAAATAGTACGAGTTGTTATTCTAGCGATAAACGTCGTTGTATACTTAAGTTTTATACAAATTTAATTTTTTCTTAAATGATTTTTAATTGAAAAAATAAAAAAATCGTTATGTGAAAAACCAATTCATTTTTTTAAATTGAATTAAATTTCAAAAATAAAAATAAAAAAATTCGTAAAAATAAAAAAATATCTTACATAAAAAATCGTTTACTCATTGAGTTATTAATAATAGAAATTCAGTTTAAAACATTTACAAAATTACTATTATAATATGAAATATTTTGCACGACATGTTATTGTCATGAAAATTAATGTTGTGGAAAAATAAAATAATAGAAAGTCACTAAAAAAAATAAAAAAAATAAAAAAATGAAAACTGATGAAGAATCTGACATTGGTGAAGGTATGTTTTTTTTTTTGTTATTTAGTTTGTTTAAAAATAATTAATTTGTCTATGTATGTAATTAGATGATTTTTTTTAAAGTAATTAAAAAACTAGCATACGCAAGGTGTTTCAAAAATCAGACTATTTTCAATAAAAAGATCATTCTAAACCATGTATCTGTTGTCCTGTAAAATTTTCAGAGAAAAAAGTTTATTTTAAATACAAAAAAAGATGTCCTATATCTGTGTTTTCGAACTCTGAATATTTCACGAGAATCAGAGAATATCATTTTGAAATCTCTAATGCCAAATAATGCCTTTTTTTTCGAAAAGCCCACATCTCAGTTTTAATATTCAATACACATGAATTGAATAAACAGTACGGTTTAATAGATATTGCCATGGTTCAATACTTGATGCCATGTATCTTAGATATACCAAAATCTTCTATAGGTTCTCTTCAGTTAGTTAAATTTTTCGTCATAGTTCAAAGAATACCGTGGCACCAATATAGTGTCACATTGATTAAAGACACTTTGTATATTGTAAATCAAAATTTGGACTTTTTTCTTAGCAATCAATTTTAATCAGATATGTTGTAGAATTTTGTTGTGTATTTTGAGAAAAATATGCTTTGTAAACATTTATCATAGGACAACCCATTAATTATTTTTTCTGTGAATAAAATATGATATCTCGAGAGATTTATGTTTACTGTCATATTAAATTTTTCAATTATACAAACATTTAATGGTAGTAATAGAAGATATTGTATCGATAGAATAGAAAAAAAATGAATCGCGTGACATACACCGTATATGTGGGTAATATTTTTAAATGTTCCATTACCTATATAGTTAACGGGCATAACCGACATGTTAATTTGAAGAATAGGATTTACAAGCAAAAAAAAAATAACAATAATTATAAATTCATTAAAAATAAATGAGCATTTCAAATTTCAATCATGAAAATGAAAAAAAAATTGAAAGAAAAAGAAAACTAAAAAATTACTACAAAAGGTGACAAATTTTGAAATTAAGTTTTTTTTTTTTGTAATTAAAAAGAAAACACAAAGAGAATTTATTTTTCTTATTTTAATTATACACTCATAATTTGATATGTTAAATTATTCATATATTACAATTTTTCCCATTAAAATATTAAATCAAGGACAATATAAAAGATGATACTTTAAAAGCAAATCGATACATGAAAAATAAATTGTATATATATGTACCTACTTCGAAAGAAAAAACAAAGATATTCAATTTATAGGTTTTGTTTTTTTTTTTTTAATTTACTTATCATCATGGGTGTTTTCAATAATGCAGTATGCGTTGCAAATGACTTTTACATAATATTCAAATATTAAATCGATAATATTTATTATATTCAATTAAAATAATTTATTATGCATAATTGTTAGTAAGCGCGCAATAGTATCATTCAAATTTTCTAGAGATTTTGCTCTCTTTATTTCAATATCTCTACAGCTTATACTGAACCATTAAGATTTCTTCCAAATTTGTTTTTCTAAATATTCTAATTATCAAAATGTATCTTTCAATTCTTAAAATTCAACAGTGTTTGATATCTGATTAACAAGTTGTATGCGCAAGTAAATTTTCTGAGTTAAGCTTTAAATGACGAAATAAACATAATTACCGAAAACGCCCCTACAATAGCCCTATACATTGGAAAATTAAATTTCTTGAAGAAATTATGTCATTATTTTGTATATTGATTTCTTTTTTAACGTATCATAGCCAATAAAGTTTTTTATCCATATTTATTTTATTAAATTCTCATAATTCAATTATTTAATTTTGCATATTTCATAACATTAATTACTATACAAACGTTGTTTTTTTTCAGTTCTTTTCTTGAAACCTTGAAAGTTTATTTTTCAGTTTTTATTTTTTTATTATGATGTATTTATGTACATATAGTATATACGTACGTAGCAGCTACACATTACATGCATATTATAACATTTGTGGGCCTTGTATGGGCCATTAATGCACTTAAAGTTCATTGTATTTTTGTACTTAATCGCGTTTATTATATCGTATTTTCCCCATAATTTTTTTCTTTCTTTATAATTTTTGTTTTTTATTTTTTACTTTTTTTTTGTTATTTTCATTTTGTCATCATTTTCACAAAGCATTGAACTTTTAATATGTACACGCATAGGTAGTTAGTTACCTTAAAAAAATTGTAAATGGCTTTAATGACCGTATTCATTAATCAAGATTATTTGTCGGATATTTTTACGGCTATTAGAATTTTACTGTATTTATCAAAAAGAATAGAAATTATTTTCGAATTTTTTTTTTTTTTTTGTTTTGTTTTTTGTAACGTCAAAATCATCATCTATATATAATTATTATTATCTCGATCTAAAAATAATCTTGTGGGTAATGAATACGGTCATTACATTTTTAACTAGGTATATAGAATCGATGTATCTTGTTTGAGTTTAGCTTTATTCTACATACAGCAATAAAATCAATTGTACGTTTTAGCGGAGAGCTTTTCTAATTACTTATACCAATTTTTTAATCTGACCAAAGTCGAAGGTAAATCCATTTATGCATGACAGTATTTTGATATCGAATAGTTAAAAAAAAAAAAAAGAAAAAAAAAATTAATTATAGCTGTAGATAGGTATATAAATAATGGAAAGCATTGAATAATGAAATGTGTGAAAATGGGGGAGAAAATTAACACTTTCCAATATAAACGGATCTGTTATAATAGAGGTAATCTATGTGTCGTTTCTGTGGGTTCCACACAATGAAATGATGCATTATACAATCAATAAACAAATAGATAGACCTAAAGACTGAAAATACATGACTGTAAGATGGACAGTATGCATTATGTGCAAGTTTTTTAAAACAAAATTAATCAATTTTTATTATTCTTATCTACAATGTATGTGTGTGTGTGTACGCGCGTTTGATTTATGTTAAATTTTGCATGATATAAAATTACCTTTTTTTATTTAATTATGTAATTAGTATCTGTATAAAATTTTCAGTTATATACGTAATCAGGATACGTAATGAAGACAATTAAGGTATTGAGAAAAAAAAAAAATTCGCTAATAAATTAATGTAAATTATTCTTGATCGCGAACTCAAATTGACGTTTTAACTATGAATTAAACATGATCTACGGTGGGTAATGGCTATGCCAATTGCATATTAAAAATATCATAACATTCGATATTTCAAGACGACTATTTTGTCTGTTTTACTTTTCTATACTTGTGAAAATTTAAAAAACATCAGAAAATTACATGCGTCACTCATTTTTCGTCGTTACCAACTCAGAGATTTATAGAAAAAAAAATGTTGATCTGAAAAAATATGAAATATTAATCAAAAATCGTTAAATAGAAAAAATCGCTGTTTAAATAAATAAAAATATTAACATTTTAAAAATCTTTATTTAATTAACTAATTAACAAATGGTATACATACATACATATTTTTTCTGATATGTAACTTTCGATGAATTTCAAAAAGTCAAAACACGGCAATGCTATGATGGTTTTGATGCAAAAATTATACAATGCCATTAGAAAAATTCATAATCCGTCAGTTCTTTACATGCGTTTACAATACGTTTTGAAACTTTAGACAATGTTTTCTTCTTATACGTATAAGCGTTTGAAATTTGAAACTTTGCATCAAAATGATATTTAGACGCATTTAGACGTTTTGAAACTCATGAGTTGGTTTATTTCCTCTTTTGAAAAATTTTAAAAATTTTATTTAGCCTTTAGGTATTTTTCAATCATACATACATATATACCATATGTGTATTGAATAATACACGTATGATATTTTGTAGCATGTTCAAATGTTTACATTTAAAATTGTTTTAATATTGTTTGAATGAATTGTAAAATTTTTCAATAAAATAAAATTGTAGACACGATAATTGCTAAGATAAGATGTAGGTGTACATGTACATACATATATGTACGTCTAAAACTTGGTAGTAAATCAATAAAAAATTTATCATTAATTTGTAATTTAATTTTATTTTCAAAGGTGAAATTTAAAATGAAATGAATTTAAAATTGTTCGAAATGTTGCCATAAAATTTCAAATATTACGAATATTTAATTTCATATAAACAAAAAAAAAAAAAATAATAAATAAATAAAATAGAGAGAGGGTAAAGGTTGGTTATACATAAGTTTTAATGGTTATCATATATTTGGATACATTTTAATTTTTACATTTTGCGCGTTTTCGTATTTTGCACATTTTCTTTTCTTTTTTTGTTTTGCAATTCGTATTTTCTTTTGCGCCCTTATTTTTATTTTTATTATTTTTCTGATGTAATTTTCTGCATACATTTTTTTTCTTATTTATTGCAAATAAATGTTAAGTGTGCCAATCCTTGTATAAAGTTCTTATAATATATTCTTATTAAATTGCATAAATGCATTTACCAATGTGTATACATTCACCTGTTTGTAATTATTGCATGTAATATAAATAAGCGTATAATGCATGTACATAAATAAATATTTAGCCAATATATTGCTTCATCATGTCCGATATACAGCAATTTAATATCATAAAAATATTTATTTTTCTTTCTCTTTTCTATAATCATTTTTATTTAATTCTAATTATGGTCTATAATTTTATTGTACACGCCAATTGAACGCTTTTTATACAGGGTGTTCTAGAACAAAGTGTGTTAAAGTTTTATTGTTTTTATAATTGAAAACTTTTTAAAAGCAAAAAATCGTTCTATACCTATTGATCCTAGATATATCTGAATCGTCCTTTCAAGATATTGTGGATTAGAAATTTTTGAATATTTCAAGTACAAGACGTTATTTATTTAGCAATGGTTTTTAAATCATTTTTGTTTTGTTTAAAGGACAATTCTTGGCTCAGTAAAGGGTAATCGTGTAAAGTTTTTCTTTTTTTGCTATTTACGATTTTGAATCTTTGTAAATTTAGTATTTACACTGTTCGAGAATCGTAAACGGTCAAATTGAATTAGAATTGCTCCTCTGTATGAAATATTTTGAAAATAAAATCTGAAGCTTTAGACGTTCAAGATCAGTTTGCTACAGAAAGGTACAAAAAATATATATACTTTGTAGACTAATTATGTACAGTTGAAGCCTTTTGGAAGTATATGTACATATATGCATATATCCTTTTTCTCTTTCCCAATTTCAAAGTTAAAGTATTTCATGAGCAGTACTACCATAGATGAATTTTTTAAATATAGATATACAAAATGATGTAAAATCGAACAATTTTATGTAGTTTGCATAAGACTTTATTTGTATTTAATTTAGTGTACAGAGTATATAGACTTTGTGACACCTAAATTCTGAGACATCTTGTGTACATATATGTACATATAAGTAAAAAAGAAAAAAAAAACAGTCTTTTCCACATTGTGTTACACACGGCAAATTATTTACTCATTTAGAAGAAAAGCCCTCTATTAAATATTTTATTTATTTCATCTTTTTATCTTTATTTGTTGCTTTTTTGCTTTTGACTTTTCTCATTTTTTCTGTTTTTTTTGTTGTTGTATTGCATTGTGTTATGTTATTTTTATAAATATATTTACCTAGATTTGCTTTTTATTCTATATACAATAATAATAAAATACAACAAGTACTATATCATTATAAATAAATAAAAAATTAAAGCTTTACTATTTTTTTACTTATATATACATATTCACTTATCTACCTATCTGTTGTATATTTTGCTAATTTCATATACTATTGTGTGTATATATTTTTTTTTTCAAATCACATGCATGTAGATTTTTTTTTTTTAAATAATTTATTTCAGTTGACTTTATATCTGTGGTTATTTTGCTACATATATTTTAATTTAAAGCGCGAACATTTCTAAATAATAATTTTGACAATAAATTAAAAAAAAAAAAAATCTTTTTAAACTAGAAAATAAAATAAAATATTAAAATACAGACTATAAAAATAGATTTTTGCTTTGTGTTTTCTTTTCGGCTTTTTATTCGGTTTTTTTTTTTTTTTTTAAATTTATTTAGAATTTATTGTATAGCTCATAGTGATAAATTATTTTGTGTTTTGTTTAATAAACTAAAAATTATGAAATTTTTAAAAAATTTTTAAATAAAAAATTATTTAATTAACAGTGTTATTATTATTTTATTCATTTTCAAACTTTAATTTATTTATTTATTTATTTATTTATTTTTTTTTTGTATTTAAAATTTACGAATTTAAATATTTACGTTATTTATTTGAATAATTTTTTTTTTTTTTTAACTGGAATGCATTCAAAATATACAACAAATAAAAAAATAATAAAAAAAAAATAAAATAAAAAAAAATTTATAAAAAGCATAAAATATTGTGTTTTATTGTTTCGATAAAACACAAATACCTACATTACTAACATTTAAAATATAAAATTTAACTTTTAAATTAAAAAATAAATAAAAAAAAATAAATTTGTGTTTGTGTTTATTAATAATTGTTTTCATCGTTGTTTCTTTTTGTTCTTTGGCTAATTATATTTGGATATGAAATTTTTTTTAGGTCCAACTAATTGGGGTGATAATCATAGTACAACATCTAAATTTGATGGAAATACAACAACAGAGAAAGTACATAATTTTATATTTATTTTTTAATTTTTCAATAATATCGGATCGTTTATTTTGAAAGTGATTAAAAAATTCAACATTTTATATTTTACTTTTGGAAGATCATTTATTATAATGAATTTTCAATAGATTCAAAATGTAATATCATCTTCGTCTGTTGTCAATGGATTAACAATTTCCTATCAAGTTGTAAATTATTAATGCAATTTTTCTTTGTTACTTAAATATTTCAGTTTTATTCTAAAACATGAACTTACATCACTTTCAAAATAAAGGATGAGTTTCAAAACGTTAGAAAATTTGTTGTGATGCGGTATTATTACGGTTTTAATATATAAAAATTATACAATGTAACTGATACATTGCATCAGAAAAATTCATGATGCTTACATACACTTTAAAATACATACGCTTTCGCACGTATATGTACATATGTATGCATTTCATAACGTTAAATGATTTTGGTAATTTTGAAATTTTAAAATATGCATCAAAACAACATTTAAACGTTTTGAAACTCATTGAAATCTCTATATTTTCAATTACGATGCTATTTTATTCTATTTATTATGTTTAAATGTATTTTATTTATTAAAAAAAAAAAAATTAATACAGTCACCTGATACAACAAAATTAAATCGTAAAGAATCATATAAAGCACAAAGAAAAAATTATCGTCGTGAAAAGAAACGTGTTGCATCAGAATTATTAAATTCATTACAAGATCCAGCTGTTATTGTATTAGCTGATTGGTTAAAGGTAAATTTTTTAATTATTTTATTTAGATTTTATTGAGTTATGTAGAGTTTTATAGATTTTTGTACTTTTTTTTCAAACATTATTTATACAAAAATTTATTTAAAAGAATTTTAAAAGAATTTTTTTTAAATTTGTAAATAATTCAAAAATGAGTCATATTAATCATATTATTCTTCTTCATTAGCTTTGTACAATTCATAGAACTTTGTGTTCTTCTTTAGCCTCCATATTATTTTTTTTATCATTAACCAGTAAGCCAATAAACTTTTATACCTACATACATACAGTGTGAGTTTGATTGCTTTAAATACTTCAATTAAAATTGATTAGAAAAATTTTTTCTAATTTTTTTTCCTCTGTACGCCCTTTTAAATATTTATTAGAAAAATTATAGGGTCGATAATAGGGTAATAAAATTTAGAAAAAAAAAAAAAATTGAAATTGAAAATGTGCAAATGATTATTTATTATTTATCCAAATAATGTGAATTGTGTCAAAGTATTACAGGTGTAGTGATATCCTTGACCCTTAAAATAATAATAAAAATAAATTCTTCAATAGATTTTCATGTAATATTAAACCATACACATGTACATTTCTTTAAAAAGCTAAGAAAAACATAAAATAAATGAGAATGGGTGTATACATGTTTTGATATGTATTTTTTTTTTTTGTTTTATTATTAAGGTACCAAATATGTAATTAAATTAAAAATACCCTACCCCATATGAAAATATAATTTATGACTGATAAAAAAAATAATGTTTGTTATAAAAATAGAAAAAACAAACTGAATAAACATTTTCTCTGGTTTTTATTTTTTATTTGTTTATTTTTTGTTGTTGACTGTACGAGTATAATATTGTATAGTCCATTTTTAAAATATTTTTAGTACAGGCCATATGAAAGAGTTCATTATCATCATTTTCATGAGCCATGTACTATTTTGGGAATACAAAAATATTTTACAATTGTATTTAATTTTTCATTACTTCGTCTATGAAAATGAATTTCAAATGACGTATGTTATGTAATAATCGTTTTTCGCTAAATGCAAAGCAAAAGACAATTTTGAATTGCATTATCAGCTGTCAGTTGAATACGTTACATGTATGTACATACGACTTTTTAAATTTATCGTACTCTGCCTGACTGAAAAATGAGGAATGAACAAAAACACCAAAACAAACGAAAATAACCAATTATAAATTAAAACTTGAAGAACTAAAACTTGTTCGATTTGGCAAAGTGTAATGCACGTAAAAAAAAAAGAAAGAAAAATAAGGCCTGTACTGAAAATCATTTAAAAATATAGTATAGAGAGGTGTGGGATGTAATATCAAAAGATAATGAATATTTCAATGCCATTAATAAATTTAAAATAGAAAAAAAAGTATAAATAATGAATATACGAAATGATAAGATAAGACAATGTGTTTACAGAGGGACAGAAAGAAGGAAAAGAAAAATTATTTTATTCTCTACAGGGTGTCAGGTGGAGAACAAATTATAACGAAAGTTAAGGGAAAGAAAAAAACCAGGGTTTCATGAAAATAAAATTAAAAATCATAAAATTGTCTGTCCATACGCCATTTCGTAATACCCTCATGTCTATAAGAAAGGACAAAAATAAATGGATAATAATTTGAAATTGTATGCATTGACCAATTTATCATTGTCATTCCTATTTCCTTCGAAAATGTCCTAAACTCCTAAAATATATTCTAAATTGTGTGTATGTTTGCATGGGGTATAATTGATTATCCGGTTATTTTCCTGCTACAATTCTTTAAATTTTTGTTTTATTATTAGAAAATTAAAAAAAAAAAATAAATAAAAAAGTGAAATATGTACGTTTTTTTACATTTTAAGATTCGTGGTACATTAAAATCATGGACGAAATTATGGTGTGTTTTAAAGCCAGGATTATTATTATTATATAAAAGTCCAAAAACGAAAAGTAGTCATTGGGTTGGTACAATATTATTAACATCATGTCAAGTTATTGAACGTCCATCCAAAAAAGATGGCTTTTGTTTTAAATTATTTCATCCATTGGAACAATCAATATGGGCACCAAGAGGTCCGGATAAAGAAACAATTGGTAAATTATATATAATATAGAATGATGTTTAATTTTTATTGTAACAAAAAAAAAAAAAAAATACATTTTCTTTTAATTGTTTTTGTAGGTGCTGTTGTTCAACCTTTACCAACATCGTATTTAATATTTCGTGCACCAAGTCAAGCAGCTGGTAAATGTTGGATGGATGCATTAGAATTATCATTACGTTGTTCAGCATTACTATTACGTTCAAATAGTAATTCTGGTACTGTTAATAATACTGAACAAATACAATCAGTTGGTACATCAATAACATCACATGAAACACAATGGTCAGAAGCTGATTACGAAAAACATTTTGATGATCATGGTATGTGTATACATGTGATTTTGTTTTTAAATTTTTTATTTCAATTTTATTAATTTAATTTTTTAAAATTAATATTCTAACAAAAAAAAAAATATATATTCAAAAATAAAAAAATATATCGAATTGTAAAAATTAGGGGAAAAAATCCATAATATTGATAAGCCAATATTTTTATGTCGATATATTCCGCCAACACCAACACCACCATCATCATCATCAACAGCAACAATGCCATCACAATATTTTGATAAATCAATTACACAATCTACAATGTTATTATCAACACCAGAACCATCAATTAATAACAATGGCAATTCAAGAGATAGCAGTACAGTTAATAGTAGTGCATGCCCAACACCGACACCAATATTTCATCAATTATTTTTAGCTGTATCACATTTAGAGCGTGCAATGTCAAAATCACCAGAATTAATTAAACAAAAATTTTTACATAATATTAAAACAAATAATAATATAACACATCATCGTCGTAATTTAAATATGAAACGTTCATCTAGTCGTGATGTTAATTTAAGTGATGGTATATCAACACCAGATTTTTCACCACCAATAACACCGATAAAACGTGCAATATCATTTAGTGCATTACCAAATGCGACAGATGATACAACTGACGATACTGGTACAACCGGTACAAATGGTGATGGTGGTACACCAATATCATTAACAAAATTACGACGTAAAAGTACACCAGCATCATTAATACATCATCGTTATCAACGTAAAAAACGTTTAGTACATAAATTATCACCGAAAAATCGAAATAAACAATTTCACAAGATAAATGGTATCAGTAAAAAAAAAAAAAAAAATAAATAAATAGAAAAAATTAAATCTTGTATACATACTTGGGTACATATCGCTAGAATATTTTCGCTACTCAGCTTTTTATTGTAGTATTCCAGTAATTGATGTGTTGGCTTTTATTTTATCAGATATTTTTGTTTTATTTTTAGTTTTATTTTTTTTTTTTTTTACCTGAAAATTAAATAATTAATGGGAATAATCTATTAGTTATGCAAATAATTGACTCTGACAAGGCAAAGATAAATAACCCAATAAAAATTGTGATAAGCAAAAATGAGAACTCAGTATTAAGTTTATTTTCTTTCATTTTTTTTTTAAATTTTATTTATGTTGTCGGACAAAAAATAATTCAAAATTTCTCGTAAATTAAAACAAAAAATCGAAGAATCTCCTTTGGTGGCAAAATGACCTACAAAATTTTATAAGTAGAATTCATGATTTTATGTTTAAAAAAATATTGCCATTGTGGTATTGCTAGAAAATAAACATTTTAGAAAATTTTAAATTCGCTAAATGTTCCAATTTTAAATTTTTATTTAATTTCAAAGATTTGGATGGTGACAGTCAAAATGAAGGTGCAGCTGCCATTATGTCTGGATTGGAAACTGAATCGGAATCAGATGTTCCAGATGGAACTATTGAACAAGTAGATGATCAACAAGAGGAGACACCATATGTTCATTTACCAGAAGAAGAATTTGGTGCAGTAAGTTTTAATAAATTTTGAATTTTTTTATGAATATTTTAAAAATATTTTTCTATTGAATTGATTATAGGCCGGTGAACAAGTTGCCGAATTACCAGAAGAACAAAAAAGTCTTATATGGTTTTTAGTTAAACAAGTGCGTCCTGGTATGGATTTAAGTAAAGTTGTATTACCAACATTTATTTTAGAACCGAGATCATTTTTAGATAAATTAGCAGATTCATATTATCATGCTGATGTTTTATCAAAGTAAGTATGCACAACTAAAAAAAAAAAAAAAAAAAAAAAAAATGGAAAATTTGCATCACTACATCAAATTTATTTTATTTTTATTTATTTATTTTTTTTTTTGAAGGGCTGTTCTTGAAGATGATCCATTTACACGTATGAAAACTGTTGTACAATGGTATATGTCTGGTTTTTATAAAAAACCAAAAGGTTTAAAAAAACCGTATAATCCAATATTAGGTGAAACATTCCGTTGTTATTGGGAACATCCAAATGGTAGCCGTACATTTTATATTGCTGAACAGGTATCACATCATCCACCAGTATCAGCATTTTATGTAACAAATCGACAAGATGGTTTTTGTATTAGTTGTAGTATATTAGCTAAATCAAAATTTTATGGTAATAGTACATCAGCAATATTAGATGGTATTGCAACATTAACATTATTACCACGTGGTGAAAGTTATACATTAAGTGTACCATATGCACATTGTAAAGGTATATTAATGGGTACATTATCAATGGAATTAGGTGGAAAAATTTCAATTGATTGTGAAAATACTGGCTATAAAGCTGATATTGAATTTAAATTAAAACCATTTTTGGGTGGTTCAGAATATACGAATTTAGTTACTGGACGTTTAAAACTTGGTAAAGAGACATTAGCTACAATAAATGGTCATTGGGATGGTGAAATACGTATTAAAGATACAAGAACTGGTGAAGAGTCAATATTATTTTGTGCAACGCCAGAAACAAAATTGAAACGTTTAAAACGTTATGTTGTACCAATTGAATATCAAGCTAATAATGAATCAGAACGTTTGTGGCAGCATGTATCAGCTGCAATAAGACGTGATGATCAAATAGCGGCAACAGAAGAGAAAACAGCATTAGAGGAAGCACAACGTGCATCAGCTAAAGAACGTAAAGCAACATTAAGTGAATGGGAACCATCACATTTTCAACAGGATTTAGTAACAGGAAAGGTAAGAAAGAATTTATCAAATTTATTATTGCTTTTTTTAAAATTTTGTATTCTTGTATATATTTTTATAGTGGGTTTATAAGTATGCTGATTTACGGCCATGGGATCCACGTAATGATTTGAAACAATTTGAATATAATTATCGTATACAAACAAAGACTAGACATCAAGCGCCAATGGTTCGAACAGCTAGTATAATTAGTTCAGAACCGATAGCAATATTAAAAGCTGATTCTCGTTCATCATTAGTTGCATTAAAACAACAACAGCATCATCATCAAAAAAGTAAACGAAATGTTATAAATCCAAAGCGTTCTGGCGGTCAAGAATCAACACCAGAACATGGTGAACAAAATTCAGATTCTAGTCAATCAAATGATAATACTGGTAGAGCAGATGTAAATGTTGCTAGTACTCATCATTCAACTGGAATTGCATATACAAAGAATAAAAAGTATTTACTAAATTTTTTGAATAAATAATTTAAAAAAATTAAATAAAAAAATAAAACTATTTGATTTTGTTTTTGACTAAGATTTTATCTAATTTATTTTGACTGAATTGTGTATTTCTGTATTTTTGTATTTTGCTTTTTTTTGTTTGTTTTTAGGCTTATGGAATCTTTAGATAAAATTAATAAAACATTAGAAGATCATTCACGACGTTTGGCTAATATTAATGTTAATTTAGAGAGGCTATCATATGCTCCTTCATATAATAAAGGAATACCAGGGTCATTTGGTTATAATCCAAATTCAATTATAAATAGAATGCATTTAAAAACAATCGGTTATATATTATTAGGAATTGTATTAAGTATATTTGTAAGGTATATATTAAAAATTTAAGAAATAGTCATGTAAAAAAAAAACATAGTCATACATATTATGTTAAAAATTATGTGTTTATGTAATGGGTATAGTAGCAATGTAATACATACAAAAATTATTATTAGAAAAAAAAAAGCATAAATTCAATAATGGACCACTGCCTATTTGATGCGATATTTGGCTTGAGATCATAATACGCTGGATATCGCATCAAATAAGCAGTGATATATTTTTGAATTTAAATACAAAATTAAAAATGTATGCGGAAATTAAATGGTTTAAAAAATTTTTTAAAAATTATAATCCATATATACAATAAATGATAAAATATCATTGCTTGAAAAAAATTAAATAGATAAACTATGCAATTTTTAAAATTACACATAAATACACACACGTTTCATTAAAGGAGAATGAGAAGCAATTTTTGGTATCCAAATGAACAATCGTCTTATTCATAATCATCAAATAACCATCATTTTCAGATAATCTACGTACAAAAATATTAGTGATTCTATTTGATGTTATCTCGCTGAAATTCATTTGGATATCAAGCAATGCATAAATTCACCCATTCACTTTACTATCGTAATTCTTACACTTGCAAGTCTTAAAAAAATAAACTCTTTTCTTATACTTAAGGCACTGTATGCGTACATATGTACATACAAAATTTATGAAATTTAAAAATTTAAAATAACACACTTTTGGTTTTTTTTTAGATTAAATATCGATTGATGGAGCGTATAAATTAAAAATAAATTTAATAAAAGTAAAAAGTAAAAAGAAAAAAAATTGAATAATTAAAAACAAATGTATTAGTGTGATATTTAAGAAAAATGAAAAATAAAAAAAAATTTTCAGATGAAAACATAAATTAAATCAAATTTAAAAGAATGCAAATAATTTTGAGTATTTGTCATCTTTTTCCTAAACTTAAAAGAAATAGATCGAAAAATAAATTCTAAATATTCAAGAAAATATTCAAAACAATTATTTTTGAAAAATTCGAATAAAGAGAAAAATTACTCAAATAAATTTATGAAATTTAAATATGCAAATGCTTTATTAGTAAAATAAATGCCAATAGGAAAAAATATCAAATTTAAAATTATTAAAAAATCACATCGAGTGCATCAATGAAAAAAATTTTTTTTTGTTTTATTTTAACAATATTTTGAATAGTAAACGAATTTTATTCATAGTAATAAAAATATATACATATATTTGTGATTCTTTGTTATTTAATGTAAAAAAAAGAGAAAATTATATAAATTATTAGGTTTTATTTATAAAGTGTTTTTAAAACGTACACAACTAATGAAGGATTGCAGTTTGATTTAATATTGAGTTAGAAAAGAAAAACTTTATAAATGAAAATGATAAAAGAAATATGAGTTACTAATATGGTAATAAGTTTTTGTTTTTCGTTTTTGTATTTAGATATTTTGTTTTTTTTTTTTAATTGTTTTTGTTATGTTTTATTCATATTCAAGAGTAAAATTTATTGTATTTAATTTTTTTTTTGTTTATAAATTTTTGTTATATTGTATTATAAAAAAATAAATAAATGAATAAATTAATTGTTTTTTTATTTTTCGCTTTTATTTTTTATTTTTAAATAAAAATTTAAAGATAAATATACAATGTAGTTGTAGTAACCTGTAGTTCTAGTTAAGCTGAGGAATATGGTAAAAATAATAAATGTTTCTATATGTTTAACTTAATGATAAATTTAAAAGAAAAAATTAAGAAATTTACTGATTAAATCAATTGAGAAAAAAAAAAAAATACGTAAATATTTATTAGCTATATACATACAACAATAATAGTATAAATGCATAATAAAGTAAAAAATATACATTTGTAAATATCGAATACTGAGATATTTAAATAAATAAATAAACATTTTAAAAATTCATTCTTGTAAAACTTTTTTCAAAAGTATTTATTTATTTTTTTTTATCATTATCTCATCAACATATGTACATAATATTGTATGATGGTCAAAATAGCCTTTTTATCCATCTTAGGGCATACGAACCTATAATGATGTACGAAAGTTCAAAATGCGTTGTAGATCGTAATGGTATTATATTTATTAAATACTTAAGGACAGCCTTTTACAAAAATCATGTAAAATAGCTCCTACTCGTTTAGTCACTGGAATCGAGATGTAGATGCTATATTTAAGTTTTAGTTACATTTTAAAAATATCAATTATGTATTTATGAAAACTAATTAGCATTATTAACATACAAAAACTCGAATATTTGGAATGTATATGCAAATGTATATATTCATATGTGGAATTGTATATGCAATTTAACAACGTGGACATTAAATTGAAAAAGTTTACAAATATAGCCTGTATGCAAAAATGTCTGAGATTTACGACAATTTTGAAACGACCGTGATGGTGTTGGGTTGCGTTTATATTTTTTTTGATAAAAATCTTGTAAATCTGATAAACGTCCTGAATTATTTTTTACATTCACAAAAACAAAACAAAATGCCACAAATTATTATAAAAACATTTAATATAAAAAAAGGCATAAACATAAATATTACATTTATTGCAACATTATAAAAATTTTCCATTTGTTTCCTATTTGTGAATATTTTTCTTTTTTTAAAAAAAATATTTTAAAATATTTTCCTACGATTTTTTAACCATGTAACTTTAACATCATCGTTATTATTATTATTATTATTATTGCCATTACTATCATATACTATTTTGCTTTTCATTTTTTTCCCATTTGTATTAACAGATTTATATTGCATACATGGATTGTTTTGTTATATAATGCCGTAATACCCATAATATTTTTAAACGAAGACAAATAATAACAATAAAATGAAAAAATAAAAATAAAAATAAAAAATAACGAAAACTAGAAATAATAAACCAATATCCATAAATGTAACAAATTTATATGCATATGAGAAATATATAAAAATTTTAACGGATTAAAATTTATTCAAAGGTATTCAACAGTGAGTTTATATGTATGTAGTATTACAGGGTTTTCGAAACATCAGTTTACTGTCGAAAGTTTAAAATGTTCCACGTGGCATATCGAGTGCAAGAAATTTGAATATGTTTAATCTCATGTTATTTAAGATTACCGACGTTGTCCGTGACGAGTTTCAAAATTTATGGTCTTTTGACACTGGCTTATTTTCAAGCTTAAAAATATGTAGTTGACGAAAAAAATGTAAAAACGCGTACTCTATGTGGATATTGTAAGCAACCTCCCTATTCTAGGTAATAGATTAATAGGTATTAAGCTGTTAAGCTAGTTAATAATTTTCAATTAATAGAAAATTTTCTATTTCACTTTATAGCTAAAAATTTATTGGTCTGTGGTCAATTTCAATATAAATTTGATTTGGCTTTGCATTTTTGCCTCTATGCAATGCCTTTACAAAGCGTTGTTTGAATAAGTTTGGGTAACCCTGTATTTTTCAAATGGGATCGGATAGGGCATAGGTATGCAAATAATACATTTATATTTTTTTTCGTATTTTGTTATTAAATTATTAATAATTTCCTGAAGTTATCCATCACATTATTATTATTATTATTACACATAAAAACAATAAAAACGATAACAATAAAATAAAATTCAAAAAAAAAAAAGAAGGAAAACGCATAATAAAATTAAAATAATAATAAAAAAAAAAAACAATGAGCCTCATAAATAAATAACATTTCATATTTGTATAAAGCATAAGTATTGTACATTCGTATATGTGCGATTTGATGAACATTGTAGCGTATAAAGTTGTATTGTTTTTGTAACAAACGTAATATACGCATTCAGTATATGAATAAGTATACTAACAATATTTTTAAAAATAACGATATATCTAGCTACGTTTTTGTTTCTTTTCTTATAAATCGCAAAATAAAAACGTAAACAAAATAACTAAAGAAAATCGAAAAAAACAATGAAAAAAAAATTTTTTTCGACCAGAAAAACAAACAAACAAAGTAAACTATACAAAAGGCAAAACAATAAGAAAACAACAATTTTTATAAATAAAGTAATTCCCATTTTTCTTTCCTTCATTTTTTTTTGTTTTGTTTTTAAATTTATTTTTCAAATCGTTAAATATTCTAATATTCTATACTGAAAATAAACAAAAGATTTATTTCATTGAAAAATGGCAGTTTAAAAAATGAACAAAATAAAATAAAAACAAAACAACTTAAAAGGAAAATTTAATCGTATAAATCAATTTTAAGGTTATTAATACAGGACACTACTGCGAAACACGGTAGATATATAGGTGCTTGGAAATTTTTATACTGTGTAGAACCGTGTAGTATATTAGACGTCAGAGCAAGTTCAAATGAGGTGGGTGGGGGAGGAGAGAGGGAAGGGTTAGATCCCAGAAATTTATTAAAAGCAAAATTAAAGTTTTCCATAAATATTTGATTGTGTTACATGTAGATTTAAATGATCGTGTTATGTGAGGATATCTGTAAATATCTGACCATTAAATGAACATTTCTGAAAATATCTGATCATATTGAGGTAAAACTAAGTTATAAATGGGTGTATTGTGCCATGATATTCATGAATATTTGATTGTGTTAGGACGAATTTAGATCGTATACGGCCATATTATTTGGGATTTATGGTAAATATTTGATCGTTTGTATAAAATCGATACCGTCTTGTAGAATGGATGCTTGTATGCTATTTAGAATTATATAATATTTTATGGCTTAATAATAATAAGGCAAAATACGTGAAATGGATTTTATGTTTTTTGATTTGTTTGTTTTTTTTGTTTCTAACAAATTTTTTGATGTTTTTATTGAATTGAAAAAAAAAAATCAAAACAAAATAATGCAAAAAAAAAAAATCCCTAAATCAAAAGAAAAACAAAAAGTCGAAGAAAAAAATAAAATGTACATAGATATATACGAAAAATTTTGATGGATTTGAAAAAGAGTAGAAAATGAAAATCCTTCTGAATGGTTGATGATGATGAATTTGAATACATAAAACAAATGCTAGGAAACAAGAAAGCAAAAAAAATAAAAATAAAAATGATTTCTTGCCTTTTAATATACACCTACATACAATCGTGTGTGTATGCAACAAATAAGGTATTATCATGATGGTGAATAAATCATAATAATAAAAGTATGAAAACAAAAAGCAAAATATACGAAAATATTTTTTGAAAAAAAATGATGGCATGAAAATATTATTTTTATAATTCGTTATGAATTTGAAAAATAAAATACAAAAAAAAAAAATTGTTTTTTTTTTCCTTTCATTTCATTTTATTGTAAGATTTATATTATCAGTATAAAAATTTTTCACGTTTAAAATTTTTAAATTCATAAAAATTGTACTCTACCTTTGTTTTTCCCACACATCATCCCTCACATCATCCACACAGCTACATACTTACAAACTGTAAAAAACAAAAAATCATAAATCAATGCTAATGATACAACTGAGCTTTTTATAATATTCAAGTGAGAAAATACAGAAGAAAAACAAAAAGAAAATTTTCTGTTCTTTTATCCCAAAGGATATGGAAATTATTATCCGTACATTTACTTCTTACCGATTGTATTTTATTTTTTATTCAATAGTTTTTATATACACATACATATGTATATATTTTATTTCTTAATATTGAACATATCATTATACTCAGATAAACGAAAATCAAAAAAAAAAAAAAAAAACATAGAAGTGATATAATCGCACTAATATTAAGTGAAACATAACAAAAAAACGAAATAGCAGAAGATTCAAAAGAAAAAAAATAAAAATATTTTAAAATTGGAAAATTAGCGTATTCGATTTTCTTACCTTTGCCTTTTTTTTGTTTTAAAGATCTGTGTTTGTGTTGTTCCAGGGGTTCCGAACTTTTAGAACATATTAGATGAGCACTTTATGATATCTCCTTATTTGTAATAAGCTGCTCCCCGATTGAAAATTACCATGGACAAAAAAGTTGATTGGCGTATACTTATTATACATCATACTTCGTACATTCGTTTTTTTGCAATTAAAATTTTTCTATACTTTATGTAGCTTCCATAAGATTATTCAGTTGCATATAAATAGTGTACAGAGTATAAAAGCGAAAAGTTGAGAAACCCCTTGTACTATAGCCAATTTTTGTTTATCATTTAATATGTTTATCGCTTATAATTTTTTATTTATTTATTTATTTTTTGTTTGCTTTGTTTTTCTTTTCGATAATTGACGATTATTATCTTCAGTTATTTTATTACAAATTGATAGTATCACGTTATACTCTATTAAGGATCTAAATAGCGCGATATTAAAATGATGAGCATGTATAAATGCTTGTTTTTCCACATTATACGTATACAAGCTAAATGATGATAGAAATTGTTATATCCGTGATTGTATTGCATATTTGTATACAGGTAAAAACGATTATATTTTATTTTTATGATTATTACTCGATTATACTTTGTTCATTTGAATTTTATACACAAACGTGGATATGTGTGTAAAAGAACAAAAAAAAAAAAAAAATGATATCAGGAATTTAAAATAAAAATCGTTAAATTTTATGTTCATTTTTAACAACAAGTAATGGGAGGAAAAGAAGTCTTTTAATACCATCGGGTCCATATAGGATATACCTATAGAGTATATAGGTAAATTATAGGAAGAAATCATTGGCAATAGTCAATTTTATGATTTATTTTATTTCTCTGATTTTTCTACTATTTACTATTTTTCTTTTATTAATAGATGCACGTACGATGCGATACCTTTTTAATCCCATTTAATGTGCATATACGATTTAAATTGATGTTAAAGACTTATTATAGATTGGATTCCAGTAAATTGAAATTGGGAAATTGTAAATTGGAAAATTTTGGATTGTTCACTTGAATGAGAGTGGATTAAGAAAATCTTTAAATATTTTAAGTTTCTTGAAGAAAAACATTTTTTTAAAATTTTATTTATACTAAAGACACACATTTAATTTTGATATTGAAGTCTTCAAAATTATGAGTATACTTCTAATTTTAAGCTTAGCATTGCCTGAATATCAATAATAAAGTCTAGATTTTATAACTACATTATGGTATTCAAAATCAAAATTATTTTGCCAGTATAAACACAATATCGACGAGTTATTCGTAGTTTTATGAAATTTTCTTCGTATCTGTTTGTAAAAATATTTAAAAAATTGAAAATTTAAAGAAGTTAATTTGAAATTTTCGAAAGAGCCACAACAATTAATACCAAAACCATGAAAAACAAGTGTGTTAGATCAATTCTATATGCTACGAATTAGATATCGAATACTAATTTAATACTAGCTAATATCAATACTAGCAATATTTATATATTTTGAAATTAGATGAGTGGCCATTAATGTTACTTATTTAATTATTCAGAATTGATCTTGGCTTATTATGTAATCCTTTAAAACATTCAACTTAAATGGTTATCTTATTACAACCTATATATAATTACAATTAATTTACGAAATACCACATTTATCGTTGCACAATTTTGTGTATCTTTTATTTTTCGAATTTTCATCATATTTTCTCTCTTGTCCAATTAAAAGAAAAAAGTATAAAAATTTTCCTCATTATCAATTTTACTTTGTACAATTAATTATCAAAATAATTAAAATACTTTCTTTTTGGTTTGAAAATTTTATACAGTTTCCTTTTGTGTGAGTATTTAAACCTTTATACTGCTGCTCTGTTATACATATGTATGTACATACATATATCAATCCTATTAAAATGCATTTTATATCTGAAATAAAATTATTGTATGAGTAAAAGCAAAAATGTATTCTATATATGATTTTATCTTTAATGTTATGTATACCATTCTGTCTTTTTAAAGGTGTGGTATTTTATATGTACGTAAATGTGTTGATGTTCGTAATTATTTTAATTAAAACGAAATTATTCAATATGACCAAGAGTTTCGAACAATAATACTTAGATAATTATAATGTGTGTGTGTGTGTGTGCTTTTGTAGATGAAATGCACATTTTACTTATACACGTAAAACGAGGATATCTGTGCTCTGCTATGTATCAAAGTTCTTCGTATGTACAATGATCAGTCTCTTGTGAGAATTCTATATTATATATGTACATATGTATATACAGTGCCGTATGGCTTTACATACATACATAGTTATCTTATACGTACACGTATACAATTTCAATTTTATATGTTTAGTCCTTAGGCATAAATTCTTAAATTTTAGATTCATTTTTGATATTATACCTTTAGATGTAGGTATATAATAAAATAGGCTAGACTACGTGTACGCTGTAAATATTGGGTATATTTATAAGACACAAAATTAAAATAAATTAAAAAAAAAAAAGTTGAATTTATTTATTTATTTTTTTTTCATCTTTGTAATGAAAATTTTTCAAATATTTAATTACAGAATGAACCATATGAAGCATCAATAAATGTCATTGGGTTATTATGATGAAACGAAACCAAAAAAGAAAACTATTATAAAAATCACTAACGATTTTTTGAATTTGGCCCATACTAAAATGTTTCAAACTTTTTAAATTACTTTGAATATTCATACATTAAACGGTATGTTTAATATCTGTTTGATAGTCACATCACTTAAGGCCACAGGTCATTATAAATATAAGATACGACAGTGGATGGTCAGGGTGGAAAAGTTCAAATAATTTTCTATTATTTTTAATTCCAAATTACTTCAATAAGATATGTATGTGTGTTTGAAATTAAAAGAAAAAGGATTACACATCCAAGCACTTTCAAAAATTGATAGAAAATCATAGGCTCATCATAAAGAAATGAATGATACAGTTTCTGAAAGGGAATAGATTAGAAGTTCTTTAAAAAATATATAAAAAAAATATAAGGAACATAAAAACGATAAAAATGTTTTTGTTTTAGATCATAAAAACTCCAGCTTTAGTTTTATTATTTTTGAAATTTTAAAAAATGTTTGAAATTTTAAATCAGCATTTTAAGTTTTAATCCAAGTCCATATTGTGTGAGGTTTTTGTTTTTTTTTTTTAAACTTGAAACGTGCTTGAAACTAATCTTACATCCGAACAATATTATTTTTTAATTTTTCCCCACATTCACAAAGTTTTAATTATTAGGACTCAAAATAGAGTGTCGTTGCTGTTTGTATAAATATCTGTTCTGTGATAGATATTCTAGACTCTAGACTTTGCATAAGTGTTTGTGTATCTAAATTTTTTTTTTTATATCGCAACATAAATAAATTCCTTTTTAATTCAGGTTTTTTGTCGCTTTTTTTTATATTCCTTCTGCTACTTGTGTATGGTCGCTTATGTATGTGTATGTGATGCACATGAATTTATAAATTTGGCCTAAAGCTTTGTATAATATTAAAGAAATTTTTTTTTTTGGAGTTTTTGTTTTGTTTTGAAAGTTTCATTTATACGTATGTGTAGGAGTAATGTTGTATCATTGCACAGGTTATATATGTACACATTAAATATGCATAGAGGAGAGACTAATAGAAAACTAGAAAAAAAAAAAAAAAAAAACGGAAAATAAGCATAAATTAAAACAGTAATAAAATTGTGATCATAATATGTCTCCTGATATTCAGATTAAAAAAAAAAAACCAAAATAAAAACGATATGTGGAAAGAAAAAAAATTAATTGTCTATAGACATTTTATTGTACATACATGTGTGGTGTTGTGAATAACAACACATTTGTCTACATTAATAATACGATAATTTTTGTTGCCCAAAAATACAGATACATAATTAGATATTTATACATGTGAAGTTTATTCCATATGTATGTTGAATTGGACATGTATGCCTTATTTAGATATACTCGTATATACGATATTCTAGAATCTAGAAATTGTACACAATTTTTTATACTACCTTTTAATTAAGACTAATTGAAAAAAAATTTTTTTTTCCTATTTTCATTAAAAATTTTGTAATGTTTTTTTTTTTTTTTTTGGTTTGATTTAATTTTTATTTGATTTTGTATTAATAAGATTTTAATTACATGAACTTTTTAATTTAATTTAAAAATAATAAATACTACTCTATGTCATACATGTCCTACATACATACATATGTACGTTATAATTTTAGATCAATTTTAGCATGTTTTATTAAAATGTTATTTAATTGTTCATAATAATGAGTATACATATGTATATACGTTGTTGTTGTTGTTGTTGTTTCACGATACTCTAGTTTTTCAAATTGTACACGCATGTATACAGATTGTTTAGTATCTGTATGTATTAAATGTGTCCGTATAACAAAATATGTATGAGTACATAATTCTCTAAATAATGTAATTTAAATTTTCGTCATACTACATGTTAAGCACTTTTTGGTACTGGTAACCTTCGTAAAGGTTGTTTTTCTCACAATTTTACAGCTCTACGTAAGCGAAAGTCTCTTTAATAACTTGTTTCCATTTTGTCTTATCTTTCATCCTTTTGCCATGATTATGTACATTTAATAGATGTAAAAAAAAAAAGTAAAATAAAAAATTAATTTTTGTTAGTTAAATTTCAAATAATTTTTTTTGTATTTGGTTGCTTTTATTTAATTTTTTTTTGGATTTCTATTTTTATTAGTACTTTTATATATTTTTTTATTTGGTATTTAAATTTACACAGCATTTTTTTCTTTTAACTTTCTAATCCTTACGCTCGTTCGTAGAACAGCAAATAGGCACTAGATGAAACCGATACATTCTCAGACAAATCATCACTGACTATATTATTATTAAATTTATGCCATTTTTTTTGTTATAGGATGCTTACATAATGCAACATAATGACCACCCGCAGTTGAACCCATATGATTTGAAATTGCATATAATGTGTACAAAACGTTTGTACTTGGATTTGATGCATACGGTGTCATATTCAATTCTCTTTTTGATTTTAATCAAAAATTCATAAATCATGTTATGTTAATACCGTTTTAAACGAGATACACTTGTATATAAAATTCATGTAAGTGAAAAATTTCAAATGTGTAGATGTTTGTTATGGATGCTTGTATGTCTGTACATATTCGTATGTGTATGAATTTATCCGTTGGCTGTTTTGTGAATTTTATGTAATATTTAATAATAATTATTTTATTAATATACCGTCTAGAAATGGATGTAAAACTATAAGAATCGATTATATAAATATACGTGTGTATCGTATAAACTATGGTAATCCATGGATATATCCATAAAGAAGAATTAATTTATTTATAATAAAAAAAAAAAGTTATTTTATACGAATAAAGATAATGTAAGGCACCTGAGACTAAAATATTTTATGCAACATACATGCAATGCGTTCGTATGTGTGTGAAATTTTTTTTTATTTACAATATCAACTAAACTGCTCAGGTATCATACTCTATATATCTACATATTTGTGTATACGTATTTAACGTAAACATTTCATTTCATTCACAACAGAACGACAGTTTAGTTTTAAAGTGATTAAGGCAAAGTTGTTATATTGTTTTTCTTATTTTTAGTTTTACAGTTCAAAATTAATTTAATTAAACACAAAATTCCTAATTGAAAATTTTCAAAATATGTAATTGTAAAATTCATAGTATCACAAATCATTTTAGAAAATTAAATCAAAATATTAAGGGCCATATTCATCAATAAGGTTTGAATTTAATGCTATTTTATATATGTATACGTATTTTCGAAATTTTCTATTCATAATTTTCTTATATGCAATGGTTGTACATGAAAGGACAGACGATTTTCGTAGACAGTATACAAAATTATGGTAACGTATTTTTTTAAATTATATAGGAATTTCTACGTAATATATGTAATATAACTATAATATCAATTCGAATACTAGGAGTAATGTCAACGGCTAATTTTATAAACTGAAAATCATTAATAGACAGAGTATAAAATTTTGATTTTCATTCAAAAAAAAAAAAATTTTTTTTTCTCTTTTTTTATTTTGTTTTATACTTTCTTTCTTTTTGTTTTCTATTTTGCATAAATAATTTATTGTATTTACATTTTATGTATGCTAAATATGCAAAAAAGAACAAAAAAAAATACATGTTACTATTGTGAAATATAATATTTCATATATATTGAATTGTTCTCATAGGACATCATATAGAAAATCCATATCACATATAAATATATGTAAACATTGTAATATACACATGTATGCGATTTTGTGTATATAGTATGTGTAGGATAAGGTAAAGATGTTTTTTTTTTTTTGTTTACATATACATATGTAGTTACATATATGGAGGTATGATGAAAATGGTATTGTATATGTATATGTAATGTTTTAAACATTCATTCATTCCCTTTTCTACATAGATGCTTTATGAATTCAACAGCAAAAGAAAGGAAAAGTAAAAAAAAATAAAATATAAAAAATAAAAACAAATCAAATAAACATACATTTCATATGCATGCACTACAATTCAAAAGAAAAAGAAAAGAAAAATTTCAAAAAATAAAACGAAGATTTTCAAATTCTTAAGAACAAATATTCTCAAATGATTATTTCGAAAATAAAACAAAAACAAAACTTGTTATAGACGTTAAAAAACGCATACATATATATAAAAAATTTTCTTTAACTTTGTTTTTATTGATTTCAAGAAAATCTTATTTCATTTCTTTTTCATGTGCATTTTTGTTTAGAATACAAAAAATAAATAAATAAAAAAAATAAAAGCATATACAGTCACCATATGATACATGTGATGACTATCAACATTATTAAAAAATTTCTTTATGTCAAAAATAAAGATTTCAAAGAGGGCGAATTTTAAAATAGCTATTGAAGATCATTGATCAATATGATCATAATTTGAAAATTCGATGATGTTATAATAGAATTGAATTGAAATAGAAATAGAATATTAGAATTGTATACTGGTCAAAAAGTATGGAACTAGAAAAATCGATCTAAATACTCCGTTACTTTTTTTAAATTATACATATGATCAACATTTTCTTCAGAAGTTCATCGTTTTTGGCTTTTACTGTACTACTGTGTATGTGAAAAATAGAAAATTTGACAAAGGAATTTTTTTATATGAATGAACGAAACTTTAAAGAAATAAAAAAATAGTAAGAAAAATAAAATATGAAATGTAAAAAAAAAGGAAAAAACAATAAAAATATCTTTCTATTTAAAAAGGAGAATTTTTATATAGATTTTTCCTTTTGTATCTTATAAGTGTGTTGCATTATGACATTTTTCTTTTCTTTCTCAATAGAGAGAAAATATACATATGAGTTTTTTCTTGTATTATATTATTTTACATCTGGGGTTTTCCAAAGGATAAAAATTTTCAGAATATTGCACTCAGATTTGATGCATATGTTTATAGCAGGAAAGGTAAAAATATTGCAATTGTTACAAAAAAAGGAATTTGCAAAAAAAAAAAAGAAAAAGAAAATTATAATAAAAAAGATACAAATATGTATGTATGGCGATTGTGAATTTTTTTCTTGTGTTAGTTATAATTCATATGAATTTTCATAAATTTAAATTTTCTTTTTCTGAAAGGTAACGAAAAACATTTAAATCTTTTTTTTTTCAAATTCTTACAACATTGAAATTACATGAAAATCGAATAGTTCAGAAATATTTAAAATTAAAAAAAAAAAAAAAAAATCAATTTCTTTGCTAATTCAAAAGTCAGAAATTTTTTGTTCGTTTCTTCAAAATGCATTTAATCATTTTTTTGATTTTTTTAAAATTTTATTTTTGAAAATTTTAATTACATGATATCCACATTTGTTACCCATCACCATATGATTTTCATATTACATGATTTGAATAAAATCCCGGAAAATCGTGTGAATGAGAAATAAATCAAAAATTCAAAATCATTGAAGTTGCATCTGATCGCCATTAATACGTAATTACACTTACTTTAAAATTATATATTTAAAATGATTTCATCAATGGTATTTGGACTGTAGCTGATCTTACGTTTTTTGACGAGATTTTCAAATTATTAACGTATCTGAGCGCTTGGTAGACATATTTCGAAAATATCAGTAATGTAACGATCTCGTCAAAAAATGGCGATCAATTACCATTTTGACTTATATACCTTCGTTAGTATGAATTTATCCTCTATATATGTATACCGTGTACATGCTTACTTTTAATTGAAAATTTTCCATTAAATGAAAACATATACATACATACATACACATTTTCGAATTTTGTTTTAATTAATGTGTTTGCGTATGTAAAAAATTACCGCATTTTCAAAAAATGAATAAAAGATATCCAATGCGAAAACAAAAGAAATCCATTAAAGTTTCATTTTTCTATGGAAAAAAGGAAAATTTTTGTTAATTATGTGTTTTATTTTCATGTAGTAAAAATATACATATATGTATGTAAAAAAAAAGTGTAAATAAATCTGTTGAAAAGCTGAAAAAGATGAAAAAATAAACGATGAAAATATCAGAAAAATCTGAATGAAATCAAACAATTACGTAATTCTTGCATTTTCCATTGTTTTCTCATTCATGTTACGTATGTGTGCAAAATAATAAGTAATTTGTTTTTTCATTTTATTTCATTTTCTATTAAATTTCACTTGAAATACTTTTCAATTTTTTCGTTTTTTTTGTTTTTATTTTTTGTTTTTTTAAATGTGTTTAGTTATTTATGAACGTATATATGCTCATAATGTGCATGTAAACGAAGTTGCTGTCTTGCATACGTATATATAGGCATCTCACGAATGAAATAGTTCGTAAGATTTAGTGTCGTTCCAGCCAAACAAGATCCAAGTAAATACGTTGATATGTACATATGTTCGTGTTTCGTACATTACACGAAAGGAAAGATGCTAACATAAAAATAGAACGGAATGATAAAAAGAAAAACAGACATAACGGTAATATTTACATATATGCTTTTGAAGTGTCTTTCAAAATTTTTCAACACCAAGGAAAAGAAAATATTGTTCGAAAGATGCCTGTAATTTAAATTATTTATTCGTTTTATATTTTTGTATGTAATAAAAAGATAAAAAACTGAATATATTTCCTTATAAAAGGACAAATAATTTTTGTTCATATTATTTTTGTTGTTGTTATTTTTAACGAAACAATACTGCGTACAGTGTGATACAGAAATACACATGAACACACATAAATACATATGTCCATGCATTTTCCGTATTATGTTTATACATTTTCATACAAATTTTCCGAAGAAAAGGAGTACATTTATATATTTTGTTTTTATTTTCCATTTTTTTTTTTTTTTTTTTTTTTTTTTTTTTTTTTTTTTTTTTTTTTTGGGAAAAAAATAAAATTTACGCTTAACGGTGCATAATTTTACTTTTAAACAAAAATATACAATTATGTATGTGTTGATATATGTATGTATGTAAACGATAATTTGTCTATGATGATTTTTGTGTATGTTTTATGTACATACAGTATGTATGAATAGTCCTAAAAATATATAAGTACATATATAAAGACCTACATTTGCATTGTGTCTTATACACAGAGATTATTGTTTTTGATACAAATATGTATGTGTATGTAAGTGCATAAAATTTTATATTTGTTTGTATTTGTTGCTTTTCTTCAATATACGTTATACAAACATTCAATTGTATGAATTTATTTTTTGGACTGTTGTGTTTTTTTTTTTTTTCAGTTACAAATTTAAAATTTGTGTGTGTAGAATATCTGAATAGATTTTACAAGATTTCACTGTATGAAGAAAAGAAAAACCAAAATATCACTTCTTTGTTTTTTTTTTTTAGAAAAATGTAAACAGTGGTAGTGGTTTATTGTTTGCAGAGTACAGTGTATTTAAAAAAATTTTTTTTTCTGGGGGATAGTAAAAATGTGGTTATAAAAAATTAGAAAAAAAAAAGAATTGAATATGAATGAATCTCCGTAAATCTGATATATGGTACACAAACACATACATTACAGTTTCAATTATGCTAGTATTAGCATTGCATGCACACATAGTGTGTGCATCGAGTTCGAAAGAAGGTCTTAGTTAAACAGAAATCTAAAGGAAGAAATAGATTACCAGGACGATTTCGTGAGACATGCAGAGATAAAACTGAGAAAGATGTCATTATACATGCTGTTGAGCTGAACCGCAACAATTAGAGATTTGAAGCGGAAAGTCAAGAAAAATAGAGATCAAGTTTAAGGTTGTCTTGGATTTGAATTGAGTCTTAGAGCTAAAATGAAGGAGATACTAAATTTTTAGAGCTGATGCATTGAAGCAAATACGTTGGTAAAAACTGGGTTTTTGTACGGTGGAATTTTACATCATCGTGGATATGCTCTGATTGTCCACTCTTGTCGAAGAGCCGATTTTAATGCTACTCCATCTGAATTGGATCTAAGTGTGTATTATAACGAAGTACATTCATTTCGTCCACATAAAGAACGTTTTATTCTTACACAATCACATATGTATGTATGTAAGGTATATATTTTTATTCCATATACTTTGGTACATAAAAGTAAATAAAAACAGTGATTTATTTTTTCAACATAGAAATGGTATGTGGGTAGTATGCTTGAAAAATAGAAAATTTAACAAAAAAAAAAAAACAAAAGACAAAATAGTGGTAGTTTCATTTTCGTATAATAATAATAAGGGGATGTATGAATGTACGTGTATGTGAAATCACAACAAAAAAAGGTGTAAATATAACTTTTATTTTAAAAAAGAAAAATCCTCTTCTATTTTTTGTCATAAATTTTCACAACAGTTTTCATATTGTATACAAGTACACAAGTCATTTTATTTTCTGCTATCTGTTTTTCTGTTTTTCTTTTTCCATTTATATTTTTTTTAACAGGAAATGAACTAGTAAACTACATATTTTTATATTCGTTATAATGTATGAAATGCAAAAAGGAATGAAAAACATTGAAAATAGTAAAATGCAAACACAATATGCATTTATGCATGAGCATAAGTTCGTATTTATTAGTCGTATTTTTGTTTGTTTTGTGTATTTTATTGTATTATACAAAATCATATCTAGATTGTATGTGTGTTTGCGATTATCAAATGTTTGTTTGAAACAAGAAAAAAAAACAAAAACAAAAAAAAACAAATTCACATGATGTGGTTGGTAGCTCGATTGTCCTACTTTCAAAATTGTAAAATATTTGAAAATTATGAAAATCAATATGAAATTTTCTATACTCTGTACACAAAATTCTATTCAATTAAGGACTTTTAGAAGATATGTATGTAAAGTAAAATCATTTTACATTATATAATCATTGTATATTGATATTTAAAAAAAAAAAAATTCTGATCTGATTTTGTATGAAAACTTTAACGATTGTGGTAAAATGACTGCTCGTGAAAATTTCGAGAGAAGAAAAAAGACATAACATATGTTATGTATTCTCATAAGGTCTTAACTAATTAATGTACAGAGTATATGTGAACATGAAATATTTATTAAAAACGTTTGGTAAAGTAATTGTACCAGATATAATTCAAAAAATTTCATTCATGACCTCGTGATTTATCTTCTCGTTCATTAGCATTGTAATCCAAGATATATTTTGGTAATGCGATAAAATGGTGTAAAATGTTAATGGAAAAAATGGATTTTCGAATTTACGATATGTATGTACCTGTGGTTTTTCAATTTTTGGCTTTTGTTTTTTGGAAATCTTTTAATATGTCATTTAGTTTTTTTGGTTTCTTATGGAATCTGTTTCAATCGCGGGTTCATATGGTTCAGTAAGTTGTGAAAAGTTCATTTGGCATTTCAAATTATCCATAAATTGGTCGTTTTGAATTTCTTCAAGATCAATTCAGAACTGTATATATGTATCTGATATATATATATGATATATGTATCTGATGTATGTATCTAAAGTGCCAGATTTTTATTTTTTATATATTAGAAATCATTAAATTTTCCTCTATGCAATTTTTTTAATGAGAAAGTCCTTTTAAATCCTTTCGATAAATTATCGAATTATTTTGTAATTTAAAGTCAATTTTCAGGATGTATAAAAAGTAATCCAATAAAATCCTACATAATAGCCTAATTTTATTTTATTTTTCATTTTTTCTCAATCAAAATCATATTTATATAAAATTGAAAAATGATCATTTAAGAGATATTCATATGTGTGTATGTGAGAAAGATATATGTATGTAAAATATCTTCATATTTAAATTGACTGTTATTTTGATGATGATATTATTATGCAAAAGTTGAAGATATCTTTTCACATAATTCATAATTTACTTGGCAAAAAAAAAAAACTTCTTTAATGAAAATCTTCTTTTAAAAATCCTTAGACTTTATGTATGTATGTTTTTTTCCTGAATAGAAAAAATAAGCAAATAATTTTGGTGAGGGTTTAAAAAATGAAAGGGAAAAGAGATAAAATAAAGCAAAAAAAAAGGTTCACATTGAATTACATTGTAAACAAGAATTTATATATCTCTCTAGGGTAATATTCTAGTGACCTAGAAGTTTATCATTTTTGTTCTTTTTGTTTTTTTTTTTTTTTGGTATTTACGTATTTTGTATATGGAATATTTTTTTTTTAGTATGATGTCAAAGTGCTTTATTCAGACTATTTTAAAAATGATTCACAGTCAATTTAAAAATGAGGAAAAAAAAATGAAAGCAGTAAAGTGTTGGAATTTTTTCCATTTTTTTCTTTGAAAATTATTAAATAATGGAATCTGAAGATTTTAAACAAGATTTTGGTTATTAATTTTTTTTTTTTATCATAAACCATTTAAAAAATTTATTTTAATTTTCCTCTTCCTTTTTATTACCCTTTGAAAAATTTCATATCTAAACGATTTTATTAAGTGTGTGATAATTAATTAAAGAAAAGATATGGAGTATAGATAAATTCTTGAATTCAGTTTGTATGAAATTTATTTCGAATAAATTCGAAAATTTTTCAAATTCGAAAATTTAACAGTAAATGTATTTTTGCTTACATTATTTTGATAAAATTGAAATTAAACAGTAGAATCTGTTCATGTTGACAATTTACTATATAAGAAAATTTAATCAATTTATTTTCTTCTTTTTTTTTTTTTTCTTGGCCAAACGGTTTTTAGAAGAAATGTTGCCTTTATCTATAGTTCATCGTATTTCCTTTTATTTGCAGTGTTTTATGAGTATTTTGTTCCTTAATTTTCATTTTGTAAAACTAAAATGAACCAAATCAACCAATTTGGCCAGAAATCATTGAATTATACAAGTGACCAATTTATACAGATTTCACTGTATACTCTCAGCAATAAACAAAACAGACAGAAAATCATTAAAAAATAATAAATTCAATTTCTTTATGAAGAAAATTTAATTAAAACTTTTCCAAGAAAAAAAAAAAACTAAATAAAAAATTGAAACAATCTTTTTACAAATCCAATTTATAAAATTTATTTAAAATAGAAACAGACAAGAAACACAAATTATTTAAGCAGTACAAATTTGAATATTATACAAGAAAAAAAAAACAAACAGAGATAAAACAAAAATTTTATAAGAATGAATAAAGTATCTGTACTTTGTTTTTTTTTCAGTAAATTACAAATTTAAAGAATTGATATCGATAACAATTAGTTGAACAAATGTAAACTCTTCTAGTTCATTTGCAATTAAATATAATAAAATTTTATAAATAAAAAAACTTTTAATAATATTAGTTAATTACGTATAGAAGTTTAAGTAATTGTAAGTAAGTAATAAAATAAAATGAATTAAGAACTTGTGTACGTATACGAAGTTCATGATATCGATTTTGTCATTCATGTTCATTGATGTTTTGTAGCATTGTTTTCATTTTGGCAAAAAAAAGGACAGTGTAATGAAAAATAAGTTGGACTTGCAAAAAAAAAGAAGTAAATTTCGACTGAGGTGGTATCACGTGATACACTATATTTTTAAACTTCGTGTAATTTTCGCTTTCAGGTTTCTCTTACAGGTTCACATCGCTACGTCACAAGTTGAAAATTTTAGAAATTGAGTTTTTACTTACTGCTTGTTAATGATATCACTGAGATAAAAAAAAGAATTTCAGATTTTAAAATTTCATGTGTGTGCGTAATACTTACTTAAATCACAATTTTACACACAGAAAACGACATCTTTTTTTTAAATTTATTCTTATTCCATAAATAAGCAAATTACAGAACATTGCATCCGACTTAAAGTAAGGGAACAGATCTATTATCTCTTGTGGAAGCACAACATCATAAATGGTCTCTTGACGAAACTTAAAAATATTTGCATAGCCAGACTGGTTTTGTTTTTAAATTTACACTTTAAATACTTTACTTAAAAGCTATCGTAACATTTTGCAGTGCTAATTAAATTGGCTTTGGGGTAATTAATAATGAAAAGGTAAAAAAAAAAAAAACAAGAAACTTTAAAAAAATTAAATTAAAATAAATAAAGAAGGAATAAATGTATATTCGCCAACGAAAATTTGATAATGAAATAATTTTAACAGATTTTATTTTTTGTTTTTGTTTTTTTAACAAAAATTTTTAATTTGATTAAAGATTTAAAGTTAACTGATATATTTGCTTATGTTGAATTTAAGAAAATTTCTAAACTATTGTATTTTCATTTCTTCTAAATTTCCCAAAATTGTTTGTTGTTATTACTCTTTTTTCAATTTTTTTTTTTTTTGTTTTCGTGTAACTACAACACGATTGTGTTATTATTCTAAAGCATGTGGATGCCATTATTTTTTTTTATATGTCACAAGGGAAACATTTTAAGGAAGATGTAAGGATGCTGTAGACTTAGTTACTTATTTGTGGAAAAAAAAGTTTTGATTTAAAAAAAAAGTACACGAAGAAAATGAAGAAATGGAAAAACACAAATAATAAGAAAAGAAAATCATATGATTACGTTTTCATGTCTATTAGAGAAAAAAAAATGTTTACTTGAAATTGAAACGATTTTTCATTTATTTATTCATTTTTTTTTCGTTTTTTTTTTTAAATTTTTAAATTTTTTTGTTTACTCAATTTTGTTGAGGAAAGTGATGAAGTTGTATCGAAATTTATATTAAATTGAATTTAAGTTTGAATTTGAGATATGTAAGTATATACAAAGTACCTTGGACAAGTTGTACTCAGGAAAATCTTTGGATGAAAAAAGAATAGACAGGCTAACAGCAAGATGGACTAACAAGATGGATAAAGACACAAGAAAGTTAGGAATAAGTAATTGGGAAATAAACTGCAAGAAAAAAGAATGAATGGAGAGCAGGCCAAGGCTCAACGGATTGTTGTCCCAAATAGATAAATAGATCGATAGAAATTATCTGGGATGTCAGAAGATAAGAAATAGTGCGTTTATAGGGATTTGTGAGGGAAAAGCTATTATGCAAACACCGTTCTGCAAGTTTAATTTTTCTTCTTATTATTCTATGAGCAGCAGTTTCCCAAACATCGAATTCTATAATGTGCTTTTATTGCACTCGACCTACATACATTCCATGGTCTATACACATATGTATGTACATACCTTCATTGTTTATTCTTTTTGTTTGGCATCACAACCCCGGCCATAGCCTTTTTCAGAAATTATCTCCCTCGAAACGTACGCCTACTATTTAACCATTTTTAACTGAGCTAGTTTATACTTTATTTATTCATAATGGTCATTTCAAAAATTGCAAAATTAATTAAACCTCTAATTGTGGTTTTTTCATAAAATTTATAAAGTAAATATATTCAATTATCTAATTACAATTTTATTTTTATTCATTGCCTATAATTTTCATTTAATTTTATTATTAAAATCACAACATAAAACTTAAAAAAAAAAATAAATACATAAATTGAAATGATAAATGCACCGAAACAAAATAAATAAAAAATGGCATTTAAATAGTTATAATTTGTGGTATTTGACATCAATTGAATATTATTTTAAAACAGGAAAAAAAAAATTCTTTTTTTTTTTGCATCTGTACATTTTGTTGTATTTTTATTCATTTTTTATTTTTGATTACGTTAAATTTTATGTCTATTATTTAAATTTTTGTTATTTTAACTGTCATAAAATAGTTTGGAAAATGCGTAAAAAAAAATAATGTATAACATTATGATGATAAATTTAATATTTTTATTTGTTTGTGTGTTTTAATGCATCATTTACAGTATGTAAAAACAATGTACGATAGTTTATATTTGTAATGTTTATAAACATAAATACCAAGGCAACAGGATGGTTCTATTTACTTTGCTGATAAAGTGCCTCAGTCGCTATAGTAAGATAGTTAGCATCGAAACCAAGTATCTAAATGTTTTTATGAAAAGTTTTGGTGGATGTGTGACAAGAAAGCATTTTAGAAAAAAATAGGATCAGACTTCTTGTTCTTAATAAACAATCTTTACTTTTTAATAATCTGTGGTTATATACATACACAATGATTTACATATCTACAAGCATACGCGTACTTATATAAATTCTGTATGTATACAATATACGTAGCGCAACATATGTATTATAAAAACTAAAAATAAATGAACATAAATTGTATAAATTATAAAATACAAAATTTTGCATAAATTCACCCTTTTTATCATTTTATGAAAATTTTATACAGTTGCATTATATTGAATACAATACAAGGACAAGCGTATAATACATAGATTACAATATTTGTACATATGTACATATATCTCGTATTAAAAAATTAATAATAAATAATAATTTATGTATGTACGTAACAAATAAACATGTGTACATAAACAAAAATATTTTAATGATTATATCCATTTGCACACGCTACAATTGTACATCGCCATACTACAGTATGTACAGTAAATCTGATGTTTTACGTGTATTTTATGAATTTTGTGTTTGTGTATGTGTGCCTTATACATATGTATATTTTCTGTTTTGTTGGAATGATAATTTTGTACTTTTACAATTATATTCTAAGAGTATATACATACATATGTATGTACATATATGAAATGTTTACTCACACATATGCTCTAATAGCTGATATTTTAAATTATGTACGTACGTATGTTTGTAGTTCATATTATGTCAGATGTTTCTCTTCTATTTACGTGTACATATATGTATATAGAATTTTGTGTATTCTTAATGTATGCAATTTATTTTGAATTAAAATTTTATCAAATGAAAAGGAATTAAAATATGCATTTATTTATAAAATTTTACCATTTTTCTTTTTCTTTAAAGGCCCTTCTATGTTACATGGATTCAGCTTTGTTTTTTGAACAACTTTATATATCTTTTAATTGTTCCTCCGATTTAAAACTATCTCTTCTACCTTTTTCTAGAATCCAACTGATTTTTCTTGATCTTTTGATTTTGTTTTTAAAATGTTGTCCGTTAATTTTTGAAAATCACTGTAGTGATTCTTTGTTATTACAAATCCAATAATATGTAATATGAGTTTATGTCAAGTATTTATTTATTTTTTTATTATTGACAAAATTAAATCTCTGTACACGAAAAATGTATGAGTATATATGTACTATAAAAAAGTAAATCCAAAATAATCTGTTTATCGGGACCTATATACATTGAATGTAGATATGTATAGTATATTTTATGGTGGTACGCCAGGATATTCGTATAACAATAATAATTCGTGTATTTAACATATGTTTTGCAACAGTCAATATTTATGTATTTATTTTATGCTCAATTTGTATTTTTTTTTTTTTTTTTTTTACAAATTATGTATTTTCTCATAAACACTCATACAGATGTATATGTCGGAAAAAATATCTTGTGTACATATAATAATAAATAAATAAGAAAAAACAAAAAAACGAAAACGACATGGGACTATAAAACAATTGAATTTAAAACAGATAAACGCATAAATTGAGTATGTGGTCTTTAACTTAATTAAATTTTTCGATCAATAAAATCTCATTATATATATGTAAGTATATGTGCTTTTATATATATTGTGTATATTTACATATTTATGATTAAATGTATGTACACATACATATGTATGTACTATGCGTGAACGTACATGCATACATACATATATAGCGTATATGGAAATGAATACATCATTATTATTACCTACTTATATAATATATTAAATAATACACATATGTACATATGTACATATATTTTATTTATACGTTTCGCCTTTAATCAGGATTCCAGGATGTACGTTTTTCCCTCGTTGTATGCATGTGCCATGTATGTGTGTACATATTTACATATAAATATATGAATGATGGAATATAAATGGTGACACTATACATAATTTAAATATCCAAATAATTGGTGTACACATATTCTATAGGCTGTTCGTTGTATAGGTTTAATAATTCGTGTTTTTTTTTTCCTGTCCCTTATTTATTCATATATGTTCTTTTTTTTTGATTTTATTTCAATCAATAAATTTGTAAATGTGACACGAATGAAAACAATACAATACCAGCAGTATGTACTCTGTACTCTACATATACATAATATGCGTACATATAGTATATGTACATTATATATACTACATATACTCGTACATATACTTATATATACGTATATGTATTATTAAATATTGAAAACAAAAATTATTTAATTAAAACGAGGTCAAGGATGATGTACAACATACGCAAGTAGTATGCGTTCGTACTTTTTTTTTTTTAAATTCAGACTAAGCTTTTTTTTTTGATTTATGAAAAATTTATTTTACATTTTCTTTTGAATTTTTATCCTGGAAAATTAAACTTAATGAAAAGAAATGAAAAAAAAAATTAAAACTTAACATCAGCTTGATATTTCAGAGATAGCTCACACTTTTATGTCCTTTTGGATGATATATATGTATGTATATAATATAAGTCGTTTACATTTATGTTGTAAGTCAATGTTCATATGGCTCTTATGCCAGATTTTATTTATTTTAAGTTATCCTTTTGTTGAAGTTTAGTGAGGTTTTTTTAAATAAAGATTTAAGCTAGCTTCAATTGGCAGTTAATTAACAAAAGGTGTATAAAAAAATCGGGCATTAGATTCAAAGCTTGACATAATTAAGCAATAATTAGCCCAAAACCGTGTCATCCCTAGAAGATCTTCAGACAATTGTTTAATATTCAAAGGATATAGTGTTTGGGACCACCTTAATGAGGTAAAAACAAATAAATAAAAACAACAAATTTAATTTTTTAAAAATGTAAAATAAATTTTTTTGAATTCAAATTTTCATTTAATATTCATACGTATCAAAGCTAATTACGCATACGTGTGAACGAGAAAAATATAATTTTATATAATTTTTAGTTTTTTTGTGTTCAAATTGATGGAAATTTTTGGTTTTTGTTTTTTTTTTCTTTTTTTATTTGCATTGTTAATTTGGTATGGATTTTAAGCATACATGCACACATGATGGTTTATATACACTCATTCATTTACCATCTGGGGGTATATGCATACCTAATTACATTAATTATATCTGTACTTTCTACTTTGCTAATTAGCATTAATTTTTAATTGATGGGAGCCCGTATCACCTGAAATTATTATGTTTATTTTTTTGTTTTGTTGTTTTTTTTTTTTTTTTTTTAGCAGCATCAACATCAACATCATCATTATCATCAGAAAACATCATAATATATAAAATGAATCCACAGATTAAACTACAGGATACAGGATACCGTACATGGTATAATGTATGTATGCATATATGCGTTTAATTTGCGACACAAGTATGCATATGTATGTATATGTTTAGTTTGATATTGTATACATATGTATGTACATATATAAAAGGTCACACATAATACATACATATGTATGTATGTATATCATAGCATTTAAAATGATTTTTTATGTAAATATAGATTTTTTGGTATTAAGGTGTCTATATTTGTGTACACATGTGTACATGCATGTTTTTCTTTTTTATTTTCAAACTGATCAAATAATTGGTGTTTTATTTATTATGTATTCTGTATGCAAATACAAAAAGAAAAAGGATTGTTTTTTTTTTTTTTTTAAATGATTTATATATGATGCAAATGTGTATATGTATACATTAACGGGTAGATACATACAAATGTGCAACATCCATGATACATGTGTGTCTTCATTTTAAATAATGATATTTTGATGTTTATAACAATGAAAATGTTTATAATGATGACAAATGATATTGATGAAGATTTATGATTAATTGATCATATCGAATTTAAATTTCATATTATAAAATGAATTTATTATGGTTTTTCTTTTTGTCATGTCTGATTGTTTATTGCTACAATATAAAACAAAACAGAAAAACAAAAACAAAAGAAATGAAAGAACTTCAATACATTGAACTTGAGTAAAAGAAAAAATGAATTGTTTTGCATACTTTTAATCATTTACGTAATTCAATTTTATATCATTGTGTTTCAATAAATTATAAGAAAAACTTGTATAGAATTTCCTTTTTATCATTTTACAGTACATACGAAAATTGATGAAACATAAAAAATTCACATTGATTTTATTTGATGACCTTACAAACAAGACAGCATGCATGTTAATATAGGAAAGGGTAGAAATATGTATCGTTACGGTGAAATTGTGTAGGGGTGTCCCAGATTTAAAAAAAAAAAAAACCAAAAAATGGTCTTGGTTTACTGTACTCTTTTAAAAATTTAGATTTATATTATTTAATATAACAATTTTGGAAAATTGTAATAAAATGACGTCATATATGTGACTAACAATATTTTTAAAAACATCCTGTGTACCCGGTTGTTTTGCTCTATTTAATTTTACTATATCGTGAATAACGTTGATTGATAGGCAGACCTCATCCAGTTTACTTGAGCTTTTTACGTAAATACGTTAAATGCAATAGATCTCTTGTTACATTGTCTTGAGATGATAAAAATAAAAAATAAAAATAAGAAAAATATCCAGATTGTGCAAATTGAAATTGAGATTTAATTTTAACCCTTTCTGACTAAAAATGAATAAAAATAAAAATGTTTGATCTATTAGGATACCCTAAATCAATTGGAAAATTAATTTTCTGTACCAATCAAATTTGCATTTAAAATGTAGAAAAATTTAAAATATTTCTTTTCATATTTGATAAAATTGTATGCATATACTCGTATATGAAAACAAAGAGAATATAAAAATAATAATTTGAAAAAAGGAAAAATTCATAAAAAATTCATTTAAACATGTTGTATACATTATACGACAACATTACTGTATACATTTTATTGTGTTTTTGTTTTCTTATATTTCTTTTTTAACATTTCTTCTTCTTTATAAAAATAACAATAAGATGAAGATTGATTTAGTTGGGAATCACAAGTAACAAAAATAAAAAAAAAGTTGTATACAAGTGAAAAAAAAAAACCAATTCAATGATTTTTCTTATTTTCATTTTTTTTTTTATTAAATGTAATTTTCATATTTTCATAAAAATACTAAAAATATAAAATAACAGAAATACAATATCACTTTGTAAATTTTTATGCACTGATGTATGCAGGCTGTCTCAGTGCAAGTGTTACAAATTATATACATACATATGTATATTTTTTGTAGGTTCAGACAAAAATTTTTAACAAAAAAATCGTACTAAATTCCCGTCTAAAATTTCCCTTTTCTAGGATATAGGAGATCGAAGATTTTCGGGCAAGTTATGTACATGACGTCATGTATTGGGTAATACATTTTGAACCACTGTAGGTATATTTGATTTGTGTTTGGTTTTGTAAACTAAAGCTAATTTAGATAAACTAAGGTTTATGTCTTTGAATACATCCCAGAAGGAATGAGTCTTTGGGAGACAGAGTCTGGATATAACACTTATTTTGGTACATCCTGTATATGAGTGTGTGTATAGTTACAAAAAACGATGATAATCTATATGATCTTCAATCAAATGAAAACTGAAATAACATGAAAATGTGTATAGTACATGACATCTTGATTTTATATTATAAAAATTTTTTATGTATATGCATGTATAGTGCATTATCGCTGATGTATCTTTTGGAAAATATAAGAAATTTTTCTTCGGTTTTTTTTTCTGTTTTTGTTTAAAATAATGTGAAAGAACAGATAATGTGCAGTTCATTTTTATTTTGCTTTATTTTTTATTTTTTTGAAAAAGAAATTGAGAATTTTTCATTTTCTCATCATATACATACATATATCTACATGTAAAAATTGTACTTTTGATCCTGATTCAATATGACTAGTACATATGTAAAATTTGGTTTCATATTCGAGCATCAATTTTTTAATATATCAGCCAGAGAACGTTAATCTAATATGGTGAAAATGTAAAAATTAATTTACACAAGAACATTCACTTGCGTGTATTTGTAAATTTGTAATTAAAATCAAATTTTCCAAAAATCTTTCAAATAAATTAAATAATGAATTTTATTTTTAATCATCCAAACCCCCCTCCCTTCGATTTATATGACAAAAATCCATCGAAGCTCCTTTATATTTACCCCACTATAATATTTTTACATACAAATATTTATATGTTAGGTAATTAAATTACTCTATCGCTACAGTATTTAGTTGTGTGTATTTCCATTCTTATATGTGTACAGCTTTTTTTTCCTTGTACTGTAATTAGTTGTTAATTTTCATTAATTTATATGCATGTTAAAAAGTTATCGGTGAACGTACATAGTTATACTTTTTAGTCGTATGTATGTATGTGTTAAATGTACATCCGTTTTAAATCTTTAAAAATTTTTTTCTCTCTCTTTCACTCTTAATTTTACTGTTACGTACACAATAAATGGTACTGCAAATTACTATTTATTCGTTTTTTTTTTTCAAACATTTTCTCAACATACCTGATTAAAAATTCATTAATGTTTGTTGATGTAATTAGAAGCTGATTTACACGTTATACTTCCCTAGGTAAGGCAAAAAAAAAAAAAAAATCATGCAGAGGAAAAATATTACATAATTATGTATACCGTTAATTTCATATAGGTGTTGTAACAAAATTATAATGTCACCAGGTACTACATATGTACATATGTATGTATGTAAAATTTACAAAAATATTTGTATGTTTATATGGGAATAATTAAATTGAATTTTGAGTATATTGCCGTGATAGTCGTCGTGTACTCATGAAAATTTTTTAAAGGATTCATTTTGGATGTGTTTATGACAACATACGTACAAAATTTAAAATCTCATTATGATGAAAAATGTTCATAGTTTATTTTAATTTTTTTATTATTTTTTTTTCTGGTGGATTTATGCATTTTCGTTTTTTTAGTTAACATAAACGGGGTTGGAAAATTCAAGCATACAAGGTAAAAAAAACATATCTAAAACAAAATAAAATGTAAGGATAAAAATTAAAGAAAATTAAACCCATACGAAAGTATTTGATATCGTGTATATTTAGCTGTAAAAACAAAAATTAGTTTAAATTACGATAATATGGGGATTTGCGATATATTTACGTACATACATATGTGTATGTGTCGATATCATGTGAACAAAGCGTGTAATATGTATTCATAAGTACACAAAAAAAAAAAAAAAGAACGTACAAATCACAATTTCAAATGAACATTTATTTAAATACAATTTTTGAATTTTTTTGAGCATACAAGTATATCTCGAGTATCACGTTATTTAAATTTTATGAAATTGAGAATAAAAACAGCTTTAAAAAATTGAAAAAATCCTAGAGTAATAAAGGAATCCTTAGTCTTGAGTTTCAGGTAATACAAGATTTACATGGCAACTTGTAATTATCAGTAACAGAATTCCATGTGAAATATTTGAAAGCAATACAAAAATTTAGCTCACAAATCTAGGATAGACAAAATAAGACTAAAATGGTGTGTGGAATGGTAATTAAATTGAAATTTGGCAGATCTGAGTAAAATTTTTCCACTTAAACAATCAATTTAGCACCAATAGTTGAGTAATATTCTAATAATAGTGAATGCCAGTATTTTAATCATTTAGTGAAATGGAACATTAACCATGTTATTCGACGAATGCTTGTATGTACGTATAAGTAGATCTATAATGAATGTAAAATAGGATTTAAAAAACATTTAAAAAAGCAAAAAAAATGAAGTGAGACCAAAATGTGGTAATAAAAAAAGGGAAGGAATATTATATGGTTTTTTTTTTTTTTTTTAAAATTGATTTTTCGTTTGAATTTACATTAAATGCGAACACATATGTATGTACATATGCGAAGTATTTCAAATATTAAATTTTCCAAGTAAGTGTGGTAGATTCTAAAATATAAAAAGAAAATCAAATGAATATGTAAAACATTTTGAAATTTTCTATTTTTATACTTACTGTTCTGAGGAGGTCAAGGGTATCAGATGAATACAAAACGTATACAGTGTGTATGATACACATTAAATATTCAAAGTAAAAGAAAGTCTTATTTTATACACAAAGAAGGAGAAGAAAAACTGCAAATGTGTATTCATTCCTCATGTGTGACCTTACTCATTTTGACATTTTAAGTATAGGCGAAACCTTTAAAAAAAAGCAATTTGAATTATGAAATTACATTTTAAAGGTATTAATATAAAACAAAAATAAAAAGACAACAAAAAAAAAAGGTTTTATTACAAACATACATCGAATTTGAAATTTAATCACATACAGATAAGAAATACGTTTATGTCTGTAATTATATGACGTAGAGAAGTATACTCATGCTTAGTTATTCATCGTTATAAATAAATGCAGACCTGATTACTTGGTCAGGCGTAATGACCTTGAACATACATATATTACGTATCATATTGCATTAGATACTTAGTATCTAATTTACATATTATGTATTTACTATTTTTATTTACTATAAAATTCTGGTGCTTAATGTTCATATAACTGTAATATATTTTTCGAAATTCATTTTTGAATGCAATTTTCTCTTTAATTATCCCTATTTAGCATATATATATAAAAAAAAAAAAAAATTTATATCATTAAATTTTTATGTATTTAAAATTATTGAAGGATATACGATCTAAATAAAATTCAATTTACGTGTATTTAAAATTTCAATTATATCCAATGTAAAGCTTAAGGTCATTATTTTTATCTTTTTTTTGTATTATTATTATTTTTTTTTTTGAAGTACGTATGCCAAAATTTTGCTTTTTTGCTGTATACTAAATGCCAATTATTTTTCAAGGACACACAAGAAATTTCTTCGTGTTTTCTGTTACTAAGAAATTAACTAAATTGCAAAGAAAACGAAAACAAGCAAATTATTAAATGTTTCCTTTTTGTTTCCAATTTTTATTTTTATTTTTTTGTAATTGTTATTGAGGTATGAAAGCAAAACATTTTAAAATAGTTTTCTTAATTTATTATTTTTTTTTTGTGTTTGTTTTTTTCGTATTTATTCATTCTATATGAAAATGTCAAGGAAAAAATGGAAGAAGATATTACATTAATTTATTATTAGCGTTTTACCTATTCAATCTTCTTTATATAATTTCTAAAAAAAATTAAAAAAGAATACAATACGATATTACCTTAAATTTTAGGTAGAACAAATGTGGCAGTGAGTTTATAGGGTGAACCATTCCCTCTAAGGAGTTACAAAACACTGCTTTTAAAGAAGTTTTAAAGTTTTTACAAAAAATTCTTGAAGATTACGTCGCGTTTATTTTCCTATCATAATACTGATATAATTATTATTTTCAAGAATTTAAATTTTAATACAAAAAATTGGTCACATTTATTTAGGTCCATCAGAAGTATTCAAATTAACAAATAACAAATCTATGTATTTTCTACTTTTAACTATCAATTTTTTTCATTGAAACGCTAATGTCTGATTGTTTAGATTGAAATTACTCACCTTATAAATTTATTCCATCATGAGTAGAATATCAACCTATAGTAGGGGAAGATGAAGAATAGAAAAACACAAAAAAAAAAGCCAATGAAAATAAGTGCAAAAATAAAAAAAAACTAAAGCAACGAAAAAAATATGTAACAACTTTGATAACGATGACTAAAAAAAAGACAAGACAAGAAAACATGAAGGATACAAAAAAAAAATGCGAATTTTCCTTAGCAATTAATGTGTGTATATACATACTTGTATATGTGTCCATAATTTGTTTGAATTACAAGTATCTACTGTACAAAAAAAAATTTTTTTTTTCTTATTTTTATTTTTATAATTTTTTTGTATTTTTTGTTTTTGTCTTGTTTTTTGTATGTCTTCATTTTTTCTTTGCTTTTTTTTTCTTTTTCTTTTCTTTTAAATGTGTGTATTATATGTCATAGCCATAGTAGTAATAGACTTCTGTACATATTTGTTTTTTATTTGTTTTACGGTGAAGGTCACGATATCATTATATAATTGTATAGAAAAAAAAAGACAAAAAAGGACTAAAAATTGTCTTAAGTACTCAAACAGGTGACTCAATAGAAAAATGAACAACAAATAAAACAGAAAAAAAAAAAATTAAGAATTAAAAAAAAAATGATTGAAGGAACAAAAAAAGAACGATCCTATAGCAACATAATAAAAACATGAAGAGAAAAACAACGTCGTAATAACTAAGGGAAATTATAGAAATAAAGAAATAAATATGCTCCTTTACCTAAATTCTAAATAAAAAATAAAAATTAAAAGAACAACAGCATAATAAAGGATAAAGCAAAAAAGAAAATAAAAGGAACAGTGGGAAAACTGTTGTTTTTTTTTATTACATTTATTTCCCTTTTTTCATGGTGTTTTTTACTTCCGGTATTAGGTTTAAAAATTTCTAATTTGATCATCATTTGTCGTTGATGTCATTTACAATAACTACACTCATACGCTAAGGAAAATGAAATTCGTTTTCCTTAACGTTCGATTTAGTTTGAAGTTATAAAGAAAGGGAAAAATTTTTTTTTGTATGAATCGACAGGAGTATTCAATTTTCTAGTGAATTCTTGAAAATAAAAAAAAAATAAAAATTCGATTTTGTAATACATTTTTCCATCAAACATGTATGATACAACCACGCATAGCTCAATTCAATACAACATAATTAATGAAACTCAAACATGTTTAAAAATCATTTCGAAATATTTTTGTTTGAAAATTGGAAAAATTGTTAAAAGTTCGATGTCAACATCAGTTTATCTCAAACTTTGTTGAAATAAGCTTTTATTTGCAATTAGTTCTAACTGGAAGCAATTTATCCTGTAACAAAAAATTCATTCAAACTTGCATAATAAATTTGATAATATTGGAAGGTACATACATAATCCATACGTAAGTGATTTTTCGCCCTCTTATTTTTTATTGGAATGGTAATTTTATATTTTCATGTGAAAGCTTTTCTTTAGTAGTAAAATGATTTTTGTCAATTGAAGAAAATTTTTAGTGTATTAAACGAAATTTGAATAAAAGTACATACTATGTAGGTTGTTTTTATTTTTATTTTTCAGATTATAATGAGACATGTAATAGGAAAACAATTAGTTGAATGCTTTAGAAAAGGAAACATACAAAATATATACATATGTACATATGTATGTATGTATGTTGGGTAATGTTTTAAAGAAGTTACAGTGATAGGTAACAGGATATACTTATGAAATTGGAATTCGAAGAATTTAAAATGTTTCGGTTACTTTTTCTGTTTTGGAAGAGCTCGTCATTATTGCTTGGTTAATGTTAGTTAGGGGAGATAGGGAAAAGGTTTCTTATCTGTTTCATTTTTTTTGTTTTTTTTTTTTTTTGTTTTTTGAAGTAATCTGTATTTTTATTGCTTTCAAAATGACGTAGTTCTACATGCAGAAAAAGGATACAACATGAAAATTCAATATATTGATAATAAATCTTTTGATCACAAATTCTTAAAAAATAAATAAAAAATTCTTTAAACTGAATTTTATATGAGATTTATGATTTTCTGTTTTTCCTTTTCTTTTGTTTTTATATTTTTTAAAGAATGATGTCCTTAGAAAAAAAATTTTTTTCCGATATTTTGTTTGTTTGTATTTTTTGTTTTTTGTTAAATTTATTTATTAGTTTAAATAAAAATAGAAAATAAAAACGAATTCAATTTAGTACGAATAATTTTTATGATGTTTTTATTTTCTATTTTCAAAACAATGAAATAAGAGAGAAAATCATATAATTGTTGTTGTTGTTATTATTATTGTGTATCGAAAAATGATTTTAAATAAAAAAATCCTTGTACATGGGTATTTGTAAAGGAGAGCTACATACATACATATAAGCAATGTTAAAAATGAATCAAATTAAAAATGAAAGATCGATATAAAATCATTTATAGGAGCCAATGATGATGATGATGAGCATGATGGCAAATAAATATAATGAAATTTTATTATAAAGAAAATGATATTTATATTTTCCATTATTTATTTATTTATATTTTTATTTTTTTTCATTTTCCATTCTGTTACATATTATGTACATGAAAAAGAAAAAAAAACAAAAGAAATTTTGTATTTTTGTCGTTAAAATCATTATTGAAAAAAAAAAAATTAAAAACAAAAAAAAACAGTTGAAATTACAGTGGAGCTAGTCAATGTTGGTCAGGTCATGTTATTCGACTATTTTATTTGATCTTACATGCACAAGTTAACCAAATTTTTCTAAAATATAAGTGGCCAACTTAAATAGATTTCAATGTATGTATATTTGCACACAAACAACAGTGTTGTCATATATGTATGGATCTCTTCTTTTTCCCCCGCTTTTGTATATCATACAGTACTATCGTTTTGTTTCATCCTAATTTATAAACTAGTTTGCTTTCATGTTATTCCAAAAAGCAGTATTTTAATCTAGACTACAGTATTGCAGTATCGGAGAGCAAACAGCAGTAAAAATACTGTAGTTGCAGCAAAACGATAGCACTGGTATTTTTTTTTATTCTGCTCTTTTTTGTTTTTCTTAAGAATTTGTTATGTAATTTTTCCTATGTGCGTACGTACATACATGTATACGGAAATTATTATTTACTACACAGTGTATTTATTGTTCATAAAAATAATAAAATATCATGATATAAAAACTTAAAAAAAAGTTGAATATTTTTTTCTTTTTTATAATAAAAATAAAAAAAAAAGCACAACATCACACATGGTATTTTGTATACAAATACGTCATATAATATGTATGTAAGTTCATATGTATGATATGTGATGGTATATATATATCCAATTTACCAATATTATAAAATGAATACAGAAAAGACAAAATGATGATAATAATAATAATGATGTTATATCAATTTCTACGCTATGTTTACATATACGTGAATATATCATATGTAATTTCATTTCACTTATAGCGTAGAATGATTTTCTTATCATTTTTGTTGCTTTTTTTTCACGGAACAAGCAAATATATAGACCGTACGTCTACATACGTATGTACGTATGTGTGTGTAACATGTATGTACGAGAATTCTACAAATATTTACTTGAGTCTCTCATTTCATTTCATTGCACATTTAATATTGTCGCGTACGTATAAGTACATACTTTGTATATATGTATGTATGTGTGCGTATGATAATATGAAATATAACAAACAGTTTATATTTTATAAGGTTAAAATAAGGCTCACCTTAAGGCCTGTTATGGTGTCCCAAGGTGAATAAATTCAATTTTTTCCTTTTTTTTTCTCTCTGTTTTCTTTGAAAAATATATTGAGAAAAAAGGAATGTTTAGTTGTGATGAGGAGTAATTCTTTGTATTTTTTATTTTCGTTTTTTTCCATGCTTATTTGTGTATATGATATTTGATATGTTGTGTACATAAGGTCTATTTAATGTGTGAGTAAATGAGCATTAAAAAAAAAACATAAAATAAACATTCCGATATTGTCTTTTATTTATCATTACTATTTTGTTTTTGTTTGTTTTTTTTTTTTTATTACGGTTTTCAAGTGACTTTTTTGTAGCCTGAAGATAAAATCGACAAAAAGAAAAACAAAAACAGAAGAAAATAAACAGAAACGAAAAAAAAAAACAAATAAAAAAGCATGGAAACACTGAGCGTACAAAATAGAAAGAAAAACAAAAAGAAAAACATTGAAAATAAAAATTAAATTGAAAATTTAACTTACATAAGAAAAAAGCCTTCCAATTTTGTTTGTTTTGTTTCTGGATAATCCGAACAAAAAAGAGAAAAAATAAATATATAGAAAATAAATTTATTTTTTTTTCTGTATTTGTGTGTATACTATATATCCATATCCGCAGATTCAAACAACGGGACACAAACATCCTTTCATTTTTTGGGCGTAAGAGGGTAAAAAGGATAAAGAAAAATTGAAAGGAATCCTAATCTCATAGAAGTGCGGTTCAGCTTATAACCAAAATTCAAAATGATGAAATACAGGCAACTCTCGTATTACATGGAAGATGCGTTTTATAAAATTCTTGTGAAAATGTTATACTCAAAAACTTAAATTACCTTTTTGTCTTATATGGAACAAAGTCGAGGGATTTTTATAAAGAAATGTGTGTTAATGAAGCGTTAATTTTAAAAATATTTTTAACGGTTGTGGTGGGTTCAAATACTAAAAAAAAATTTTTTTTAAAATTTATTCTTGCTTTAAATGATTATTATTAAAAATGACAAACTAGAAAATAAGGATTTATCAATTAATTCAGAATTGATTAATAAAATAATAATTCAATTAATTTTCAGAAGTCCTTATTATTACATGCACAATTTAAACAGATGAGAAGTTATAAAATTTTTAAAATTTTCATTTTTTTATATTTAAACTGTTTTTTGTTCTTTTTTAGATTTTTTTAAATTTTTTTTGTTTTGTTTTGTTTTGTATGTAAAAAGTTTATTAAAACTATAAAATAAAAAATAACCTCCCATAACCTCCCTCTCCATCAGCTTGTAAAAAATAAAAAAGTTTAAATAAAATTAAAACCGCGAAAAACAAAATGTAAAAAATAAAAGGAGCTACTGTATATTTTAAAAAATTTTACTACTTTTTGTTTCAATATCATTTAAACGAGTTATGCATGCATGTAAATAAAATTCATAATTCAGAAACAGAAAGAGATCAAAAATCAGAGCAGAAACAAAAAAAAAAGAAAATGAAAAAATACAAGGAAAAGACACCACAAAAATAAAAGTAATGAAATAATAAAACTGTAATTGTAACATGAAAAACAAAAATAAAATAAAAAATAGCAACTAAGTTATTAAAAAACTTTTAATGAACAAGCATAAAACTTTGAAAAAAAAAAAAAAAATGTTATTTTGGTTTTTATTTTTTAAATATACACATACATATGTAACCCTAAGGATATGATATGATTTTGTAAGATTCAAATTCTAAGACGAATTTATGACGGAGGAGGAGCAGGAAGATGAATTATGTTTCACGAGAAAATTGAGTATAAAGGATAAGATAGAATGATGATGAATTTTACAATTAAATGTGAAAAATCAGAAAATGACGTAATGGCAATGATTATTCTTTTATACTCCGGAAAGCGGTAGAAGATCACAGGGATTAAGGCTTTTTTTGATCTTAGTAACTAGAAGTTAAGGAGGACAAAATAAAAGAGGACGGCTATCATGCTAATCAGTTCGACATGGCTATGATGGCTGATGTGATATCCTGGAAAAATGGGATAATGACTATGTATTTTGAAAATATAATTCTGTATGTAACTCCTAGGATCCAATGATATCGCCTGCATCGATGATAGCAACAGAGTTATTTCAAAAGCAATAATAATATCGATAACTTATCAAACATTCTTTTGATAGGGTCACTGTCACCGACTCAGACGCTTCGAATGTGCTTTTCCAAATACTTATTTTATTTTTTAGTTGTACGTTTTTTCGTTTAGGAAAATGACAGTTTCCAAAAAATTAACGATTTGTAATAAATTTATTATCATGTGCATAATTAACATACAAATGTCTAAAATGTCAAGTAAAAAAAAAAAAAAACCTTTTTTGTTTTATTATTTTTAGCGAATATATTTTATTGTAGATTTTTTGTAAGATCATTATTTTGTTATGTTTGAGTGATTGTGAATTTTTATATCATTTTCAAATATTTAAATTGGGTTTTTTGTTTTGTTTTTCTCTTATTTTTATTATTAAATTACAGAAAAGAGAACACAATAAAAAAAAGGGAAAATGAAACATAAAATGAAAACTGCCTTTTATTTCGATATGTATAATAAATTTTCAAATTTCAACTATAAATTGTACGTTGACATCACTATACTACAAAGCAAAAAAAAAAAAAAAGGAAAAATAACAAAAAAACATAATTTTCTTTTTGTTTGTGCTATATTCATTTTATTTAACTTTTATTTGTTGTTATTGACTTTTATTTTTGTTTTTTTTTTGTTCTTTATGTGTGATTTTTTCTAAAATAACGAAAAAAAGGAAAAAACGAAAAATTTAAAGTAATCCTGTATTTTATACGTTTATTTTTATTTTAACAGCTCATTCACGAGTTATATTCATTTTTTTTTTTTTGTTTCATTATTTCTGCTCTCATATAGTCTAAATCAACTCGGACGAACAAAATGTACACATAAAGACAATTTGCTTTCAATTCGGTTTAAGCAGTTCGCGCATGCATCAACAGATGTTTAGTTGAAATGGACAGGACATATTTTTCTACCTTCTAGATTATGATCTACATACATAGGTATATGTATGTACACGACTAATAACTAGAAACCTATTCTAAAAATGTTCTTCCGATTTGGTTTGAACTATACATCCTATAAATATTCGAGTCGTATACATTGTACAACCATCCTACTCGTCCATAAGGATATAACGTTTATAGTGCACGAATATTCACAGTAACATAAAATGTTTAGCACGGTAATATTATTTTTTCTTATTTCTTTTTCATATTGCCTCAATTTTTTCATTTTATCTCTTCCAGTTTTCTCTTGGTCTTGCTTTATATTTTCTATAGTTTGTTTTTTTTTTTTTGTTTTATTTATATTTAAAATGTAATCGTGCATAAAATTGAATTTTTTTTCTAACATCAATAAATATTTCTCAAGTTGAAAGTTAATCGATTTATTTTATCAGATTTTTTTCTTGTTTTTCTTTTTCGTTAGATTGTTTTTTTGTTGTATTTGCATATCTGAATTTTTTGTTTTTGTTTTTGTTCATAATGCTAATATAAGAATTCTACTAAATGTGAAATAAAAAAATAAAAGACAAAATCGACCAAAGACTTATTCTTCCGTTTTATAAACAAATAAAGGCAAAATAAGAAAATAACGACGATTATTCACAATATCAAATGAAAAACAGTCATTTATAGTTTAAAATATAAAAATACCAAATAAATGTATAATAAAATACACACAGACACACATACAAGAGATTAGATTGAAAAATTGAGAACCAAAAATAATTTATACAGGTGTTTAGATTATTTCAACGTTTTGTTCTTTGATTCTTGAACATCGGACCAATCAAATATTTTTTTTTTACTTTAAATTAAAATTTGCGAAAGGTATTTTTAAAAAATTTTTTCGATATGTATTTTGTAGTGTTCACATCCTAAGATAAGAAAATTAAAAGCATTTTATGTATGCTCCTTTCGGTAGATTATCTATTTTACTAAAACATTATATTTTAAAATTAACGAAATTAAACCAAAACAAAAAAAAAAAAAAAAAAAAAATTTAACGTACAGTACGGGTGAACTAATTTGATTATACACCTACATATGTATATATCTTTCACTTTACTTTACGGAAGTTTACAAACTATTCTAGTTCTAGCTTTAGCTTGACAAAAAAATTTAAGATCGCCAAATTTACAACAAAAACACAAAATAAGAATATTAACCATCTTTGTCGTATAAACTGAACAGAATTTTGCTATTTTTAAATTTATTTTAAAAAAAATATTTAATAAACTTGTCTTAATATTTAACAAAAAAAAAAAAAAAAAAATTAAATTTCAATTAGAATAAAAATAACGACAAATATGTAGATAAAAAAAATCTGTCATACACATGCCGTTAAAAAAGTAAACATTTTTTTTTTTCAAATTTAAATTTACATTGTTAATTAAACGAAATACACGTACTATTTTACATGACTATAGTAGTAATTAATAGGTACATACGTAAAACGAAATACCCAACTTCTGCTTATTTATATATGTACACATGTAGAAATGTAAACGTATTGAAATTCATAAGAAAATGTGTTTTTCAAAAATAAGAAAAAAAAAATTATTAGAATTTAAAACAATTGATTTACTTTTCATTTAGAAATATATAAAAGGCATTAAAAACTTTCCATTTCATTTCAGTTATCTAATATTGCTATTAGTGGATATATAGTGAAAAAAAAATTTTTTTTAAAAATGAATTTTTTAATTATTTTAATTATTTTTCAAGTATTTTTATTATCAACGGTTTTTTGTAGAAATATAAATTCAAATAAATTTAATAAAACAATTAAAAGTAATTTTAAAAGTTTTATGCCAGAAAGAATTAGGGAAATATTGAATAAATTAGGTAATGGAAAAAAGCATACAACACGAGTTGTTGGTGGTAAACCAGCAAGACCACACCAATTTCCATATCAAGTTGGTTTACAACTTGATGATTTTGAAAGAGGATTACAATGGTGTGGTGGATCATTAATTTCACAAAATTATGTTTTAACAGCAGCTCATTGTCTTTTTCGGTATGGCAAATTATACAATTATACATATTCAAGGATAGCCTTGAATAGTCTTGTCGTATCTAACAGATTTTACACTTTTATTTATTTTGTTTTTATTTTTATTTTTTTCAATTTAGAGCTGAAGATGGTATGATATACATTGGTGCTCATGATGTTACTAGCGATCATGAAAGTCAAAAACTTCGTATTTATGTAGGTTCTGAAGATTATAAAATACACGAAAATTACAATGAAAATTCATTGGAAAATGATATTGCATTAATTCAGTTACCTTATACATTAGAATTAAATGAAACAACTAAACGTATGTGAAAAAATTTTTTTTATAATTTCAAAAAAAGTATATGTATATTTTTTTTTTCAAATTTTCATCAAAAAAAATTTTTTTTTTTTTTCCTTTTATGCAGAGTACATTCAACCAATTAGATTAGAAGAAAGAGATATAGGAGAACAACAAGATTGTATAACATCTGGTTGGGGTCTTGTTGATGATGAAACAAGACCAGATAAATTACAATATGTTAATTTAAAAACGATTAGTAATGATATGTGCAGAAGATTTTATAAAGGTTTTATTCAAGATAAAGTTATTTGTACAGATAGTAGTAAAAAAAGGGCTACATGTAAAGGTGATTCTGGTGGACCATTGGTTATTAAAGATTACTATAGTAAACAATATAAGCAAATTGGTTTAACATCATTTGGATCAACTGAAGGTTGTATGTGTGGTTTTCCCTCAGCATATACAAGAATATCAAAATATATTAATTGGATAAAAAAACATTCAGATTATAAATAGAAACAAACAAACGAACAGCAAAACATTAAAACATTTTTTTTTAAATTCTTTATAATCCTAATATTAAAAATAAAAATAAGTAAATAAAAAACAAAAAAAAATTATTCTTTTGTTTTTTATTTATTTTTGTTGTTGTTTTATATTTTTAATCGTATTTCAATTAACATCTGTGTTAATATGAAATAAAAATTATAATGAAAAAAAAATTTGTTAATTGACGCAGTATCAAAAAATTATTTAAAAAATGGTCGTAACGATTAAGTCTGTACTCTGTTATTTAAAAATCGTACATTTGAAATGTACATTTGAATTGTCATTATCATTGAAATAAACTTAATAATAATTGGGCTCTAATCATACGATATTCAATCTTCAGTAATATTTAATCAGATAATTTTTTTTATTGTTGATAATGATGTCTTAGCTAATTTAAATCGGAAATCATTTATCTACTAAAAATAAAAAAACTAAAATAAAAATAAAAATATAAAAAAAAATTGCAGGTAAACCTCCAAGAAGGAGATTAGAAAAATACGGAAATTTTTCTAGAATGGGGTATTTTCACAACGGTACTTTGGGAAATTGATATTCATTCAGTTTCACAATGTGAATTTTTCAAAAAACCTTTTTACCGCTCGTTTTAGGGGGTATACTTGTATGTACATATTTTGCTAAATAAATAAAATTACAATTTAACTCGATAAAACAATAAAATCAATGCATAGAAAGAGGATTTCGTATTTTATTTAAATTTCATTTATCACAAAGAAAAAAAATTGCGATAGTTCTTTTTTTTTTGTAAATAGAAATGTACTGATTTTTATGATCATCGTTTATTTGTACTCGTATTTGTGAATAGAATAAATTTTATATTTATACAATATATTTTCTATATACATATAAACTTTGTATATGGTGTATGTTCATGTAATTTTAAGCTTCTTATATTGACCATCATCATCATCATAAACAGGAACATAAAATGTAAAATGGAAATAACTACTATAAAAGTTAAAAAAAAAAAAAACATGAAAGAAAAACGGAAGATTTCCTTTCGTATATTTTCTGTAATGACTTTTTTTTGTCTTAAGGAAGTCTTATGTCTGTTTCGTCCTGGTAGTTAATACATATGTGGATATCGTGTACGTATGTTTTGTTGAAGATTTAAGAAAATCTACACCGCATATATGTATGTACATTGTGTAGATATTTTGTATTACTGAAGTTTTCCAAGAATTCACACATATGTATGTATGCACACAAATGTTTAAATTTCCTTCTTATATTTATATGCATTTTAAAAAGTTAAGTTAAAAAAGAAAAACCTTGTTTTCCTGTTTCTGCTGTTTAGTTTTTGTTTTGTTTTATTTTCTGTTGTAAATTTCCACATACAATATTTTATAAAGTAATAGAAATAAGCAAAACACAACAAAAAAAAAATTGTAAAACCAAACAAGAAAAACATTTAAATTTTATCATAATGGGTGAGTTTCAAAACGTCAATATAAGATTTATCATGATACGATAATTCTACGGCTTTGATACAAAAATTATACAATTTAGATGATATTACTGTTTTGAATGTTAGCGTTCGGAAACTTTGAATTTTTGCATTAAGAGCGGTATTTAGATGTTTTAAAACTCACCGAGTGTTTAGTATGCACGTTTACAATGTAATGCATTGAATGTATACAAACTGACAGGTATGTAATGGGTATCGCATAATAAATGTCATTCAGCGTATTATTATTTTTTTCTAAATTTTTCCTGATCTTTTAGTCCCTATTCTTGAATCTATCCGTTATGAGTTATCAGAAAGTGAAAATTTTTGGTCACTTGATAGACATGATTTTAAGTGATATGTTTACAATTATTCAATTTGAGTTATATTTATTAAAAATTAACTTCTACGCAATGTCCTTTCCAACAAATAAATGACTAAAAATTGTGACATTTATCCTGAGACATTCCAAGAAAAAAATCTTATGAATACACGAAAATATTCCTTCATACTATCATACATACATACATGTATGTATATATTTACACATGCATTGGGAAGAATGTGAATTCATTGAACATAGAAAAATTATTGTGCATTGTTGTAAATATGCGGATTTTTCTTATTTTTTTTTTTTAAATATTTATTTCTATTGAAAAATTATTATTGAAAATTTATTTGTTTATACAATAAATATTTAAAGTTTTGGCTGACAATTTTCATACGTTGTATACAGCAGTTAAGCTTACGTATGGAGATATACGGTGATGTACATACATATGTATGTGAAAACGAAGAAAATAAATATGGCAAGGACAAAGTGTATAGAAGACTTCTTATATAAAATCCACTGTATGTATAAATATTTTCAAATATGATATTTTTATTGATTCTTGTGTGTAAACTTTATGCACATGCAAATGTGCAAATAATAATAAAAAAAATTCACTTATCAAATATAAAAAGAAAAACAACAAAAAATTTTTTTTTTTTAACATACATAAATCAGTATAAGAAAATTTCATCATGTTATGTTCAAATATTTATTTTTAAAAATTTTTCTTTATTTGAGATGAAAGAAAGAATTTAACATATTTCTGGTTTATTTACAAAAAAAAAAATAAAAATAAAAAATAAATAAAACAGTAATTTTTAAATAAAATTGAATTTTGTTTATAGCAACAACAACAATAACAGCAGCAAATAAATAAAATTTTATAAAATTTTGTGTATATATATATATACAGTTCTAAGAAAAGAGAAAAAAAGAAGAAATAAAATACAAGCATCAGTTAAGCACATTGCTATCCCTCACATATACATAAGTTAAGAAAATAAAAGAATATAAAATTTATCAATAAAATTTAGATTTATGCAATCAAACATTTTGTTTTTCTTTCTGGAAAATCAGTAAACCATTTGTATGTGAAGTTCTAAATCTATGACCAAAGTCAAGGAAAAGCAACAGAACATAGGAAACATTAGACAATGTTAGGGTAGCCGGTAAACATCAAAAAGAGAAAAAAAAACCCAGCAAGTAAAATCATTGAATAAATCAGGGTGAAAGTCACGAAATTAGGTATGAAAACTGCAAGCTCTATGAATCTGTTTGTAGTTTATGCTTAGCTTTTTTGGTTTTTTTTTGGTCTCCATAAATTTATCAAAAAATATAATTTTTTTCAAAAGAAAATAATTTCTTAATAAATTTAATTTAAATCTGTTTAGTAAAAGAATTTCGTTTAATTAATACCACATGTACCCCTAATTATAACTTTAAGTTAATAAAAATACTCGTTAAGTGAATAACATGAATCAATGAACATATGAATCAATAACAACTGAATCAATACAATCATAAAATTTTTCAATTATTTTTTTTTACAATTATTTTGTACATGATTTGATCCCAATTAAAGTTGACCTTTTCGATCCTTTAGTATATCAAGATTTTTAATATCATTAATTTAAAGTACTTTGAATACTTGAATAATAAAAATAAAAAAATAAAACAAAACATTTCAAGAGGGGGAAAAAAAATTTGAAATAAAGAAACAAAGTTAATAACGTACACAACAATAAACATTTTATTTACCTATTATACAGGCATTTACATTATAATTCAATTAAAATTTTTTTTTTCAAAATTTTGTGTTATTTAAAAAATTTTTATAGACACGTGCTGTCACAAATTTCATCATTAATTCATTAGAATAAAGGTAACAAAGTTAAAAAAACAATAATAAATTATTCAGATACACATGTACATATGAGCATATTGAATAAACAGAATGCGTAAAATAAAATCAGGGCCGGCGCTATAATAGTAAAAATATGCTTATACAAAGTAGCACCAAATTTGAATGCTAAATTAAGTCAAAAAATTTGTTAAGTCAAATTTGACATCATAATAAAAAAAAAAAATAAATTTAAATCTAAAATTTCTGAAATACATAAACTTTGATGCTATCGGGCAACAACTTGTATAAAAGTACCTCAAATATGAGCACCGTCACTGGATGCGATGGCAATTTTCATTGTACATAAATTAAGATACATACTTATGTATGTGCAAAATAAATTGAACAAAAATTTAAACAAAACATAAATGTTTAAAACACGATTTTTTGTTTTTAAATAAACATAATTTAAAGTCTACGATGTAAACAAATTTTAATAGGTTTTAAGTGGAAGAAATGATTTAGCACTTAATAAATTAATTATAACAAATGTAATTATAATTGAGATAGCAAGAATGGTGATCGGAAAATCAATTTTATCTTGAAGCTTTTGGGTGGAAATTTGTGTGTGTGTGTGTGTGTGAGATGACCATATAAAAAATTGATTTTTTGATATTATTATACCATTTCTTATAAAAAATGTATAAACGATTTTCATTTAAAACTGTGAAGATGAAAAGAGAAGAAAAGAGAGAGAGAGAAAGAGATACTAAAAGTTAAGTTAGATTTTATTTTTAATTATTTACAGATAACATAAGGTATTACAAAAGATAATCATCATCGTAAAAATTTCTTCTGTACTACACCAAGATGCTGTACTACATCAGGCTCAATTAACAATAATTCTGTGATATACGTGTACATCCTGTACCATAAAAATGTTACACAATGTAGAAAATTTTCCAACGTGGTCATCTTAGATATTCTAAGACATTCAAGGTAATTATTCAATTATTTTTTATTAAGCAGGATGTTTTAGTCCCTATCATTCAAGTATATGACAGTATAATGTATGTAAAGTATATGACACAGTATAAGACTAATGAATCAGTATGTCTTTATCTAAAATATAAGAAGAAAAGAAGGAAGTTCCTTTTATTTTATTTTTTCAGAGCATTTTAATAGAATGTTATTAGTAAAATGATTCGATATTTTATTTGGGTTTTCCAATACATTAAATTCTAAGAAGATCTAAAATGATTACTTTAAGAATTTTACTTAAAAGTGTACCATTTTTTTGGCACCGAATGTTCATTTTTTTTTTTTTAGGGTTATTATTATTTTTTGTCTTTCTTCTTTTTTTTTATTTTAATTTCAATTTATCTTCTATTTTATTTTTTAATTTTATTTTTCATTTATGTTTTCTGTACGTATATAATTCAGAAATGAAAAGACAAAATTTACATAAAAAAATAATTTCATTATAATCTTTCTTTTCTTCTTCATCTTTTTTTTTAAATCTTATTCATATTCTTTGTATACGAAATACTCTTATAACCATATTGTATGTAAATTTCTTATGTATACTGTATGCATAATTTGATGGTTTTCTACATATTATACATATAATAATCATAATAATAATAATCTTCAAATTTATATTATATTATCACATAATTTTTATTTTTATGATATTTCTACGTGACATTTGTTGCTTCATAAAAAAAAGCCAAAAAACAAAAAAAAAAAAATAATAATAAAATTCAAATAAAAAATATTAACACAACTACTTATACATATGTGTTTGTTAATTTAGCCTAAAACCATGACGCAATGAATTTTATAAGGTAAGTCATTCTTATTTAAAGAATGAAAAATCTGAAATAATATAATAAGAAAGAAAATTTGTCAAAAAAAGCAAATTGAGGAAAAAAATGTAGAATTGAGAGTAAAAATTGAGAGAAAAATTTTAAAGAAAATTAACAATTGCAATAATAGAGTGGACATTGTCATTCGTTAATTTGAATGCTTACGATGTGTATTAATAAAATTGGAAATTTTTCTTTATTATTTAAACTCAAATCTGAACCAGACAGTTTTTTGATGACTCACCTTATAGAATCCTTTGCTCATGGTCCAAAACTAAGAAAATAAGGTAAAACATATACTAAAATTTTTAACTACACTTCTATAATCTAGCACTGCTACATTCTCATGTGTATTTATTTGTATACATAACATAAATATATGGATTGAATAAATTTTATATCATAACCATTCAAATATACTCACCTTTCTGTATTCATGCACACATATACATAAACAAAAAAAAAAAAAAACAAAAAAACAAAAATAAAAGAAGAAAATTCAAATTGAAAGAAAGCGTTGACCCATTAAATTTGATTCAAAAAAAGTTTGAATTTAAGGATTTTCTACATAAAGATATGCATGTACATGTATTTTAAGCTTATAACGATATTTTCTATATATTTATTTTTTTTTTTTAATATAAGGATTGGTTGGATTACCATCATATGTTCATATGTATGTGTAAAAATATTGGCTAGAAATTTTTCTTCTATCTTTTTTTTCTTTTCGTCCATTTTATTTTTTTTTTATTTTTCTGATTGTATTTATCCTCATAAAATATTATTAGTATTTAATATGCTTTTAACAAGATAATACTTAAAGTCAATATACAGCTACATATCAAGAGAAGAAAAAAAAATATAAAAATAAATAAAAAATCTTTATTTTGATTTTGATCGAATAAAAATATTTTTATATGCAGATAGAATTGATTATTTATTATTTGAAAATAAAAATGATGATTTGAATGATATAAAATTTGGCTATTATTGATGAAGATAAATAAGAAATAATCAAATAATAACAAAATTAAGAAATTTAATGTTAAATTTTTTTTTTGGTTTTGTTTTTCTTATGTCTGTCTAGCCATCTGGACTCGACCTTTTTCACATGAGAAGTCTGTACATGCATTTATATACTAGATTGTCTGATCTCTGGTCATTTTAAATAAATTATAAATTTTTTATTCGTATGTGTATTACATTTTGTCATGCATGCAAGAAAAAAGAACAGTAACTTACACATGTACACGAAAACTATAAAATTAAAAATAAAAACCTTTTACGTTTACAATTCAACAATGGACATAAAAATTGATTTAAAATCGATTTTTGTTTTTTTGTAATTAAAAATTAATAAAATATAAATAATCACATCTATATAAATGAATATACAGATAAAAAAAAAAAAATAAAAATAAAAATGATTTATTTTATCCATTGAATATCCATATTTACAGTGTAGAAGTAAAAAAAAAAACTACATTTAGACCCAATTGTAATTTGCATTGAAACCAACTGGTCCAACAATGAATGGACCAAAATAAAAGTAACAGTATCTGTCATGAGAGGTGTTCACACGATTTAAGAATAATTAGTTAGATGTTAAAGGAGGCAATGAAATTAGAAAAATTTTCCGTAGTTCTTAGAGGATTGTGAGTCTAATACTGGTTTTCACTTCCATTGGTTAATTTATTTTACTTATTTTAAAAATTGCTAAGAGTACTCGAAAATATTTTACACATACGAAATTTCTGTATGTGGTATACTGTATGATTAAAAAAAAAGATAATTCTTTTTATACAGTATATTACTAACTAAAATATACATGAAAGTATAAAACACGTGTGTATTTATTGTTTATTTAATCTGGCAGTTATGAGAACATAACAAAAACAATAACAACAAAAAATTAAATAAATTAAATAAATAAAGCACAGACGTACATATGTAGCAAATATGAGAACAAAAATGTTGTTATTTCGTTGTTTTTTGTTTTGTTTTGCTTATACATTTTTGAATAATTTTCATTTTATTTTGTCATCACTTAATACATGTGTAAATTTATTTTATTTTGATTTTAATTTTTTTTTCATATGTCTGTTGCTTTATTTATTTATTTATTTATTCATTTTACGTTATGCGGTCATCTGCAAATAAATACAGTATAAAATAACAATTTTTTTTTTGTATACATTTGTGCACTTTGTTTGTTTTAATAATAAACTAAAAGTAATCAAAAATCTATTTAATATTTGCTTGCCTTTGTTGTAACAAAAATGCAGTGTGTCGGTCGGTTTGATTGGGTAGTTTCATACAGAATATGATCACCATTTTATAAAAATTCGACCATATTGTATGAATGGTGTACGCCCATTCTAGTGGTATACTACAGCGCTATATAGATATCTGTAGATACAATTTGAACTTTTCCTCCCATATCACCCACTGCTGAATCTTATGCTTGTTGATATGTTGTTGATTCTATTTTACTTGCCTACAAATATGCAATGTTTATATTGTTGAAAGTTTGATTCTAGTTAATTGAATTAATTTAATTTATCTGTTTTATTTTCTATGTGATAAGATTGCATTTTTGGAATTGTTTAGCTGTTAAAGCAATGGACACAATTTTCTATTTTAAATTAAATTTTTACGATAATAGAACAGCAATTTTGGAAATAAATTTTATCTTTTTTTCTCTTTTTTTCATTGTACTCTAAAATTTTTATCTTTATTCATTTTTTTTTTAAATTTTCTATTTTAAATTAATATCGATCAAATTTGAATTTTTCAAAATATTTTCTCAAATTTTAATAACTTCACGTCCACGAATTTCTTAATTGTCTTCCATTCTTTCTTACACTCTCTTGTTTTCTATTCTACCTTATCATTTATTATTGTCATCCTGTTTCAGGGTTTGTTTTGTTTTTACTAAAATTGTTCTCAAAAAAATTCTTTGCTTTCAAAATTGCTTCGTATTTCGAAACTTCCACTGATTTTTTTTCGAAATAAAATTGATGGATAAGTAATATTTAATATTTTACTAAGCTATATTACATTCACTAAAGTGTTATAAGTAGTTTACAAAATGATGATTTTATGTTAAAGTCTTTTTTTTTGTTTTATATCCTTGAACAAATCATATTGAACATAAACTATTATAAACCTAAAATCCAATACAAAATGTGACAAAATAGGATATAATCAATAACAAAATATAACATAAAATATTATTAAAACAGAACAAAATTACGATTTATTTTTTATATGTGAATGGCATATGTAAGAGAGAAAAGATGAATTTTCGATTTAATATTAATAAGAAAAAATAAAAACAAAAAAAAATAAATAAATAAGAAAAACAAATATAAAAATGATAATAATAAAAAATTACTTCATATAATGATCGAAATGACAAAATGAATGTCCTTGTAACTTTTTATGTACATTAAAACGAAAATGTTGTATAATGTTATATAAGGATGATACAAAAATATAAGTATAAGTGTATTTGCCGAAAAACCAATATCACATATATATTAATCAAAATTGAAAATTATGAAATGAACGTGTTTTTGTCCTTTTTCTTTTGTTTTTTTGCCATTATACGCAAAGAATTTGTATATCGAAAATAAATTACTATAGCACATACGTTCAAGAAAAAAACATAATGAGAAGAAAAAAAAAATGAAAAAAAAAATTGTTTTATGCGAAACGTTTCATATAATCATCATCAGCATGATATAAGTTAGATGCCATCGAAAGAGAACAATTCATAAATTAATATAAATCTATGTATTATCAAATAAATGGCAAAAAAAATTTTTTTTTCATCATCATCTTTATTTTCTTTTTGTTTTCGAATTTAAAAGGATTTTATTTTATTTTTTATAGATTATTTGTATGGACTATTTATTTTGAAAGTGTCGTAAATTATCCATTTATTGTAGTTTGGCTGAAGATTCTACTTTCAGACTATTCTTGAAAGGTGAGAACACTTCATTACATAACCTGAGGCAAGTCCTGTTTGGTGCCTTCTGTGTTGAAATTCTACAGAACAGAATTTTCTACACACTTTACATAGAATGTCCTTGAGTGAAATAATCCTTACTTTAAGATACAAAAAGGAAATATGTATATACATTTATCAAAACCCTAACAATTTTATAATATTTAAAATGAAAACCTAATTAAATTTTTTGTTCTTTCGAATACCCTGTAATCTATCAAAAACAAAATAACAAAAAATTAAAAGTTTATTTTTTATAATTTTCAAGGCTGAATAATAATTTTTTTTATAAAAACATTTTATAGTAGCTAATGCGTAATATAATAGCAACATTGCATGCTGTTTAGTATACTTTTATTGATATTTTATTACATTAAGATTTGTAAAAGAAAAATGAAAATTTTTATATTAATTTTCCATTGTAATTTATTTATACATAAATTCTACTTATCTAATTCAAATCATTTACGTTTGATGAAATTGTTTTGGCTCTGTCTCCAATTGAGTTGTTACGTCAATGATGATGAATTTAGCATTCATATATGACTGTATGATATCATGATACGTAATCTTATAATAGAGGCTTGATAAAATAGCCTTCTTAATGTACATACATATTTTTAAGAAGAATTCAGATTTATTTATTTATTTATTTTTTTAAATTAAAAAAATTCGTTATTTTTCAATCAGTCCTCGTACGTACACAGCACTAGATGAATGTGCTAACAGATTAAAAAAAAAAATACATACATACACAAAATTTGTAGTTTTTTTTTTTGTTCAAAAAAATTTTCCAGCTTTTTTTTTTAGATATGAGATGGGATCAGAACCATGTGTTTAGAATGTAATATGAAAACGTTTCGTATGTACATATATAATTTTTTTTTTTTCATTTTTTTTTCTTGATTGATACACATTGTATATTACGTATACATACATTATCATGAATATTACGTAAAATATGTATGGGTATAAGGACACAGAGATAGACATAATATGATATTAAATACGTACATATCACATAATAAAAACGAAAAATATTTGATATTACATATACTTTAATATTGAAGAGATATACATATATGTATGTATATATAAAAAATTTTCCATGACCTTTTCTTCTATTATATGTATGTATGTAATATCCATCCATTCAAAAAATATGTTCATGTAAACACACACTGATGTCTGTATAAAAATACAAGGAACAAAATTTAAAGAACAACAAAAATAAAAAATAAATAACGAACATGAACATTTTCTTATATGGTACTGTACGTAATATCAGTAGATAAGAAATGTCAGATATGTGTATTTAAGATTAAGTTGAGCATATGTGAAAATCTAAAAAGGGATATAAGATTGGTGAACAAGAAGATGAATGTATGTAAGAAGCACTACTAAAGTGTAGTCAAAAAAAAAAAAAAAATGTATATGATATTTATTTGATTCCTCGTAAAAAGATATGATATATAAGAAGAAGAAATAGGATATTATATATCAATTTGTTGTGTGACATCTGCTTTTGTACATATAGTACATACTTTTCTTTAAAACATAATAAAATAAAAAATTTTTAATAAATAAAAAAAAAGTCATGTACTTGTAAAAGTACGACATTGTACGTAAAATACTATATCATATTTGAAAAAAACAAAATTATTATTTTTTTCATCTGATATTGTAATTTGTTTCGATTTTATTACTCTAAGTATACTTTCAGGAATCTAAAAATAACAAAATAAAGAAAACATCAAAAAATTCGTTATATAATATTGTCGTTATATCTTGCTTAAAATTTATTCAAATTTGTTTTTTTTTGCTTTTTGAAAACACTGGATATTGAAACTTCAAGTAAAAATTATTTTCTACGTTTAAGGTCATTCGTTTTTTTTTTCTATTTTGTTATCTGACTTGTTAAAGTACTCCAGTTCTCAAGATCAAAGCTATGACCCTCGTCTTCTTGCCTCATGTTAATCGCCCTGCCTTCTCTTGTAGGCTATACTTATCATAATACAGCGGACCGTATTAGGGTTCCGGTAAGACTTGTGTAACAAAAGCATTTTTCATTACCTTTTTATCCTTCGGATATTCTCAATATTTTTTTTACCCCTTATTAAGAATGATAAATACTGAGAATTCCTTAAAGGATATCATATTTTCATTTCATTTTCAATTTTTGAATTTCTTCAAAGTTTTACAAAAAATCTAGTGAAAATATAGTCTTCAAAAGAAAAAAAAAATTATCGACCAATTAATAGTCTGCCAATTTTAAATATTGTATAGGTAGCATGTTATTTTTCTTCAAGCTTTAAACACATGACATCGATATCAATTAATCAATCAGAAAATTCATTTAGGTAGATCACACTTACATGTACGTATAAAATATAATTAGACTTTGACAAATCAATCAAATTGTTCAGATTTGGCTTTCACATCATATAAGATTTCATCTAATCGGTTTCATTGAAAAAAAAAAAATACATACATATAAATATATCTTTAAGTAATTTTTTATTTATCCCAAAAAGGAAATTGTACATGTTGCGTGTATATTTTGTTTTTCAATTTATTATACATTTCAACGCCTTGTGCTTTGTATTTTTACTATCATTTTATTTTATTATTTTGTTTGTTTTTTATCTACATTTTTTTGTTGTTTTGTTTTGGTAAATTTTTATGTCACGTTCATCACGTACTTGTCATCGCAATTCGTTTAAACTTTTTTTTTTTTAAATACAGAGTATATTACATACTCGTCAAGCTAAGAAATCAAAAAAGTATATGAAGAAGTTTAAATGTTTCATCATAAACTGATGTTGATAGGATTAAATTCTATGAATTCTGAACTTTAGACACATTGTATCGCATTCTTCAGTGATACATGTAAATAATTTTTATTTTTCTAAATTCTTATTCATTTTCTTATACGGATTTATTATACGTAACGAATCACAGATTCATTAATTTCTTCTTGATATTTTACTTCTACTTCTATGATCTACCATTTATCGCTTGTAAAGTCCATCAAAACTTCGCTGGGTAGGCGCCTTCTTTCATCAGTTGAAAATTCCAACTTTAATTTTGAGAACTCACAAATTAATGAGAAAATACGTTATAAATAAAAAATGTAAGCTTTTATCTCGTTTATTACATTAAATGTCTATCATTGCCTATTACAAGGATATTACGTTTATACATAAGTATATTCATATTAATTTAGCAAGGATCTTTTAAGGATATCGAATTTTTTTATATTTATTTTCTGCAATATAACCAATTCATAGTTTTTAGAAGTATATAAAGGATTTTTTTTTTTGTATATTGTAATAATCATGTGAACATATAAAATTTCTCGTTTGTTTTAAATGTATGAAGCATAATTTTTATTATGCTCTATAGAGGAACAAAGAAGAAAAAGGTGAGTTCCAAAAAGTTTAAATATCGCTTTGTTGCACAATTTAAATTTTCTAAGTGCTACTATTTGAATTTGCAATATCGTTTAAAATTTTAAGTCGTATTGTGGAGCACATCTAAAGTGCATTACTTAAACGAATGAATTTTTCTGATAGTTTTGTATAATTTTTGTATGAAAACAGTAATATTATCGCATTACAAAAATTTTATGACTTTTTGGAACTCATCGAAAGTCTGTATTTTTTTCTTAAGGAAAATTTTACATGCATATAATACAGGATATTAAACGTTGAAAATCGAAATAACATGAAAAAACACTATACAAGAATGGAATGTATATAACGTGAATTATATTAAATGAAAGAAGAAGAACAAGAAAAAACATAATAATTCGATAGTATTGTTGTTGTATTTAATGTATGTATGTATATAAAAAAGATGAAGACAAGGCAAACTATCCACTTAATCTGGGTAATGAATGATTGAAGAAATTATGTCTAGACGTGACAACAATTTTTATGTTTATATACACATACATATATACATGTATACGTGTGAATATATAAAATTATATTTAGAACATGCAAGATTACATCTGTTTCCTTTTGTATATTGTAATGTGCACTTGTATCTGTTTAGTTCGTAGAATTGAAGAAGAAAGAAAAAAAACGTGAGAAAATTACATAAAATACAAACTAAAAATACATAAAATGAAGTTTTCTTGTTGGTTTGTTTTTCATTTTACTTTTCTTTATTTTTTGTTTTTTTCAAATGTATTATGCAAGAGGCGCTTTTACAAGATTTTACTACACTACACACATTATAATTGGCGAGAATAATAAAAATCAAAAAAAAAAAAAGAGAAAAAAAATCTGAGAAAATATAGAAACAACTAAAAAATTTTCAATGTAACATGAAAATAATGTAATATAGGTATTGTACTTCTCTCCAAAAAAGATACAACAAAACAACAAAATGAAACATGTACACGTTTAACAATTTAATTATAATATTAATATCCTTATTTAGAAAAACAGCGTATGTAGTGTGTATCGTCATGTATCATGTATGTAATTATCATGTACAGTATATAACGTTTGTCTGTTTTCCAAGGGTGTACCGTGTACGTACCAGTCTTTAAAAAAAAAAAAAAAATACAGGTAAACCTCCTACAAAGCGGTACAGATACATTTCTTGAAATATAGTTGTAGTAAATAGCTTGTATTTAGTTTTGTGGGAAAATTCTTACATTTTCCCAAACGACTTGTAAAGGTACCGCGTTGTACGAGATTTACTTATATTATATATAGTTAATTTTAGTTAATTTTTATTTATTTTGTTTTTTATTTTCTAATTTTATATTTTAACACGTATTTTAATTTGTTCAATTTTAAATCATAATACAATTTACAAATCAGTAAATCCTTCGTAATTAAAAATCAAATCATCAAATCCTATACTTTTTATACTTTGTATATATAAATGCAAAAAAAAAATATATATATCAACCAACAAAAAATTTTTCTAATTAATCGATATGTACTTTACGTGATATTTAAATAAATAGATAAAAAGTATGAAATAAAATATTTTCAAATTTTCATTTGAATTAATTTAATAATTTTGTTGTTGTTGTTGGGTGATTTTATTAAAAATCAAAAGATTTTTACATTCATTAAAACAAAAACCAAATTATGTGTACCATCAAAGATACATATTATATTCTATAACCTACCTTTATAACTGAATTAGAAATCCTATTTACAAAAAAAAAAAAACATTTAATCTTGTTTACAAAATATAATATATAAAATATAATAAAAACCTTATGAAATAAAATAAAATAACAAGAAAACAGATACCTATCTAACAATTAAGAGTAAAAACCAGATTAAATAGAAAATGAAAAATTTTCATTTTTAGAAAATTATTATGTTTATTCTTCCTGAATGGTTATATGCTTTTACATGATATACTTTTAAAATTTATAAAAGGGTGTCTCATGCATTATAAAGTTAAATCTTTTTCGTGACAAAAAGTTATTCTAAATGTGTTTCATTTTGATACCTTTGCAAATTTTTGGAAATCCTTGAACATATGATTTATTATGCAAATCCAAAACTGATACATTGGATCTTTTTAATAAAGCCAGAAGGATTTAAATTAGTAAAGAATAACTAAAATTGATAGAATGATTAAATTCAGTTTGTGATGCTGATTCGGTTTGTAACCTTGTGCCATCTACGAGGTATATTTTAGAGAATGTTTCTGTTTATGTTTGCAAAGAATTCATTTGCATATAGAAAATGTTAAAGATAAAATAATATGCCCTGATCAAGTCAAAAATTTCGCTGATGTGCAAACAATCTTTATCTGTGATAGTCCATTACGAAATGTTCATCGTATATGTTTTGCACTCTATCACTGGACTCTGGGCTATTAAAAAATTCATTTTGACTTAAAAAGAGAGATGATATATTATAGATCGCATTATGCCTTGAGACATCCTGTACAAATTTTTTGTTTTTTTTTTTTGTTTATGTAAACTGGGCAACATATTATACCAAAAAAAACATGGGTATAAATTCAACAAAATCAATTTGAAATTTATGAATATTTTTGTTGAACAGTCTGTACATTGTATGTATATGTTTTTACTTTAGGGTATTTGATTAAGAAAAAAAAAAACAAGAAAATTTGTTAAATACGAAAACAATACAAAATAAGAGAGTTCTGGATAGTCAGTATATTTTGACTCTAACTGTATGTATTATGATTAAATGTTTTAATTTAACAATTGCAAAATAATATTCATGTAAATGTATACGTAAAATTTTGTACATTTACAAATTCTATGAAATTTTTCCTTTTTTATTTCTAAACAAAATTTTTAAATAATATAAAATTAATTTCTTTGGTTAACTCTTTTTTTCAAATAGACTTTTGTATAATGTTTTATTTATTTTATTTATTTTTTTATATATTTTATTCAGAAAATGTATTCATATTTCAATTACAATATTTTTAGAGTATAACTAAATTTAATTATGTAAAATAATTATAAAAGTAATTGAGTAAATTTAGAAATTTTCTATTTAAATTATATTTGTATTGTGTAAGCATTTCATTTTATAAATTGAATTAAAATATTTTTTTAATTTACAGATAATTTTTTTTCTGATAAATAAAATTTAATATTACAAAAACTGAACCAATTTATGATAATGGATAATACAAATGAGTCTTTAATTTTGAAAGTGGGACAAATTTAAAATTTTTAAAATTATGATTTTTACATTATTCGCATTACTGATATGTATGTGTCCTTCGATATCTAAAAAAAGAGCGTATACTCGATGTCTTAAAGTTACGAATTGTCAACGTTTTTCTTTCCCCATAGAGGTAAGCAGGTAGTTTGAAATAATGGATTTGTATCATTTGAAAAGTTAGAAATAATAGCAACATCAAAATTAGACAGATTTCGCTGGATCGATCTTGTACAGACTATACGCTATAACGGACGCTATCATACCATACCATACGCTATACGCTTTAGTATTTTTAAGGAGCTTATAAACAAATGACAAACAATATCTTGAAGAGATTATAGAAATCGAGTTGGTCAGAAATGGTTCTGTAGCCCCTATTTGTAGATACATAGAAAAAATATCACATTAGAGAATGTAAAATTTGATATCTTCAAATATTTGTGTTAATTAATTAAATGAATCATTAAAAATGTTTTCTTTTCCAATTTCGTTAGCTTGCGTATAAAAACATTTTACCTATCTTCTTGCTTGATATTTTTCTTTGTTAAATCAAATTTCGTGTTTCTCGATCGTGCAAACTTTCTTTAATCATAAAAATATCAATTCCTTAGAAATTTTAAAAGTTCTAATATTCTATACAGATTCTTTTCTAATTTTTACTAGAAAAAATTAAAAAAAAAAAAAAAAAAAAAAAAATTAAAAAAACATTAATTTTGTGTACATGATTTTTTAGATTTTTTATCTTTTATTATGAAAAGCAATGTACAAAATAAAAATCATTGCAATATAATTCGAATGGAATAAAATCAATTTAAATGAGAATACAATAAGATTTTAAAATTTTGAAATAAAATCTATATAAAATGTACGTATCGTATTCACATGCACATAGTACCAGTATCTATTATCCTTTACAAGAAAGAAAATTTCATTTAGATGTGTATATTATATTGAATTTTATGCTGCAATATGATTTACTAAAATGTTCTCCAATTATTGCTATTACAGATATTTTCCTTCTTTTTTTTTGTTTGTGAACATGTATGCATGTACATATGTGGATTTATCGATTTTTGTGTATATCTAAATTTGTGGTAAAATGTGTACCACTTAAGATTCCAGTTTAGCTTTTATTTTCTTTTTATATTGAATACATCTAGTACGTCCAAGGAAAATCTTTTCAATGTTTTTTTTTTTTTTTTTTTTGTATTTTTATCATGTAAACATGAGTATATTTCGTACACTAGACAGAAAATTCAATAAAATAAAGAGAAAACATGAAATTTCGTATCGAGTGTGCAATATACTGTGCACATATGTAAGGAAGGACTTACAGCTAAATAAGATTTTCATAAGTTCTTGTATTCACACAATAAATCGCATAGATTTACAAAAAAAAAAAAAAAACACACACAAATTCATGGACAGTGCACAGAGCCTTTCTCTTCCTGTACGTTCAATCTGTATTGAAAAGTGTTCAAAGAAAATTTTCAGTGTTCTTTGCATTATGTAACGATAATCATGTGGACTTAAAAAATCAAATACTTTGAAAGTGGTTCATTTGTACGTTATTTCAAATTGAATTTTCTTTTTGTTTTGGTTTTGATTTTTTTTTCTGCAAGAAAATTTAAAAAGAAAACCAATGAAAAATTCATACACGGTTTTTTTTTATTCCTTTGTATAATTTTGCTGATTTCTATTTTTTCATATGTTCATATATATATATAAACAAATTTTTCGTTTTTTATATTTTCATTTTCATTTTACTGTAGTTTGTTATTTTATTTTATTTTTTTTTGTTTTTGGAAAATCAAAAAACCGTTAGATTTTAGTGTATTTTATTTTTCTCATACATATACATATTTTATATACTCGCATAAAGTCCAGTCACCAGAAAAGAAAAAGAAAATTTTATCAAATGTAAGGATCTGTCCTTATCCCCATTCCGCTGCAATTGTTTGAACATTTTTTGCCGCATTAAAAATTTACTATAATATTGCAAATATTCCATATTCATTACATAATTAACGCATTATATAAAAAAAATTTTCTTTTGTAACAGTTTCACAAATTAAAAAATATAAAAATGTTATTCTTATCAAAATTTCCATTTTATTTTTAATACAATATGCAAATTATGAAACAAAATTACACTTTTCATAATAATTTACTCATATACCCAAAATAGAGTATGTAATTAGAAAATTAATAGTCAATGATTTATCTCATTTATGTTCCATATTATTATAGATTATAGATCATACTTTTGTTTTATACTATATGTGAAACATATGCGTTACAGTTCATATATGTATGTACATGTAGAATTTTAATACTTTGTTTATATGCTTGTATTTTGTATAGCCACAACAAAATTTTAAACCACATAATGGTTTCGTTATTATAATTTTTTTCCTGTTTTAAAATTATTTTGTATTTTGATATAATATTGTATCTCTCTTTTATGTTATTATTATTATTTTGGATGAGTTCCAAAATATTTAAATACTGTTTCGATGTAAGATTGAAAATTTTAAAATGCTAACTCTTAAAACTGGCAACATTGTTAAAAGTTCTAAAACGTATTATGAAACGCATCTAGAACGCATTTTCCGAATAAATATACACATCATGAATTTTTCTGTTGTAATTCATCAGTGACAGTGTATCAAAACGTTACCATTACTGTATCAAAACAATTTGTTTTTGACATTTTGAAAGTCATCGCATTATTTGGTAAATTATATAATATTTTCTAAAATTCTACAATACATATCATTATTAAAATTTTAAAACAAAATAATATGAAGCTATATCATTTCAATTATTTTCATAGTATGTATTATTCATGACTTTAACTATGTATTGTACATGTGTGTACACACATGTGTGTGTATAATATTAACAAAATTTATTTTGATATTTATAAAATCTCAATAATTCATCATAATCATAAATTATTATTATTATTGTAAAAAATATTTCTTTCTCTTTCTCTCTGATGATTATGATATGCAAAATACCTTATTATTACATTACTGCTACACTAAACACATAGCATATATGTATGTACATACATATTTATAATATAAATGGGTTTTCTTGTAATATGAAAATGAACATATTTTTCTGTTTAATGGACCACTGATCAAATACATCATTAATTTTATACGCTCAATTTATATGACCATATTTTTGTTTTTTTTTTCATTTCGTTTTTGTTTTAAAATATCTTTAAATTTCTATCTTTATCATTTCAATCTACATATTATGATTGCTTGATGTTTTTTTTTATATTTTAGTTTATTTATTTATTTTTATTTTTATTATTTTTTTTTATTTTTACACTTAATATGTATTTGAAACATTTATGGCAATAAATAATAATGATAATATGATTTATATTCAAATAACGTAACATTTCCAATTTTTGTCATGTTCCTTTATATGAAAGAATGGGGTATGGTTCGTTCGTTCATGTACATACATACATATGACCACATCTGATGTACAAGTGTACAAATGTATGAATATTTAAAAAAATATAAATAATTCTAATAATTTTGGAATTGAAAAACAGTGGTCCAATTAAATCTGCATCAATCCTAAAAATTTTGTATAGAAAAAAGTTTTGTTAAAGTAGTATAGATTATTAGCTGTCTATATTTATTATGTAAGTAAAGGCTTTTTATTATTTTATTAAAAATGCGACATAGAATTGAAATGTTAAATTTGGGCTGGAATTTCTGTCCAAATACTAAAAATTTTTACAAAATGAGAAAAAAAATCAAAATATTAGAGATATTGTTTTTTTTTTTTTAAAGATATGTATCGATTTTATTTCCGCAGGGAATAATTTTATGTATTACACAAATTCTGATAGTAAAAATGTTATATTTTCAATTTTTTGTCATATTCATAAATGATCACTTAGTCATTAATGTTAATAAAATATAATAGTGAACAATGGAGGAAAATCAATGATTCGCAATTGCATTTGTGATAGAATTGTCATGAAAAATTTAGTTAACAATTAGGCCCTGACTTATATGAAATTGTCAGAATAGAGAAAATAAGCTTTCATCGAGATATTTTTTAATCCTTCGAGTCAATATAACAAATAATAGAGAGTCTCAAAATTTCATACCCACATATTTAGTACATTTCATGTGGAAATTTCTTGATCTTGATCCTTTATATCTAAGCCCAGTTTAAAGTAAGAGCCTTCAAATTTCTTTTATTTAGTGTTGTCCTTTCTCATTTAAAATCGAAATTCACACCTGAGTATGAGTTTGTGTCCCGAGGAGTTAAAAACGAGATATTGCCATAATTTGCCTTTAATGGGTATGAACTAATTTTTCATGTACATGATTTCGTTTTATAATTTTTCATGTTTCAGTACAATTAAAAAAAAAAAAAGAAACTACAATTACGTTTACGTTTAAAGTTTTTGAATGGATTTTTTTTTTTTTTTTAAGAATATTAAACATTTAATGTGTTTTATTTAATGATGCTAACCACGATTTTCCAATCATTTTAACTTTACAAAAAAGAAAAAGAAAAAAAAAGAAACAAAGCAGACACCATCATATCATTTCATTGCTATTTTATACCCAGTTACCATTAAAGTTAAGCACCTGAATAAATTGTATAAAATATCTCAGTAGCATGTATATACAAAGGCAACTATTTTAAAACAGTATCTACAACAATTTAACATCATTATCAACATTACAATATTATCATCAATTTATCTGTATTATTATAACTGAATATAATAATTGGTGTATATATATATGCTCTGTTTGAATAAACTTATATTGATGTATCTGTTTTCATATTCTCATGTAGATACACGTTCATATGTATTTTCGTACAATAAAAAAATACACACAATATTCCATCATAATTTTTACTGAGTTATTTATTGAAGTACAATACTTTGTAATGTAACTAATAGGATTGATTGTGAACATGAACCATGAACAAAAAAAAAAAAAAATCATTGAAACGACCTTAACAAATTTGTAGAACTTTTTAAGTTACATATTACTTTTTTTTCCCATGTAAAATGGTTACGATGTACGTACATATGTAATTTTTTTTTTAAAAATATTTTCAAAAAATAAAAAATTAATATGCCAATTTTTATTTTGGGTAATTCCAAAATAATTTGAAAAGAGTTTCCGAAGTGATCATCTCAGATTTTGATGATATTTTTTCTAAGTTAAGAAGTGGATGGAGAAGTGAAAGATAAGTGGTAAAATATCATTGCAAAATGTTGTATATTTTAAAGAAGTTATACATCTTTGAAATTTTAACAAAATGACGAATGTAAGAGCTTTTGAAGGTCTTTCATCACCTTTTCAAAACGGCAGTTTTTATCTTTCAACGATGATCCAATGATTTTATTTTGATTTTTAAAGAATGATAGTCAGAAAATAATTTGGAAATACCCATTTTTATTTTTAAATAAGTAAGAAACATAGAAAAATGTAAAAGTGGTACAAAAAGAAAAAAAAAAGAAATAAATTGCTTTCTTACATTTTTCATTAAAAAAAAGGAAAAAGTTAAATGTTAGATACTTTTAAAGGATCACGACTAACAGACTCATTCATATCACGGTACTCACGTATATATGGATGTGTGTATGTGTGAAAATTTTTAGAACAAAGAGTACTTTAAACTTTTTACCTTTTTTTCTTCTTCTTCTTGGTGTTTTAAAATTATGACACCTTGTCAAAATTTAATAGTATTTTTATCCAACCATGTATATGCTATTCCTGTAACAAAATGTTGAATATCTTTTACAGAAAAAAAAAATCGAATACATAGCAAAAAGAAAAATAGATGGAAAATACCTTGTATTATGAAAAGATTTTGAAAAATAATGAATGTAATTTTTTATAAAGAATAAAAATACCATTTTTTGATAAATTGAGACAAAGTAGCGAATGTAACTTTAGTACACACGTCCATATATGTATGTACATATACAGTGCACTGTATAGAATATGAAATAATCAAATAAATTATGGGATAAATTTACAATGAATTGAAATATACACAAATTTATTAACGTATGCAGTAAAAAAGAAGAAATTACATTCGATAATATATGTAACAAATTTATATTAAAATCTTATTTATTTACTACTTAATTTAGTGACTATATAGAAAAATTTATCGTAAAGGGAAAGACGCGTAGATATAATTTTAGAAATATTGTGGATAAATATGGGATGTGAAACAAAAGATTCTCAAAGCGTTGCAAATAAAGAAAATAAATATTCTGGATAATAATTCTCTTTTTGATGTTGCGGATAATATTCCAACAACTGATGAGTGACCTGTCGGATTCTTCACTTAATGAAATTTAAGTCAATTGAATATTTTAGCGTCTACTACTGAATTTTTTTTAAGGGCAAAATTTTCTAATAAACCTATACTCTATACACCAATTACATGCAGTTAAAATAATTTTTCTTGTTTTATAATTTCTGATTAAAGTTTTTTATGAGCAATATTATCACAGTCATTAAAGTTTTCATACAAAATCAAGTGATTTTGTTACGCAATAAATATAAAGATGATACAACTTTATATAGTTTCCATAAGATCTTTATTGTATATAATTTATGTACAGAGTATAGGAAGCATAAACTCATAAGAATGCTCAAATTAATCTTTTAGAAAGTATTTCAAATAAAAAAAAAAAAATGAAAAAACTCAATTAAAACAATAAAATCAAACTCAAATCAAAGTTACATAATTCAATTTCAGTTAATTGCGTTAATTATCAAAAAATTTGTGTCTGTTCATACATACTTGTACTTAAATTACAAAATACACAACTATCAAATGTAATCCTTTAACAATTCAGTTATTGCAAAATTTGACCTGATGATCAGAGTATCTTTTTATTTGCCCTAACAATTAAACATTAATTGAGTACAACACCTATGTAAACAAAATACACCCACTGTGTATATTCTAAACACATACGAATTTACACATTTCATACCATACACACATTATTTAATAAAGAAGGATGTAGCAAAAATAAAAATAAAAAAAAAAATCTAGAATCCTTTGAAAAGAATCTCTTCTATTTTTTCTTTTATGTATACATGTATGTACTGGCACTTAATTAGGGTTAAAAGAATGAAAACAGAAAAAAAAGATAATTTACCATTAAAATAAAAACTAAGAAGCCAAGACAAAACCAAATACAAAAAAAAAAAAAAGAAAAGATTAAAAGTATAAAAAAAAGGATAATCAAGACTATGAAAACAAAAAGAAGAATAGATGGGAAGAAGAAAAAAATTGATGTAATCAAAAGTGTTGTGATGATGATAATGATTATATCTTTAACCATATTGATACTTTGTTTGTGTATATACTTAAAACCTAAAAAGAGGATACTTGATGGTTAAAATCTTTGTAAAAAGCAAAAAGTAAAAAAAAAAAAAAAATGACTTCATGAAGCTAATAACATGTTGAAAAGGATAATTCCTCGTATTATGTGTATTTACAGCAGCAGATGTTATGTAACAATGGCGGTTATAGTAGTTGAAATAATGAATATTTCCTCTTCGTTTGGTCTTTTAAGAATTTTAAGTTTTTCACATTATTTCTTATACCTTGGATCTTTTTATTTTATATTTTTTCTTTTATTTTTTATTCTTTTATTTAATTTTTTTGTGCTCTTTATAATTTCATTGCCAACTGTATGATATAGAAATGATAATAAAATTAAAGCAAAAAAAGGATACAGCAATGAAAACAAAGAAAATTAATACTGAACTATATAGTGAGACAATATTGCAATAATTTTCATCGCAGTCTGGCTTTTTAGACACATATTATACTTACGTACATATCTATGGATTTACAATGCATCCAGATTTTCTTATAATTTTTATTGTTGCATTGTTTTAAGAATCTAATGAATTTTAAAATTTTTGAAAACAAAACTCGATTTTTTTTTTTGTATTTTTCAGTGTATATAAGCCCCACAGTTAATACAGTAGATATAGAAACTGAATCATTTGATATGTGTTTGATCTGTGTTGGTGTATGGTTCAAAATATTGAGCCTGTACGAGTCCAAAAAAATAGTCTTAAAGAGATTCACGTTCGCATTCGACTTGAATATTTGCCATAAGGAAAAAAACAAATCTAGAGAAATAACTAGACGAGCCCACTCCAATTAAACGAAAATGTGAATAAGGTGAAGAAGATATAAATTTGAATGCGACGATGTATAAAAAAAAAACAAAAAACTAAATCTGGTAGTTATATAACATAACGAATTTTCATTGTCTTTTCCTTTTGTATATGTCCTGTGATGTTTTATTTTGCATCTATATATGTATGTACATATTCGTATACAAAATAACTTTTACTATATTACATGCCTTATGTCTTATATCTTAATAAAATATGCATTGTGTGTATGTAAGTTATGTCGGGTGAATTATTTTATTCAACCTAAGGTTCTACCAAATTATACAATTCTCTTTCACATAGTTTTCCATTACTATATGTATTATCCATTCATTATTCCATTTTCATTTATTTATATGCCTCTCTGTCTTTCTATTATCCCACTATCGTATCCGTTTTTGTTTTTTTTTTTTTTCTTTTTCGTATTGTCCTATTATTATGTATCTTTGTAGTGAATTATACTGTATAAATATTTTATAAGGCATCTATTCGTATATGCATGTGTTAAAGACAAAAAACTTAATTAAGTTTATGTCACAGAAAATTTGTTTCATGTGTATACAATAATTGTATAGAGCTCGCTCTTAAATTTGAACAGATAATTAATATTGAAAAGAATCTTTTTTTTTCAAAGATTTTTTTTTTATTTTTATTTTATGTTTTTTCTTTTCTGTACAAAAGTTTGTTATTTTATTACAAAACACTTTAAGTACAGCGAAATTTAAGGTAATATGAACTATGTAGTACAAAATCTCTCGCACAGAGGTTTCTAACTATGGCCGCTAAAACGTTTTCCGAGTTATTTGTGTATATCTATCAATATTTGATCATTTTAACAATTTATGCGTTACTGATGAAGAAAACTAAGTTCGTACTCTTCTAATACCGATATTACATCGGTTTTATACGAAATGCTTTAGAATACTAAAAGATTGGAAACCCCTGCCTTAGCATACGTAAGTAACATACAACAAGCTACCCATATGTAAACACATTTAAATATAAGTTTCTTGTTAAGTAAATTAATACAAAATTTGATAAACTAATTTTCAAAATAACGAACAAAAAAAAAATAAATAAATAAAAAAATAAAAATAATTAAATAAATTGAAGAAATTGTTGAAGTGATTTTATTATATTTTTGTTATTTGTTAACTTATTTATTATTTTGACATAAAATAATTCATTTTTAAAGATAAAAACGGACAGCTAAATAAAAATAAAAATAAAAAACAAAAACAGAAAATAGAAAGAGGGGTTCAAAATATAAAACAAAAAATCATTTAAAAAAATATATATAAGAATAATGCAAATAATATGAAATCTGAGATATACGAGTATTTCAGGAACATGAAGTTGATATTGCCAAAAGAAAATTTATATTTTTGATTGTAAATTTTCTAAAATAATTTTTGTATGTATGTATCTACATTAGAAATAGAATTTATTATTAAAAGATGGTTTTTATTACAAATTTTTAGTTAACTGTTTTTATCAATTAAAGATTTTTATTTAAGGCAATTAATTTATGTAGTTGCACATTTCATATATTAGAAATTCTACTGCCCATATACACCTTACATGTACATACATATGTATCTCAAAGTTATCCTTGTATCTTCAAAGCTACATATGTACTAATGTATCTGATATTCATATAAAATTGTCAAAAATCTTATGCTTATATACTTATTATATGGTATATTGTTGTCAAAAAATCACTGACATATACTAGTTGACATAAATTTACCACATACTATATCTTTTATATCCTTAAATTGTATACAACATATTAAAAGTGCTTGTAAATATGTACTACAAATACAAACTACATATGTATGAACTAAACGCAATGTATATATACAAATACTTATATATAGGTATATAAAATAATTTAAGTTTTGCATCTAGAGTATATAAGGAAGAAGAAAATTTAGAGCTTCTGTTGCGTGAAATTTATTATCTAGATATACGAATATACGTGTATGCATATTATCAAATATATGTATGTACATTTTATAAAGAATTTTTATATGTACAAGGATACCTTTTATGTAGTTTGATACACGCAAACATAATTATATATATCATATCATACATATAGGTACCCACTATAAGAAATCTATGTAAGTGTTATATAGTTATACTGTTTGTCATTATTTTATTTAACAATTTTCTCATGCATGCGACATATTTTTGGGTAAAATGTTAATTGAGCCATTTCTATGTATATAATTTGTATACACATACCTTATATATCTTTTATTTGTATGGGCAGTATTTAAAATACATACATATAGAGACTGATGTATGTATATTGTATATGTATCTGAATAGGAATGATAATAAATTAAATATGAAGAGTTAAAAGGTCGTGTGGTTACTGTTCATATTTCATTCATAGATGAATACATACATATATAGATGTATATGTGTACCAAAAATTTGACTAACAAAAATATTTAAAATATATTATAACATGTAAATTTAAAAATAAACACATTTTAACTTAAAGAATAGCAGACATACTTGCATAATCTAAAAAGGAATTTTCAAAAAAAAAAAATTTTTTTTTTCCAAGAAAATTTTTTAGAAAATAGTTTTCAAAATTTTTCATAAATGTCTCTGGGAGGTAAAGTTAAAAGTTGAGGTTAATGAAGAAAAAAAATTAAAAATTTTAGAACGAAGCAAAAATGGGCTATGAGTTTCAAAAAAAAAAATTCAAAATTGGTAATATCATTTGAAATTTTAAAAAGTATTATGAAATGCATTTAAAATGGATTAACTGTTATTGCAATGTATCCGTTTTTTTTTTTTTTTTGAATTTTTGTATCAAAATTGCATTATTATTACATCACAATAATAACAAATTTTTTGGACGTTTTGAAACTCACATAAAAATGTGGTTAAAATATATGAAAAATATTTTGACCAATTTTTATTTGTTACTTACATTTTAATTTAATTTTTTATTTTAATTTTTTTGAAAATTTTTATTCCATTTTATTTATTTAAATTTCTATCTAAATTCAACTAGAAAAAAAATAGACAAAAATATAGGCAACAAAATTACAGACCTGTGTCGTTTTTTGTTTTATTTTACACAAAATTCTGCAAAACAAATAAATCAAAAAAAAAAAAAAAAACAAAAAAAAAAAAAAAAACAAAAAAAAAGAAAATAAAATAACTTTGCTTTTATTTCTATTTCATTTTTATTTTCGTTTTTGTTTGATGTAATATTCAGCATATGATGATGTCAAATACATTTGGCATCATGTCAGAAAGAATAAAAAATAATAAAAAAATATAAAAAGAAAAAAACAAAGCAATAACAAATACATACTGTATAGAAAATATCTGTAAACTGTGCATGTGTTTTTGTTTTTAATATATATTTTTTTTTTTTTGTAAAAGAAAAAAAAAGCAATTATTCTTCAAACTTTTTGAAATGCTCTTTTCAAACAATGAAACAAAAAAAAAAAAAAAACAAAACAGAATCATCAAAAACATTGTACAACATGGCACGTACACGTATATTACAACAAATTCATATCAATGATGTATGCATTATGATAGGAACCTTTAAAATGTTTGTACTAAAAAATATCACATGTGTATGTATTACATGCACATATATATATACCCTTACGTATGTACGTTAAAAATATTTTTTGGCCGTTGTTTCTTTTGCAATGATCAAAAATATATAAAATGTACTATAAAATCTATCACGTTATTTGCCCTTCATCAAAAAAGGATTTTTCAATTTTGATTTATTTCTTTGATTCTTTTACAAACTACATACATACATATTATGAAAGAGGGTGATTATACAAAATTCAAATTTTTGGAACATCAATATCTTACGTTTCGTTTCAATAAAAAAAAAAAAAAAAATCATGGAACTTGAACGTATTTTATGGGGATCATTCGCAATTCCGCGCTATGTGCTCATCACGCCCGTATTATTATGAATCTTTTGATTTTTCAAATTGGTTAAGATCTCATGAAGGAGCTAACTTTTTTTGACAAAATAACTTTTTGGACAATTCGGTGGATTTTATGGAGAAAACACAAAATCAATCTGTACTAAATTTAGTTTGCCGTATACCATATTTATATGTAAGTATAATTGCACTGTGCCATAGCCAATGCCGGCTGGCATCCCTTTATCCAATTTTTTTCTTTTGCTGTTTTTATATGTTTTTAATTTGAACTGTGATTTTTAGCCGTGTAGTGTCACATACTCGTACAGCGTACTATACTGTATACGTACGTGTATCATATTTTTTAGTTTATCTGTATAAAAACGCATGACATTATGAAATAAAAGTTTTTTAAACCATTTTTTTTTTGTTTCACGCAAATAAAAGAAAATCAAAAAACGGAAAACATTTAATTGTCGAAATAGAATACAAAAGAAAAAAAAAAAAGAATTGAAATTTTGTCAATTTTTAATCCAGAAAAAATTTGATTTTTTTTTTTCAATTCATTTTCTTTTTATTCAAATGAAAACGTACAGAGAAAACAGAAAAAAAATGAAATAGAAAATGACATAAATGTGTAAATACGGATTTATCTAATTTAGTAAAAATAAAAATCCAGGAAGATCCTTTTATGCTTATCATCTTTATATCTCTTGAATTTATGTTTTTTTTTTTCGTCTTAATCTGATTGTTCTGTCATCATCATCATCTTATCATTTATTTAAATAAAATCAAGAATTTTATTTAAATATTTGATACCATTTTTCTGTTTATTTAAATACGCGATTGATTTTATATGTACATACATACATAGACGGCATATGATGTGTACGTATAAATTCCAACACATACTATATAAAAAATTCACGTACGTGTATGAATAAAATCAAATTTGACAATCGTGTAGAAAAAAAAAATATTGGAGACGAATAAAATTTGTCAGATAATCCGTAGATAATCGGCGTAAAATCAAATCAAAAATTATTTTAAGGAAATACATAGGAATTTAAATTTTCTCTTTATCTGTACATTTATTGTTCCAATATTAGGTAGAACTACCATAATACATAACGTAAAGTAATGTAAAGTAATCAAATGAGTTTAGTCGAAATGTAAGAAAACTTCAGCTCGTTCAATTTTGTCAATTTTGAAACGTAATTTTTTGTGAGTAATCTACATCAGAGAGCGGACTTAAAGTGAAGAACTATAAATTGTATTTGTATTACAAATGCTACTGTATTTTAGTTCACTTTTTCATTACGTTCTACATATAATTTTCGTAAAGTTTTCTTATTTCATTTTACGTAACGTTACGTTTTCATTATGACTATAGAGTTATTCTTATTTTATTTTTTCTGAATGAGGGTTAAGGACTTGTAAGTGCTCGTAAGTACACGGTATAAAATGTATATCAACTAATACATTTAAATTTTTAAAATTATTTACCAAAATAAAAATTTACTATGACGTTATGTTATCTTGTATAACAATTTCCATCAATTTCCTTTATGTAAGGTATACAGTCAAATGTACTTGTACATAATATGTAGATATAATCCAGATAGGAAATGTACAAACGTAAATATCGGAAAAATTGTAGGTGAATAGGCGTTAAAACTCCTCTTTACATAAACGTACATAATATATGTATGTATGTACATAGATAATTTTTTTGTTATTGTTGATTTTTCTGTTGTATTCCTTTTTATTTGCTCGTCAAAAATACAAGTAGTATTGAATTTTCTATTGTTTTTCCGCAAAAAGGTTTATCCGAGGTATATGTGTAACAATTTGAAAAAATGAAATTTTCTTTCTGTTTATACGAAAATCGATGAAATGTGTTTTTTTCTTTTGGTTAATATTGAATACTCTGATGGTATCTTGATGGTATATCTTTTATGTATGAATGTTAGATGATTTTATTTCGATTTACCTTTCAAGATTCATTTTCATTTGTATTATGTATGTAATATCTGTCTTTTTTTTTTAATCATTTTAAAACAGCATATCAACAGCAGTAACAAAACACAATAAAATATTTGCTCTTTTTGTCTTGTTGTGATTTTGTTTTTCTTTTGTTCCTGATATACCAGAGAAAATTTCGTTATTTTCTTAAAGCAATTTTCTGTGTATTTTGAATATAAGAAAGTAAAAAAAAAACCCCAAAACCAAATGATGAGTTTCAAAATGTTTAAAAAATGTTTGTTGTAATGCAATAATGTTGCAATTTTCATTCATAAATTATGAAATGCCATGCTCAAGCATTGCATCGGACAAAATGCGCTGTTTGTAACGTTCACAATACGTTTTTAAATTTTAGTCGATGTTGCCAGTTTTGAGTATTAACATTCTAAAACTTTTAAATTTGCATTGAGGCAGTATATAAACATTTTGAAACTCATCGAAAAATTCATCGTTTTGTGTCTTTGAAAACTAGGAAAATTCGTTCATTGTAATTCGTAGATATCTATCTACCAATTTGTATGTACATTATATCTACGTAACGTAAACATGAATGTATATATGTATGTACATATATGTATATAAACAATTTTTGTACGTTATAATTTTTCTCTCAATTTCACTTTTCTTTCTTCATTTTGTTGTTTTTATTTCCATTTTAATTTTTTTGTTTTTATTTATTTCTTGTACGTATTTTGATTTCATCAAACGCATAGACATACATAGTAAATGAACACAAAATACAGAAAAAACACCTCAAGGGAAAATCTGTAAAAGCGATTTTATATGGTTGTATTACTATGGTTGGTTTACCAATTTTTCAAGTTTTCCTTCATATACATATATTCGTACAGATACATATACATATGTATGTATAAAAACGAATAAACATTTTGTAGATATAGAATAAATTTTGTACTTGAAATTGAGTATATTATACAATATAGAAATAAAACAGTATACGTATATATACTAGTGTATATACAAAGATATTTTCGTTTATTCATATTAAATTTGTCTTAATACAACAGATATTTTATGAAAACAAATATTTACTCATTGTGTTAAGGATTTATACTACACCTATTATGGTATGTACATATATATATGTATATATTATTTTCTATCTGTAACAGAAACATTTCGTAAAAATAAATTTATAAATGTTATTTTCTATATAATATTTTGTATACGTATAAATTTGTACATCTATGATTTGGAAAATTAACTTAAATTTTCAAATAATTCAATTTTTATTACATTTTTCGTAAATTGAGTACAAAATTTTTTTTAACTAACTACATTCTGTGTCATAAAAATATTCCAGTTTATAATGAAAATTTTTAAACACTATTTTTTTTTTTTTTTAAATAAATCATTTTCTTGTTAAAATTTATATGATGGAGAAAATATTTAGGTTAATCGGCTAATGACAAATATCTGGTTTGGATGAGCAAGATATCATACTATACCATATTTGTGTCATTCATAATAAGCTTTATAGTAGAAAAAAAAACCCAGCATGAGACTTATTTGAATTTAGTTTCGAAATTCATCAGGGTGGCAATAATAAAATCATTAACATTTTTTTATATGTATCTTAGAAAATTTAGGTAGTTAGTCTGGAGATCCAATAGTTTTCGTTTAAAAATTTGAATTTCATTCTGCAAATATTGCTTGATGGCTAGATTACGTTATAATTTGATTTATATTCTAATTTCAATGTCTTATCATCGAAACTAGATATTTATCATATTAGTCTTATTGAGTTTTTACTAACGAGAGTATTGTGACAAAATGTATGGTACGAGTGCAAACAGATGAAACAATGAGAACACATATTTGAATGTAGTACGAAGAAATAAAATCATATAAAAACCTTCTCGAGGTAAAAGATCAAATAATTTTTGTTAGTAAAAAAATTAACCATTTTTGCTTGGATTTTTCTGTTTGAGAAAATCTAGATTGTTGGAAATTTTGCTAGACTAAAGTGTTTTTGTGACACTGTGTTTACATATACATACATACGTACTATATACACTGTATTTATTTGTTTTTGATATGTCTTGTATTTTGTTTTATGCGATAAACAAGTATATTTGTGCCTTTATAGATATACAGAGATACATACTCGTACATATGTATGTATATTGGTTAAAATTTTGTATACAATTTAGTTTTTGAAAGAATTTTAAAAACTTTGTCATTTTATTTATTTTTTTGATTTAATATTTAATCTTTTGAATATTTTACATAAGTACCATATTTTTTGCCCCTTTCATCATGTCAATTTTCAAATTTGGATGTACATATATAAAAGAGAAAATGAATTCTATCAAAAATTTTCAAACACAAAGCAAATAAATAAATTATAGAATCATCAATTTATATGGTATATAGCTATACTATAAATTTTTTTTTTTGTTTTAATTAAATATCAAAGCTGCAACAAAATTTGTTTTTATTTCATTTATGAGAACTCTTGGAAAAACATTTTTTTTTTAATTTGTTTGCGTGTTTGGAAAATTTTCTTCTTAAAACAAATTTCGTCCTTGTTTTTTGTTTTTGAAGAAAAGAAAATTCCACAGTCTTCCTTTTCAATTTCTATTTTAAACAAAAGAATGATACAGTGAATAAGAATAAATCATCGAAAATTAATGAGGTAGCATAGTAGCATATAAAAAAAAAAAAAAATTTAAATAGACATAATGATTATTTGTACGAAAATGATGAAGGTTAGAATAAAGCAAAGAAAGTCGAGTAATTTTTTTTATTCTTGTTTGGTTAAAAAGTGAAATTATCATTGCTAAATCAACAATTTAATGGAATAATAATAAAAAAAGAAGAAGAACAAAATATAAAAAGAAAATTCATGCATTTTTTATAAGAAGTGCATGCATTATATCACTACTTATACATTATCTTCATCATCATCTCCATCATCAACAACAGCATCATTACTGATATTTCTGTTCTTTCTTATTCCCAAAAGATTCAAGGATATTTCTTCAAAAATAAAAATGAAAGAAAATACAACAAACTATAGAATTTCTTTTAAGTTATTCTTGCTTTTCTTCTACTCCTTTATTTTATATTTTTCCTTTTCTAAGTTTTTTTTTTTTTTTTGCTGTTTGTAAAAACGAAAAAATTATCTATGTCGTCACAAAAAAATACGAGAAATTAAATAAAAGGACGAAATAATTTAATTTTTTATTATTATTTTTTTAAATTTTGTCAGGACTTTAAGATACGTAGTAATAGAATACAAATCATCTACGACGAACATTTCGTAATGTGTTCATACTGCATTCATATAAGTCACTTACACATATGCAAATTTGGTTTTCAGAGGTTGAGCACATGGATGAGTAAAAATTTTTAATTGAAAGGGGTGGGGGACATATTGTTCTATGTTCAAGGTCAAGATTTTTATTTACATGAAATCTTTACTAACACAAATTTAAATCTGCACCAAAACATTCATTGTAAATGGTTTGCACTTTAACTTCCATCAAAACCTAAAGAAAGTCGACAAGAAAAAAAAAATACAAAAAAATGGACAAAAAAAAATCGAAGAGAAAGGAAAAAATAAAATCTATCATGAAAATTTCTCATTGATCTTTTAACTCTGTTACATATCTTATTTTATTCATAATTTTTGTTTTCTTGGCTTTTCATTCATTCTCTTTTGTTTTTTGTCTGTTTTTTTATTTGTTTTTGTTTTCAATATTTTCATTTCTTTAGTATATGTATTCCAGTAAAATTTTACTCTTATTTGTTTGTGTTATCGATAAAATTTAAATAAATGATTACTGCATGGAATAGATATATTTTTATATAGACAAAAGGAAAAACTGGAAACAAAAAAATTAAATAAATAAAAAAAATTTTGATTTAAGATTTTCAGATTTTTACAAATCGCAAATAATTTTTTATTTTTATTTTTGTTTTTTTTTTTTTAGTTTTTTCTGATTTTTGTGTATTGAATTGTCTCGATCATATTTTTTGGTATAATTCGATTTTTAATGAACATCAAATATTTTTATTTATTAAGAAAAATCTCAAATTGATAAGAATTGTCTGTAAAATAAAACAGACAAGGATACTAAAAATACAATTTTTAAAATGAAATAAAAAATAATTTTATTACTGAAATACATTTAATGTCATAAAATTAATTCAAACTAAAATTTGAAGACCATTTTGCTGAATATTCTTAAGAATTAATCATCTTCTTTATTGAGACGTACAGGTAATTTTCAAGAACGAGTTATTACTTACTGTCTCAGAATTTGTACCATGAAAAAATTTAGAGAAAAACTTAAACTTCCTTTTACTAATGAGATTCTTTTGGAAGAAAATAAAAATTTGAAAAAAAATTTTATGTCAAGATAAAAAACTGCGTAAATTAATGGAAAATCTGGTTTAAGTTGTAATGAAGATCAAGAGGTTTTATATCAGTAAAAGGATTCAATATTTTGGTTAAAATGAATTTTGAAATTTAACGAATTATTTTTGTGACTTTTGTGAATGTATTTAAAATGATAGTAGAAAATTAAATTTTTTTCCGGATCTAAAATTCATTTTGAAAAGTCAAAATAAAAATAAGAAGAAAATTTTCTGTAATTTAATCAAGATTAAATTAAATGCAACAGAGTATGATATAATAATTTTGTAATAAAAACAGTGTATTCTATTTTTTCATTATATAATTTTCTATTATAAAAAAAATTTCTTTTATCATTTTTCTTTTTATCTTCATTTTGTTTTTCTTCATTTTATTTTTCAAATTTAAAAATTACAGTTGAAATTAGAGTTAAAACAAAAAACAAAAAAAAAAAACAAGAAGACTGAAATTAATGTTTCATAAAACTTTGAAGATTAGAAAAAATATGAGAAAATTCCTTGATATACAAACTTAGTTATATAAGAAAAGCAGTCCTAAAATGAAAAAAATGGAATAAAAACTGGACACACATAACTTTTGATTTTTTTTTCAAATTCAAACAAAGTCCATACATAAAAATTCTACATTTCATGAAAATCTTAAATATGTACAAAAAAAAGCATCTATGAATATTTTTATCTATTTTAATAGTGATAAAATGGTTTTTAGATTTTTCATTTAATTTGCATAACATGGCATTGATTTATGAATCTAAAAACAAACAAACGATTTTTTATTTTATTTTTTAAATTTTTCTTTTCGTTCTTTTCTTAAATACATGTAATTTTCCTTTACCATACATAAAGTTGTGTATAGAAAGAAAATGTTATACTTATTTAAATATTTCCTTTTTTGTCATTTTATTTTTATTTCTATGTGTATATTGTGAACATGAGATAGCCTTATCTACAAACAACTTTTTTTTGTTTTTTGGATAAATATCACCATTCCTTATGATATTTATATTAATGCTTTTGATTATGTTGAAAATAAATTCAAATTCTCAATGGTGTATGTATTAAACTTTTTGGTCATCATACGCATACATAATAAAAACAAAAAAATTTTTTTTTTTTTAAATTTATTATAATGTGATTTATTACAATTATCTGTAGTCCTTGCAAGTATCGAATTTGGAAGTATCGAATCAGATTCCGTGAGTACAATTATTTAGTATTTGTTTTGGAATATATCAGAAAAAAATTATAGAAATTTTTACATGTACGCAACCAATAACATTTGTTTTCTTCTTCTTCTTCGATGGCATGGTCTCCCGTACCTTCGCTCTTCATGGCTCTACGAGGAGTCTCAGTAACTCTTTTCCAATTAATTAAATTTTTAGAATGCCAAAAACATTTATCAATTTATTACTTGAATACGCGTGTATATTGTTATTATCTACTACGCTCCTATTTTGAGTATACAGTTTTCATTATCAAGATACGATCAAGGTGACTCATTTCATTCATATCTGTCTTTTTAAACCTTTGAGACAAATATGTAAAATTGTGTAAGAATTTTACAACACTACCGCAGTACCTGATACACGTCTCATTTCCTTCCCCCATTGCACTAAAAGCATTAGAAAGTATCTTATAAAACATTTTCATATGTGTCTCAGAAATGTAAACGCCAGGCCAACTTATCTTTTACTCTGCTAAGAGATAATTTTTCTTCTGCAACGTCAGAGAAAGCAGGGATTAAATTTCAAAGAAATTTTGTTTATAAAACTGTTGTATTGTAGGGTATTTAGACACATTTAAAATGCACAAAATAATGGTTTTCAATTTGCTTTTTTTTCTTGAATACCAATATAAATCTGTTCAATATTTACTTCCTCCTTCCATGCTTGTCTTTTTTCCACTGTACATACATGTCCTGTTTAAAAATAAATCTACCTAAAATTACATTCAATACTCGAATCAATAACATATACACAATTTTGTTTCATTGAACATTAAATAAAATCATATGTGTATGCATGGGTACGATGATGTGTTATTTAATCGCAAAAAAAAAAGAAAAGAAAAATCGTATAAAAAAAAACGAAGCAAAGGAAAAAATAAAAATAAAACGTTAATGAAAAGAAATAAATAAATGAATTTGAACAGAAAAAAGGGAATAAGTTTCATTAGCATAAAATATAAAAATTTAATAATAATAAAATACAAAGAGAACAAAAAAATGTTCTGCGAGAAAACAAATTTACAAAATTTATCCTTTTTTTAAAAAATTTTTTTATCCTGTTTAAATTTTGAGAAAACAAATAAAAAAAATTTTTTTTTTATCTGTATGAATTTGTAATGTGCATTTGAGAGTGTTTTTGTGTGTATTAAATAAATTTGTTGTTCGCTTTTTTTTATCTTTTTTTTTTTTTTTATTTTTTCATTTCATATAGATTTTTATTTTTTTATTTTTTCTTTGATTTAATTTAGTATTTATTTAATTTTTATTTTCTTTGTACAAACAAAGATATAACAGAGTAAGAAAAAATTCATACGTCTTACATATTAATACTTCGACTTTACTAATGTTTTTTTTTTTTTTTTGCATTTCAATTTTCTTTTTAATTTTTTGTGAATTTTTATTTAAAACTTATTTTTCCATTTTACATACACACGTTAATGTTGCATGTATGTACGTTCTCTTGTATGTGTACATTGTATTCTTGAATCGATTCGTTATTTTGCTGTATTCACTACTTCGATCTGGCTGACTGTTTATCATACTTAAAAAAGAAAAACGAACAAATAATCTTCTTACAGTTGTTTGTACCTGTGTACGCGTGTACACATTTTATTTGTTACGTAAATAAAATTCGAAATATAAAATAATTTTGTCATTTTGTTTTGAAAATTTGCAAATTTTGTATAAGATGTTCTTTTGATAAAATTTTTCTTTTTGTTTGGTTTTTTTCTTCTTCTTCTTCTCTTTACATATGATATTGAATTTTGAAGATAAAATGAAAAAAAAAAACTGCTATTTAAACAAAAAAATTCAATGTTTGTAGTTAGGAAAATAAAAACTCTTTACAGCACTCTTCCGATTTGGCTTCATAGTGCAGAATGAATTTCAGTCTAATATGTTTTTCATGGCATCATGTCTTCTAAAAAACAATTTTTAATTATTTCTATTCATTTTTCATTATCATGTCCTGTATTCAGTATTAAAAAAATTCTGCCTCGTATATCACTGACCTTTTTTTTTCTTTTGGCGCAACAGCTCGATGTGATCACTGATCTTACGAATTATAATTTGATTTCTTGAAAGTTTACTTTTCTGGAGCAAGTTTGTCGAGAATTCATGTTTAATCCCCAACTTAAATCTCTTCCCAGTTCCTCAGTTCCTACACCTAACAAATAACATTTTCCCGAGTGTCGGGTTCAATCTTTAATTTAGAGATACATACCCTTTGGTTTCCTCAGTTTCTATACATAACAAATCATTATGTTGATCTCATAGTGTTTCAAAATTTTTGAAATGAAATTGTTGAATTCATGTTCAATCTCCAACTTAGAGGAAAATACTTCATACTTTGGTTTTCTCAGTTTCTACACGTTGAAGGATTTTATTATTTCAAATAAAATCAAAATTTCAAAATTAAATGATAAGAAATTTTTACTTTAAATAAAATATATTAATTGAAAGCAAATTTTTTATCTATGAATAAATGCATAACAATCGATTAAAATTTAATTAAAAAAATACAAGATATTTTCAAACCATATGTATTGATTTTCCTAACAATAACAACAATAATAACATTTTCATGAACACACACATAATGCATAATGGCATTATTTAATTTATCTGATATGTGGACGTACATATGTATATGCATAATAGAAAATTTTATATCAATTGCACAGACATTTTAAAATGCCATACATAATCGTATGTATTTTACATTCATACACACATATTCATTTGTTCAGTATTATTTGTATATATAAAAGAGAAATTTTTCAAAATTTATTATTTTATGTTATCGATAAAGATTTCTTTCATTAAAATATACATAAAATCTAGTATTTTAAATTTTATATACCACAGAAATGTACACAAAATGTACTTAACCATACATATCAGTATATATTATGTGTATATACGTTATGTATATTTTTCCTACATAGAAATAAAGTACAAGATATAAGTGATACACATTTTTATATATGAATGTATGTTATGTACAAGAGAGGAAAATTTTCGATTTAGTTGATTTCATTATTTAACAGAGAATTGAATTCACATTTTCACTATTTATATTTCAATAAAATCAAAACATATCAAAATGTGGTCAAAGATATCTGCATACATGTATACAGGGTGTTTCATTAGTAGATGCTAATACGATGTGATAAGTATTTTGACGGTTTTGGCTGCAAAGAAAAGATCATAAAATATTCTTCCTAATGAACTTATAAACAATGTTCCAGCTAAAAGCTTTGAAAATTTGAAATTTCGAAAAGGAGGAGTCGAATATTTTTCCTAGATTTTTCATTTTAAATTTTTCACTGACTTCAATGACTGCAAAATTTATGGTCTTGCTGTCAGCTTTTTATTATTTTTTCCTTTTTTTGCATTTCACAGCAAGCGATTAGTATTTGTTCATGAAACACCCTGTATAAAGCTTGTGCTTGATTTTATAATATGTACTTGGAAAATCCTTTTAATTTGGTTTGTTTATTTTTTTATTTTTGTCTTTTTAAATAAAGATATGTACATACCAATTTGAATTCGATATCCCAATTATTATTATTACAGTAACTATTCATATTTTTCATGAAGACATTGAAGTACAAAAAAAAAATAATAATGTCGTCCTTTTTTTGTTTAATTTAAAGTTTTATTCATTTAAAAAAAAAAAAAAGATTTTACATGCAATTCAATATTAAAAAATTAAATATCTATCTTGACAAACGTGATTGGTATACATATTTCATTTAAATGCATAACTTTTTGTTCTATACCTATGTACATTCATTTCCTTAGAATGTAACTAATGTAAGTTAAATTGAAAAAAAATTTTTTTCTCATTTTATTATTAAAAGTAAAGAGAAAGAAAATTGATTAGAAAAAAAAAAAAATATATATATATATATTAACAAAAATCATTTATAAAATTTGATTTAATTTTTAATTAATTTTTTTATTTTTCATTATGTATTTGTTTTTAATATACAGGTAATAGTCGTGTAAAGCGTTTCACCGAAGTATTGTGATAATCGAATTTTTTTTTCGAAATTTAATAAAATGATGTTTAATAATTTCGAAAATTTCATATTTTTGAAATCTAATAAACTGAAACCTAATAATTTCGAAAATTGTAATATTACGTCATATAACAAGGTTGTCTGTATTACAGTTAATTAGAAATTTATTATATTATGTACCTATTTCATTCAATTTTTTGAATTCTTTTCTCTTCATTTTTAGTTTTCAATTTTTCAATAGAAATCATTGAAAATATTTTCGATATATTTTTTTATTTATTTATTTTTCTTGTTTTTAATTTATTTGATATGTAATTAAAAATCATGTGATTGACATATTTTCTTTTAAATAATTTTTTTGTGTGTTTAAATTTTCCTTTTTTTCTTGGTTTGTTTTTTTTTTTTATAAAGAATATTTTATTGAATCGATGCATTCAATGTTATTTTTATTTTTAGAAAATTAGAGAATTTATTAGTTTTAGTTATTACCTACTTCATTCAATTATAAATTTGACATCGTTTAAATATTTGACATCGGAAAACTGTTATATAAAAATTCTAACAGGCGAATAACAAATAGATATGTTATTCTACATTTCAAAAATATACACATACGGTATTATCCAGAATACTAAAACAAAAAAAAAATAACAAAATATGTGTATAATTTTATATTTTGTTTATAAAGATATGAAAATATAAATATTTTGTTGTTAGATTGATTGTAAAAAATTGAAAATTTGTGTCCAAAATGATTTTAGAATCATCTAGATCATTCCTAAAAATACAATCAATTGACAATATTTTTGTTTCTGAAAATCTTTCATAAGTGGAAAAAGTTTAATGAACAAAGTATTATTTTTATTTTTTCAAATTTTTTATATTTTCTACTACATTTTGAAGCAATTTATCATTTAAATGACATAAATAATTTTCTTTAAATAAAAATTCCACAATTTTTACAAAATGTTAAATACAAAATTTTCTTGATATTTAATCAAAACAAAAAAAAAAAAAAAAACAAAAAAAAAAACAAATTTGTAACATTTATTTTCAAGGATATTAAATAGAAAGAACAAGAATATAACAAAACGATAAAATAAATTATTTTATACTTAAAAAACATTTTTTTAAATAAAATAAAAAAAATATAAAAATGAAATAAAATAATGTAATTTTATTTAATGTTAAAAAAAATTTTTTTAAAGATCCACACGTATCTTAATGTAAATATGTCGATTTAAACGTACATTAATGTATGCATATAGACAACACATGCAAAACTTTTGTATTCAATATACAAATTCAATAAAATATATGTAGATATAAAGTTGTTCATTTGGTTGTGCTTAAGATTTCCATTTTTCCTTATCCTTGAAATGTTATTGTACTCATACTCACGTGTATATTCGTGTGCATATGACATATTCTGTCATTGTATTTTTAGTACGTATTTTTAATCTACAATCATAAGAATCTGAAAAGTTCACGGTCATACCTACATCTATGTATGTATATCTATGTACATACCTGAGCATACAGATACAATTTTGATGATACGTTACATGAAAACACATTTTTTTGCATACATCTTTCAAGGTACGTAAACGTATAAGATGTTATACATTTTTTTTTTTCATTTCTACTGCGTACAATCAAGTACATGCAAGTACCATACAATACGATTGAGAGGAATATTTTTTTTCTCTTGTTTTTATCATCGAAACGATTTTACATTTTTTATATAAAAAATTTGTCGTTTATTTTTATTAATTCTGTTTTTTTGTACGAGTATGTTGTTAAAAAGTTTTTACTTTATTTTACATGTACTTTTATTTCATGTACTCACAATTTAATGTGATGAGAAAAAACAAAAGATGAAAATAACAACAAAACAAACAAAAATTGTAAACATCAATAAAGTAGAAAATATGTATATATATTTTTTTTAATAAATAAAAAGGGGCAAAATAAAAAGAGGGGGAAGAAATATAGGCAATTCTAGAAGACACTGAATTTGAACTGTTTTAGATCCAGTAATCGTCATCAATGGAAGAGTGGTGTAAACCATATTGAGTCTTGGCCTCTTAAAAGAATACGTGTAATCTCCATTTTTCTTTTTGTTGAGCTGTATTTCTCCGATGTTCAACATCTACCATTTTATTTGTATTTTTCCGCATGGGATAACCCTAGGTAACCCTATTTTGGAAAAGACGGACGCTGATTTTAGAATAAGACATGAAAAGCATCAAAGCAAATTACAAAAAATGTTGTTCGAGTGATGCCTGTATGTATATGCATGATTTTAAGTGAGTGTTTTATTTGATTTTCTCTGCCTTTTTTTCGTCTGAAACTTTTCAGAGTTTTTTTGTTTTTGTTTTTTTTTTGGTTTTAGTTTTTATGTTTTGTTGAAAATGTATCGATATTCTAACGTATTAAGGAACAATTTTTTTTTCTGTTGAAAATTTTGTTCTTTTTCTATTCTTTTGTTCGTTTTTTGTTCTATTTAAAGTGTAGAAAGTCAATTGTACGTATACGAAATTTGTTTAAAATATGACTATGATATGACTTATTTTGACGTAAAGTAGAAAACCTTGTAATGTTCTTTTTTTGTTCCAGATTTTTTGTCGAATAAGTTTGTGGTATAAGAAAAATTAATTCCTTTTTTTTTTTGACTAAAATTAGAAACAAAAAAAAAGGAAAAATGATTTTACATTTTTCATAGTGACATTGTTTTTTGCATCCATTTAATTGAAATTCTAATCCTTTCATTATCCTTTCTTGTTTATATTCTGGTTCTAATCAAATATAATCCATCATCACTTTCAAACTATTGTAATTCAATTCTAATTCTGACTTTTATTAAAACGAAAAAAGAAATGTTTCCCTTTTTGTTGTTGCAATGATTCAAGTTACATAAGTTATTACGAAAGAGAAAAGGAAAGTATTGAAATAAGGCAATGTAATTAAAATGAAAAATAAAAGAAAAATTTTTTATTGTTTGATTTTTGAAACAAAAAAAATTTCTTTTTTTTTCAGTTAAAAAACAATGAAAACAATTCTATACTTTTTCGATGAATACAAAATTTCACATACAGAGAACCTTCGTGTTATGTATAGAGATAACATATTGCATAAAATAAAATGTTCTGTGTGATATTTCATTATTCAGATAAAAGGAGAGCGCAAGAAAATCTGGGCTAACTAAGAATTTTCCACAGTTTATTGAAATCATATTATGTGGTTTCCAAACTAAATGATGGTTACTTGTGTGTAAATAATTTCAAAAACAAATTGCCTTCAGGATTTTAACATGTAAATATTATGTAAACCAATTTTGAGTATATTTGTGCTTATATGATCGATGTTCATTGATATTAAATTTTCTGTTTCTTTCTTTCTTTTTTTAATTTCAAAATTCTTCTTTCTGTTGCTTTCATTATTTTCTCTAATCTTTAATTTGATTAGATTTTATCGTACAGAAAAATTGTTTTATGCTCGAATTTTATATACTAATGATTTTATCAATTTGTTTTTTTTTTTGATAATCACAATAAATTGAAAACATTTCATAATCAGTTTTATTCAAAATTACATTGAATACGACAAAAAAAAAATAAAAAAATAAATAAATAAATTAAAATAAAAATTATATTAGCACCCATACACACAATAAATTCATTCATATGTCCCAATCATTATGCACATCGTGTGCATACAAAAAGGAGGATATTTTGCATGTATCAACGCAAATACAATATCGTGAATGATTTTCTTTCAAACTCTCTTAAATCTTCAAACCACCTCATGCAAATGTATTTTACAAAAAAAAAAAAAATAAAATAAAATAAAATAAAAATATTGCACTCATGTACAAACGTAATAAAAGCAAAAAAAATTCTTTTCTTTATTTAAACTTTCATTCTCTTTTAATCCTGATCCTAAACAACAACAACAACAAAGTTTTTTTAATATAAAAAATAGCAACACATACATACATATGAACGTGTGTATAATATCGTTCCATAAATTATGAAAAATGAGTGGGTCAGATTATTATTTATATAATCTGGTAAAAAACAAAAATATAAATGCAAAACTGAATATAAATATAAAAAGTACTTTGCACACATTTACAGTTTTGCAAAATATCTTTTAATTCACAATCATGTACACAAAACATATTCACACTCCCATTAAAAAAGGCAGAAAAAAAAAGTAAAGATTATGAACACCCCGACCAAATACATGCAATAAATAAAAAACCATATTATTTCGTAATTTCTTTCGTAATTCATAATTCCATATTTTTTTTTGTTTTTGTTTTGTGCTCTATAAAATTTATTTCCATTTTTCATTGTTTGGTTTTTTTTTTGTTTTGTTTTGGTTTTTCGTTTTTTTCTCTGCATAAATTTCGAAGTTGTTTGGTTTATATTTGTTTTTGTTTTGAATTTTCTTCGTTACACACTTTTTTACTTACAGCTAAAACCAAAAAAAAAAAAAAAAAAAGAAGGACTGAAAATAAAATGAATAGCAATGAAAATTTTTCTTTCCTTCTTCTTTATATTTTTGCATTATTTACAATTTTTGTTGTTTTTTTTTCAACGCAAAAATTTTCATCGTTTAATATTCGAATTTTATTTGTTCTCTTTTTTTTAAATTCTCTTTCCCTCTTTCATTTTTGATCCTTTTTGGTTTTCGCTTTTTTTGCCTACATAGACAAGGAAATTAAATTTGTTTTTTTGTTTTTTATTTTTTTATTTTTCAAAATTTATTTTTTTTTTCGTCTTACATAATAGGAAAAGACCTTGAAAATATTCATAAAGTATTTTTTTTTGCTATGGGCTATGCATATAACCTTTTTTTTCAGTGTTTTCTGAAGTTTTTCGCGTTTTTTTTTTTTTTTTTTTTTGTTTTTTGTTTACATTCCTCTCCAAGGAAATATTAATTTTATTTATAATAGCGTAAAATTTACTTATTATTATGAAAGTTTATTAAGAATAGAAAGTAACCGTTTTGAACATGTTGTATTTCATTTTTATATAATAATTAGGTTTTACGGAAAAGGGCACTTTCATTATTGCAATTATCATCATATTTGAATTTAAGGAATATGAATAAAAAATACAAATTTTACATGAGATATATGTATGGTGAGGGTAAATTGTAAAAATAAATAAAAATTCTAGAAATTTCTTTGTCTTAGTCTTTTTAGATATATTTTTTTAAAGTTCTTTTCAAAAAATTGTATTCTTTAAAATGCACACTTTAATGTGGTTTTCTGGTACATTACTTGTTCGTTTAAATGTTGGCATACATTGTATACGTAGACAAATAGAAGTTTCATAAAGACAAAAAAATAACAGAAAATTGCATTTTACAATTAAATTCAAATCAAATTCATATACAGACAATTCTCGCATAGTAAGATTTTCTACTACATATGGAGCTGTGGTCCTTAGCAGACTTTTAGACTCTAAGAGAAATTTCCCTCAATCAAATTCATTATTTGTTGTCTGTTTCTGTATCTCATGGAGTTTCCAATTAGCCTGTTCCGTACATCACCATTTTGTTTAAGCCGTCTATTAGATTTTATACCGTCAATGTTGTCTTATAGCCTAAGTTTTGTCATCTTATCTTATTTTTATAACAGATAACAAAAACATCACGTTCTCAGTGCACAGCCTTGATTATCGATGGTTAACTATGGATTTTCTAAACAAAGATTTGTTTTTCTTTTTGATTTTTTTTTTTGTTTTTGGTTGAATCACATACAATGTATGTATGTTTTTTGTACGTAATATACTGTTTCCTGTTTTCTACCTTGCAAAAAAAAAAAACAAACAAAAATTGTAATAAAAACCTTCAACAAAGAAAAAACAACAAACCTTTAAAAAAAAAAATTTATTCAATTTTTTGTGTACATTTCTGAATTTTTCCTACGTCATACGTCTAATAACAAAAAATAGGACAAAAAAAATTTAAACCCAGCAAGTTAACATTTTGACATACGAAAAATAGTGGCTTTTCTTTTTCAGTACTTCATAAATATGTATGTATGTATTTTCATTTAAAAAAATTACAAAAACAGAAAAGAAAAGAAAATAAAAAAAAAAATACGCAAAAGAAAATACTAGAGACAGTTTCGAATTTATTTATGTTTTCTGCACTCCTTTGAGCCTGTCATGGCATTTTACATACATATACATATGTTTGTTTAAATTCTAAAGCAAACACAATTCTGTAAAAGACATCAATAGGATATTGAATTAAATGAATTAAATAGCAAAAACAATTGTTTTTAAACCCCAGGATACACAGATGAATACATTTGAAAAAGAAAACTTCTTCAATATTTATTCGTAAATTATGGGGTTAAAATTTTTTGAATAAATTTTCCTGTAAATTTGAAATGTAGGAAATTGAAAATAATTTTTTTTTTAAGAAAAAATATTCATAATTTTTATTTTTTTTTATAAGTTAAACGAAAGTAGTTGAAAGTATAGGTTTTATTTAAATCTGATGCAAAACATTTAGTGTAATCTCAAAAGTTTAAGATTTATAGTAAATTATTTCCTTTTTCATAAATTTTTATTGTATGAAATTTAAATCATTATATCATTGCTGCAATAGCTCAATAACAAGTTCAATCAGTTGAGTCAGGATCTAATCACTTAAGTTGTGGTTTTCCAAGTTTAACTATGATTAATGTAAATACGAGCTCTCATAATAACAGTTATGAACTGTAAGCAGTTGTATTCATTGTAATTACAAAAATTAACAAAATGTTCATTTGTTTCATTTTCAAATGATATCATTTATTTATTTATTTTTTTTTTTTAATTGAAAATTGAATAAATAATTGATTTGTAATTAATTATCAGTTTTGTTACAACATGCTATTTATTTAATTGTTGGAAATTTCGCATACCAACAAAAAAAAAAATAGAGGGAAAAAAAATGAAACAAAATGAAATATTTTTGTGGAATGTTTATTTGCGGTTTCAATTTATTTTTTTTTTTTTTGTTATTTTTATTTTTTATGTTTTTTTAATGTAAATACATTTGGTTTATTTTACGCGTGTATACATGCAACATTGGATTTTAAAAAACTGATACATAGAAAAATGAAAACAATACAGAAAAGCAGTTAATCTAATACTAGTATTTTACAGTAGTTGCCTCAATATTGCATTTTTACAAGTATACTCTGTCTATTAATGATTTTCAGCGTCATATGGAAATGTTCATAGTACTAGTAGCGAAAGTAAAAGGCACTCTTAACATTAAAATACTCTTCTTGGAAACTATGAAAGAAGCAATAAGATCCTTGTCCCTCTGTAGGACATGTATTGAAAATCAATAATGAATAGAGTATATACAACTTTCTGCAAAAAAAAAAGAAAAAACAAAATTTCAATCAACTAACCAACATAAAAATATGCATAAATACAGTTGATGCTCTGTTTTTACACAATGTAAGTTCAATTGTAAATTATTCTCCTAGATATCAATACAAAAAAAAAAAAAAAAAAAAAAAATTGAAAAAAAGACTTTGAAAAGGATATTTTCTTCTTTTTATAAAAATTTTATTAAAAACAAAAATCAAACAGAATATTCTTGTATACAAGTACTGAGGCCCGTTTTTGTTTAGTATTCTTTGCTGTTTAAAAAATTGAATATTTCCATGTCGTTTTTTTTCCTTTTTTAAATATTAACGTATGCGTACCATAGGTTCATAGATAACATATGCAATTGCAACAACAACAACAACAGTAACAAAATCTTGTTATCAATGTATTTGAATTTTTTCTTTATTTTGCAATGTATGTACGATATAATAAAAAACCGCAAAAACCATTCAATATGGGTTCTGTTTTATTTTTATTTACGTTGACTGTTTTGTTTTTTTTTTTTTTGCTTTGGTTTCAATAAAATTTTTGTAATTAAAAAGTTTTGTCCATCTTTTACCATGGAAGCCATTAATTAGTATCGAAATCATGGTCTCTTGTACACGATATAAACTTGTATGAGTATAAATAAAAAAATCACTTTTATGCGTGTAATTTGTACGTTAAAAAGTTGCATTGTATAGCGAGCTGTAACAGATTCAAAAAAAAAAAAAAACAACTGAATAATAAATCAAAATTAATTTACTAGATACATATATTCAGGAGATAACCGGTAGTTTGGTTATGCGTTGATTAGTTATAAATTTTTTTTTGTTTTTTTTAAATCACATAAAAACTAAATAAAATGAAATAAAATGTAAAAGATAATAATGGTTAAAGGGGAATAAGTTAATTAAAATAAGGCATGGTAATTTCAAGTAATCTGATTTTTTATTTAATTTTTTTTTTAAATATTTTATTTAACAACTAGCCAGTACGTTTTTAATTTCGTACTTTGGGGATGAATTTGATTACTAAGAGATCGTTTTTTTTGTTTTTTGAAAATAATACAGGTTCGAAATTTTCGAAATTCCTTTTTTTCTATGTAATTGATTTTGTAAATGGGGTTAAGCTTCGAAATCTGGAATTAAATTGCTCACAAGGATCGGGCTAGATAAAAACCACAAAAAGAAAATGTAAAATATGTTCGACTTTAGGAAGATGTAATTTTCATAATAAACGTTTTATTTAAAAAATTTTTTTATTAATACTACAATAAATTCTCAATAGATAAATTGTTATCACTTGTTACGAAAAAAAAAATATTTCAAATGATAAATTTTAATTATCCGAATTAATGAACAATGAACAAATTACCTGAATTAATCAATTAAAAAATTCTGATAACCAAATATATTACATGCATCAGGGTTTGCCAACCATAGAATTGTGAGTGTTATGTTTTAGATAGCTTTTAATTATATTCAAAGGATTTTTTTTTCGTGAAAAAGGATATTATGAAAATTAATGGAAATTTAAATTTATCACATAACGTTTGGTATTTCAATTTTTTTAAGGTCCTCTATTTCTTTATTTTATTTAACTTCTACGGAAAATTAAATAAGACTTTTAAAATCAAAACTTTTCCACTGTTCTCGCGATAAGACTTTTTAGATCTTTGAAATCTGTCTTAAAAAAGCTTTCACAATATATTGAATTTCGTATAATTTTTTGTGGTCAAATTTGTTTCTCATCAAATTGCGACATACGACTAATTCCATTTTGATGAGATCCTAAAACTGTTGACAAAAATTTTATAATTGTTAGAAATCTGTCAGAAAACAAGAAAGATCGGTCTATCACTTATAAACCTAGTGGTTAGTGGAATAGGGGGTCTGATCATATGCCAAAGACCATATTGTATTTGAGTCTGGCATGATAAGATAATTCGTAATACTATAATGTATCTTGCGGTTATGCACCTCTGACATACTCCACTGAAAATGTATACAAGTTAAGTATATTTCAAATTAAATTAAAAAACAACAAGAAAATGAATAAAAAATTTTTATTATTATACTAATGTACTCTCATTTGTGTCATGTAATATTAATTTATTGAAGTAAATCTTGTTTTATTTTATTTTAATTTAATTTTTTTTTTTTTTTTTGTATTTACATGTAAAACTTTTCAATTAGTTGTGATATTGATTTTTGTTGATATTTCGAAATTATTTACAAAAGAGTAAAATTTTATATAAAATTTTGAAAATAACAGAAATTTTACTAACATGAATACAGCTAAAAAGTATTTCGTTTGTTTGAATTTTAAAAGGTGTCTTAATGTAATTATAAAACTTTATCCATACAATTTGATTTTCATTTTATTCAAACTTTCATTTTTCATAGATTTTTTAGTTTAAAATAATTTTTTTCTTTTTTTTTTTTTTACTTTGTGTGCTGATTTAAATTGTTTTGTACATTAACATTTCTTTGTGTTTTTCGACATTTTTGTTGCATTTTAATGTGATTGTCTGTATATATACCAATCAAATAAACATTTTTTATCTGTATATATGCTGGTATTCAAATTGAGGTTTTATATGTTTGCTAATGTGTGTGTGTGTGTGTCACGGCTGTATATATAGTTTTACGTATACGTGTAGAATGAAAAATGAAAATAGAGGAAAAACTAAATTGTAATTTGGTTTTTAGGGTAAAATCGAAAATGATCAGATTGAATTTGATATTTTATTTAATGATAACCGGTATACAATGATGTTTATCTGTAATTGTGTGTATTATTTGCATATATGTACATATGTATATGAATGTATGCTAATTTTAATAATATTAAATAATAGTATTTGAAAATTTTTTGTTTATACATATTTAAGTATCGTGTTTTTGTGTTGTTAGATTTTTAGTTATTATATAAAACACATTTTGTGTATAAATTTTCAAATTTGTATACATGCTTTCGTATGTGTGTGCATTGTGTAATAGATTTTTGTATTTGGTTATTGATGTAAATATGCAAATGTTCATTACATTAAAACTTTTTATTTGTTTTTTTTTTTTAATGTTTTTAATTCACTAATTTGAATTAGATATGATGTCAAATTAAAATCATAAAATGTACCGGTGTTATATAAAATATTTACCATTATTTATAAATCATTTAGAAAACAAAGTTTGTGGATTTGTGTTAATTATTTGATTTTGAATTTTTTTTGGGTTTTTTTTTTTTTTGTTGTCGTACAGTTAATTAAAAGACTTTAAAAAAAAATTATTTATCAATTTGGTACACAAGTGTAAATGCATAAATAATGCGTTATTATAGAATGTTTGATGAAATGATGATCTTGCTTTTCTTTCATTGTAAGGCGACTTTTATGGCAGTCTTCAAACCCTTAAGTTTTCAAAGTATTTCTGTGAATTGCTTGGTCTTTTGTTTTGCTTTATCTTTATTTGTGCTTTCTTCAAGCATTTTTTTCTACAGCATTCAACTACCTTGTTATTGGCTTACCTCGCGATTAGAATAGAAATTTGGCTACAGCTAATCATTTACAACGCAACAAAAATCTGAAAAGAAAATCTTGTGCAAAATTTATGGTTTGCTTTTTTCCTGATGCATATTAAATGTACAACAAATAAGGGCAAATAAAGGACATAGACTGATCCGGTGACTTGAACGTTTACTGTGCATCTAACCCCTGTAAGCTCTAATATTGGTAAAACAATAAAACTTTTAAGTTATTTAAATTTTATTTGTTGCAAATGTATTAAAATGTTTTATCCTTTCTCTTTCTCTCTGACGATTATAAGGGTATTATTAAAACGATAAAAATTTTCGTAAATTTTTTTAAAATTTTTAATTACACTTGAAAGTATTTAAAAATGTTCGTTATTATTTTTTTTTTTTAATAGAATCACGGATTATTATTTGAAAATGACAAAGTATTTGAGTTCATATATAAATATGTAATTTAATATGAAATTAAAAATAAATGAAATTAAAATAAGATTGTAATTATATGTATATAACATAAAACTTTGATTTAAAATAAAATCGAATTTTTTTTTTTTTTTCAAATTACATGGAAAGGGTAAAAATGTAAACAAAATATCACACAAATTCATACAACAAAAAATTGTTGAAAAAATAAAAAAAATAAAAAAAAATAAAAGTAAATAAAAATAATTTGCAGCAATTAAAAATGTTGGACTTAATTACCCAAATAAGTACAGCAATAAAAAAAGAAAATTATAAAAAAAATAGTTTTTGTTTCTTAATCGACAAAAACATTTGTTGTTTTAGTTTTTTATGCAAAAATCAAGGAAATAAAGATAATTAGTCCTTAATTTCATTTTTTATTTCATAAAGTTAAATGCTTTAGAAATGCAATAAAATTAGTTCTATATGTATGTAAGACACACTATAAGTAGGTTCTCATTCTTTGTTTTTTTTTAATAAATAGTACAATACGTAAGCTTATTCATTTGTAATAAAAATTTTTACACCACAAAGGAGTTGTATTACATTCATGTTTACAAGTATGACGTTTCATTTTCTATTTTCTTAAAGGCCCATTATGGTTACTAATATAAACGCCTAAAGTTAATGACAAATATCTAGTATTGATACCATGACATCGTAACTGTACCTAATGTACAGTCATCCAATAACCAGATTTGTACTGAATAAATATCCTATAGTATGAAATTAGTTTAGAATTAGAACTGAAATCTACATAATTTGTCTAGTATTAGGTTATACTACTCATATAACTTACTAAGTTTAGCTTCATTTTAATACATTTCGAAAATTTAGGAAATTAGCCTTAAAAATGATTTTCGTTTATAATTTTTCAAATTTCTACAAATGTCACTTAACGACTAAATTCAAATTTAGATTACGCAAAATGTCATCATGATGGTACAATGAATACTATAATAATTATCATTGGCTTTAAATTGATACTTGTCTGTAGCCTAATAGATATACCCTGTATGTTAATGTGGTGTAATGCATATAGGAAACAAAAACACTTTTTTTTTTCTTTGCCAACCTCATAAAGTGTAATCAGGTTCGTTAATTTCTTCTGTATATACTATACTGTACTTAAAGTTACCACCAATATACAGTCATTAACATTACCATTATGTGTGTTTTACACTAATACAGAGGTTATCAATCTTTTTTGTGTAATATCAGAAATTAGTGGGTACTATAAAGCATCGGAATGGTGGTGAGCAAAGTGATGTAGGGTTTGTACATGGGTTTCAAATCATGAACATGGGCAAACTTTCTAGCTCGTTTTATTTAAACATCAAAATGCGTTAATTCTTTGCTAAAACAGGGTTGGTATCCTCTGCTCTAGTATATACATACATACATACATATAAATATATATGTATATATAAATTTTTTTGTAGCTTTATAAACATAGAGAAAAAAATAAAATAACCCAGTAAAAATGCAATTTTAAAACGTAACAATTTTATAAAATATATTTTGTAGCTATCATAATTTTGTTGTGTAATATAACAACTTAATTTTGTTGTACATACACATACATTATAATGTACAATGCTAATGTGTAAACAACAGTACTGATTTAATATACATATGTACATCTGTATATACTAATGCAGTAAATATCTAGAGCAACAAAATAAACTTTTCAGCATTTTATCAAGATATGAGATATAATTTATATTTTTGTGAATATAGTATATGGTATATTGTACATAGAATATAATGAGCAAAATGTTAAATATACTCATTTTACAAATACAATAAGTTATAAAAACAAAAATGAAAAAAAAAAATCATAATGTAGAGGTTTAAATATTTTGGCTATAGAAAATACATATTATAAAGCAGAAAAACAAAAAACAAAAAAAAAAGTAAAACATAAAAAAATAAATTCCTGGTAAACAGAGAAAAAGTTTTTCGCGTTAAATTCATACCCCATATAATTAGAGTTAGGCTAAGGATAATTTTTGTTATGTTAATTATCCATCTATAAAATTATATTAGTGTATTGTTATGTTAGTACAGTGTTAACATTACAAAATATGTACAGTGTTGCAATAATATAAAATTTTTGTTATTATTATTATTGTAATTTATTTGGATTAATATTACAGTATAGTATATAGTACACAGTAAGCAGGGTGTAAATAATTTTTTTGAAAATTAAAAAAGCATTTTTTTGTTTTTGAATTTAGAGAATTTAGATTACAAACATTTTCTTCATTTTGATTTGTGATATGATTTATACTCTATTCACTAATAACATGCAGTTAAAATCTTATAGGAGAACAAGCATATTTTTTCTTCTTTTATAATTTCTGATTAAAGTGTTTTACGAGCAATATTTTCGCAATTCTTAAAATTTTCATACGAAATCAAATGAATTTTTTATATGCAATTGTACTAATTTCCACAAGGTCTTAACTGCATATGTATATGTAATTAATAGACAGAGTGTGTTTTAAATTTTCTTCAGTTTTAACAGAAATGAAAGTCTGTTAAGTTGAAAAAAATGACAAACTATATACAGATATCCGTGTATTCATATTATGTGTCTCTGATCCATGCCCAATGCATTCATGATGTATTCTCAATATATTTTCAAACTGTTCTGTAAAGATAATGACGATGATGGCACATATATGTACATTTGTCAGTACTCAAGTACCACGATTACGGTAACAATATGCATTTATTAATATATTTTCCTTTTTTCTTTCAATGGGATTACTGATAATTTTGACAAATGGATCAATGATTTAAAAATACAGGGCATTTTATTTAATCGATGTTTTTGTTTCTGTGTCAGAATATAAAACACATTTAAAAAAAAAATCAGTCAATATAATAAACCAATTCGTGACACATACATACATACTATGAACACGAACGAGGTATTTTTGTAACTAAGTGGCTATTGCCATGGCCAATTCGTATACACAATAAAATCGAAGAAACAGGAATGTAATATGAAGTTGTTGCCTACTAGTAGGAGATATTCGATACATGCATATAAGAAAGGACATCCATAAATGATGAATATAAAAACGAAAATAAAATTAAATAAAAATATAAAAAAAAAAAAAAATGTAGGTTATGTATGAGATGCTCATTTATGAATTAAAATTCATTCTATAAATTGTTAAAATGATGGTACAGTATTTCTTAAATTTCTTGATGCGTTCTCACTGAATTACTTTTGATCTCTATTTTTGTTCACATATTTCGAACCATCATATAACAAAATCTCATCATTTTTTGTTTTAACCATGGTCACCATGGATAGCAGTAGACAACAGCTCATGTCAATTTTATCTCGCTTCATTTATCTTGAAAGCATTTTTATAACATTTTTTTAATGTACTTAAAATGCATATATACAATTATTCTCAAGAGGACTCTCAAGTTTTTTATTTTTCTTTTTTGAAAAATGAAATTAAAACTTTTTAAATATGATGAATTAAATAATAAAATAAAATAATAAAACAATAAAAGAGGGAGAGCTATTGAGACTAGACGATTGACCTTTTTTTTTTCTCTTGATTCTTGTCGAATTTTAAATTTTTATAAAATTTAATTCGTCCTTTTATCCCAAACAAAAAAAAAAATATATAATTTTTTTGTTTTACATTAAATCAACTCTGTCTCTAAATCTAAATCCGGTGAATTTTTTTTTATCGTTTTTAAATTCAACGAAAGTTTGTAAAAACGTTTAGACACTTTAATAAAAATATAAAGACTATGTTATGGACTTGAAAAACAAAAAACCATTAGTTTTGAATAACTTAAATTTATTGCACATTAAAATGTATCTGGTTCACATTACATGGAAATGTTTTTTTTTTCCTTTAGCTTTTCTTATTCATTTTTATTGGTGGTTTAAAAATACAGTACATTTACATAAAAAAAAATTTTTTTTTACATCATATAATTTTATTCAACAGGATATATTGTGCCAAAAAAATATTTTTTTAAATTTTCAAAATGTCCAAAATCAAAAAAAAAAAAAAACAGGACAGAACAAAACGAATAAATCCAAATAAAAATAAGAAATCCTATTTTAGATTCATGCAATAATAATATACAATAAAGGGTGTCTTTAAATAAATTTTTTTTGGATCACATCAGTCTCAATGCTGGAAACGTTTCTAACAAAAATTCATCTAGACATTGTCATTCTAAAATTACCATCTTTTGATGAGATGTTGTGGACTAGAAATTTTTTGACATGTGAAGTTCGTGATATTTAAACATCTATGTTTGTCTAGATATGAATCAAAATTAAGTTGGCCAACCTTGTCTAAAAACATATCATCTAATATGTTAATATATTGTCTTTTTGAATTTTTGAAGGATATGTTAGAGTTAAAACGGTTTTCCTTTTGTGGGTAATCCCCTTTGCATACATATACATACATGTACATATTCGTATGTATCATTAATTTCATTGTCATATGATTACAGTTATAAAATTCCATATTTTAACAAAATATAATTTTTTATTTATTTATTTATTTCCTTTTTGGTTTTAAAACTTCTTTAATTTTTTTTTTTCATACTCAGTCCAAACATTCATCCATTTTGCAGCCATTTCCTGTTTTCTTGGCTTTTTTTATATTTCCTGTTAAATATATGAACGTACAGATGTATATGAATGGTAAATATTTCAGATGATGGTGACCTCAATCGTAATTATTATCATCATCATCACCACAATTTTTTTCATATTGCTTTTTATTGTGTTGTTTTTTTCTCTCTTTTTTGGATAAATGGCATGAAATGTACATATTATTACAACATCAGCTACAATTGTACATGAATTTTAATGGTACATTTGATAATCGTGTCTACTACATCTTACTACGTGTACGGTTTCTGTGAATAGTATGTGGGTACATTTTTGGCTATTTTCCGGGAAAAAATTTAATGTCAAGCTTAGTAAAAGTACATTTTGTGTGGTGATGACGTCATAACTTTAGCAATTTTTTGATGATTTTTGCTATATTTTATTAATGAAAAATCTGATCCTGGCTCGATTAAGTTCAGACTAAGTTTTCAAAAGAGGTGTGTTATGAATCAACATAGTTTTCTTTTGATTTGAAAATTCATTTTATTTTAATTTTTTGAATAAAGAAAATTAAAATGTCAAAACAGTCAAGTCTGTCAGTCAGTTAGATAATCAGTAAAAACAAAATACAAAATGATTTTTTTTGTTCTATGGGTAATTCTTTTAAAAGTTTTTCCAAATTTTCGTATGCACATACTATATTGAATCATCTTTATAGTATGCTTGTTTTATTCAACATTGATTCATAGGTTATATACGTTTGTATGAAACAACAGAAAATACTTTTGAATTAGATATAAAGTCATCGTCATAAAAAGGATAAAAAAAAAATCTTTTTTTGTCGGATTAAGACGTATGCATATAATACGTGAACAAAAAAAATTTTTTTTTCTTTCTGGTGATTTGCATTTTTCTTTCTTTTCGTTTTTCTTTTTTCTTGCTTTAAATGCGAGTACGTTAGTCGGATTATCCATACAAAATACATATATGTATGTATACGAAAAAATATTCAAGTATTAAAAATGAAGATAATATCATTTTTATTATAACAAAATTTAGAATGCAATATTGTTAGTTTATAAGTTATAAGAGCCAAAATCCGTTTACGTTGTTTCGTGTTAAAAAAAAAAAGAAAAGAAAATGAAAAAGGTGGACAGGGAGTAGAATAAATATTGTACAAGAGAAATATGTAATGAAAAAAATGAATAAATTTGAAAACGCTATAGTTGCAAGATCAAATTCAAAAATATAAAAATTTCGAAATTCTGTTGAAAATTCGATTATATATTGGATATGAAGGATAATTCGAACTAAATGCATTTCAATAGAATTTTCAATTCAGTTACATAAGACGATCTTTGTAGATGGCAACTAATGGTCATATGTATTTCCAATGAGATTGTGTCCTGTAAATTCAGTCGATCTTCTCAACCTTAGAAATTTTTGATATTTGACATCTTTAAATATTTTTTTTAGTAACCCTGTAAACCTGGTATTTTTTCATATTAAAAATATCCTTAAAAATTGCATCATACATTTTAAGTTTTTTTCTTCATATTTTGACAAGTGCTAGAAACGATTCTAAAAAGCGCATATCCTTATCATCATCATCATCATCATTATTATTATCATCACCGTCGTCCATATGAATTTGTAACTATCTAGAAAAAAAAGTTACTGGGAAATAAATGTTTCACAGTATAAAAACACAAAAACTGTTTATTGTTTTTATTTTATTTTTGTTGTTTTTTTCCTTTTGCTAACTAATTATAAATGTATACTGTATTTCGTTAATAATTTAAAAAAGAATGCATTTAACACAGAGAAATACAAAAAAAAAAAAAAAAACGGAAATAAAACTTTCAAATATTAAAAAAAAATTCAACGAGAGAAAAATAAAATAAAATTCAAGAGTATAAAACTGTAGTAGTTAATGTACAAGATGAATTGTACAAAACAAAAAGAAAATATCCAACAAATTTTTATTTTATTTTTTTTTTTTTTTGTGAAAAGTTAAAAAGCTTAAAGGCATGCATTTTCATGGATCAGTGATGATGCAAAGCATGAAAAAATAAAATAAAAATCCAAGAGAACATAAGAATAAAAATAATAGTACAGCCACAATACAATTACCAACTACCATTATACTGACTGCCAGATGGGAAATCACTTAACAAAAGTTTTTTAATACACAAATTTCAATTAAGATGGTTCTATTGATCGCAGAACTGATTTCAGGATCGCAGAAGATTTCTACTTGAAATGAATGAAAAATTTTTTTGTTGAACCTAAAGTTTAAGATTTATAAGTAAACAAATCTTCCAAATCAAGAATCTGACAATACCAACCACTTACAGCCAGTATCAGTATTTTATTTTATTCATACCAGTTTTTTTGTAGCTCACAGTACTCGAAGTAGTGATGATTGTTGATAGCCTCCTAACCATTCAGCAGTCAACACCAGATGGTCAGTCGGTAGTCGTATTGTAATTACACTGTAATGGACGATTAAAATGCTATATATACATACATAGTAGGAATTTACATATAATAAAATGTAGTGTAATTTTAAATTACTTTTTTGGTTAAAAAATTGTATAAATTTTCACGTAATTTTTTTTTTTGTTTTGTTTATAAACATTTTTCATTACAACATGAAAAAACAATGAAATAATTAGGTAATATGAACTATGCAAAACTTCTTATTCACAAAAAAAATGACAGCAGAAGAGATAAACAAAAATAAAAATGATTATCATAATAATAATATGATGATGATAATATTAAGGCTTTTTTTTAAGCTATTTCCCTATTACGTACATTATAAAATATGTAATAAGATTTAAAACATTTTTTATGCTTATTTGTTTGGCTTTTATTCAAGTAATTTTTTATTTTGCGGTTTTTTTGTTTTTTTTTTTCGGAGTAATAAAAGTTTTACATGTACAGATTAAAAGAAGTTTTTAGAGGATTTTAAAATTCATTTTGTTACGTACAAAGTTTTGTGTTTTTTTTTTTGGATTTTGGCCGTTGTTTGTTTCAAAAATTTTTAAATAATAAAATGATAAATTTTATGAAATTTATTTTCATGATATGTAGCATACATATTAAATACTACATTGCAAAAAAGAAATTAATTTTTTTCATTCATTTCTGAAAAATTTAAATCGGAAGTCTCAGCCTAAAATAACATTATTGCAAAATTTACTTCCAATAAAATGAAATTCATGGGAAATCTAAAATTTAGGAAAAATTTTAAGCATTGTTTCATTATCGAATGGTTGTTGGTTTTTATAAGGTCTCAGATTTGTTATCAATAAAATATCATCAAGTGTTTGAAATGACAGGGACATATTAACACTTGGGTCGAGTGACCCAGAGTCAATGCATCTTTCAACAAAATTTTAACAAAAATTGTGAAATAGTTGAGCTTCGATTTACTATTTGTAGAGTTCAATATAAAAAACCCATATAGAGACAATTATTCCTTGAAGATCTTTGGGGATCTAAACCAGAGTGAAGATCTTTGACATGTGTGTACGCGTAAATATTTGAACTTTAATATTTTTCCTCCAATTTAAATTTGAGAATTAAGAATACGAAGAGATATTTTGCATGGAAGACATGTCCTGTAAAATGAAACCTGTTGAAAAAAGGAAAATGATTATACTGAAAATTTTTTATATAAATAAAAACAACAGAAAATAATTTTCATAATTTTTTTTTTATTTTTCTTTTTTCTCTTTTGATATAATTTCTTATTTTTTTTTCGTTTTATTTAATTTTTATATAAATTGACAATCAGCTTCATTTTTATTGGACAATTGTGCACAATTCGTATATAATTTCAATTCTGTTTTTTTTTTTTTTTATATCCTTATATACGTAACATTTTCTTATTTACTGGCTTATCAATTAATATATTCTATTTTCAAATTATTTTCTTGTCATCTATTTTGCTTTATATATTTTTTTCTAAATACATTATACAATAATTTTTTTATTTGTTATTCATTCTTTGTATTCAAATTTTTATCCTTTTTTAAACCATTATTAGATTTCTGTTTTTTTTTTCTTTTTTTTTAATGCTAAAAACTTTCATATTACATAATTTTATTGATATAGTTATTCATTTCTGCATTTCATCATTGCCATTTTTTTTTATAGTATCATTTAATTATTTACTAAATTTATCACTCTACTTTATAAGCATTTTGTTTATTTTTATTTTTTTTTATTTTTTAAATTTTATTATCATTATTAATTTTTGTTTTTAATAACTAATATAACAGTAACTATATAATATAGGTTTTTTTTCCTTTTCTATCTGTATATATTTTATTTATTTTTATTTTTCTAACAGCTTATTATCATATTTATTTAATTACTTTTAATTTTAATCTATTTTAATTATTTAAAAATATTTTTAAGTATAATACAAATTTTTTAATAAATACATTTTCATCATATCCTACATATTTTGAGTTTATTTTATGTTTTAAAAGAGGTGTAAGTTCAAAAAATTTTTTTAAAAATTCAATTTTTTTACCGTAATTTTGATATTTGAAACAAATATGTAAAAAAATTTCAAAAAATTACAAAATTTCTATCAATTTTTCATTTTCTTTATAGTATATACTATGTAGGAAATGTAAAACTTAAAATTACTCATATGATAGAGTATATGAACTTTAACCTCTGGCAAAACATAAAACTAACCTTATTTTATTCATATACATTTTACACTACAATTTTATATCTTAAAAATTTCTTACATTTTTTATTTTTTATCCTTTACATGTTTTTGTTTTTACATATATTTCGTTTTCTATTTTCTAGAAATTCACTTTCCTTTTATCCATAACATAATTCTTTCTAAGAGTTTTGTATCAAATTTAGAAAAATCCAGAACAAAAAAAATTATTGTAAAAATTCTATATTTTCTAACAAATGTTTATTAGAATATCTTTTTTTGTTTAATAATGGAAAAATACGAAACTATTTTTTTTTTTTTGTTTTAAATTCATTGTATTGATTTTAGTTGATTTTCATCAAGGATTATGAACTACTAATTTTGACAGAAACATTTTTCTTTTAAATACAGAATTGTAATAAAAATTAACTTTTTTTTTTGTAAAATTTTAAACTGTTAAAATTTTAGAACTTTTTTTGTCAATTTTGGTTTGGTTGTTATTATAAGAGTGACAAGAGAAAAAGAGATTAAAGACAGAAATTAAAGATGAGAAAAAAATGTATTGAAATTTCTATCAAATATTCAAAAAAAATTTTTTTTTTAAATAATTTTATTTCTATTTATTATATGCATATGTTAACGCTAAATTTCTCTAAAATATTTTATTTTGTATTGCATATTCATAGGGACTTTAAATGGTTTCAAGTATACGTTACATTTTTTTTTTTTTTTTTTTTAAATTTATATGGATTTTTGTAATTTGTATTGTAATTTATTTATATTCTATTACTTATTTTTTGTGTATGATTTCATTATCTATTGTACAATAAATGTACATTAACGTTTATACATTTTTAAACCCTAGGGCTCAATGAAAGTAACTTGTATTAATGACATCCACATCATTATCATTTTATCATTGGTATCCAATATATCATAGATGCAGTACCAATTTTTTTTTTTTTTTGATAAAAATCCTTACAAAATTTTTGTTGAATTTTTTTTTCTTAATATTGGAATGTACAAAAATCCAATAAAATGCATAAATTGTCGATTTTATTGCCCCATTCCAATCTATTTAATGCATTAAGTTGATTTAATCGCTGTCATTAACACAGACACTATCATTGGGTCTCAGAAGTAAAGATATTTATTTTTGTTATAATATTAAAGGTATATATGCGATATTATATGAATTTTATTATGTACATGATGTAATCTCATTCTATGGATGTCTATGTAATTCTTATATATTTTTGGAGTTAATTTTTTTTTGTTTTTGTTGTTGTAAGTATACACGAGTAAATATTTTGTATGTAATTTGTATAGATTTATATAATTATATAGTAGATATGTATACATAAGTTGGGTTTGTTTTCTCATTTTATTTTCATTTATTTTATTTTTTTTTTATGGTTTTGAAATTTTTTTTTTTTTGTAATTTTCCAAATTTTTATTTTAATTTATAATTTTCTAAATATATATATGTATATGTTTAGGTATAAAGTTTATTTAAAGGATTATTTTATGTTCATTTAGCATATGTATAAAGTATTTTTCAAATAACGTATGATATATAATTTTTTTTTTTTTTTTTTTAATTTATATATCTCATATTTTTAGTCAACATACAGTTGTCTTGGAGTTTTGTTTTTTGTATAATACAATATTTTTTGTTTTTAATTTTAATAATTTTACGTAAATACTAATAAATTGTAATTTTAATAATTAAAATGTAAAAATGTTTTTTGTTTATAAGGAAGACATTTTACTTGATTGAGATCATGCTGTTTGTTTGTTTTTGTTTTTTAATATACGCATTAAATTTGATATGTACTATATATGGTATGATGAGTAAAACATATACAATGTTGTTTATGTATATGTTTACAATTCATTCATACGAATATGCATAGCATATGCAGGTTTGCTCTATAAAGCAATTTAATTTAATTTTTTTTTTTCTTTTTTGCTATTTGATATGTACACAAAGTTAGTAAGAGTACAAAAGGAAAAACTGCAAAAACTTTTTAATATAATTAAAATTATTTTACTTTTATGTAAAACAAAAAAAAATAATGTAAAGAGAAAAACTTTCACAAAAAAAATACTATTTTTGTGTCTTGAAAGAGAAAAATTTCTTTTTTTAAATTAATTTCGTTTTTACGTTTTACGTATTTCGTAAGTATTTACGAAAGTATTAGCCGTAATGTATGTAAAACTGTTTGTAATGGCTAAATATTATAGGAATCATGAGTATTCAAACTAAAATAAGAAAAAAATTGGACTTTCGTAAAAAACAACGTTATATGACAGATTTTCACAAATTTTCTTTTTTAGATTTTTGAATTAAAAGGAAAATAAAAAATTAATTAAATTTCTATTTTATACGTAAAATAAAGAAAAGCAGACGAGTACGTTTAGATAAATTTATTCTGAATGCTCAGTGGCATTTTCTTTCTTCCTCATTTGAAAAAAAAAAAAAAATAAAGAAAGAAAAGCATTTAGAGATTTTTTTCTAATTTTTCTAATTAATCAAAAAATAAAACATAGTAAAAAAGAAATATGTAAAAATTTCATGGATATTATTTGTAGTGATTGCTTTCAAAATAAAATATCTGTGATTGAATATCTTACGTAACAAGCACAATTTAATTTGGATATAAGATCCTAATAATCGCTAGAAAAACATCATCATGTAAAAACATTACTTGACAGTTGCATTCATGTGAAGATTGCTTTTGGCTTAAATCATTTAAAGCACCCCTATGAAATTTTCATCAGATTATTTAGCCTGCATATCATAATATACGTTTTAATTTTCAATTTTACTCAAACAAACATGACCAGTGTTGATATACACATTTTCATATTAAATAACAGTACATATTTAATAAATCTAATTAATCAATTGGTATTTAAGAATATTTCCTAAATTGTTGTCAATTTACTTTTATTTATACAATACGAATTATAAATTATACAAGTGTGTATACATATAATGATATGTCAAACATATGTTAATTTTTTAATTTATAGATTAATTCTTACAATTTGACTACTTACATACATATTTTTTTTTTTAGTTTTATTTGTTATTTTTGACTACCCAAATTGTATAATACAGGTGGGAGATTACGAACGCCCGCTATCCATTTTAGTGAAAGTTAAGGATAGATAATGATATCTTTGAATAGATGACGTATTTTCGTAAACTCGCCTAAATTTTTATTTTTACATGTTTATTATTTCACTTAATTTAGATATAATAAAGCACAGATTAGTACATGTGCTATGTGTAAATTAAGTAAATTTTCATTTTCCGTTTTTTTTTTTCTTTTTCTTTTTTATTTTAATTTATTTTAATTTTACTCATTTTGCTTTACATAATTGCGCGCATTTTTATTTTTCAATTACTTATATTTAGAAAAATTTCTGTATAGTTCACTGTTTTTAGATACATACATTTCATTACAATTGAAATTTTTTTTTCTTTACTACTCAATAATTCTATAGTTTATGATATTTACTACTATTTTACCTTAAAGCATAAAATTTACATATTTACAAAAACAAAATAACAAATATCGAAAGGCTGCGAAATTTTTCATTAATTTTTATGGATTATATGTTTTTGTATGTGGTTATTTATTTTTATAGAATTTTTTTTAGAGTACATTAAATGCAATTTAATAGAATTTTTTATGTTTTATTTATTTATTTACTTTTTTTATGTCATTTAGGGCTCTATACTGAATTCCTTGTCCTTTGGATGAAAGTTTTATTCAGGTTTTACTCCAGCTAATTTCAATTGAAATACATTTTTGTATAACCTTAAGTATAACTTGATTTGGCCTGTCTCAGATAAATAAGAAGACCATAAAAAATAACTGAGTCTGTCGTTTACCATCTGGATCAAATCTTTAAGGTTTCGTACTAACCAGATTGACAAGGTTATTTTTCGAGATTCGGCAGTTGATAATTTTGGTATAAAATGAAAATTTTCAATTTTCATAGTAAAACGTTAGGGGTTGAGGCAATGTTTTATTGATTCTGATATTGAGGATCTTTTACTTACAAAAAGGAGTTTTTCGGAAAATAAATGATAAATATATTTATTATTTTTTTTTTTACGAAAAATTATGTTTTTGATATAAAGAATAAGAAAATTTCCGAGATATTTCAATTAAGAAATTTTTAAATAATTAACGAATGTAGTAGAAATACTGGTGGTTCTTTGTACGAATTTTTCTAGAAATAATATGTATTGCTTTTTGTCGGTTTTTTCAATGTCCTTTATACAGTTCGTACGGTTGCATATATTATTAATTTTCTTACTGGAATTTTCTGTTTTTTTCAAGAAAAAAGAAAATGGATAATAATAATTTTCTATTTTCAACAGACCCTCATAATTTACGTACAGGACTATCATCAGGATTACTATTTACAGAATTATTTCTTATTTAAATTTTTTTTTTGGTTTTCTGAATTGTATTTTTCTGTTATTTTTGCATACTTATTTAGATTTAGATGTCCCCTTATAATGATACATATTTTCTATTTTGCGTAGTTTATTTCCTTCTTGATTTATTTCAATTATTTGATTTTTTTTTTTTACTGTATTTTTCTGTTAGAATTTTAAATATATTATATGTAGATCACCTAAACACATATTTTTAGTTAATTTATATAGTACTCGTATATTATATTAATAATGATTATATAATAATAGTTAGATACTCATTATGTCTCTCTATATATATATGTATATATAGTTTATAATTAATAATACAAATAATAAATTTATTATTTTATTTAATTAATAAAATCAGGCTAATGTCATGTCCCTGTAAATAAATTATTTAGCACCAATGATGTAGATGATGATGATTTAGTTGTAGATGATGATGTCGATGATAATGTAAATGATGTTAATGACCATCTTATATATGGTTGAATTATAATACATAAAGCTAATATTATTAATTTAATATTTATATAATAGAATTTATATAATTTACATAAGTATTTATTTTGTTTTATTAAATTTATATTTAATGTATTTAAATTAATATCAATATAATTAATTGATATTGAATTTGATTTTTCTGGCCACATTATTTCAACTTCAGCCATTTTAAATATACTTAATAATTTATGAGCTTGTAATTCACTATATTCTGTATTTATATGATGACTAATTGTTTCTAATATTGATGTACATTCAGACTGTAAGTAAAATTTAAAAGATTGTATAAAAATAACAAGAAAACGATTCAAGTTTTTTTTATTTTTTTTTTTATTTTTCAAGAAATTATTCAAAATTTAAATAAGTTTTTGAGTTTTTTGTTTAGCGTTGGAGAAATTTTTTTAAATTAAAATTTAAAATTAAGCTGTTACTGTCGTTTATGCAGACGTTATCAATTTGTACAAATAATTAGTCTTAAGTTTGTATTTTTATTTATCGTTGGTATAACATTAAAATTAAATTGATTGAATCAACAAAAAATCATTTCGAAAATCCTAATCTCTGAATTGGAACAAAAATAAAAATTAAAAAAATGTTTTTTTTTTTTCAATTTTTATTAAACAAAAATATATAATAAATTGGAATAATAATAATTCTTATAAAAATTTTTGTTGCCAAGTCTAATTCTCAATTGATTTGATCTATTGGATAAATGTTGAACATGTATACAAACAAATGTAACAAAAATACAAAATAAAGTGGGATATGAATGGTTGCATTGTATCAGATGCTGACATTTATAAAAGGATCACAATCATAACACACATGCATACACATACAATTTCATATATAGACATAATATTATGAAAAATGTCAGTCTGATTTTATTTTATCTTCAATTTATTTGTTTTATTTTTCATTTTTGTTTTCCCAGTTTTTGTTTTGTTTTTTTTTTTTTTTTTAACTTTAATATCTTTTTATGATACCTCAGAGAAATCATACAAATAAAAAAAAACAAAAAAATGTTAAAAAATAAATTTTGATAAATTTTTGACATTTTTGATTTTTACTGAAATACAGTTGTACATAAATTTGTATCTGACTAGAAGAACAGAATGTATAAAAATTATTTGAATTCAGTGTGTAAATGGAATATACAATTTAACTATGATCAAATTTTTAAAGAACAAAAGAAAATATTTAAAAACATTTAATTTTTAGTTTAATTTTCAATTTAAATTTTGAAATTCTCTATTTTTACATCATACGATTTTCATGCAACACAATTCAATTAAAGTCCATGAAATTCTTCACAATCGGAAATGCAACTGAATTTTGCATCTTAGCTTTTATTTCTCATATTCAGTAGGTTTTTCATATGCAAGAAAAATCAAAAAGTATGTTATTCGTTCATACATATATTCCACATTACCCACCATCGCATCATATTCTCATAATGATAAGTGCTCCACATAACCCGTCCTTAAAATTGCTTAAAAATTGTTTGGTGTATAGAAATAAGGATTTACAAAAAACAAAAAAAAAATCAAATAAATGATCGAATTAAAATGATGTAATAAGCTTGTAAGTGATTTTATTATTTAAAAACAAAAAAAAAAAAAAAACATTTTGCTTTTGAAGGTTAACATAAATTTTGTTAATCCATTTTAAGTATTCGGAAATTAAAAAAAAAAATTTTATAAATTCATTGTTTTGTTTGTACCAAATAAATTTAAGAAATAATAAATTAATTACCTATACCAACTGATTTTGGTTTTTTTCTTCCATTCTTTGTTGAGAATTTGATTTTTTTTTACATTGAAAATATTTTACAGATCAAAAAATCTTTAATTCTGTATTAATTCTTTTGTGTGGGTGCGTGTGTGTGTCGGCAAATGAAAAAAAAAATGCACAATTCAATTCACTCATTTACGTTTTCATAAAAAACAAAAAAAGAAAAATTATAATCGGTGTGGTTTTTTTTTTTTAAATGTTTTATTTAAGGTGTACGTCATTATGTGCTCAACTTTGTATGTACGCGGATATATACAGGTATGACCTAATTTGTATAAATAAACTTTGAAAATTTTGAATTATAAAACAGAAAAATATCAAAAACATTTGAAAACAAAAAAAAAAAAAAAAAAATGAAAACAGAGCACAAATCCATGAATGTAGAAAAAATTAAATTTTCCACATACATATGGGTTAGGTTTACGCTGTTAGTTACGCTGTGCGCCATTATTATTATTATTGTGTATTTTTATATATTTTTTTATTTTTCTTGTGAAATTGTAGATCGTATACCTATGAAATTACGTACACGCATTTTTCGGATATGTGAATAAAGTATGTATACACATATACTCAGTCTATTTAACAAATTTTTATGTTATGTTAAGGATTTTTTTTTTATTTTTGTTTAATTCCATGCTGTTCATGTGTTTGATTTTACAAAGAAAAAATATTTTCCTTTTCTGTGATTTTCATTTTGCGTTTTTTTTCTTTCATTTGCTTACTATTTTTTTTTTTTGTGATTTTTTTTGTGATTTTGGTTTTATTTTTTAAGAATTCTTGTATTACGGATACATACTGTGTACACAAATGTGTGGATATGTGCCGTGTACGTTATTTGTTTTGTTGAGAAATAAACAAAACAAAAAAAAAAACGAACATTTACATCTGCATGAAAGGCAAATTAAAATTATAATCTAACGAATATACAAGGCGAGCCAAAATTGAATGTGACAAAATAACATAAAATTCCATGTAGTTGGTTTTTTTGTTTGTTAAAGTGATGACCTAGACTTTGTCCTTAGAAGAAGTGAAATTTTGAAATTTTGATGTTAATAACTTTCATTTTGCAAATTCAATTCAAATTATATTGATTTTATTATTAGAAAGACCTATACTCTGTCCACTAATATTATGTGCATTTAAGGTTTTATGGGAGTCTTTTTTTTTTCTTACAATTTTTAATTAGGCTGTTTCACGAGCAGTATTATCACAATCCACAAAGCTCTTATTATACATCAGATGAATTTTTTGAATATCGATACATAGTGATGAAAAATGTTACCACTTTAAGTTATCTCCATAAGACCTTAAGTGCATAATATTAGTGGACAGAATATAGGTCTCAAATTTAATTAATACAACGCTCGGTTTGAATATGGAATGATTAAAAAAAGGTATGTTGTCAATTACATCTGTCGATTGATCGGTTGAACTCAGAAAGATTAGTCTTTAGACAAGATGTAGAGGGATATATGATAGTGATAATTAATACTGATTTTTTATCAGAAATGGTTTGATATAAAACAAACTTTGTCCCACTTATTTTAGTTATATTGAAACATCCTGTGCAAATGAACTTAAAAATATATGTAATAGTTGAAATAAATATTATTTAATTTTTTGTTTTGTGATTGTGTACTAAAAGACAAAAACCAAAAAAAAATATAAATTTCACATCATCGTCATCATCATCAACATGCAACACATATCATACTGTATATGTATTAACATCACAATCATAACATCCTCAGCAGGTAAGATTTTCATTTATTGTATAAAGTATAAATATGCATGCATGAATCGTTTTTTTTTTTTTTTTTTTTGGTAAAAATGTAACTGATATGAAAAAAGAAAATTACAGAAATAAATAAAATAAAGTAGGTACCATAACAATGAAAACTGGAAAACTTTTTCTTTCTTCTCCTTTCGTTTTTGCATTTTTTCATTTTTAGAAACATGTAACAAAATACAAACAATAAACATTGACTTTTTGATGTTTTTTTTTAAAAAAAAAAAAAAAATTCAAAACCACAGAAATAATAATAAAAATAAAATCAAGAAAAAATCAGAAATAAAAAATGTTGCTGCTATTTTTTTTTTCTTTCTCTCTCTTTTCCTATTTTATTTTTATTATTAACATGTCCTAGATTTCATTTAAAGATTATGTCACATATAAAGTAATAAATGAGTTGGGTACTCGCAATTTACCTATTTTTAAGTATTATATTCCCAAAAAAAAAAGAAAAAAAAAAATGGAAAAAAAAAATCAACATTTATATGCCTACTGATATTGAAGCCAAAATAAGAGTGTAAGAAATGTACACGAATTGTACACGAATATATGAATATGTTGGTAATAAAATAGAAAAGGTTCTAATAAATTTATAAACGAAGGATATTGTACATGAGAAAACTTACAGTACTGCATAGTAGAAAGGAATGGAAAGGGAAGGATTAGGGTGTTAAATTAAAATAAAAAAAATAAAATAAAAAAAAACAAATTTATTAGACACGATACATTTATTATTTGTAGGCATGGGCTTTAATATCACTTTACCAAAACATTAAATACCGTTGTAATCTTTTCGTATATCAAATGCGGGTAAATAAAAATATGCTTGATATTTTTTTTTAATAAAAATTCATAATAAAAATACAAAAATAAAAAAAAATTTACAAAAAAAAAAAAAAATCAGTAGATAATAAAAATGTGAAAAGTTATCAAAGCAAACATATCATACAATTTTACACATTATGAAGTGCGTTTGAATTTGATAACGTAGTTAGCTTTTCTTTCATTTTTCTGAAGTGTGAAAAAAAGGACATTAAACTGAAAGTTGGAAATATTTATGGTTTTTTTGATTAAAAAAAAAACGTAGGTGTGCTAAAAAAATTTGTTAATTGTGTCCTTATATGTATGTATGTTTTCTTTAATTGACCATTTAGCAGTTAATGAAGTTATTTTGTATGTATCACATTTTATGCATTCTATTACGTGTCAATTTACAAAGTGTAGCATTTAAATCACTTCACCAAATGTAGAAAACAAGCATTAATCGGGTACACACAATGATGTATTGTTGCAACTAAATGTTCGTAAACTATTTAACATGTATTTGGTAGCATTTATTTCTACAAGACGTTTTTACCACTCTGTAAACGTCAGATACGCATAAACTGATATAAGCGCCCCAAATAATTTTGAGTTTGAAAGGTTGAAAATCTCTGATTCATAAATTTACATACATATTCTTATTTCATTTAGAAAAAATTGTTGATTTAAATATATATTTTGATAATTATTTACATTTTGTTTTGAATTATACAAGATTTTTCTTTTAATTTGAATTTAATTAAAAATGCGAGAAAAAAAAAAACATTTAGCATCCATTTACATCCTATTTTAAGTCAAAATTATGAAAAATAAACAAAATAAAAAATAAACAAAAATATCTAATTAAAGACAAAACAAAAAAAAATTTTTTTTTATGTATTTTTATTTGTGTTAATTTTTAAATTCAAAAAAAAGGAAATTTAGTTTTTTATTTTGCTAGTTTTGAATTGAATACTTGCATGTACTAAGATACATGAAAGAATGTATTTTTAAGTTTTGCTTGCACAAAAAACAAAATAATAATAAAAAAAAATAGGTAGAACAAAAATTTAAAAAAATAATAAATAATAAAAGCCGGTTTACAGTATACAAAAGCATTCAAAAGTTTACTCGCTATGAGTATATCTAGTTACTTGTACAATATAAAAAGAAAACATAATGTAGAATGTAGAAGAAAAACAAAAGGGTGTACATGTGAGCACTTCAATATATCTTGAGTTCAGCTAACTCTTTTTTTTTTCTGTACTTCATATTTTTGTTTCTCATAGTAGTCATTTTACAGTACAGTAAAATGGAAGGTACTTAAAAAAAACTGAAGAAAAAAGGTGTGAATATTTTTTCATTCTTTTATTTATTGTTCAAAAAAAAAAAAAAAATTTGTAAATAAATAAAAAAAAAAACATGAAAATGAAAAGAAAACAATTTCCTCTTGTTGATGTATTTTTGTCAATTGCATATATGAAAGTAAACAATAAAAAAAAAATTGTATGTAGGTCAAAATGTATAAAAAAAATATAAATATCATAAAATAATAAAACAGGACAAAATTTTCTCTATAAAAATAATAAAAAGAAGAGTGAAAATGGAATAAATAAATAAAAACAGATTAAAAATCACAAAAAAATAAAAAGTTTAATATAAAAAAAAATAAAATAAAAATGAAATAAATGCAATAAATAAATCAAAAACAAATATGAGTTCTGTGTATTAACACACAATATTGCTTGTATACAAAAGAATAATTTTTCGTACGGATGCGAATTTGTAATAATTTTTTTTTTTATTTTCCTATTTTTCTTTCAATTTATTTTTGTAATACGCATACATTGCCTTAAAACGTCTCATGTTTTATTTAAAAGTTTATATATGAAACGAAACAAAGGAATATCAAATCAAAAAGATTTTTATTTTATTTTTGTTTTTTGCTTATATTGTCCTTAAAATATTTTGAAATGAAAGGATTTTAGAATTTTCATTTTTTTAAATATTTTTTTTTTTAAATTCATAAACTCCAAGAAGCCTTTTAAAGGACAATTCTGTTTTCGTTACGCAACCGATAGCTGATGGAATGTCTTAAGGACTTTAAAGAAATTTTCGCATTTGCCGATAGGAAATTTCCTAATTCATGGACAATTTTAGTGGTGGAACATTTATTCACCAACAGATAATTGTGCAAAAAAAAAACACCCTATATCTAATCTTCGTGAAAATTGGTAATAATTTTTTGTATCTATCATAAATGGATGTCAAAAAAAAATTCATTTTTTGTTTGTAAGTACTTCTTACCTTTTCACGTCGTAACAAATCAATAGACTTAATTTTTGGATCATGAGGAAGTCTTGCTGATATTATGATATTTTCATCTGTCATATTAAATAATGTTAACGTGCAGGATGTCTGTAAAATAAAAAAATAAAAAGAGAAAAAATTTATGAAAAACATATGAAATAGAAGGACATGTGTTAAAAATCACATGATGACTCTTCACTACTCTGTAGAATGATCAAAAGAGATCAGAACTCGAGATTTTTGAAGGATTAAAGCGTGGGCAGAAAATAAATTTTTTTTATTTATATTTTCACATTATATTACTTAGTTTTGAGGTTTTCTTTAATCTTCCTATAAAAGAGGCTTATAAGACGTACATATGTACATAAGTAAATTTTAATTGAAGAAGAATTTTCTATTTTTAAAGTGGTTTTATAAAACTTTTACATTTCTTTAACTTAAAAACATTTTTTATACCACAAACTAATTTATTTAAAATAAAAAATAAAGAAATCTTAAGAGCATACAAATGTAGAAAGTGGTCTGTCTTGTGTACACAAAAATTTTAAAGACAAATATTTGACTCATGTTCATGGGAGGATCTAATATGTGTATCACTTCACTTCTTCATTTTATAAATTCAATTTAATTTTTACTCATATTATAATCATAAGTAATAATTTATTGATAATAATTTAAGTTTTATTTAAATTTCTGAGAATGGTTATATAAGTGGTTATTTAATTTTACTTTTTTTTAAAAAAAAATATATAACATGAAAATTGAATTGGAAAATCCATGTACCTATACTACGAAAAAAATGTAACACAGTAAAATCCACACATGTATGATGAGAAACTTTTTTTTTTTTAGAGTATTTAAGTACACATAAAAGTTCCGCACTTCCCTTGTACATATATTTTTTTCTTGTTTTCTCCCTTTTCTGTTTTTTTTTCTATTTTATTTTTGTTTTATTTAACTTTCGTTGAATGGTTTTCCTTCGTTCATTTATTGTAATATACATACGTGTATATATTATGTAAATTTATATAAAATTCAAATTATATACACATTTAATTACATATGGGATTTAATTTTTTATTCACATGGTATTCATGTATCCGTTACATACAAAGTAAACGTATGTATTAGCACGTATGTATATGTATGTCTTACCAATACCACTTCGACAAAAAAAGGACATATGGTATACGTATATGAGTAGCAGTGTATCATTAACAACTTTATGGAATTATTCACGAACAAAAAAAATAATAAAAATAAAAATACAGTACTTGAATAAAGTTTCTGGCTGCTTTGCTTCTTGGTTCTTGGCTTTTTTATCATTTTCTATGTTTCTTTTTTTGTTTCTTATTTTGTGTACACTATTTTACATGAATTTTCAATAAAATTTTAGTAAAAAGTTAAGTGTATATATTTTTTTTGAAAAAATGAAAATATTCTGAGTACTTAAAAAGTTACAACTACGTTCTCGTATATACATACAGATGTGTTTTAGATATCAATTTCTCATGTAATAAAATAAAATTATATGTAGTTGCTTCAATTTATGTATTTTCGAATTTCAAAAGTTTTTATAGAAAATATAACATTTTGTTGTCAAAAAAAAAAAAAAAAAAAAAAAATTAAAATATCGAGAAATCTTAAAGTTTTTATTTTTAATCTTTTTTTTCGAAAAATCAATAAAATCAAATTTATCTATGATATGGATTTGAAGTGGAAAAGAAAAAAGAAAAGCAAGCCTAGAAAAATTTTTTTTTTTTAAAAAGAAAGAAATCTATCGAAATCTATGATGAAAAACGATAAAAAATTGAGTACAGACTACAGAGAATAGACAAAGTCTTTCAGGAAAATTTTTCAATAAAGCTATGGCCCATCTACAGATCCTTCAGGAAAATTGAAGGAGAATAAGGAAGAATTTGTAAAGATAAATAGTTTCAAATATTTTTAATGCATTTGAACCATTTTATTTTATTTTTTTATTCCCTCTCCCTAATATTTTTCCATAACACTGATATTTTTATTTTTTTTCGAAAATTTCATTACTATATTATGTAAGATTTTACCTGATTATCAATATGAGTTAAAACATATTGTTGCAGTGCTCTAACTGCATCTTGTACACCCAAATTTGTATGTGGACGTAATAATGCTTCATCAGTTGAACTATAACCAAGTAATAAGAAAACTCCTCCTATTCATAAAATGAAAATAAAAAGAAGAAAAAAAGAAAAAAAAAGAAAAATCAGTTAAGTAAATAACAAATTTTTATTTTTCATAACTTTTCAAAGATTTCAACTTCTTCAACAATCTATAATAATTCATACAGTCATGAATTACTGTCTCCTTATTTTCAAGATTTATTTAATTAAAATGTAATATTTTATTCCAATTCTTTTTTAAAAATTCTTTTCAATGTTATAAAAAAAAAAACGATCAATTGATTTTTTTTTTTAATTTATTGCAAAATTGTCACAAAAAAATTCTTTTATTTTGTAGTGTGAGTAATAATGAATTTAATTGAATTTTTGAAAAATAATTAAATTTCAATTTTAATTCTGATATCTTGTAATCTTTTACTTTGTTTTTTTTTGTGTCCAATTAATTTTTTAGACAATGGGTTGCAATGAGTTTTCTAAATATAGGAGAGTATATTTTTAAAGTGTTCATACTCATACGTATAAACGGTCGTATACACTTATGTCACGGCATGTAAGGGTACTTTACGTAAAAATATCAGTTTTCTTTCAAAGCTTTTTTTTTGTGAAATTTGTAAAAATGAAAAATCTACAATCTGATATTTTCGTACATTTTCAACATTTTACTTTCATTTTTCTTTTTTTCACTTGTTTTTACATTTTGGTTAACAGTATCATACCTTTGGGATATAAAAATGTACGTGTGAACAAAAGGAATTGCCTCATTTGTTTTTTCCTAGACCATGAACTTTTCAGTATGTTTATATACGTACGTTTCTATTTTTATTTTTGTTACTTTCCTGTGTATAGAAGTCGTAAAAGAGCACAAAGCAATGTTCAAATGTGGATAATTTGGTATGTACATATACGTATATACGAAATGCATATCCATATACTAATAAAATATTTTCAGTACATTAACCCATATTTTAAGTTTGTTCCTGTACTCAAAGATTTGTACAGTGATTAATAGTAAACTGTAAATTTTATATTCCTATATAAATTTTCTAGAAAAATTCAGCAGGAAATTTTAACTTTTAGAAGCTATTTAATGTTGGCTCTATACTTATTGCTTGTTTGTTTGATTAAGTAGCTATTAAGAAAAAACTAGCCTAAAACTCAAAAAGAAAATCTTTTTCTGGATTTTCAGAAGATGGCTTCAGATAAGTCGGTTCGTGTACTTTGAAAAATTGCAGAAAATTTCAGCTGGCTTAAGTAAAGGAACCGACCTATTATTTTTATGTTATTCAAAAGGGTTAACTTATCTAAACGCCTTACTCTCGGAATGTATCTTTGCACTCTTATGCTTGTTTGCTTGTCATCGTTTCATATATTATAAATATCTCTTTTTTTGTTCATTCTATTTTTGATTATTTTTTGTTTTGGTTCGTTAATTTGTGATGTTTTCTTGTTTTTTCTGTTTATTTAAATCATACAGTTCATTTTATGTTTCATACATGTACTTATGATATATTCATATTAGTAACGTCCTAGAGGTACGTATTTCTTGAGTACTGCTCATTGCATTATTTTTTTTTTGTTTGTTTTTCATTTCGGGTTTATTTTATTAAAATCATAAAAAGGACATGCATACATAAGTTTATGATTTTATTATCATTTATTGTTTACCTGGTAAAGTATATTCCCCAAGTGGTGGTTTCATGCATATAAAACGTCCAGAATAGCATAAGCATCTACCACGATATGCCTGATATGCTGGTGATGCATGACTATAAAATGCTAATGCTGTCCGACATGGTGCAAATGGTACACATAATGCATGACATGTTAATGTTAATAATTCACCGCATGTACATAATTCACTACATTCAACATCATCCAATGAATATATCTATTTTTTGTTTTTTTTTTTTTTTTTTTTTTTAAAGGAATAAAGATTAAAAATATTTAAAAAAGAAAATAACAAAATAAAAAGAATGAAAATATGTGTAGATAACAATGAAATCGATTTAAATTTATGAATTTTGAATAAATCTTTTTTTTTTTTTTTGAATAAAAATTTTCTTCGTGTATTGAATATGAAATGGATAAGAGAGAAAATTCAATATCAATATTGTGTGTATTTTTGTAATTTTGCAATTTTAAGGTCATTGACAAAAAAAAAATTTTTTTTGTGTACTTACTCGACGACTGCTTCCTTCGGGTATCAATTGATCTGACTGATGTGGACGTTGTACAACACAATTTCCTAAAAATTCAAAATAAAATATAATAAAATTAGAAATTTTCATAAAAACTAAAATTCTGTTAATTTTTTTTTCCCAAAAAACAGTTCATTTTCAACTGTGTTTTCATACAATAATTATTAAGTAGAATTATTGCAAGAATGGATTATACAATACTTGGTTTTTCTCTATCACTTTTATCTTATTATTTTCATTTTAACTTTAACTATTATAGTCGTACAAACACGAACCGTACAATTTCGTATGTACAGGATAATTAGTTAAATATGTCAAAAAGCCGGGAGATGACAAGTTTTGACGAAACAAGCAAAAAATCGTACATAGGGGTGGTAGGGTGAATATTTACATTATAATATGTAGAGATCAAGATCTTTCACCATCTAGATATTCTATACACTTAACTGAATCATCCTGTATTTTTGAACTATCTAACTTACACGTATACATAAATGAAATTTAGAAAATCTTATTACAGATCGTGAAGATTAGTATGAAAAACTTTTTTTTATCGTATATCCTTTTTTCTTTGTATTTTATACAGAAAACAAAGTAAAAGGTTATACATATATTTTGGGTTATACAAAATATTTGAGTACATTTACTGTTTGTATGTATGTATATTCATATATTCAATAATAATGTATTTTTTAAGTAAACAAGAAAATCTTTTATACTGATAATATTATCATTATCTGTGCTTTGTATACATCCGTACCACTTCCATATAACATGGTATATATATTCATGTGTATTTGGAATATACGGTTCTATTATGTACACTTAAGTAATAATTTTAAAAGTTTTCATAAAACTTTTTTTTTTCTACCAGTAATCTTTGAAAAGTATATTCGTATGATTATAAGTGGTTTTCTGTAATGAAAAGTAATAATTTGGTTTTTGTGTGTATTAAGTAGTATACATATGTACAATATAAAATTTTATAAAAGATATACCACAAAGATATGTGAAATTATTATACGTGTGTATTTACCACATTTGAGGAAATAAAATTGAAAATGTTGTTGTTTTTTTTTTTTTTTTTTTCTCAAAAGTGAAATATGATAAAATTGATAAAATATAATAATAAGTATTATCCTGGAAAATTATTGAAATTACAAAATTCTTGTATGTTGTATTATTGTCATATTGTAATTATTTAAAATTGCTTTCAGGATGTCTCTTTTAATTTCTTATACCATATGAATAAAATAATAATGATAACAAAAATTTGTAACAAACAATATTATTAATATTATCTAAGTACTTTTGTTGGTTAGTTTATTAAAATGTATACACAAACGTATACAAAAAACTTATGTAAAAGGATATATAAAATACTTGATATCATCTTATGATAAAGTCATATTAGAAATTGAAACTATTTTCATTTTGATAAAGAGAACAAAAGAAAATTAATTATTTGTAATAAATAAAATTCATTTTAGGTAATGATAGATGAAATTGAATTAATTATTATGATTAAAATAGATTATTGTATGTATGTATGTATGTATGTGGCCAATACAAATTTTCGTTTATACATAAACAAAAGGATATGTGTGGGTGTGTGTAAAATAAGAAAATGTATTGTATACTATTGAGATAATTTTGTAAATAAACAACCTGTTGTGCTGTTTGTCAAGCATCAAAATACACGCACAACTTCATATATACACACATGTGTTATTAGGTCGAATTTACTATTTACATACTTACATATTACATTAAATTGAAATCAATATAAATTCTGTTATTACAAAATTACATTATACATAGTAAAAGTGTTTTAGTTAATTTTCTGTAATTTGTATTAATATATAGGCTATCGAGACATACATTGTATTGTTTTGTTAGAAAGGGATAAGATTTTGTTGATAAAGAGATTATTAGATAGAAAATTCATATATAAATTGGATTAATATGTATGTACTTATATGTACATTAGGTTAGTGGTTAAAAATAAAAGAAAAGGATCATATGAAATATTTACATGAAAAATAGTTATTCTATTTATATTAATTGAAATTAAGGTTTTTCCTGTTTTCATCAGAAAGAGAGTTCGATTCGAATCTTAAAAGGTACAGGGTGTCCGATATTATGTAATCAGAAATTCAAACACAGATAGTCCGAAACAAGTAAAAATTCATATGAATGGAGGTGAAAAAATTTAAACAACTTCGAAAGTATGGGGAATTAAACATTTTTGCGATAATATTGATCCTTTTTTATTTCATTTTACACAAACATCTATTCATACGACATTTTTCTTATCTTGATTAGACAATTAATTGTAATTAATTTTTGATTACTTAGTACCAGACATCCTGTGTATAAAAAAAATTTAATTTTGACCTATGATAAAACAAAAAAAAACAAAAAAAATAATTTTAATTCAATATTAATTTTTATTTCTATTAAGTAATTCATTTATTAATTGCCACGTAAGTGCTTTAAATTTCATCTTCATTGAAATAATTATAAACATAAAGGTCATAGAAAAACTAATATTAAAATAAATACAAAAAGAAAAAAAACAAGAAATAAAGAGATTAAAAATAATTATGAATAATAAAAAAATAATAATTATTTGTGTGTACATTAAAATGATATTAACATTAATTGTACCTCTGTAATACGACACATTTAAAGTCATTTGTCCTTTGTGAATAATACACAGACATACGTATGTGTATGGGTATTATAACATTTTGTAAACAGAAGAACATATTGTTTATTTTTGTTTTTAAATCCTTCATATAATGAACAAGAAACAATAGTTATCATAAAAGGAAATAAACATACATAAATGTACGCATACATAAGTAGGTAGACAAGTTAAGTTATTAAGTTAATAGAATCAATGTATTTTGAACTATTAAATAATGAGCAGCCATTCATTCTTATGTTAAAACATTAAAGGTACAATTATATCCTTTATGAAACACACAAATACGTATTTCAGACAAAAACAAGCAGACGCATTTGTACATACATACGTACACACAAATACATGTCATAATCACGTAATTTGATTGTGGTGTAAATAAAAATTATATTTACTCCTATGATTATTATTAATATTTTTTTTTCTTTTGTTATCCTTTTATTTATTTTTTTGTTAAATAACAATAAGACTTTTAGTCCTTTTTTATTTTTTACTTCATGGTATTTAGAATATTATATAACGATAAAACGTTATACTTGAACTAAAGATACATTTTAATATGTCACACATTCTGCATATAATGCCATGTCACATATGTGTACATACATTATATGTACATACATACATATGTGTTCGTATGTATATGCAAGAGACACAAAAAGTAATATGTGACTACATGACATTAATAGCACTTGTGACAAGAAATCATTAAAGTAATGACAGACAATTTATAAACATTGTATATTAATGTATAATGAAAATACGAAGATATACTTTTGTTTGGAATATGTACACACACATTTAAAAAATAAAAATAACAAATTCAAAATATTTTGATACATATACACATGTACGTAATACAAAAGTATAATACAAGAACAACAATAAAAATGTTTAATTTTATTCTCAAACCATTGAATAGTATTTGTGGGTAGTAGTGTCTGTAGAAGAACTTCTTAACAGTATGTAGAAAAGGATATGAAGAAAATAGAAGGCCAAGCCAAAAAAACATCAACAGCAAGATAAAAAAAAAAAATAATAATAAAAGAGACAATGTTACAAAAAGAAAACATAAAATTACATTGGGCCAACATGATGATAACGATGTTGATGACGACAATGATAGTGATTAAAAAAAAACAGAATAATAATAATAATAATATGCTTGAGCATATTGAGCTTAAGGAGTGCTTAAAGTACACACACATACACACGTGTGTGTAATCAAAATGATATGATGATAATAATATATGTGAAGGTTTGTTTTAGTTTTTCTTCAGCGGGTGATAGTTAATAAAGGGATGTACGTATATTTCAAATGTTCTAACAATCGTATGTGTGAATACATATAACCAGATAACTCAAGTAGATGAACAAGGAAATAAAGACTAAAAGGAAAGCTGATAATAATACAAAAAAATCAATGTAAATCCAAATACATAATGTACATACACATACACATGTAAAATAGAATATAATTTTGGCCCCGAAAATATTTCTTATTTAACGCTCTGTTGCCTTCGATTCATTCGTCAAGGATATATAAGTACGTTACTTTGGGAATATACACACATACATCAAAATTTTTATATGTTCAGTATACATGTATGCAAAATATTCTGATTCTGATGTTTATTTATAACTGTTTTTATACATTTACGAGTATACCAACAGCACATACATACTTGTAAACAGAGAGTAATTTTCTTGTACTTTCTGATGTTTTTCATTTTTCTTTTCTTTTTTTTTCTTTTTTGTTTTCTTTTTTTGAGTACCTGTCGCTGTCTTATTTTTTAGATTACGTCATTAATTTTCTACTAAAAAAACAAAAAAAATAAATAAAGGAAAACAAATTTTTCGTATAAGAGTAATGATCCTGTGTTATATGGTTCAGATACAACAGTTATAAAAATTTAATATGTTTGTACGTAAAAATTATATATAACTGTAGTACAATATAAAATTATACTGTCAAAAATTTTTGTTACATAGATAAGGATATGTTATTTAAAAAATGTTATGAATTTACAAGAATGCAAAAGAACAATATAGAAAAAAAAAAAAAACAATGAAATGAAATCAGAAAATATACACATACATATTATGTGTATGTACATATGTCTATGAAATATGTAGACAACATTAAATGTTAAATGTTTACAAAACATAGTAGATATGCATACAGTTTGTGTGATCCGTATGTGGTTATATGATTTGTTCATCTTTTACGATTGTATATAATAAGATTAAAAGATGCACCTATCATATAAGTTAAATTTTTAGACATTTAACTTTAAGAAAATACATAAATAAATAAATATAGTATATGTATTATTTCAAAAATCATGAGAACTATGTTTAATCCTAAATGTTTACTGCAACATAAAAGCATACATATTTACGTATTACATTTGAAATCTTAAGAATTAATTCAGATTCATGTCAAAAATTTATAAATTCAGATTTATGAGATTTGTGAAAAATAAATATATTTCTGTTGTGGTAAAAATGTGTAACAATATATAGAATATAAAATTGATTTGAAATTTTTTTATAGGATTTTTATTTATTGATTTTATTGAAATAATGTAAACATGTGTTCAGGTTTATGATTGAGCCACTTTATTTGAAAATGGTTTAAATCTAAAATTAAAAAAAAAAAAATTTATCTAACTTCTAAAGAATATAAAGATGGTCTTTATATGTAGAAATCAAAATTTTACTTTTCTATTGAGTTTACTAAAGAATCGGACGCGACATGTCGATATGTGCCTAAAATCACTGTAGTGTGATTTTTCAAAGATAATTACATCGTATACTGAAGCCTAACATCTAATTTAAAGAAATATTTCCCACCCCCTTTGTTCTTTTAGTTTCCAGAGCAGTTAAAAACCCTAGGTTTTAACAAACTTCAGATGAATGGTAAATTCTTTTAATCCTCATTTGTACGAAACTTCTAAGAATTTAATTAAATATCATAATATGAATTTCTTTTGATATTTAATCACTTTATTATAATCATATGATAACAGAAAATAAAAATATCTTCAACATATTATCATAATTATTTGTTTATCTAAAAATTATTTATTTTATTAGTTTTGTTGTTTTTTTTTTTTTTTTGTTTATTTATTTCTCAAATGTGGATATGTGGACATTCTCTATAAATTTTCTATACAAGTATAGAAATAAATTCAATAGCTAATAATTTTATTTAATTTAAATATTTTAATACATCCTTTTGTGGGATTTTACCTGATGACCATTTATGTGAAAACAAAAGGATCTTAGAGAAAATTATGTTGAAAATTCTTGTCTTCAGTTAGTTGAATATACAATAAAAGGGGGTATGCCACAAAAGCCAATAATCACAGTGTAGAAATAAAGTTCAAAATAAATATAGAAAGCTCTATGGAGACAATATTATGCGTACATATATACAAAATTACCACAAAACAACGATTATACATATATTAAAATGAAAATACAATAAGAGATAATCATGCATTGTGTATTTGTACATTACATTATATACAACAGTGACCGTAGTATATGAATACATGAATAAATTTATTCCGAAAGCCGATTATACATATCATTTCATTAATGTGTGTTTACATAATGCACAAAACCTTTTAGTATACATTATGTATGTATATATTTGATTATTGTACATATACACATATAAACTAAATGGATTTCATATTAAAATTTTATTCAATATATATGAAATAAACAGGAGAATCCACAAAAATAAAAATTCAATTTTGAAAATTGATGATCGAAATCAAAGATACATATCAGAAGCGTATGCAAAATTTACAAATAATAATAATAAGAACAGAAAAAAAAAACATAAAATAAACAACTTACTTGGTGCTTGTGTGGTTGTTGGTAATGTTGTTGTTGTTGTTGTAGTTGTTGTTATTGCGGTTATTGATGGTGTCATTATTGTTGCTGACATTGCTGATTGTGTACCATCTAAATCAGCCGTTGAACTTGTCAATAATACAACAGGTTGCCTTTCTTCAGATTCATTATCTTCAATAATATCATTTCCATTACCCCCGTTTGTATGACCATTACCACCATTATGATGATGATGATGTCTTGTTGAACTGCTACTACCACCATTACCAGGTGAATTGCTACCATTGCTACCGCTACCATTATTTCCACCATTTCTATTATTTTTTATTCCATTAATATTTCCGTTTTGTTCATTTCCGCTATGCAATAATGTTTCCGGTATAGAATCTGGTGGTTCTATATAATTCGTTTCCAATGGTGTTTCCGTTTTTGGCTTTACATTATATAAATTCAAGTATATGAAATAATAATAAATTGAATAATTTAAATAATAAACCAAATTATTTTCAATTAATTGTTTCAATTAATCGCTGAATTAAAACTCTATTTAATTTTCATAATGTTTTAATTGATTTGTGGTTGGAAATATAATTGAATCTGAATAATTATTAAATAAAGAATTTTTTTAATATTTTTTTTTTTTAGAAAATCTGCAAGGTTCTTTCAAAAAGTTAGTGCTGCATTGATACTAAATTAATATTGCATCTAAGATACCAATCAAACGTTTAAAAAGTAATCATGGTTTAAATCATGAGTTCATTTCTGCAACACTAGCTAATTAACATTAACTTAACATTTGCAAAACAAAATTCGATGACAATTTCACATCGAAATTTTTGATTTTTTTTTAATTCAACTACGATATGTGAAGTACTGCAAAGTCATGGTTACTTTTTGAATGGAACTGTATTTAGATGCGTTATACGAGTTGTATTTAATTTTTGTTAGCATTTGATTGCATTAAATTTAAATTAATTAATGTTTTTTAAACGAAATGAATATTTTTGATTACTCGAATAGAATACGTTAAATAATATTCGGTTTCAGAGTATATACTTGAAATAATTTTCTTGAAGAAACTTTATACATATGTACACTCAAAATATATTAATATGAAATTTTAGTTGTATCTCGTGTACCATTTTCGTGAGTTTTCATAAAATTTAAAAATAAAAAAATTTTTTTTTTTGTAGATTTCATTACAAAATTTTACATTTCGTGTAAATTTATGTAACCACATGTATTATACATATTAAGTATACATGCGTGTAATATCATCCTTCCAAAAAGTACATACATAAATATGTATGTATGTGTTTTATTTAATATATCAAAAACTGCACGTAATTTTAATTTTTTACAAAAGCATAAATATTAGAACTTTAAATTTGATGTAATTAAAAACTTTGATTTACTTATAAAAGTGCATGATGTATAGATGCACTTAAGAATATGCGTTAACGAATTTTAATTTAAATAGAGAAAAATTCATTATAACTTACTGTATGTCGATGTAGATTTGTTGGTAAATGCTTTTGCCTTGATGACGATGATGCTCTCGTTGGTATTGGTATTGTAGCAGCAGTTGTTGTTGTTGTTCGAATTGTTGTTGTTGTAGTTGTTGATGGTGTTGTTAATAAACCCAATTCAGCTAAACGTTTCATATGAAAATCCTTTTGTGATTCAACTGCACACAAAAGACAGAAAGGGAATGAATTTTCTTTGTAATTTTTAGGCAATTTGCATGTAAAGGTAAAATATACATTTTTTTATGTTTATGAACATATACTTACCAACACAAGGATTTAACCATAATAATCTTTGCCATCCAAGACATTGATATAGATGTTGTAAATCAGTACCCTGACAAGCGCATGTCGTCCTTAACGATGTACCAAGTATACCAAGCATTGCTGAACGACAACTACTTGGTCGTCCTGCACATTTTTTTGTAACACTATCAACAGCACAAGCTTGTTCATAATATTCTAATCTTGATCTTTTTAGTTTATACATTTATGAAAGATATGATGACAGCGACATAATATATATTTCAAAAAAAAAATAAAAAAGAAATATAAAAAAATGAGAAAAAATGAAATTGAATTATTAAAAATAATTTTTAGATAATAAGAAAAAAAACATTTTTTTTTTGACTTAATTTCTAACACATTTTCATGAATATTTTCGAGACGATAAATTAAGTTATGAGCATTTTTTTGTCTTTTTGATGAATTTATGACTTCAAGAATTTCGCATTTAACTTGATGATTTCATATATAAAATATGATGTATAGTTTATTCGAGAATCATTTTTATATTTAAAAATTTTTTTTTGTTTGATAAACATTTAATTTAATAGCAATAACCCTTAAGGATATGTTTTGATTTTGAAATTTAGAAAAAAATATGTGAATTAAAATTATGATGTAAAATTAATCAATACCCATTTTGCATAATGTAAAGGACACATCTATGTACATGTATGTACGAGTATCTAGAAGTTAGGTATAAATTATACCTGACATAACATCACATTTTCCTTAATAAATACTCCTACATACATACATATTTATGTTATAAAAGTTGATAATGTAAAATTAATATAACGGAATATTAATTTATCATTCTGTAATATATGTAATGCATTTTAAAAGCCATATATTGTATATGCACACATATAGCATAAATCACTATTAAATTCGATATTTCAATCAATTTACAGATCATGAAATATGATTATATTTTAAATACGTACATATTACATAATAGGTTTATGCGAATTGCATAAAAATGTGTACTAAAATGCTAAAATACTGAATTAGGTATCTTTTAGCTGTGTGAAATGTTAAATTGTGGACAGTTTTAGTTTGTTACATGTTTTATGTATTTTGTTATTTTTTAAAATTTATGTTGTTCAAAATTTAAATAATTATTTTCAAAAAAATCATACAAAATTTATGAAAGTCAAAGTACAAAAAAAAAAAAACAATAAATTTATGTTATATAATTTGTTTTTTATTTAATTTCATTTCATTGAAAAACAATTAATTTAGTAGTTTAGTTGCATATAGCAATCAATTCGCACATATTCATACGTAACATAAATATTTGGATAAGTCGGGATGTATAATGTATGCTTTGTTTATGTATAAGACGCATACAAATTACGATATATGTATATACATAAACAGAAAACATCAATCATTTATTCATTTTAAATAACAAAGACATTAATCGTTTTCAGTTCGATATGATTATATGCATTATATATGTATGTAACAGAATTATACAATAAAATATTACACATATGTATGTATGTTTGTATGTATATAAGATTAAAAATTATCATTTGTAGATATGTGAGTGTGTTGATGATTATCTGTCTATTTTCATTATTCTAATTCTATCATCATCATCATCATCTGTGCAATCTATTCATGCATGTCCAATTCATACTTTGAAGGATGTACGATGGAATACACTCATCTACTTATATGTAAGTATATACATGTACATATATACATATGTGCATGATTTTGACCAAAACTAAAAAATTTAATATTTAAATTACCATTGTAAAATTTATTATTGTATAGGGTGTACATGTATGAATGGGTTGTATTTGTTTCTTCTCTCGTAAAATACATACATATATTATCTTTTTGTAATTAATATTCGTAGTGTACACATTGACATATGCACGTGAAAATGTTTTCGTTCATAAATTATTCATTCTAATTTTTTTTTCTTTATTTTGTTTTGTTTTTTATTTGTTATTTTTTTTTTTAAATTCTATTTAGTTTCTAAACCTTCTAAAGTCCTTTTACTTCTCTGTTTGTATATAAATACATATATGTATGTTGTATTGTGTTTTGAATATTTGATTAAATTATAAATTACCTGCATTCTGGATCCTCTTTACATAAATCAGCTACAACATGACATGCTGGTGGCGGATGATAAAATATTCCATTTGAATTTGATGATGAACTTATACTTTCTGGTGGCCTTTGTGCACATTGTGGATGTAATTTCTCTTGTGCAATCATACACATATCATGACGATTTGGTGTTTTTCTTATATTTTATTTAAAAAAAAAAAAAATAAATAAAATATAAATATGGAAAAAATTATCAACATCATCGTTTAAAACGCATTGTGAACGCATCTAAACGCGTATTATGACTTTTTCTCATACAATAAATCAGTGACATTTGTGTAATTCTTTTATTAAAATTTTAATAAGTATTACTTCATGACATAAATTTTTGGACATTTCGGAACTCACTGTTTTCAAATATTTAAAATCAATTAGAATTATTTTTTAAAAGCAAATTCTCTTGAAGATTTGAAGACTAAAAACCAAATCATAATTGCGCATAAAATGACTTTTGAAAATTTTCAATTTACAACTGAAAGATATTTTGAATATTATTTTATGATTGTAACTAAAATATTTTTTTTTATACATACATATGTTGGATTGGGAAATCATTTTTACACAAATTTGAAAGGATAAATATACATACTGTACTGAATATAAACACAAAGAATATTTGTATATTAAACGGAAGTTATTTTTCGTGTGAATGTCATCATATGATTGTCAACATCATCATCATCATCATCATCATGAGGAAATGATTTTTTGTTTTTATCACCTTAATGGTATATATTCGTTTTATCAATCAGAAGCTTTTTATCTTTCTCTCTATGTACATAAGTATGTATATACAGCTTTCGTTTAATTTTGAAAATTGACAAGAAAATGCATACATTATCACACGTTTATATTGTGTTATGTAAAATACTGACATTTTATCAAAGGAATAATATCTATAGAGTGAATGTCAATTTAATACACATCCATATAACATAATGCATAGAAAACATGAAAATTTACAAATTTTCAAATTTCTCACATATGTGTGAAAATCCGTTTTATGTTTTGCATTTAATATGGTATCCTTTTTTGACTGTAAGTTTGATTTTGTAATTTTTAAATTACTTTCGATTTTAAATTTATTTTTGTACAAATGTCATCAAATGTTACTGTATGTACACACAAATATGTAAATAGAAAATTTTCTCATAGAAATTCTTTTATTGTACTTTTTATTGTTGTGTTTATAAAATAAATTTTCAATGTAATGAAATTATTTTACTAGAATGCAAACTATTTACGATGAATATTCTGTAATGTACTGTACGTTCGTATGCGCAGACATTTTCATATATGAACATTTTGTTTTTAGGATTATATAAAAATTTCGATTATAATTTTTCTTGAAAAGTTGATGGGAGGAGCACAAAGGATGTACATTTTTTTGGGGTATTTCCTCATTTTTAAAATCTAGATTTATGTGTACAAGAAATTTTAATAACTCAAATAAAAGCTTGCTCAAAAGTGTTCTTCCTAGATGGTTTGTATTCTAACATTTATATCAACTGCATATGTACAAGGACAAATTGTCAATACACCTTGCTAGTTACTCCTTGTAGCCGTTTAAAACAAGGTAATTTTGTATGTATGATGTAGTAAATGACAATCAATTTTGATTTTAAAATTGAATGGTTTAAAATCTTTTTGACTTAAAAATGTTACTTTAAGAATTGTTTCATAGTACATTATTTTATAATAAATTTTCAGTTTATGTAGTACATAAATTTTATCGTAAATTCTATTAAATACCTGGTAGTATCTATTAATATGTACATTAAGTACATAGTACGTATGTAAATGTATGAAAAATAAAATTTATCAAAAGATGCATACTTACTTGCATAAACAGAATGCAACATCTAAACTTAAATCTTCATGTGGTCCTTTATAAAATGATTGTAATGCATTCATACATGCATTACGATTACAACGATGTAATTCACAATGCATTAACATTGGTTGAAGTGATGTTGAACATGATGGATCCTCTCTACATGTGTCCAATGCTGTATGACAGGTACTCTAGATATTATGTTGATATACCGAAATAAAACAGACAAAAAACAAAAAAAAACAAGATTTACATAAAATTTTAGAACAGACGTAAAAAACTCAAACAAAAACAAAAAATATTTATTTTGTTGTTTTATTTTTATAATTTTCTAATATTCTGATGATGACTAACTTGAAAGTGAAGTTTGATTATTTCCGATGAACTTGTATCCGTTGATGATGATGATGTATCCTGACCACCTGAATTTCCATAATGAACCGTATACATGTATGGTAATGCAGTATTGTATATAAGTAGAATTTTGCAGTTGTATTAAATTTTTGTTGATATTATTGTTGTCATTTTATTCGTACACATTTTGTATATGTATACAACATACATATTAGCAATAATTTTCAAAATTTTGTATGACATTTTATTTTGCATGTAATTATTTCATACATACATATGTGTACATATGTATGTGTACACAATATCAAATTATCCGCATAAAACATATACGTATGTAATTGTAATTGCAGAAAATGATGTAAATGACCAAAATGTAATTTTCAAGTTTTACAATTAATTTATAGGTACATATAAAATTTCATATAAGTACATAGCATACATTGTTTTTTGTATATGTGTACGTATTTACATTATATTCAATTGAATCGTTAATAAGTAATCGTTTGTCGAATAACATTTTATTATTATTATTTTGTAGTATTGCAGATATTCGATGATAATTTGAATTTGAAATTAAAAAAATAAAAGAAGAAAAGAAAAAAAAAAAAATAAAAGATAAAAATCAATGAAAAACAATTCATTTTCATTTGATTAAAAGCTATGCTATTTTATTTTAAAATTTTTTGTATAAATTTTTTGATTTTTAATTTAAAGCAAAATTTGTAATCTAAGATTATTGTAAGTAATTTTTAAACAATTTAAAAAAAAACTGTTTCGGCTATTGGTTTTTATATGTTAATTTTGCTTTTCTAAATATTATAAAGGAAATGTATGCATTAAAATAAAATAGAAAATAAAAATTATAAAATAAAATAAAAGAAAATTTTTCCATGATTAGTAAAATGAGTATTTTTTCTTAAACTTAATGAAAAACAGATCGTTTGGTGTTAAAAAAAATTTTTTAGTGTATGTATGTGTGTGTTCATTACGTTTTTATTTTTATTTTTTTTAAAAATTGATCATGTTTTTTCTATTTTCATTTTAAATTTTTAATCAAAGTACAAAACTGATGATATGAAAATGAAAATTTCAAACAAAATCAAAAGCTTTTTTATTTTCATTTTTTTTTTCGTTTTTACCAAAATCTATATTTCTAAAAAATAAAAAAAATTAATTTTTTTTTTTGACTTCGATAATTTACATTATAGAATTTCAAATTCAAAACATTGAAAAAATAAAAAAATAAAAATTGTAATTATTAGAGAAACATTAGAAAAAATTTTTTAAAAAAAATTTTACATATACATAAGTATGTTAGATAATGATTCATTTTAATGGAAATAGCAATCAAGTACATTTACAGTAGAAATCTTATATATAGGACATAGAAGATAGTGTAGTAAAATGAAGCCATAATAAACAAAATAGCCATCATATCACGAACATATGTATGTCATCAATTTTTCTTTATCATTATTAAATAATTTTTTTTTTTAAATATTAAAGTAAAGAAAAATAGATAACGTATGTATCTATTTTCTGTAGTATCCTAATTATACAATATCTACTGTATACCCTTTTTTTATTTTTTTTTTTTGTCAATGTTTGTGCAATCAATAATATTTTCATGAAAAAAAAAATTAATGCATTGCGTGCATTGAAAAAACGTTATGATCCTTTTTGGAATAAAAAAGAAAATGAAATGAAAATGACGGAATGAAGGTTGCTTATATTGCTCAATGGAATACATGTACATATGTAATGTTATGATGATATAATGATTTTATTTTTTATTTTTCATTAATTTTACTTTTATTTTTTTTTTTAGTTGGTAATTTTTATCTAAATAAAAATGAAAAACTTTTCAATAAAATACAAAAAATTTTTCTACAATAAATCTCTTGTTATTACAAAATGAAAATTAAAAATAAAAAAAAAAATATGTACTCCTAAAAATAATTAAATAAAAAATTAAATTTTAAAATTTTATTTATCCTTTAATCTCCTAAATTATATATACATTTTTTTTTTTAAATTTGAAAGTTCAAAATATACAAAAAAAAGAAAAATTTAAGTTTCTAAATAAAAACAATTGTGAACCTTTTTTTCAAAACACATTCGAGATCGATATTTAATTGTGATCGTGATAATCACATAGGATATGTAAAAATTTAACATCAAATTTAACAGGATATGTAGCTGTTTTCAATTTCGGTATGATCATTGATCAGTTGGTTTCCAAAAAATAGGAAGATAATTTAATAGCTGATGATTCAAATGATGTAATGAAATAAAGGACTAATATGATCAAGTAGTTACGCAATAAAACGATTATGATCCTACAAATAACAATGACAAAAGTTATGTTGGGATTGGGACGTTATATTTTTCTCATTCTCATACTTTTTAGTTTCTCTTATTCTCCACTCATATTCTTTTTATGATTTCATATTGACATCAATCTCGAATGCGTTGAATTATTTATTTTTTTTTTCTTTTATAACTTTAAAATTGAATTAACTTGAATTTGAACAAAATTGCAAGCAGTAATAAAAAAAAAAAAATTCAATTAATTTTAAAAAAATTTTCTCAAGAATACAAAATAATTACTTTACGTAATTTAAAGAGAGAGAAAGAAAAAGAGAGAGAAAAAAAAAGAAAAAACCAAAAACAAAAGTTAAATGGAAAACAAAAGAAAAGGAAAAAACAAGCAAGTGAGATAAATATTTCTATAGAAAAAATAAAATACATATAAAACAATGAGAAAATAAAAAATTAAAAAAGGTTTTAAAAACAATATTTAGCTAAGTAAAACAAAATTGAAAAAAAAAAATCAAAAGATCGAAAAATAATTTTTTTTATTTTCTGTTTTTTTTTTTCATTTATTTAAAAAAAAATTATTTTAAATAGATTTTTTATATTCGGTCTCATTCTCATTTCATAGCTATTTCTGTTTATTGTGTTCTATAGTTATTTGTATGTGTTTTTTGTTTTTGTTTAGAGAAATTTTTCTTAGTTTTGTTTTTCTAGCCGAAAAACAAAACTTTTGAAAAAATAAAAGCGCATAAAAGAAACTTAAAATAAAAAATAAAAAACAAAAAACATACTTTGCTTATCATAGATGTTGTCAATCAATAGTATATTCTCCATTGATGGTGTATTCCCTCCAACTTGAAATGCGGTCAAATTATATGGATATGTGACCGCTTTATGATGATGATGTTGTGAATAGTGTGAACTAGATGATATTATAAGTGGTGTATCAATAAGTGCCATATTCTCGTCAAATACATTCTGATGGTAGCTATCATCCATTCCCATTACTCTGACTGTAATAAATTTTTTTTTGTTTTGCTTTTGGTTTTCTTTTTTTGATTTTTTTTTTTTTTTTTTGTATTTTCTTTGTATGTCTTATTGTTTTAAGAGAATTAAAAAAAAAATCTATTTGTTGACTATTTTGGTTGATTTTTTTTTTTTAATCAATTTAAAGACTTGTATAAAATAAAAAATTTTTGGAACCTGAAGCCTTATCTGTGTTTTTTTCTTTTCTTTTGTTAAAGTTGAATAATTACTGCTTATTTGATCAGAAAAAAATTAAAACAATAAAATTAAAATCAAAAGAAAATGAACAAAAATTTTTAAAGCAAAGAAAAATGAAATAAAAGACAGTTTTTTTTTTGGATTTCATAAAACAAAGCGCAAAACAATAAGAAGGATATTAAACAAATTATTTAATAAAGCAGATACTATATGGCAATCATTAGATACAGAATGATTCTGTTTGATTTATACAATTATTCCGGTTATTAAATTTGACTGAGGATATCTTGACGTTTTGAAACTTTAGGCTAGGTTGCCAGTATTAAAAATTTAAATTTTGTATCGTTGTTATCATTGTTTTCTCAACATGCTCTAGTTGCTAAACGGCAGACATTTACGTTGTCATTCATGTTATTTTTTATCAATCGATTGTTAAAGTAAACAGAATCATAATGTTTTTTTGCAAATTATCAAAAGAGACAGAAAATTATAAGAAAGGAAAATTTTTTTATACAATCAAAAATAGCATGCATTTTCATTTTATTAAAATATTACTTAAATTAAAATTTTATTGACAATAAAATTTTTTTTTTTTCTTACATATAAAAATACTTACATTAATGTTACGCATGCATACATTATTTAAAAATTTTTTCAGTTATTATTGGTAGATACCTACATTCGATGAATGAATATCTAATTACTAAAAACAAAAAATTTTTGTTTTACCTATACAAATACTGCGTTGTAATTCATATTTTTAATTAAATTAAAATAATTATATATTTTCATTTTTATAAATTATTCGAACATTTGTGTCATTTTAAAATTCATTCATTTCAAAAATTAAATAACATACAACCATGACATGCATTTCACAAATCATTACAGAAATACATGTGTATGTAAACGCTTATACCCATGCATTTTACATACATATTCTGTACATATGTATGTACACACATTTAATGACATTTACAATTATTCAGAAAATCATTTACCAAAAAAACAAAATTTTTTCCTTTAATTTCTTTATTTTTTTTTTACTTCAAATTAATTTATTAGAAGAAAAAAAAGAAAGAAAACAAAAAAAGGAAAAGCACAGGAGTACATCCTTTTGATTAATATACGAGAAAATTAAATTTGTATATACATATGTATGTACATACATTAAGCACTGTTTTGATTTTTGATAATAATTTTCAATAAATTATTTATCAGTTGTTGGTTTATTTTTGTACATAAAATTTTGTGCAATAACATAATAAATCTGGATATCTACATCATACAAAAGTGTTATGTAGAGATGAGTATGAGTATACAGAATAATTTCCAAGGAAATTTAATATATGTATGTATAAGAGGAAATGAAATTACATAAAATGTTAAGAGAAAATTTATCAATTTAAACTTTTCCCATGACTGAATTTTGAAGATTTTATATACGTATGTATGCATATATGAATATTCGTCATCATCATCATCATTATAGTCATGATTTTCAGTAAGCATCATATAAGAAAATACGGTAACAAAATACAAAGTATATACTGTACGTAATAAATTGGAAATTATATGTTATACCACCCACAAATTTTTTTTTTTTTTACTTGATATATGCATACACATGTGTTGTATGTGTAGGTGCTTTTAGAAATTTTCTTGTTACAAATTTTCAATATTTTTTGTGTATTTACTCATTATGTACTTATACGTATACAGAATGTAAGAGTATGTGATTATAAAATACGTATACAAGAGAATTTGATTAAAATGTATGACAAGTACTTTTAATACATACATATTACATGTGATATAACCTACAAATACGATGTCACATTATTTTATGTACATATGGGTTTATGTATGGTTTTTATAAAATAAAATTTTAGAAAATATGTAAATATATGTTGATAAGCGTAAAGTCAATATTTATTATTAAAAGTATAGATAAATATCATATCTACTATATATTAGATACGGTTGTCATGTATTCGTACCTATATTTGCATTCTGTATGTGTGTAAGTTCATTTGAAAATATACCTACACTCTCGTATCAGAATATTAACAGATCAATACGTATATGTATGCGTAAATGTATCTATACATTGCATTAAAATGATCTTTATATTATACTGTCTATCGTTACCGGTAATTGATTCAATGACACTTCATATAACGTTTGAACTTTTGAGGTTTCCTATATACATAAGTACATATAAAGAAAATTCTTTTACAATTTAGAAAAATTTTCATGTATTACTGATTTGTTTAAAAATAAAAAAAAAAAGGAAAAAATATAAGAACTAAAATTCAAATATATTTTTTAATTTACTGAAGTGATGATGATAATGACGGTGATGATGATGATGATGAGAATTTCATAATGTTACAGTATATACGATAATGATAATGATTTGTTAATGATGAACTCGAAAAAAAAAAAAATAAAATAAAAAACAAAGTTATATCCTTCCACAAAACATATCGCTTATAGAGTGCTTATACATAGATATCTGTACAAGTTAGAAATATTTTAATTCAATTGCTGTTCTAGAAGAAATTTATTTTAAATTAAAAATTTTTTGCTACCGAATAAAATCAAAATAATGATACAGACAAATATCTAGTATTATTGATATACTAGGATATCGAAATTATGGTATTAATTATATTATGATAGTAAAAAAAAAAAAAATCTAAAAATACTGAACAAAGATATTCGATTGTCAACTAAAATTAAAACTGTTGACAAATATGTCGTATGGATACTAAATGAGTAGATGGAATGATGTACTATGCTATATGTATGTATGTTACCCAATATCCAACCTTGTACTATACAAAAAATTATTTTGTTTAGCTAGTTTGAATCTAATATTGAAATCGATGTTGTTTATCTACTACCAAGGTAACATTCATCAAATTTTCTAAGCTTATCACTTAATTACATTTCGAAAATTTAGGGAATTAGCCTTGATAATGGTTTTCGTTTATGATTTTTAGTTATTTTCATGGCGTTCAAATAGTCATTGCAATTTCTGAAAAACGAAAAAAGTCATTTAAGGACTAGATTCATACTTATTAGATTACATGTGAACCACCATGGTAGTATGATTAGTAATGTACTATCAAAACCAGACATTTGTCGGTAGCATAATTCTTCCTCGAACGTACACAGAACAGCATTATAGGTACATACGAGTATGTATGTAATATATGATGATGTGCAAGTGATATGTTTATTTATTTATCATTTACATTTAATTAAAATTTTACAGATTTTTAATATTTTAAGTTTTGAGTATCGTACGTACAAGTATTCTGTACATACCATTTGTGTACTTAGAAAATTATATACATATATTTTTAAATTGCTGTAAATTAATAAAAAATTTATGGAAAATTTCAGTTTTTCTTTTATATTTTTATATTTATATATCTTTTAATTTTCATGTATTTTATTTATTTGCCATTTGTCTTTTATTTTTTTGTTTTTTTTTTTTTTTTTTTTTTTTTTTTTTTTTTTTTTTTAAATATCAACAAATAAATTTTTCTCTGTTTTTTTAAATTATTGTACAGAGGTTACCACTGTTTTTTGTATACCGTTGATTTTTTTATATACCGTGATTTTCGTGTAGGGTTAGAAAAAGTTATCCATAAATTTACATTTCGATCAATGTGGGTTAGGAGAAATAACGATGTTCTGAACTAAATAAGTAAGCAAAGCTCAAAAAAAAAAAATGAACAGAACCATATCAAGTTAAGATCTTGATTCGGAGCCAATAAACTATCTTCTTTAATAGGAGAATAAAATGACAATGTTGTTTTTAAACAGTCATAAAAATGCGTAAATTCTCATTTTGTCATCGAACATTGAATGATGTTTGCGGGTAAAAGGTTTGAAACCTCTGTTATAGAATATATTAAACAATTGTGTCATATAAATATGCAAATTAAAAAAAAATTTAAATACTCATACCAATATTAAAATAAAGTGTTTCTATATTGTTGTTCTTCTTTTTTTCCAAATTAAAATAAATAAATAAATGCATAAACAACGAAATTTAAAACAAGAAAAAAATAAATTAAATTAAATGAAAAAATGAAAATATTATTTTGACATCAACACATATATTTTCATTATTTGTTTGTTTTATAGCAATATAACTTTACTCTCTACATATAGCGTATTCTATATAACTATATTTACTAAAACTACTGAACGAATACTATTAAAATATACAGTACTTATTGGTACACACATATAAATTACATACCAAAATGTTTGTTTTTGTGTTTATTTTTTTTGTTTTTAAACAATAAAAATAAATGCCGTCATGCATTATATACTACATACATATAATTTCATACATCTATTTACATGCACATAATTGTAATATCATTTTATCTATATACTCTGTGTATTATACATATTTTTATGTAAATTTTAAAATAATTGTAATAAACATTTCAACAACAAATAAAAATTATATACACAATAATACATATAACAAATAAAAAATATAAAAAAATGGAAAACCTATAAAAGAGGTTTTATATGATTTCGATTAAATGTGCAACTATACATTACATATAAGTACGTATAATATAGAATGTCCTACACATGTCCAACAAACATGCATTATGGTGCATAACATATAAAATGTTTATTTAATGTTATGGTGAATTTATGTGAGATAGAGTGCAATAAATGCATTTTATAATTTTTATTTTATTATTTTTTTTGTCAACATTTTGTTTTTTTTTTTAATAGTTTTAAGAAGAAATGCATTCAACATTTTGTCAGTTATAGCTTTGGACAGTCTATTTGAAAATGTTGTGTTTATTTTTATTGTCCTGTCATTATTTAGTTGTTTCACGTGTATTTTTTTGTTTTTTTTTTTTTTTGTAATTTTTTGCTATTCTCGTGTATATTTATGCCTTTTATGATTATTTGAAAAATGACACTGATATGCGCATATTTTTTAATTTACGAGTATTATGAGTGGTATAATTTTTTGTTCATCCATGTCAAAATAATCATTTATATAATTTTATTAAATTATTATTTTTTTTTTTAAACAGAATCCCACTAAACCCCTAAATTCACTAATTTAAAAATTGTAAAAATTCCTTGAGTAGTCAAAAATGCAATTTAGAACAAAAAATTGGTTCCATGAGCATATCTGACAATTACTGTCGAAAACACTATCCCAATATCAATTTTAAATACAAAGCTGTTTTTAAAATTTTTAAAAATTTTCTAGCCTTGTATTTCGATGTAACAGACATTTTCGAATAATATACACAAATGTATTTACTCACTAGATTGATTGTTAAATCAAGAAATTTGCTTTTATGCTTATTATATTAATTATGAGACAAATTAAAATTATATTGAATATCCGATATTTATTAAAAATTAATTATCATGCAAATTGTATTACTGAAAATGCCCAATTCTTTTCTACCTAGCATATCATTAATAAAAATAATAACAAAAAAAAAAAAAAAAACAACAAATTATACTAACAAGAATAACCGAAAAATTCACAACAAGAGAAAAAATTTATGATAATTAACATTTAATAATTTTATAAATGGAAAATGATTAATTCATAATTATCATGTTTTATTTATATTCACCAACAAGAATTAAATTAAAAGCAACAAATAAATTAAAAGCACAACTTTTTTATTCTGTTTCAACAAACTGTTTAATGCAATAAATGTTTATTTATTTATTTTTTTTTTTACCTTCTGGATACAAACAAACAAAAAAATGAAATTGTGATAAAAAAATGTTGATTAAAAAAAAAAAAAATTGTATATATACAATTTCTCACCATATTCATCGTCATTGTCCTTTTTATTATCATTGTAATTATTATTATTATTATTATTATCATTATTGTAATGTCCTTTTTGTAAATGATGTTGTCGATGATATTGATTACGTTGTTGCTGTTGTTGCTGATGTTCTTGACGATGATGTTGCTGATAATTGTTGTTGTGTTGTTTTAAACGTTTATTTGATATATTTTGTAAATTTGTTCTGTTATTGTTATTATCAGTTTGACCTCTAATATTCAATTGTCTTCGAAAATATTCATCCAATCTTGATGGTGATGTGTTGGTAATGATGATGATGATGGTTGGTAGTGATATTATTAAAGTTTTTTTTTTTATTTGTGCAGATAAATGCATTTTTATTTTGTGCAGATATTACAACATTATATGTAAAGTGCAAAAAATTATTTAAGAAATTTTAAAAGAATATTAAAACATTTTAGTGCTCATTATTTAGTGTGAAATAAAAATTTTAATTTAAAATGCAAAATATTTTATATACATTTAAAATAAAGAAATAATTAAAACAAAATATCTACAGGGTGTCTCAGACTAGATAAGGTGACAAAATGTATGTAGCTTAGAGTATTCTTTGCAAAACATCATTCTACACCCTCTCCCAAAAATTTACCCATTCTAAGATATAAGTGGTTCAAAAATTTCATTCAATATACGTTTTCATGTTAATCACGTGTCCCAAAATTTTTAATATCTTATATCTGAGAAGGGGTGAATCTTAGGTTAAGGATCTAAAACAATTTTTTGATAGAAACACTATGAAATACATGACAGACACATTTCGTAGCCTTTACTCTGAGACACCCTATATATATGTCTTAATATACATATAAAGGATAAAACACATACTTGCTTTGGTGCTCATTATTATTGCTATTATTCATATTAATATTGTGCTCATCATCATCTAAATTAGTGCTGGTGCCCATCAAATTTTTATTATCATTATTATTTAGTGTTAAATTTTTTAATGTATTCAAAAATGTATATTTATTATTATTACTAACTAATTTTGTATTTAATAATTCTTCATTGTTTAAATTATAATCAATATAATCATCATCATTTTTATTATTATCAGATAATTTAAATAATTTCTTTTGTAAGTTTGTTTTTGACGATGAAGATGCAGATGATGATCCTGATGATGATGATGATGATGATATTAAATGATAATCAATTTTCTCTTCTACTTCTTCTAATTCATCATCTTCTTGATCTTCTTCATCTTGATTTTCATCTTGATCATCATCATCTGTAGCTGGTCGATGGGATGCTAATGCTAATGGAATTTTTCTTGACGAAGACGACGATGATGATGATGATGATGATAAAAACGGTGTTTTAAATGATGATTGTGGAAATAAGAAATTGAATTGATTCAAAAATGGTTTTATTGCTGAATTATCTACTTGATGTGTGTGATTTATATTTTTAAATGTTTTTACAAAATGTACAAAATTTTTTGTGATTTTTTTTGGTTTTTGGTTTTTATATATATTTCGAAGAAGACACAGAAATTGATTTTTTTTTTTAGAAATGAAGTAAACATAGACCGAAAAGAGAAGAGAAAAAAAAACAAATACATGTGATATACAAAAAATATCAAAAAATAGAAGAAGAAAATTTTTTTTTTTCAAGAAGAGAAAATGTGTGTAAAATTGTATTGTTTATTTTACTTAATTTCTGCGGAAAAGTATAGAAATTTTGATTTTCCTTCCTATTCAAATTCTGTAATTTTTCATCTTAGATTTTGGACTCAATAATAGCGTCTGCAACACAATAGCGACAATTAAAACAAAAGAGTCGAAAATTATCAATTCATTAGGTTCGTTCATTATTCAAATATTCATGTGAAATAAATTTTAGGATGATGCTGTCGCTGTCATTATCACAAATGCTATCATTGAGTTTCGTAACAATTAATAGATATTGTGCTTAAAGCATTAAAATTTGGTGTAAACATTTAAGTATCTATAACATATACTACAGTAGTTGTGATTGCTTGATTTAATTATTTTGAGTGAAGTGATCATGTGCAAAGCGTGCGATTGAATAATGTTTTTTTTACTATAATTTATAATTTATGTGTGATTATATTGTGATTTTGGTACATTTATAAAAAAAAAATACAGAAGTATATATAAGATTTTTTTTTTTTGTTTTTTTTTTGTTTATCTAAAAAACAGTGTGAAAAAATTCCAATTTTAATTTTTTCATGAAGTAAAATTTTTGCAAAAAACAAAAGACGTTCAAAAAAAAAAATTATGCATAAAAATTGTGATATGATTTTTATTTTTTGCGCTTTTCATGTTAATTTTTTATAGAAAAAATAAATAAACAAAAATTTTCAAAATTTTCTTAAACAAAAATTACTTGAAATTATGAACAAAAAAATATATTCATGAAAATTTTATTAAAAATTCTGGTATTTTCCATCATGTTAAAAAACTAAAAAAATTAAAAAAAAAAAGAAAAAAAAATTAAAATCAAAAGTGGAAAAGCAAATATCGATTGATCGAATGGGAAACAAAGGTAATAAAAAATTTGATAAAAGGAAAAATAGAAAATTAAAAAAAACAAAAATGAAATAAATCAAATTAAAAAATGCAGTTATGCAATTTTTCTTTTATTTCAGTTGTTTTGAATTTTTTGTACTAAAAATAAATTAGTGACTATTTCACTGTGTACCTTCGATATTTTGTTGGTTTTTATGTCCTTTTGTCTTTAATTTTTTTTTTTTTTAAATTTATTTGTAACATTTGAATTTTTCTTTTACCTTCAAATATCTTTAAATTTATTCCTAAGTTTGATGTAATTTTTTTGTTTGTTTATTTTTTTATATAAATTTTATTCACTAATATTTCCATTAATATTTTTTTCTACTCACTTACACCCTTATGATTTGTTTTATTATTTTTTTGTTTTTTTTTTTTTTTTTTAAATTTTCTTAAATAACTTACCAACACATGGATTATGATTAACAACATTAAATATACGATCACAACGTCTTTTCATATGATTATTTGGGCATATACAACCAAACATTGGTGATAAACGTAAATTTGTCCATGATTCATGACATAAGTCCCTGTAATTGTAAAGAGAATTTCATTTTATTATTTTAAAAAATGTTAAATATGAGGTATTTCAGAATCAATGTTACTAAAAGCATTTTCCTTAAAGTCTTCATTTTTATTACATCAAAGACATACATACATACAATTTTAAAATCAGAATTATTGTTGCTATTTTGATAACAGCAAGTATCAGAATTCGTAGAATAAAACTGATCTGACATGATCTGATTTGTTTTCTGGTATTCGGACAAGATTCGTCATGATTTTGAAGATTTCTAGTGTTGAAATTAGATGTGTGCTTTCAGTATAAAATGTGAACACGAATCACCATATGAATTATATGTGATCTTAAATTATTCAAATTTTATTTGAGGAAGAAGGGGATATAAATATAAATTTTTATTTTTTTTATTTTTAATAACATTTTGAGTTTTAAGAAGAATGTTTCTAAACATGTGAGCATGTAAGTCACGTATAACGAGGATTAAAATTTAAGAAATGAAAATAAACAAAAAAGAAAAAGAAAAATCAATGAAAATTTATAAACATAAAAAAAATTTTCAATATTTGAAAAAATCGTCTTGAGCGAATTAATTCACTCCTTCGATTGAATATGTATGAAAATGAAAATACTTCACACAGAATTATTTATTTTTTAATGGATTGTTTTTGAAATGTTTGTTTTTTATACACTGAAATACTTTTGAATATCAGCTTATTTTCATTGATAAATGTACAAAAACACAAAAAAGAAACTTTTTTTAATTTTTTGAAATTTGAATAATTTTATTTTTTTTTATTTTTTTTATTTTTCTTGTAATGGGAAAATTTTTGTTTTTAAAAAACTTTTGTAATGGAATATGATACAAATTATAAGTGAGAAATGTACACATTTCAAAATTGAAAATCCTTTTTTGTAAAGTGTAAAAACAAACAGCAATAAATGTTAAAAAGATAAAATAAAAAATAAAAAGAGTAGAAAAAAAAATGACAAAACTAAAATTATAATAGTTTAGAAATGATAATAAAATAAAAAACAAAAGAACATTTTTTAACAAAACTTTAAGTTCATTCCACTGTAAATTTTTTTTTTTTTGTCTTTTACTTTTCTTTTTTTTTTTCAACTCAACTTAACTTCAACTTTACTGAATTGTAATTGATGTACAATAATATGTAGTACGAGGATATGTTACACCAAGTTACACATATCGCACTAACAAATAAAACAAAAAAAAAAAAAAACATGAAGAAAAATTGTTTAAAACAAAAAGTACGTTAAGTTGAATGAATATGACCGACCTTATGTACACGTACATAGCTATGTAATTGTACGTGCAATTGTTCATGTATAGGTATATGAAAAAAAAAAAAAAATGAGAAAAAATAAAATCGTGTTGAAGTGGTGACTGAGACTTTTATAAGTGCATGTACTACATACTATACCTGTACATACATGTACATATGAGCGTATATGTAAATACGTTACATTACATTACATAGTTGTTTTTCTTCATTTTCATTTTTATTAATATATATAAAATAAAATGAGAAGAGTACGAAATATACAATTATACATACATATTAAACGATATAGATATACGTCCTTATACGTTAAGGTGATCTCCAAAAAAAAATAATCTTCTTCTTCTTCTTTTTGAAGTATTATTAAAATCCACTTTTCTTTATATTCGAAACTCAACAGAAAAAAAAATACATACACACATTGAGATAAAGGAAATATTCACACACACACACCCACATTTAACAAATGAATTACGAAAAAACTTGGAAAAACAAAAAAAGGTCAAATATACTTTATAATTTGTACATATGTATCTATGTGCATATTCTCTCACCTGTCATCCATTCTACATTTATTGTCTCGTACTTTACAATGTGCCTTAAAGTCCTCAAATAATTTTAAGCATTTCTTTTCTTGCTGACATACGGATAAAGCATGATTACATGTTGGCAATGCATCGATTGGATATGGATCCTTTTCTATATACAAATATATTTAAAAAAAAAAAAAAAGATATCATTTTATACTCATTTTGTATTTATTCTTTTTTGTCATCGTTTTTATTTTTTTTTTTTTTTATAAAGATATAAAATATTACAAAACAATAATTGAATAGCATATACACACGTATACAAAGATAGAGCAATAAATACAAAAATAATACGAGAAAATATAATAACAATTTGTAGCTAAAAATTCTATTAAGTATTTTATTTAAGTATACATCTCATTGCATTTTTATAAGTGCATTGTGTGCTGTACAATATCGAAATTATTATTTTATATTTTGTATTGCTGTTTCGTTTTAAAGTGATTACAAAAGCAAAAAATATTTTTTTTTTTCATTTTTATTTTTTATTTTTAAGTAATTTGTAGATATTCGTTATAAAATATTTCGTATATATATCAGAGTAAAAGAAAAAAAATAAACGATCTCCAAAAGGAAATTCTTCAAAAAGGATATAGAAAAAGTGACTTCAAAAAACAAAAAAAAAGAATACAGAAGAAAAATATTTGTATGTATTTTTCAATACGTTTTTCATTTTTGTTTTTTTTTTTTTTGTTTTTGTTGTTATTTTTAGTTTTTCTGTCACTATCGCTATTATCTCCTTTTGTACACAGTCCTTAGAATACGAATTTATATGTATTTTTATTTTTATTTTAGTTTTCGTACTTTGTATTCTTTACTTTGTCTTTTCTTTTGTTTTATTCGTCTTTTATATCTTTTTTGTAATTTTTCTTTGTTTTTTTTTTCACAATAAGAATGCTACAAAAGTCTCATATTGTCATATTCTAGTACATATAATTTTTTTTTTCTTATACAGTTCTGTTTATTTTTACTTCCTAGGAAATGAATTCAATAGAGAAAACTGAAAAGCTAAGAAAAACTAAAAAAATAAAAACAAAATGCATGTATCTAAATACATTTTGTTTTTTGTATTATTTAAAATCTGGTATATACTTTCATATTTTTTTTTTTTTGTATACAGAACTTTTGTATTTTTATTTTTTACTTCATATTTTGCTTTTCAACTCTTTTTGAAAAACTTAAGTTTTTCATATTTTTATAATTTTTCTTTTTTTATTTATTTGTATGTTAGTTTTTGCATTGTAATTTTTAATTTTTTTTTTCATTTATTTTATTTCACACTTTATTAAGACTTTACATTTGATTAAATTTCAAATATTGTAGTTTTTTTTTTGTAACATAATAGAATTTATTACAAAATCTCATCTACAGTGCGCACATATATAGTACATAAATACTTTTTATTGTATTTTATGATAGAAACACATTCAAGTTTTTCTAAAAGAAAACTTGAATGAGGATTCTTTGAATTAAGCTTAAATTCCAGTCAATAAAAAATAAAAACGTAATGGAGAAGCTTATATCCATTCTGACAGCAGTTCATTTTAAATATCATTTAAAAAATAAATTATCGACACTTCCAGCCATGAGAAAACCACTATTCAATCGTTTTTTCATGTTTAGTATCGAATTATAGGTTTTGAAATCTGATTTTGTGTTAGTTAATTAGAAACAAATGTTGAAAAATTTGACAAAATTTCAAGAAAACCCTGAAACCTAATTGTGTTTCTATCATTATTTATTTTTCGTACCTTTTTTCAATACAAAACCACACGGATGATCAAATAGGAAATCACGAAAATTATTACAATCTGGATCAACTCCTGGTTCCTTACATAAACATGTTGGACGAAAGAATGGAAATGCTTGTAATGTCCTTAATGCTGCTTGACATTTTGTTACAGTTACTGTACTACATGCCACTAGAAAAAAAGAGAAAAAATTAATTAATTAACTAATAAATAAATTATGGTTTATTATTAAAATAAAGTGTCCTTAAATTTAAATTTTTATAATATCCTTGATTTTCTGTGTCATAAATTGTTATCTATTATCGTTCAAAATTATTGATCATTATTAAACACCATTGCTTTTGTTTTTTTTCCGTTTGAAGTGGGGGAGAGAGCAAGGTCTCGAATTAAATACCATTAGAATTATTTATAAAATGTACATACATACATATGTGCACATATGTATTCAAATGAACTTTTATTAGTGTATTTCATAATTTTGTTTTGTGTATCTTTTTGTATACAGATGTGGTTTATTATTAATGGCACATCGTTGTTTACCATTTTAGCTTTAACCCTAGGATGCATGGATGTATAAATTTGTGTACAGCATTACTCCTAATTTATGCATGCATTCAAGGATTAATAAAAACAAAAAAATCAAAAATAATATTTTTTAAAAAATCAGATATGCAGGATATTGATTTTTCTCATCTTGACCAATGTAATATACACACATACAGTCACGATTACAAATAATCTATATAACATATATTCATTATATGCAGTTTGTATAATATAACAAATGTGTTCACGTGAAGGACTAATTTGACCCTTTTTCATATAATTACTAAATAAAGACCAAATCGAAAATAAAAACAAAAAGTGGTATATATAATCTTTATTATTATTATTGTTATTATTATTATCGATTTGATTAATTTCTTTATTTTGAATATTTTGGATTTTTGTTTTTTTTCATTTTTTTCCTTATGGATTTCTGTGTGTATTGAAATTTTTCAAATCCTCATAGATACAAAACGTGTATATAAATCAAAATTTATATAACAAACACATATGTATAAAAAAATACAGTAAGACAAAGAAAAAAAAAGTTGAAACAAAAAATATGTTTATACTCTTGTCTCGATATATCTGACGTTGAATATATGATACAATCGAAAATTCAAAACACGTAAATATTTGCATGTATATTCATTATGATTTTGTTAGTATATGTACGTGATTTTAATATTATGATTATATTCACATACACGATATTTTGAAATATTTTCATTATTCACAATACATGTACCAATACATACCTAGTATTATCGTTCTTGTGGATTATTATTATTATTATTATTATTATTATGACTTTAATGTATAAAAGCTTAAGGCAAATTACTAGCAATTATTATATAATTCACAATATGAATATATCTGTATATCTGTATATATAGACCGTATCAAATAAAGTACATATTATACAATATGTACTCATCAGACAATAGTGTATTCAATATATCCTTTTTTTTTCCCTTTGTTCGTTGTGTATTGAAATAAGAAAAAAAAAAATTATTTTTTTTTTTGTCATTTTTAGTGTATCATTTTTCATAGATATACAATTGAGGTTATAGAAGTATTATAAGGGTTAATAGCTATATTAACATATAGTCAACATTTTTTTGTTTCTAAATTGTTACTGAATTAATTTTTATTTGGTTTTAATAATAAAATTGAACTTATTATTGTGATTTTTGAGATGATATTAAATTTTAATTTATTGAATTTTTTTTATACATACATATGTATATAAAATCTTATCCGTTTCGATAAGTATTGCAGAAAAGGCCAAAAAACCCTGATGGGTTTAAAAACTATAACAAATTTTTACATACATACATACAGTTTATAAAATAACTTTTTTATTTTGTATTTTACAGAAAATTCTACACGCAAACATTATTAAGGTAAGTCATTTTCTTATTATATATATTTTAAAAAATTCTGTTGTAAAAAAAAAATACATATATATTAAGAAATTTAAGATCTACATATGTATGTAGAACCCAATTAAGTATTTTGAAAACAACGCAAGTCAATTTTTTTGAATTTCTGAGACGTCTTAGGTTTTATTTTTAAATTTCCTTTTAATCTCCATAAAAATAGAAAATTTTGACTACCATAAAATTTTTGTAATGTGAATAGGGTGAAAATCCTGATTTTGGAAAATTTGGATTTGTCACACTTTAAAAATAAATGTCTCAGATCTCAGATAAAATAAATGTTATAAATGATATTTTTCTTATAGCTCAGATTATTTTTGGTAAATAAATCGTTTTATCTAAAATTCAACATTTCTGAGATAAGGAGAATTGAAAAATTTCTGTACTCTAAGAAAAATATAGTTTGTGACATTTATTCCGAGACATCTTATATAAAGATATTCAAAGAAAAAGCAAAGCTAATTTTTAAAAAGAAATGAAGTTATTCATTTGGTATTAAAATAATAGTAATACTACTAGAATACTATATTTTAATTCGTAATACGTGGTAATACCACAAACAATACCTTAAATTCCCTATTCAATAATGTTGAATGACTATTAATATTTCAATTTTTTTTTTCGATGTAACAAAAGAAAAAAAAATAGAATAAAATTATTTGAGTGGTGTACGAATTATAAGTGTATGAATAATTTATTTCAATTTTTTTCCCCTTCAACAATAACAGGCAAAGTGAATGTATAAAGGTATGTACTTTTTTTTTTATAGTCCAATATTTCCTTTTTTTATTAATTTTATTATATTTAGCTTATTTCATAATTTTTTGTGTGTACAAAAAAAAAAAACTATAAAAAAAATAAAAATCAATTTTCCACCTGTATAATACCTTAACAACAAAAAATACTATATTGGCCAGTATACGTATACGATATAAAAGTAATGTACTCATGTGTTTACATACACATTTATGTAGGTATAAGGACTTATCTAAAAATAAATCAAAAAATCATTAGTCATGATATCGTACATAATATATTAAGAGAGTAGAATAGATATCCTGCTGAGTAAATATCGAATATAAGTATATAATACATATGTACATATATATTGTGAAGTATTGCCATTATATATATAATATATTAGCGTATTTGTTTGTGTTCGCTTGTGTCATGTAATTATACATTTTACTATCGTTTTTCCTTTTATTTTTTATTTTTATTTTACTTTTTATTTTTCATAAGAAAAATACTTAAATTACATATTTATTTCATTACATATGTATGTATATATGTAGTACACATTTTCATATAACATATAATAAAAAAATTATATAATTTCACTTTTTTATTTTTATTTATAATACATAAGTGGAAAATAGAAAATTATGAATATGTAGTTATAGTTTGTCTATTAATGATTTTCAATTTATGATTTATAGGAGTATATTTGTCTTTTTACCCCTGTACAATTACATTATGAACATTTCTACAAGGAATGCACTGAAAATCATTGAAAGACAGACTGTAAATGTATTTTTTTTTACTTTTTATTTTCATAACGTAAGTGTGTATAAAAACCATGTAAATTTTATACATAATTTAAGTTTATTGCTATGTAATTTCTTTATATTCTACATACAATGCTATTAAATGTTTTTTTTTTTTTTTATTTAGTTTTTATTTAATTTTCTTCGAGAATTTTTTATTTTTATTTTAATGTGTTCGATAATATCGATTTAAACATATTTGAATGGTGTATGTATATCTTAAATAAGTAGCACATACTCGTAAGTTTTCAGGTGTTAGAGTTTATATGTAGATTGAAATCGTATAAATAAATTATTTATAAATTCGACAAATTAAAAATCTAAAAATACAATGTAAAAGGGGGAAAAATTAAAATATATCGGTCAGTTTTCCATAATATTTGTAAAAAAAAAATAAAAAACAAACATGAATATTATGTACATGAGTACTACATTATATGGTGGTCATTCTTTATGTGTGTATGTTCTATGTACGAAACATCATATTTGAATTAAATAATCATACAGATTTAAGAAAATATGAAATGAATGTCTACATGTTAATATTATGATACGCACTCGTTCATATTCTCATGGATGTACGATATATTATGTATATTTTCTATTTCTTAGAATAATCATAATATAATTCCTTTCTTGAAGTTATTATTTTTTCAAATAAATGAAACGAATATTCAGAAAATGTTTGTTTTAGAGATTGTAGGATGACTTAACGGAATTGAGTTATATTTCACATTTGGTAATAAAAGACCTTCGTATGTAATTTTATTGTTTAAAGGTAATTGATTATCAGTTGTCATCTATTTCATTTGGGATTATGAACAAATTACATTCCCAATTTTTCACTCTTAAAGAGAAATTTTCTAAAACTCGAGGTACCAAGATTTTTCTTTTTAGACAAGTTACGAATTCTAAATATAAAACAGAAAAATTTAATTTCAGAATACCCTATCTTAGAACAATATAATACATATGTATGTATGCCCTACAATAAATAATAAAAAATATTATATTTACTTTTTATATATTTATATACAAAATTATTTTTATATTTTTATACTTTCGTATATATATGTATATACCTTGTGTATATGCACATACGTACATACACACATATGTAATAAAGTTTTTCATATTTTATTCAAAAGGTACAATATGTGTATAAACTATAAAGCATCCACACAAACGAATATGTACAGATTTGTATACCATATACATATAAAAGCTTAAGATACAAATATTTTTGAATTTTATATATTCTGTATGCCATATCATATCATACACAAGTTTAACATTTTGTTTGGTAAGGGTCATCGGATCAATATTTCATCTTGAATAATTTATTACAAAATTGTTAAAGAGAGATATACACATACAACATGAAAAAAAAAAACAAATGAAGGCCTGAATTTTGAATTTTGTACGCATACACTTACATGCTTTAAAAATGTACAAAAATACATGTAACCAAGTATGTAGTAATTTTCAAAAAAAAAAAAAGTTAAAAAAATCTTTACATTATATTTTTTTACAACAGAATATTAAATCAAAATTGATTGAAGGAATACACAAGATTGGAATTAAATACAAAAAAAAAAAAAAACGAAGAGTAAAAAACAAAAATGAACAAAATCAAATTAAAGAAGAACTATTTCAATTTCCTGATGAATTTAATTTGTGCTTTAAAATGAAACAACAATGGAATTTAATTTTATACTAATGGCAAATATTTATTACTGATACCAGCATATTGATATTATGGTATTAGTATCACTACCATGATGACCATGGTGACACATACATATGTAATTAAAATTTGAACCTAATTATCGAATTTTTTTTTTATTTTAGAATTTTTCAGTTTTTATTTTCCATAAATTGTAATGACTATTCGAATGAAATTAAAATAACTAAAAATCATAAAATAATGTAAATATAAAAATAAAATCATGTAATAAAAAGGTGTTAAGTTTAGTAAATTTTAAGAACACTATCCTGATACTATCAATACTAAGTAGATTTCAAAACTAACTTTAAAATAACTTTATAGTGGTTTTTTTCCTAATACAAGATTATTGCGTAACATACATACACATGGTGTGGTACAATATCCCACCAACGCCGACTAGTGGTCAAAGGGGGGTGCGTGGGTGAGTGTTGGTCCGGAGAGGCGTAAATTTTTATAATATCATTAAATAAGATGTTGAGATCAATTAAAAAAATTGGTTCTAAAAAAAAGATATTGCAATTTAATTTTCCATATTTTACCATTCCCCTTCGACAAAGGTGTTTAGTGTCTTTAAATTCTTCTTGTCTACCTTTCATACTTTTACATTTTTTTTTTTTTTTTTTTTTTTTGTTGCACTAAATTTTTTACTCTTATTAGTATTTAAATCAAGACAGTAAAAAATAAATTTCTAAACTTTTTACGTAAAAATGTTTCAGCTTATTTTTATTTTTTAAATTTGTTTTCGTTTAAATCAGATTTTTAACAAAAACCATCCTTTTAAAAATACATACATATATGTTCTTATTATTTTTTTCTTTTAAAATATATTTGATAGCAACAAAGCATTTTTTTTGAATTTTTTCTCTTTTTCTGATTAAAAGAAAAAAACTTCTGTTTTTTTGTTTATCCAAGAAAAAAAGTTGAAAAGAAATTTCTGTAAAAACAAAATAATAAGACTACAGAAGAAACTGCTGAGAAACCAAGTAAGAAACTGCAGCCTGTTTGTAAAGAAAAATAAATAAAAATAAAAATAAATAAATAAAAAAATATGTTGTAGTAGGAATGTAAAATTCCGGAAATATAAAGGAAAAACTTTCGACTTTTACGTAAAATATATAAAAGTACATGCAATCCTACGTCTTACACAATTCGCTTTTATACTTATATACAAATGCATATGCATAGAAATGAAAATTTTCCCTTATATGTAGGTACATCCATATATCCAATTGTAATACACTGTGAGTTTTAAAACATCTAAATACCGCCTCAATGCAAAGTTTAAAATTTCAAAACGCAAACACATAAGACGGTGACATCGTTTAAAATTCCAAAATGTAATTTGCGAATGCATCTAAAACTGCAAAATTTAGCCAAATGATGCATCAAGAATTTTTAAAACATAATGCATCAGTGACATTATAATATTGTATAATTTTTGCATTAAAACCGTAATATTACGGTATCACAACAAATTTTTTGACGTTTTGAAACTCATTGACCCAGTACTGACAGTAAATATAAAATCTTTCTACATTGGTTATTTTGTGTACATGCATAACGTAATCACTGCAGCAGCAAGCAAATGAGACTAGAACTATGTAAATTGTAATAAAACAGTATAAAAACAGATAAGTGCTTTTCATTTAATTTTTCATTATTTTTGCTTTTTCTGTTTTCTTCATTTAAATTTATTTTTTGCATTTTCTTAATTTATATTTGAAGTCAAATGAAAATGAATGAATGAATCAAAAATTTCTTATAAAAATTTCACATTGAATTTTCCACATTTTCACATTAAATAAAAGGATAATAAATTTTTTAAAATGTTGTTGTTATTCAAAATAACAAAAAAAATAAATTTTTACAAAATGAAAAATCATTTTAAAAAGCTACTCTTTACAGCAAAAACAAAAAATAAAAACAAAATTTATTGGGCTTAATAAATGACAGTGAATAAGTGTCATTGCATATGATAAGGTACAAAAACAAAAAAGAAAATGAATTTTTCGTTATTGCATTTACAAAATGACAAAACATTTGCATACTCAATTATGTGTGATTGTAAGTTAATTTAATTTTAAAATATTTTTTTTTCTCATTGCATATTTTATTGTGTTTACTGTTTATATACCAACCGTTGTTTTTCTTCAAAAGTCTGTGTTCTTCTTTGATTGTCAGAAAATCGTGTATAATCATTTAATCATTCTGTACAAAAAAAAAAAAACAAAAAAAAAAAACAAAAACAAAAACAAATCTAAAGGCCAAAAATAAAAGAATGAAAAATTCATGTCTGTATACTTGGGGTTTTATTATTTTTGTAATGTGGTATACAAAAGAATTTTCTTCTCTTTTTTTGTGGTAATTTGACTTTCCTGATTTATAAAAAGGAAATTTTGATAAAGAAACAATGAATAAAAGGCAAACAAATGTACAATGTACAGAGTATACGGTATAAAAGTGCAGGAAAATATCGAAAGAAAAAGGACATTGTTAGGGGCAAATGAATTGAGTTCATGTCTACATCAATTTCTTTTTATATTTTTGTTACATAACTGCGATTAATTTTATGCTTGAATTTCTTGTATGTATAATACACATCTAAGGCTTACAAAAGACCAAAATCAACTTGATACCCCGAAAAAAGACAAATAAAAATTTTTTATCCCTGTAATACAAACAAAAGAAAAAACAAAAATAAATCAGATTGTTTTTTGCTTTCCAAAAATTTTCTTCTCTTATTTTTTTGTGGTTTTTTTGGGGATGTTTTTATATTCGTGGAATTCACAAAATTATTTTTTCATTGATAAAAACAAATATAAAGACAAAAAAAATTTTTTATAGAGAGAAATACGAATAGAGAGAAAAAAACTAAAATTGAGACCACAGACAAAAAATCCAACAACAAAATAATAAGCCAAAAAAAGTGAAAATTAATGGACACTTGCACATGTGTAATAGAAATATAAAGTTAATTTTCATGTTATGTGGTTTATCAAATGATTGTTATTTATATTTTTATGTAAAGGGTGATTCTATTTTCTGAAACAGATTTTTCATTTTTATCTCTTCTCTTTTTCAGTTTTTTAATTTCACAGTATTTTTATATTCTTTTTCACATCTCATAATTTTACTATTTTACTTAATTGCTTTAACAATATCTTTTATTAATTCACTGTTATACAAAACCGACCGAACGGAATCATCCTGTATGGATATCTTTTAATGTTTCTCTATATGCAGGAACATTGTAATTGTGTTGTAAAATAAATTTAGACGTTATTGTTATTTTTTCTTTTTTTATTGTGATAGGGCATACAATGAATGAGAGAGGCTGACAAATGTTGACCTAGTCATTTCTAAATATATGTTTTTTTCGTTTCATTTTAATTTTTTATTTATTTTTTTTTATTCTTTCTTTTTTGAGATTTTCTAAAACAATACCAGAAAAATTGAGCTAGAACAAATTTTAATACACATATTTGTGTCCATCTTTTGTTTCTTTTCTTCTTTTTTTTGCTTTTTTCCTTGGGCTTTTTATTTATTTCCTTATTTAAAAATTGAAAATTGAAAATTCTTAGTAAGAAAAAAAAACAGACCAGAAAATTTTTTAAAAGTTGTTTTCCAAGGACATGAAAAACCAATAAAAATATATTACGATAGTTTGAATGTTTTTCTTTTTTTTTATCTTTTTTGAATTCAAGTACGTACAATTATCGATCACTGTACTTCCAGTAATTTTCTGGCCAAATTGATCAAATGGAAAAATTTTTATATTCCACTTAAACTTGTGTAAGTGTAGATGCATGTGTGTATTTTTGTGATATTATCCTGGCAAAAGAACATTTTTTTTTTTTTATAAGTCGAGTTCAATTGATTGTAACAAGCAAAGAAAAAAAAAACTAGACAAATGGGCAATATGAGGACAATAAATAGTCGATTATAAATGAGAATTTTAATTTGTAATAAAATTGTCATATTGAAAAATTTGACTGTTTTTCGATTAATAACTCTGATAAAGAGATTATGACGCGTAAAAAATAGAAATTTGGTCTTGATAAAAACAATTTTTTTTTTCATTATAAAGAGCTATAAAAGGAAAATTAATTTTCCAATTGTGATATCAATTTTCATATTTTGCAAAAAACAAAGTCACATTATCTTGTTTTTGTTTTCATTTTTCTTATTTTAAAACGTAATTTCTTTTTGCTTTTGGTTATTCTTAAAGCTTTAAAATGTTTTCTTATTTACACATATGTATGTACGTACATATTTCCAGTTTCTTTCAGTTTTTTTTTTTTTTTGATGTGTTGTATCACAATCCAGAAAATTGTCAAACTGCTTTCCTCATTCGTTTAATGTGAGGTAAATTTGTTTTCCTTTTATTTTTTATAATTTCATTCTTTGCTCAAATTTTTTTTTTCTTGCGTGCGTTATTTTGTCTTTTTTTTTTTTTTCTTTTGTCAGTTTTTTTCAATTTTTCTTTTATCTGTTTGTTGAATTGTTTTCGTCTTTTTTTTTTGTGCACATTCTTATACTCTTTTATTTCAATGATTCACGGAAAAATTGCGTTCTTTTTTTTATTCTATTATCATTTTCACATGTACTTTTCATTTATGTAAATGCGTGTAAAAATAAAAAAACATTGCTTTCCGGCTTTTCTATTTTTATTTTTTCTTTTTTTACTATCTTGCCGCAAACAACATTCTTATATATAGAACAATTTATTACATTACACAAAGAAAAGGAAAAATATCTAAATAAAATGTTTAAAAAAAAATTCTGCAGAATTTTCTACATACAGACATATATGTATGTACAGCACACATACTAGTAATCAAATGTACAGGATGTTCGGTAAACAGAAATTTAACTTCTCTATTTTAGATGCTGAACCAAAGGGGCTTGTGATTTCTTGATTGTCTTCGTGAAACGTAGTTGAATTTCTAATTATTTAATACCGAACACCCTATAAGGGAACAGATAAAAGAATGCGTATGCTAGAAACCAAAATACAGGTGAATTATGAATACATAATATGTATATCCACGTGTGTACATACGTAAAGCAATGAAATACGGTATCGCAAAGAATCTTGAAAATTAAAAGAATATGAAAATTTCTTACTACGTAATATATTGGTATGAGAAAATTAGAAAAAAAAATATGTATAAGCGCATATAGAATGCATTGGAAATAATAATGATGAAGGAATAAAAAGGCATTTTTTTTCTTTTGTTTTTCTTTTTCTTAACTTTGTGTGTGCTTTTTCATAAAATGAGAAATAAAGGATTTTTTAAATAGAAGAAAAAGCACCTTGAGTGAAATTTTATTTCACTTTTCTTTTTTTTTTTTTTTTAACTGAATACTGAGTTTTCCTGCTCCGAATGCTTGGTGGAGTTTTCAAAGATACATACTGCTACATAAATTTATTCAGTCATTCTGGCATTAGAATGTTGGGTTGCCAGTGTGCTCATGTGTTTTATTTACAAAAAAAGAAAAAAGAAGTTACAATACAAAGACGTGAAGTAAAACTTAAAAATTGAAATTGAAGAAAAAAAGATTTGTCATACACCCAGATATACAATCTCATTTTCTTTTCTTTTTAATTTATTTTTCAATTTTTCTCTTTGTCTGTATTTTATAAAAGGCACATTTCAAGTGCATAAAACTAAAAAAAAAGAACGAAAATAGAATTGAAAGGAAAAACCATAAAATAAATTGCCATGAAATGAATGTACTATGTGTGCATGTGGTCGATTAAGAAATAGTTTTTGTTTTTTGTCCTCATTGTTGTCGTTCTTCTTTAATATTTATACGTTTGAATTTTGTAATAAATGACAATATTTTGTTATGTGTGTATGTTCCACTTAAATGATGACAACAATTTTAACTATATTTTTTTTTTTCGTACACACATTCACATTAGAGTATGTAGGTGATATAACCGCCGTAAATATTTAGGTTACATTCTATTTCAGTATACTATGGTTACAAGCAATTTGTAGAAGAAATGAAATATACTTAAACATTTGAAATTAAGACATTTACCAGTCAAATACAGACATAAAAAAGTATAATAATGCACACAAATAAATTAAAGATACGTGAGTTAAACAAAATTACAAAACAAAACTTTAAAAGTTGCGAACTTTATTACAATCAAAATTTTACACTTTTAAGCAGGTTAACAGCAAACATAAAAATTTAGAAATATTTGAAGACTTTATAAACTTGGTTGATGTTGGTTTCGAAATATAAGATTGTGAAATAAGTTTTACGATTTTGTTTTTAACAAAGATCGATAGTTTATTTCAAAGTGATCATTATTATAAGTACCGATCAAATCTGTCTCCAAAGTTAGATCATTTTAAAGAGTGTTGGACTGCCAAAATGCGTGGTGTCTTTAAAAATAAAATCTCCAAATCAGAAGCGTATACAATTTTTTTGACGGTGTTTGAACTTATGATCAAAGGATCATACACAACTCATATCCTACTCTGAATTTTCGAAAAAAAAGCAAAACAAGATAACTTATTCTGATTTTCAACTACAATGTTTACAATTGTGACAAAATTCCATAAATTCAAAAAAAAAACCTTTCAAACAATTAATGAACGTTTAAACAATCAAATTATGTATATGCATTTATTGCATTCCACATTGATAAATTGAACTTTTAAATCCAAAGAAGAAATGATTTTCTCGCGATTTTTTACAACCCAACAAATGACTGATTGGCTACAAAATATTTTTTTTTGTTCTCATAATTTCCTGAATTTGAATCATTAAAAAATTTCATTCTAAACCGTAGATGTACTCGTAAACAATTCGAATTCATTAAAAATTCTAAAATCTTTATCATGATAATTAAAGAATAATCCCATCAATTAATTCAAAAATTTTAAATTTGTCTATACTTAAAGTTTTGTACTCCAAATCATTACATAAAAGTGTATATACATAAATTCATTTTATTATCATTTAGAATTCATTTGAATTTTATTAAACTTTTTTTTTGTTTTCTTCTCTTTGTTTTTCCTTTTTTTCGTTTTTTTTTTCATTTTGGCTTTTAATTAATTGAAAATATTTTTTTCTTTCTTTCAGACTGTAAATAAACAATAGAAGAATGTTTTCGGTATTTTATTTATCATAATCATTTATTTTTTTTATTTACTCAAAATGAATTTATTATTATTTTAATATTAAAATTCTTCAAATTCATAACTCAACAGTCTGCGCAAAAAAAAAAAACAATCAAAAATTAAAAAAAGAGAAATCCAAAGATAATTTAAATAAAATTTTCTGTTTTGTCTAATTTTATACAATGAAGCATGAAGCATGGAAAAATTTTTATTTATTATGATTGTTAGTTAGAATGAATGTAATGCAAACGAAATAAAAAAATAAAAAAAACAAGAAAATTCGGTGTATAAACAAAAAAATAAAATTATATGGATTTAATAAAGTTGTTATTATCTCTATGTACTTTTGCTGTTTTTTTCGTATCAAATTCCCAAAAGTCAGTATGGTATTATATTGCTGTCACAGCATAAAATACAGGCAAGTAAAAAAAAGAAAAGAAAGAGGAAAAACCGAATCTGAAATTTTTCCTTTTTGTGTTTTTTTTTTACTTATTATTCTTATCATTATAGCATCATCGTCGTCAGAATCATCAACATCATCATCTGGTAAAGTCAACTTGAACATTATATCAGTTGTTCATGTTGTATAATTTGTAATATTGTGGTTCGCCTGTTGTACATAGCCTCAAGGAATAAGGGAATTCAAAGCTTAAACCATTTCCGCATCTTTTCATTTTTTTTTTTTTTATTCATTTATTTATGTTATGCTTATTGTTTTGATATTGAGTTTATACGGTTTTATTTTTTATTTTATATATTTTTCCGATGTGTACAAACTAAATTGTTGATAAAATTTCATAATGTATAGATCATCATCTACTTAAATGATTAAGTTTATATTTAATTTATATTTTATTATCCTGTTTTCCTGCTGTTTTTGTTTTTTTATATTTTTCTTCTTTTTTTGAAAACAAAATGAACAGCGAAATTTACATTGAATCAAGCATACTGTTATCACTTTCCAGAATTAAAAGGGAATTGTTAGTTTGGAATATTTTGGAATGAGATCCCTTTTGTTCTTTTTTAGAGCAATGACATGGTTTTTACAAAAATAAAATTAATATATCATCTGTGGGTGTATACGCGATAGAATTGTATCACGTAGTGACTAGGTCCTGGCTCACATCTCACATCAATATGTTTTGCTGATGATGAATTAATATTTCAAATGTAAATGCGGATGGTTATATAATTATCAGATTAATCTGTTAGTTATCACAACTTGACGACCTGGTGAAGAGAACCTAGTATGTATCATGTAAACTTTTAAGTCATTATTACATAAAAGAAAATTTGTTGTTTTATGAATACATATAAAAATTATCTTTTTGTTTATTTCATTTATATTTTTAATTTTTCAACTAGACCATTTAACTTTGCATCTTCAATTATGTTTATTTCGTGAATTAAACATTTTGTCTTTTTTCGTTTATTTTTTATTTTTTTTTGTTTTTGTCATCATGCACTCATTTTTATGGGTGTGAAAATGTTTTATAAAATTCATAAAAGAAAACACTTATCACGTTGTTTAATAGTAAATTTCTTACCTTTTTGTTTTTTTGTTTTGTTTTTTTAATATCTTTTTTGTTCAAATATTAATACGCTTTCTGTTTTTATTTTCCATTTGTTTTATTATTTTTATTTACATCTTAAATATCAAAAAATTTTATTTCAAAAGAGATTTTCACTTTTTTTTTTGTGTAAGGATATGAATACGTATTGTGTAAAAAAATTTTTTTTGATTCTTTCATACATATGTTTACTGCATGTATATAAGAACATTTGTGTGAGTATATGGAGGTTCTTGATTGTTCCATGTAATTAGCACAAGTGCTAACTCGTTTTTCTAATTTGCAAAATAAAAACCCGTTTTTTTTTTGTTTCTGTAGAATTCGTGTTTCCTTTTTGAAATTTTTTTTCTCTCATCCACTTAACTTCACTTTCATACTACTATACGTTTTCATAGTTTCATTCAGTGCACATATACAAAGTTTCATATTATTTTTATTGTTTTCATTTTTGTTTTTTCTTTTCAAATGCATGATATGAATACTTGAATATAATATTCTGTATAAAAAGATTTTCAAAAATTCATAGAGAGAAATTTGGTCGTTGCTACATGTTATATCTCGTAATACACAGAAATATCATTCATACTTTTTTTTTTAAATTTAAATTTTCCTTTTCCCCATTTTTTCTCTCTCAAAATATATTAGTTATGACTAGTCCTCAAACTCTGTTAGACATTTTTTCTGTGCGACATAATCGCATTGCATCAACATTTTTTCGTTTTTATGTACGTTGTATTTGTGAAATTTTATCTTATCTTATTTAAAATTAGCAAGGAAAATCTTTTGAAACATTTACAATGGACAACAGTAAGTGTGTGCATATAACTGATTATATAGTCAGTAAACAACTATATTTAAGCTAATAACGACTATCTAGTCTTGATACCTAATGGACAATGTGTTAGAGTGATAATCATTACATCATAGCAACTTATATACTATATCTAGTATGAATCAAATATCAAGTTACATGGGCAAAAAAATTTTCATTTTTCATAATTTGCAACGAGTACTCGACAAAACTAATTTCCAAAATTTCAATATACAATCCAATTTAATATCATCATCATTCGTTAGAAAACAGTATAAAATATTTAAAATTTATAAAGTCATGAAAATTATTTCAGTTAATTTTGAACCGTTTTTCCTTTTCAGATATTCAACCCCCTACGCATGGTTTGTATCCGTACGAATGTATTTAGGGGTTATATAAAATTCATAAGCATTTTTTTTTTTTTTTTTTATATAAAAATTTCATTGCTTGATTATCTATCCTCTGTACTATGCTTGACTATATGCTTTGTTACTGCATAAATGTATCATCATCTTTATAAAAAAAATTTAGTCAAAATCTAATAAAATTCAAAATAAATTCTTCTTTTCAACATTTTAATGGAAATGAAGTTTTCTTTTCGTTTTCTTTCCACTTCATTTCTTTTGTCGTATTATTATTTTTATTTTTTTTTTTTTTTGCTAAAATATTTTATAATGATTACAACTGTTGAACAATTTTAATTTTGTGAATTTTCTTTTTTAAATATTTTTTTCACTTTACGAAACTATACACAAAGTACAATATGCGTTTGTATAAACGGTCGTATATAGCGAGAGAGAATCATGATGTACAATTAATGATAGAGCTATATTTGTACATATAATTGTCTTGTACATGCAACAATATACTACTCGTATACATGAAAATAATATTATAAAAATTAATTTCGTTTTTCTCGATTTTTTTTTTTTTTTGTACTTATTTTATGGTTTTCTGTTGGTTTTTCTTCAAAAAATTTTTCAATTCAATTTTAACAAATATTTGTAATGAAGTTTTCTATACTGTTTTTTAGAAAATAGAAAAATTGTTCTTTTTCGTTTTTTGGTACACAGAGAAAATGTAGACAAAGTTTTATAGTATTTGATATATTGTCTGTATGCAAACATATGAATATCAAAAATTATAATATCATTTTGTTTACATGTATACAAAGTACAATAATGTTAACGAAAAAGTTTTTAATGTTTCTTACAGTTTTTGTAGAGTAGAGTATTTACATATACGTATACATTTTCTAATTTCTGTTTCTATATAGTGTACGAAAAAAAAAAAAACAAGAAAATTTCAAATATTTCTTACAACATTGCAAATTATTTCAAATTTTTTAAAAAAATTATTTTTTTGTTAACAAAGTATTTACAAGAAAAGAAAAAAAAATTAATGTAATGACTAAGAAAAATATTTTCGGATTGTTTATATTTAAATAATAAATTGAATCAGATACATAAATATATATACATATGTATGTATATGTTCATCTGTTCATTACTGTTGATATTCAAAGGCCAATAGAAAACTGATGGTGGTTGTAATTATTAGAACCCGTTAATATTGTCTGCATTAGAGGTAGAGATAATGTCAGTTTAAAACTGCGTTAAAAGTATTGAACATTTTTTAACGCTGTCATTGTCATTGACGATGACTTCATTATTAGATTTTCAGAAAAGATCTGTTTCCGCACAACCATTTATTTCAGATTAAAAATTAGCAAGTTTTAGGATTATGCTATTATCTGATAAAAATGTTATCAGATTGTTTTCAAGTTCAAAAATATTTTAAACAGAAAATCGAAGATGAAATAAGGTGTAAAGCAGAGAAATGATATTACTGCGAAATAACGCCCTGCATACATACATATGAAAATTATAAAAATGCTTAAAATCATGCATAAAATTCGTACATTCCAACAAAATTTTCCAACTGAAAAATAGTCAAAAATTCATAGAATTTGTGAATCATGAAATTCATAGCAAAGAAACCTTGACTGCTAACAAATAGGACAACAGTAAATTCGATTTATGTTGTTGTCTCTATTTTGAAATTAAATTCAAATTTTGAAATTGAAAATAAACCAATTCCTTTACATTGTAACCATAAATAAATTTAGTCATGGTCTTATGTCAAGACATTCCAGCAATTGAATTTAACTTTTCTTAACTAAAAAGTCTAACATTTTCATAATTTTCATCGAATATTTTTATTATTATACTTAGCATAAGACTTTTATTGCTATAATCATTCGTAGAAAATATTTTATCTTTATAAAAGATTTATCTGAGTTTACAAATTTTTACATTAAATGTAAAATTCTGAAAAAGATTTTTCTAAAGGAATTGAATTAAAAAAAAAAAATATGAATGAATGATGTTTATTATTATTTTTCTTTTGAGAAATTTTATAAAGAAGTTTTGCTAGTAAATTGTACAATTACTAATTTTTCAATGTTGTGTTGTGTGTGTATGGGTAAAAAATGACTTTATTTAAATTTTTGCTGATGACTGCTGTTTCATTATAATCGTAATTTCTAATGAATTTCTTAATTTTGCTATTTAATAAATTTTTTTATTAATTTATTTATTTAATTTTTTATTTTTGAAAATTTGAAAACTTTATTACATGAAAGTTATTTTGAAGTATTTAAAAGACGAAAAATATAATCATTATATCAGATTTGAATGTTCTTAAAAAATTATTTTTTAAGAAAAAGTTTGAATTTAAATTAAGATTTCTTTTCTTTCTTTATGTTCTACATAAAATCTGTAAAATACATTGTACTTACCAGGAATTGGTCCGCATACACGAGGAATTATTTCTAATATTGCTGAACATGATGGATCTTCAAAACATAATTGTCTTGCTAATATACAATTTAATATAGCTATTGCAGTCTTTATGTTAGACCCTAGAAATAAAATACAACAAAAAAATAAAGAAAAATTATTATTTAATTGATAATCTCAAAAAAAAAAAAAAAAAAAAACTAAGAAGGGAATAAGAAGAGTAAAAAAAATATTCAATTAAATTTAATTGCAAAAAAGAAGAACAAATCACTTTTCGATTTTTCTTTAAAAAAAAAAAATGAAAGAAAAATTGAAAATTCTGTATAGAATGTTTTCATGTTTTTCCATACAAAAAAAAAAAATGTTTCATAAGAAAAATATCCTTAATCGTTTATTCTCATTTTCTATTTTGTTTAATTTTATTTTTACTTAAGAAAATCCAATGCAGAAAAATAATGTAGAAAAAATAGTAAAAAATCAGAATGAAATATGTTTTCTTCTAAAAACGTACAGAGAGAAAATTGATATTGGAAAAAGTGAAATAAATTAAAAAAAAAAAAAAAATTAAAAAGAAAAATGAAAAGACGTGAAAAAAAGTAGTTCATTTTAAAATGCACATTATACACACGTACATGCACATTTTGAACTCTCTAGATAGATTTTCATTTCGTAGTATCATCATCCTAACTTTAAAGGATATTATTCTAAAAAAAAAACAAATCTTCATGTTTTTTTAAAACCAAAGATCTTTTTATAATAAATACGTTTCCAATACACTCTAACATTAAATTTAAAAAATATATATTATATATGTAGATATCTGTATCTATTCGCTTTAAGTTTAAATAATGAAAATCTTTATAATGTTACATCACTACCCCACTCACACTTTTCCACGGTATGTTAGATTTTTTTATTTTCTTTAAGTGTATTTACATCATCACATTAAGGTAAATTTTCAAAATACACTTTTGCTATAAAATGTGTACACAATCTGTAATCTCTATAGACGAAAGATGTAAAATAAAACGTTTCATCTGAACATACATTAGTATAGTATACATACATTTGAATACATATTCATAGCATCATGTATAGTTGATTATATATGCAACTATACGAGTACATACATAAAATGCAACCATCAAACTATAAAAGATATTTCTCATCATCATATCGTAAACGTCGTAAGAGATGTTAGATGGTCGGGTTAATAGTATGGGTTTCGATTCTCGTCATACCAAAATAAAATTTTTTACCTGTAAACTATAAAGTAAATTTTTTTTATTTTCTATTTTCTTTTTGAAAGAAAATAAAGCATGCACACACACAGATTGTGTGCCGTTATATGGTAACATAAATAGACAAAGTCAATGAATTTTCCGTCTGTATACAAGAAAAAGAAACGCAAACATAGAGTATAAGTTTGAGTAAATGACACACACATACAATAATGTCGTGTACAGAAATTTCGATGAATTGAAAACTTTTTGATACATACATACATATGCACAATTTTACCTGCTGCTTAAATCCTAACCAAAATACATATAATAACGTAAAGTATGGATTTAACTAACGTAAGCTTAAATAAAAATATGAACAGGCTTATGTCATTTGAATTTTGTACATTTTTTACACTTTAACCAATTTTCAACATTTACATAATGTACAATCACTTGAAATTGATATTTCAAATTGGCCAAAATTCAGTTACTTTACTTTACTAATTATCATTCATTAAACACTTATCGTCCTTTACATTACAATTGTGCTACATATATTTTGGTCAGACCTTTAGACTTCTTATGTCATTTTTGCTGATATTGCAATTGTTTTTATGTACGATGCTGTGTACTCGAATTACTTTTAAAAGAAAGGATTTTATTTGTATTTTACATACATACACATACCATTGTGTGTGTACCAAACAGTCAAGACAAAATTTTGTAACTATTTATAGATTATATTTTGTAAAATTTCATTACGTTTGTAATAATAATAGCAGCAACAATAACAACAGCAAAAAAACAGAAAGCAGCAGTAGTAGTAGTATTAGTAAGTAAGCAGCAGCATCAAAATCCTTTTTACATTCCACTTGAATGAATGCGGTATACTTAAGTTTATAAGGTTTAAAAATAAAATAAAATAAGGACAAGAGGATTTTACTTTCTTCTTTTTTTTTTGATATCTTTAATAGGTGATGAATTTATATTTTTATGTATGTATGTAGGTGTGCTTATAATATATGTTCAAAATGTATATAGATACAGACAAATACATACAACTGCATTCGAAATGCATGTGTATACGTGCCTTATGACTTATATATACAGTAAAAACATATATCGATATAACAGCTACATACATATGTATATAATAATGCTATCAATAATGGTGCAATAAAATCTGATAAATTTTGTAGAGCACAGATATATACTAACAAAAATATTATAATGTTAAATTTTGAAAATTTATTTTTATACTAAGTACAATATTCAAGTATGTCATAAAATAATGTTGATTTTGTAGTCATAATATAATGATTTGTTATATTCGAAGAAAAATGTAACATAAAACTTTTGATAATATGTAATGTAAATTTTAGTACAAAATTGAATGGAAATACAAGAAATTATGAATACATACTTTATTGTATACATTATGTATGACATAAAATTTTAATTTTTACAGATGTCATTTTAAATAAGTTAACTACAAGTTAAGTAAAAAATTTTTTATGAAGATAATTTTTATTCAATTTATCAGAATTAATTTATTATTAATAATGTAATAAAAATATATAATTTTTTAATGTATGGATTTTTTTATTCTCAAGCTGTATACAGATATAGTAGAAAGTTTGATAACTCAGAAATTCAATAGAATAATGAAAATGTTTTAAAACTATCGATAACATTTTGAATATATTCAATGGCTTTGAAGTAAGAGAATAAAAAAAAAATAAGTATACTCTGTATACAAAAATTATATGTAATAAAGATCTTACAGGAATTTCTAATTAAAATGTGTCACAAGTAAAATTATCACAATCCGTAAAGTTTTCATACAAAATCAAATGAATTTTTTCAATATCAGCATATATAGTGATGTAAAATGGTACTATTTTACGTAAGACCTTAAATGCACATAATTAGTGTACAAAGTATAACTAAGTTGTATATGTCGCAAATGGAGCAATTTTTTAAAGGCAACATTTTTCATTAAAAATTTAAAAATTTCCTTTTTTCAAATTTATGTTTCATTTTCTATTTTTTCAAATTTTCATTTTCAGTTCTAAAAATATTAAAGAAAATTCGTATTGGGACATTAATATGAAAATGTATCAATAATAAAAAAGTATTGAATTTTTCTTTTCGCTTAAAAAAAAAAAATAAAAAATTTTTGTCATTGCCATTTGACATTAAATATCTTTTTTCTTTTCTTTTTTGAATCACTTAAGGGAATGATCCAAAATTCATCATCATCATCATCGTCACCTTATCTTCCTGTTATTTTATTATCTACATACATATAGACATTATTCGCATTCACACATTCGTTCATTCATTCATTCATCTAAAGGTTGAGAATACACCCATCACATTACTATTCTTGTATTTACCACAATTTCTGGTTATGACAAAAAAAACAAAAATGATAAAATTGCAATGTAAGATACCTGTATACTCGTATATGTACATATCAAGGCTTTCAACAAAAGAAAATTGAGTTATAAAGAAAATGATAAATAAATAAATAAATAACGATATAGGCTGTATGTGCTATAGATACTACGTTTTGTGTCTTCTTGTATGGAAAATTCTCTATAGTGTTTGTTAATATATTTTACTTTGGTATACATAAGATGGTTAATAATTTTCCATTTTCTCCCCCTCTATATTTTTTTTTTCGCTTGGTATTTTGATAGACACAATTATGTATACATAGAAAATGTAACGCAGGATCATAAATTTTTTATCAATGACAAAAAAAAAACAAAAAGCAAAAAAAAAAATTGTTTATTGTCGTAAAGTGGCAGTTTTATTACTTATAACGAGACTTCAATAATGTTTGATATTTTTGTTTTTTTTTATTTATTCCTTTTTCTTCCTTGTTATTGTGCGTTCAAAAAAAAATTATTAACGTATATCGGTGTATCGAGCAATAATTTTGGTAGTAGAAAGGTTAGATCAATTGTAAAAGAGAGGTGGAATCTTAACAAAAATGGAAATTATGATGACACACAGAACAAAGACAGGGAATTTTTGTTTTTTAACTTTTAAATAAGACATAATAATCGAGAGTATTTTCTTTTTTTAAAACGGAGAAAAATTGGTTCCATTTTTTTTTTTCATTCATTTTTTGAGTAATGAGTTTTCATCTCATAGGAAATACATGAAAAGTACTTTTAAGGATGTGATATGTCATAGCTTTCTTTTTTTTATAATTTTTAATAGTAAACACAAAATGATGGGTGGCATTGTAAATATACAGGGTATTTTGGCAGTTAATACTAAGTACCTGCCAGGTATTAGTTCATGCCGGGAAACAAAATAAAGAAGTTAATGAAAGGTTCCATTTTCATCACCTACCTCGTGACTGTTCAGAAAATTGTTTGTACATTAAATGACATACATATAAATGGCTTTTAAAAGTGATACGATATTGTAACAAAATGTCATTTGATAGCAAATTAAAGGTAACAAAATATCCTTTTTTATAAATGCATAAAATTTGAATTTTCAATTTTGTTCTCTTTTTATTAGCTCTTAATATTTTCAAAAATTTCCAAACGTTTCTGAGATATAAGGCAAAGTGAATTTGAAAAAAAAACCAAAATGAAACACCTTGTATGTACTATGTGTATTTTTTTGTTAACTATAAATATCATGCAAAAAATACATACCAACTGTGTAAAGATACTGTATATAGAATGTGTTGTAAAATGATTTCAAATTTTTTTTTTATATATTTTTTTAGAATGTATGTGAGGTTATGGAGACGACAATGTAACTTTGTTATTTCGCTTTTATTTTTTGATTCATGATATTATGCTTTGCACGCACCACTGATGATTGATGTTTGTTTTGATAATAATATTCCGTTATTTAGACATGTATTTACAAAAAACGAAGAAAAAAAAATGAAAATTTTGAAATATTGTATATCTATGCTTATTTTCTATACGACGTGATAAAATGAAAATAGAAAAAAAAAATGAAAATCATGAAAATGAAATTGTTTTCATATACACATCAGATTAAAGAAAAACTTGAAAGAAAAAATTGTTTAAAAAATATACAGGAATATTAAGAAAACAAAATTTACAAAAAAACAAAAAAAAAAAAAAAAAAATTCAATAAAATATAACTTAGAAATGTTTTTTAGTTTGATGTTCATTTTTTCTTTTTATTTAATTTGTTTCAATATGAAATTTTGTGTTTTTATTTGATTACAAGTTAACAGAAAAAAATATAAGAAAATTAAATGATGGATGAGATTATAGTCTAAAATATACATAAACATGAAAATAAAACAAGATAATCATTTTAAACTAAAAAAAAAAAAAAAAATGCATAAATTGTTATTAAATTGAAAAATCAACTTCATCATTAAATTAACATTAATATAAATCTGTTTTATGGATAATCACTTAATCATTAACTTTATAATCATTAACTTTAACATAAAGTCACATTTTTAAGAAAATTGTTCGGCCCTTATTCGTCAATCATAATTTGATAAATTCGATGTTTTCAAATCGAGATAAATTGAATTCACTAATCTGAATAAAATATTTTATAGACTACCATGGATCAGTCATAAAAATATTTTACAAACATTACCTTACTATGCTCAAAAATTATTGATCTATGCAATAATATGCATAATATAAAAATATGCAATAATCGATAAGCTTTAACAGTTCAATCTGATTATTTCTTTACTAATAACAATTATTTGATACATACATTTCACGTTTCGAAAGGAAAGTTCGAAAATAATTTCTATCTTTCTTGATAAAAATGTTGAAATTCTAGCAATCGTATAATTATTCGAGGTTGGTAAATACGGCCGTTAATATTTGACCAGAATAATGTGTTTGTTTATGGTTTAACCTTGAAACAGGATTTCATTAGCGTATACGTGGTTTTATGGATTTATGAAAATTCAAGAGATACAAAAGAGATTCCTCTACGTAATACCTTAAGTGTTCCAATGACATAAATTAGATATTCAAATGTATGCGTACACGTGTAAATTTTAATGCAATTTCATATCCATGAAACTCAAAATGATTAATTAAATCAGAAGAAATTGTATAAATTTGTATAAGAATATTTAGTAGTGCTTCTAACGTGTATGGAAATATTATTTCCTTTTTTTCGTTGTGTATTCTTTTTTTTTTATATCAAAGAAGAGAGCTTAAATTATTCTTTTTATTTCTATCTTTTTTGTTTTAACATTAAAAATCGTCAAGGTCTCATCATTGCAATTATAATAATAATAATAATAATTGTCGTTTTAATTATCATCATCATCATCATCATAATAATATATAAATATACACATACACGTGTCTTAATTTTACAAAAATTTATGAAATATTCATGCAATAAATATGAATATAGTTCATGAAAATTTATTTGTAGATACTTCTTGTGTGTATGTTATGACCGTTAAAAAGAAAAAAAATTTTTAATTCGTTAAAGGCAGATAAAAAAAAAAGATTAAAAGTGAAAATTAAGATTATATGTTTATCACTTTTGTATGTATGATACACAGATTCAGTGATATTCAAATAAAATACATAATATGAACGTAGAGATAAAGTTATAGGCACACAAATAGGCATTGCGAGCAAACAAACAAAAGAATGTATTCGTTCATATAAATATGATTATCCTTTGTATATTCCATACACCGTATAAAATGTATAAACATTTGAAAAAACAAACGTCTGTACATGGTACATACATACATATGTGTAATTTCCACATTTTCATGGATTTTTTTTTTGAATAAATGCTGTGTATATAACACGATAAATACATATTTATATTTGAATGGTTTCATAGATGAATAATATATACACTCATCAATCATGCTATGCACATACCTATTTATGTACACTTCACATGAACTTCGTTTATGTAATGCATACAACACAAAGATACATTTTGTATCTTTCTACATAAAAACATAAAATTTTCATAGAATTTTCATTTAATTTATTTTATCTGTTTTTATTTCATTTTTAATTTTTTATTTTTCATTTATCTTTGTTTTGTTGTATTTTATTTTCTACACAAATTTTTTTGTTTGATGTATAATATGGAACAACACTTATACTATACATGGTGTGTACGTATCTTTATTCTATGCTTAACATCACGTTCAAAAAAAAAAAAAAAAAAGTTAAAAATGATGATACAAATACAGGTACTATACAAGTATGAATATCTGAAAAAAAAATCAATGTGTTGAAAAAAAATACCTAAAAAGGATAAAAGGATAAAAAAATAAACACAGGAAAGTTTTAATTACAGAAAAAAAGAACCATGCAACAATATACATACATATGTACGTATACGCGTGAAAATTTGTTTCGTACATACACGTGAAAGTGAAAGTTATACAACGCACATAAATATATCAATGTACATGAATGCGTATGTACGTGTAAAAGTGTGCTTTTTGGTCAAGTGTTAATTTATTATGTAGAATAGTTTTTAGGTTATTAGGTATCATTTGATATCATGCATTTTGTATGTTTTTTTTTGTTTTTGTTTTAAATAAAAGATGTTAAACATCATTAGACTGCAGGTTGTATGCAGACTTCAATGCGTTTATGATGTGATAAAAAATTATAATAAGTTTTTCACAAATTACGAGTATGAAGATAATTGAAAAAATAGCACAATTTATCACAAACAAACTTTACACTTGTATTAGTATAACTAAACGCTTTGGTTTCTTTTTCATTTATTTCACATACATACATTTTGAAATGAAAATTTTCCTTGTTTTTCTGTTTTTTTTTTTTTTGTTTTCTAAATTCTTTTACGAGCCGAATTTTGCAATTTTTCCTTTAAATTATTGTCATGGGAAATATTTTATATATTTTCACATGAAAATTTAGAAAATATAATAAAACTAAAAATAGAAAAAAAAAATAAACGTAATAAAATGTAAGGAAAATCTATTTTGTTTTTTTTTTCTTTACTAAACAAAAAACAAAAGAAAATGAGAAAATTCTTGAATTAAAAAGGAAAACATCTTGTTGTTTTTGTATTTTTTTCACTCTGGGTTTTATATATATAGATCTTAACTGCTTGCCAGTAAAAGTCAATAAAGATGAGACAAGTAAAAAAAATATGAAATTTTTCTTCAACTAGAATTTTCCATTGACCACTCGATTGGTGCTATCCAACACTGACTCATGTACACACATATTGAAATTTGGATTTTTTTTTTTAATTTTCCAAAAACAAAAAATTTCAGCATCATACGATTTTCTCAGTATCATTCTACTTAAAGAAAAGTTTCATGTGTTCTGCTCGTTTTATTTTCAGGTTTTAATGATTTCTGTTATAAGTTTACTGTTTCTGTTTGTTTATTTATTTTTTATTTTTATTAGAAAATGTCATAAAGTATTAAAATGAGACCACAAAAAATTATATTAAACTAAAATAGACTTTTTAAATCCATTTATTGGCTTTTTATGTACAAGAGAACATATACAAATATACTCACATTAAAGTTTCAGTAGATTTACATACTCGTATGTATAAGAAACTTTTTTTTTCGTGTGCTATATAGGCGCACAGACTTTATAAAGATAGGTTAAAGACCCTTTTTTCCTTTTGTTTTTTTTTATGGAACATCTTTAAAAGTTCAAAAATTGTTTTAGATTTTATGTTGTTTTCCATAGATTTTTTTTTTTCATATACTTATGTATGTACATATGTATAGCTAAGGTGTTCGTTTTATGGCAAAGTTTTTTTGGGTCAATATTAAATTATAATAAATACTTAAATAGGAACAGAAGAAAGGTATTTATATATGTACAAGCAAAATACAAAAAAAAAATAAAATAAAAATAAAACTTTCTATGTCTATATTTAATAAATGTGTTGTAAATAAATGTATAAATGTAAAAGCGAAAAATTTTTTTATTCATTTTATAAAGAAGAAAATTTTTTTGTGCAATCGTATAATACTAGAAAGGTCAGAACAAATAAACAAAAAAAAAATTCTTAGCAGCATTTTTTTTTTTTTTTTTTTTTATTAACAAATAAACATAGAATACTTAACCTGTAATACATAAAATTGTAAAGGATTGTAATTTGTAAAAGAAAAACATATAAACTGGGTAGGTTTCTATTTGAAAATTTGTAAGGAAATTAGTATAATTTTTTTTGTGGAAATCGTAAAAATTTGGTATTAGAGAGAAAGTGTGTAATAATTGATTGAAAAAAAAGGGAAATCGGCTGGTCATTTGATGGTATAGGCATTTGGGTAGTAACGGAAAAGTACGTAACCAGTTCTAATTTAGATGAAGTCATGCGCCAAGTAGTCCTTTAATTTCGATATGTTTCCAATAAGTTTTAACATCTTTCTTCTCTTGATTAAATATCACTCTGGTTTTTTTTTTCTCTCTCTCTCTCCAGAATAGTATCATTATTATTTTACTTCATCCCTCCATGATAATTAGAATCCTTAAAAAAAGACAAAATAAAACTTGTGACCTTCAATTTTGTAATAAAAAATACAATCCACAATCTCACGTATATCCTATAAACCTTTGAGATTAATTTACGAGATCTGATTTCTTGCATATTTTTTTGCTAATTTCCTGTTTAAAATTTAAATCTCAATTTCAACCTTTAAATTATCGAATATACATACATTTATTCAGCTCAAACATTATCAAATAACCTTCACTTATACACAGATACGAGTATCTATATTAATAATTAATAATTGCTTTTAAACCTTATTTTAATTTAGACAAAATTTCCAAAAAAAAAAAAAAAAAATGTAGAAAATTTGAAAAATGTATGTAAAAGGTGAAATAGAAAAAGATATTAACCTTTCTTTTATGTATTTTCAATAAATTATTTATAGACATTTTGAAAACCTTAAAAAAAAAAAAACTTTATTATAAATTTATTACATAAAATATGTTATGTTTGTAATGGAGTTATTATCGATTGGCATTTTAAAGTGAATATATATGTATTTATGTATGTGATTGGAGACAAGTTTGATATTTATAAATAAAAATGTTGTTACATACAAAATTAGAAAACTTAATGATTTTATGAAAATATCAAGTGTATAAACATTTAACGTGTTATTATGCCTTATGTGACCTTTTGTTTGTATGCAGATCAATTTATGATATTTTATAAGGGGATTTATTTATGTTACATACAAACAAAATAAAGGTCATCATAATTTTCAAAAAAAAAAAAAAAAGTACATTTTGATTTTCTATAAAAAAATCGGTCGATATTTCAAAATCTGATGCAGTTTTAAATATATAAAAAAAAATCTTTTTATTGAATTCAATAATTTCCATTATGATTTTATGTATTTTAACAGCATTATATTAACAAAATCATTTTAACAGTATTGTTGAACACCGAGAATATCTCTTGACATATACACACACTCATATTAAACTATCGCGTATAAAACATTTATCCGACTAAAATGATTATTTATCTAGGTCATTTCCTTCAAAATATCAAATCATTTTTTAAAAACAAACAAAAAAAAAATAACAAATCCAGTTTATCACACTCTATTAAATTAATTTAAAAAAAAAAGAAAAAAAAGACCGTCATTAATATTCAATGGCTGTTTAATATGAAATGCATAATCATAATTGAATATACTCGGCTGTATACGTATCCTTTTGATATGCATATGCAAATTGTATGTTTAATTTTTGCTATAACAATTAATATAGGTAATATAGAGCAGAAAACAGATTTTATAATGTCAGTATGATAATTGTATTTTTTTTTTTATTATAATACCAAGTATATTTTCCGTTTTCTTCTTCTGATTCTAAAGGGGAAAAGTATCTGCTATTTTCAATTTTAAATCTAAAATTCATTTTTTTTAACATGGTCATGTTTATTCTTATGAAGTGTGAAAATTTTGCGTTATTGCCATATTCGTACCATTCTCTTTTGATTGTTGTTCTAAACATAGAAAATTGTCAAGCAAAGAATAAAAGTTGAAGATAATTTTATCCAAATTGAATGCAAAAGAATGCAAAGACCCTATTTAAAAATTATTATAGGAATTGCTCAGAATTGCCAAAAGGGCAAAAAATGTATGACTAAAGAAATAAAAAATTTGGCAAAGTAGAAAATATTTTATGTGTCTTTGTACACATGGAGATTAAATTTATTTTTAAAAAAAAGCAAAATTATTGTTGCGTGTCAATTTGGCTTTGAAATGACATTTATGAAATTATTAAGAAAAAAATGATATCATATTCAGACGTGCATGCATATATATGTACACGCATTCAGATTTTTTATTTTTATTTTATTTTTTATTTTTTTAATTCATGTATGTAAGTGTACAAGTTTACACGCAAACTTAAATTTTAATTTAATTTTATTAAAATTTTAGTCTGATGAATGTCATTTTATTACAAAAACAAAAAAAAACAAAAAATTAAAAGACGTTTTAATATTACAAGAAGTTATCTTTATGTAATTTAAACGCATTATATAAACCTTTTAAAAATTTATAAAAAATTAAAAAAGAAAATTACAGAAAATTGAAGAAAAACACTGTAAAAGTTTTTTATTAATAATAAATAAGCAATTAATTTATTTATGCATTAACTTTGATAACATGTATTAGGAGTATTAATTAACTTTGAATATACATGTAACTAGAAATTTTTGAGGATCTTTAATTTTTTCTTATATTTTTCGTTTGACTTTTATCCTCTTGCCTCCTTAATTGTACAGTAAATCTTAGAATTTCTACGTGAATTTATGAAAGTAATATTTTGAATTTAGAAATAAATTTGGTTAAACCACTTTACTGTTGGTTTGGTTATTAAAAAAACCTTTTACGAAAAATAAAAAATAAAATCAAAAATATGACAAAGTAGTTCCTAATAGCAATGATAGATGATAATAGAATTATCGTTTTAATGGCGTGTCCTTAATTTTGCCTGTTATTTTATTTTATTTTTTTTTTTTTGTGTGAATTAATCTAATTTAAATTTTAACCATTTGATCTTAAGGATAAAAATAATTTTTAAATCGAAATTTAAATTGTGACAACATTTTGGTAACAATCTTTAAATATTCTGTAGATATTTTGTAATTAAATTACAAATACTCTAAAAAAGATCAAGAAAATTTTCGAAATTTTTGATATCCTTTTTTTTTAATTAAAAAAAAAAAAAAATAAAAATAAATATAAATAAATAAATTACTAATTGCATTCTTTTTTTGGTAATATAACTGTCTTGTGTCGTGTCATCAATGTGTTACATAATCCTTATATTTTTGTAAATACATGTGTGTAGAAGATTGCAACAAAGTTTTTATAAAATATTTATTACGTATAATCATATAGTATGTACATTAATTCACTTGTAAAAATGATAAAGAATAGAAAAGAATTTGATATGAACTTTAATATACCACAAAAACTGGATACGTACGTATGTATGTGCTTTGAATATTAAATGAAAATAAAGAAGAAAGAAGAAGCAAATTAAAAAAATACAAAGAATGAAAATTTTTTATATGACATGCACATGCATACATTGATCTATGCATCGTGTATGTCTATCGCATGGGTAAGAGTTGCACTTATGTACATACATACAATTCATAATATTTATCTAAAATAAATGAATACTTTAAATTTTATCTCATTTTCTTATTATTTTCTTTTTGGTATGCAAAAGAAAAAAATTTCTTTAGTGTTTTTTTTTCCGTCGTTTTTCTTTACTATGACACATAGCAGGGATACTTATATGCATCATATTAAGGAAAGCTAAGAATAATGAAGATGACAAAGAACAGTAACGTATACATAACAGTGCATTGTGTCTGATTGTATATATTGGCCTGTTCCCATACTTGAAGATTTATGCAGTAATTCACAGTAAAATGAAGATTTTCCATTTTTTGTAAAAATCTTCTGCAGAAATTTGAAAATTGTAGAAACTGCTTGTTTGTTTTGACATTTGTTTAAATAGCTGTTACAAAAATCGCGAAGTTAAATTCGAATTTTCTTCTTGATTTTCAGAAAACTGCATCTAAATCGGTTTTTGTTCCGTTCCGATGGCGCTACAGTCCAAATCGAGCCAGAGTCTAATCATCAGTACGATGATTTTTCGAGACGATTCTATCATACGTGCACCTACAGTTTAACGTGGGTTGTGAACCATTGAGTTTGTTTGGAGTAGAGTACTTTTTTACTTTTTTTCAATCATTTGTACTTTTTAAAAATCCCTGCTCCACAAATAAATTACAGAACTCAATAAATGGCTAAAGTAAGCGAACAGACCTTACATATATATGAATAAATTTAGTAGTTTCTCTTTTCTCCTTATTTTTCTCAAATTAAAAAAAACAAAAATTTTTCCTTGATGCTATAATAGAAAGTTTCTTTCAGTTCAAGTTAAGTTAAGCTACATAAATCCATACGCTTAGCTAAATACACATACATATATAAATAGCACAAAGGAAAGGAGTGTAGCTAGTGTACCTACACTATGTATATTTTCTACGTACACACATATATATGTATATTAATATGATGATAACATGATTATGTATTAGCGTAATACATGTATCCTTCGGCATTGCCATCTATGCATTAGCTCATATATGTGAAAATAATTTTTTTCTTCAAATCTGCATCATATACATATAATGCAAATATACCATCTCACACTACATGTGTGTATTAGATGTGTGTTATAAAAAGAATTGAAGGATATAGTACGTATGTACATACAAGAATAAAATTACATTTTGCATATAAACTTAAACGGAATTTTCTTATTTTTTAGATTTTTCTAAGATTGACTTACATATGTAATATCCAAGGATGCAAAAATAATCATTTGAATATAAAGTCACATTATATTTTAGTATGTACTTAGTTGTAGGCTATGATCTTCATGATAGAAAGACTATACAAGGAAAAATAAGAAGATTACATAAAATGTAGCTGTATATAAGATTAAGAAAGAATTGAAAGGTAAGATAAAGTTATATACAATACAATTCAATGTGTATGTGCTTGTATAATGCCTTATTTTATAACATGTGTAATTTAAAATCCTTATAGATGCATGATATAAAGAACGATCGATACATAAAAATTTACTGTAGGAAGAAGTACATAGGTCAAAATAATAGAATGTATGTAGAAAAAATATAGAAAAAGTCTACTTCAATCGATCAATATTTTTGTTTTTTTTTTTTTAGTTTTTTTTATTTTTCATTTTTCCTTTTCCGTTCTAATACTAATACATATCGGTCAAATATATGCACATACAATTATATTCAGGCATGCATGCATTATTATTATTCGTTGTACATGTTTTAGCATTAAAATGTTCGCTAACTTATTCACATGTGTACATGATATATACATACATATTTACGTGCGTATAAATATCAAATCTATAAATTTAAAAAGGTGTACCATATCAAATTTATAAATCGAACAAAGATTACTTACATAGAATGTATGTATGTAGATAATTGTGTCAATATGAATTGTATATGTGATGATATAACAGAAAATATATCGTACAAAAATATGAGTCCAATTCAATCCAATTGCTATGTATACAAATATATGTACATATGTATGTACATATTTATAAGATAGAGAGTAAGTGGGTGGTGTAGAGTACTTATGGTGGACAAACACATACATACGGAAATTTGAATTTCTACCTGGAATACGTATACGTTTTCTAATGTACATTTACGATGATTTTTATTTATACGTACATACATTCATACATTTGTAGGTCATGTAGTTATAAGCACCTAATTTCATTCCTATATATAGCATTTCGTAGAAGAATAAATTATTATTTATCTATATAAGTTTAAGTGCAAAAAGGATTTTTATACATGTACATATGTATATATAATAACAAAACGAATAATTTTAAAACTCCATATGGTAGCGTTATAATACATATTATTGTATATGTACATACATACATATGGTATGTATGTGTATTGATTTTGTGTATTATATATACTATTTAATATTTCATACATCATTTGTACGTGCATATTACATATTCGAAAATATTCAAGTGTACTATATACTGGATATATGAATAAGCAATTGGTGCCTGTTACTAGAAGCACATGTTATCCTGTACACTGTTGCATTAATATACATATTATGCATGTAGATTGTTACGTATAGTAATACACGATATATTTTCACATATCGTATTAGAACATATGTATATGTATATGTATTGCTACATATGAAATACATACACAACTACTTTGCTATGCATGTAATATGCATGAAAAGATTTTCATTAGATTTCCATCAAATTGAACTAATCGATTTGTTCAAATTAAAATTTTATTGAACATTTCGAAAACAAAAATCTAGATCACAATGGCTATATAAATATATGAAAAGCAAATGATGTATACATATGCACATATGTATACGTATAATATTTTTATGATAATATGTGAATGTAAAATAGGTTAGTTAGCTATAATAATTTTAATAATAAATGAAATATTTAAAGAAGTATTTAAACTACTAGAGGCAATTTAATGCACATATGTATTAAATATGAATATATACACATGTGCATATATGTACATAAGGTACATACATATATATGTGTAAATTTGGCATACATATGGCAAATAACTGTAATGTTATTAAAACTTCAGATTTTATGTTATTTATAAATTTTGATATTTTCATAACTTTTTTTTTTTTTTTTGTATTAATATATTGAATACTATGATGATACTAGAAACTTTAGAAAAATTATTATTTTATTTTTTGATTGATAGTTTCATTTTAAAAATATTTTCTAAATATTTTTCTAAATTTTTTAATATATGTATTTTTAAAAATTTTTAATTTTTCCCAGAAAAAAAAAATCGATAATAAAAAATTCCTAAAAAAAAAAACAACTATTTCAAGACCTTTCTATTTTTTTTATGTATGAATTTAAATTTCAATTTGTTATACTTCAATAAATGTGTCCTTATTTGAAAATGATATCATCTCTAAATGATATTAATACAATACAAATAAAAATGAATAAATAAATAAGAAAAAAATAAAAAAAACAAATCGTAAAATAAACAAATGCAATATCGTAAAATAAATTTTCCACATAAGAAATACAAAAAAGAAAACTGAAAACAAAAATTTTTCATTCACTATAGTAAAATTTATACACACATGTGTATATAATTACAAACATACCATAAAATTTCGGTACACACATTTCTATTCGTGTTCTATTTATTTTTTCTTTTATTTTATTTTCCTTTAGTTTTTGTATTCATTTCATTGACATTCTTTTGAATAAAAAATTTTCTTTTCTGATAAAAATTTAAAAACATACACACACACACACACACACATGTGTTGCTTAGGTATCAGGTGGTTATCGAACAAAGTGTTGTATTTTTAGTAAAATGGAAAATTAAAGGAAAAAACCTTCAAATACAAATTGAGTAAAATTTGTTTTATCAAGCAAAAAACTAGAAAAATAGTTTCTTTTTATTTCATTATTCTCATGTTTTATTTACTTTTAATTTTAGCAATCATTTACTTTCTCGTATTGCATGTCCCAGAATAAATGTCACAAATAATTTTTATTTTTAAAGTATGGAAAAATCTGTTTTCCGTGGGAGAATGAAAAATATATAGTTTGAGACATTAATTTTGGAATACCCCATAGATTATACTGACATAAACGTAATATGTGGTAAATTCCCACAGAATGCTCTCCGTATGTTTTATTCACTCAATTTCCTAAAATGCAAGAAAATTTCTAATTATACATATTTGAATAAACATTTTCGGGAAATTCTTAATTTGTTTCATTTGTATGTTGTGAAACGTTATTTGAAAAAAAAAATCGAAGATTGTGCAAATTGGAGCAGATAAAATGTTGCATATTTGATTATTGAATTTTTCAATTTTTTTTTGTTTTTTTTTTTTTTGTTTGCTTGAAAATAATATCGCATGAAATATTCGATGTCAATTTTTATTATTATATTTTGGACTATTATCCCATACATGAATATAAAAGAATTTTCTCAATTTAAATTTAATTTAATTTTTTTTTTTTCATTCTCTTCTTTTAGTCCTTTTTTACACAGTTAGGTATATTGTGTTCAATTTTATTTTATTTTTATTATTTTTGCTATCGTTGTGCATTTATCATTTTGAATATATATCGATTCAATATGGTGTGTTGATTCAATTTTTTTTTCTATGAATTTAAATAAATATCCGTTCACTTATCTTTTCAAAAATCCTGAAATAAAAGTGTTTTTTTCTCTCTGTTTTCTTTCGTTCTTTTTTTCTCTGTAACGCTTTAGTGTTCCAGTGTTTTTGTGTACACTAAGAATCTTATTATATAGGTACACAACATAATGATATGTGCATAATATATTCCTTATCAGTTGATATGCAAAATGTATACAATGTGATAAATTTTATTAATGGAAAAAAGAAAAGTAGAAAAAATAAATAAAATTGGTTAAAGGAAAACCGTGATGATAGGCAACACATATTCGTACTTATATTGTACATTTTTATATCTGAATAAAAAAAAGCCAGAAAATCATACATAAAAGCATGTATGCATATGCGAGAATGTATAAACGCCGGGTATTATCCTCGGTTATATATAAAAAAGAGGCTACTTTCATTTTGTTTTGTTCATACAAAAGCGAAATTCAAAAGCAAAACAATATAAACATGAAGTATCTTTTAGAAAATTTATAATTTTTTTTAATTTTTATTTTTTGTGACAAAGGAAAGGGACAAAAGGATAAGAGGAATATCGTGTTGAAGAAGTGATGACATGGATATCACATTTTCTATCAATATTTGTTGCACATTGAATGCATTCCCGTCAACACTCTTTTCACCGGTTATTATTATAATTAATAATTTTTTGTTTGCTTTATTTTATAGTTTAAATATTCAAATAATTTTACATATAGTGGTACATATACATAGTATAGAGTTGATAGTGTCCTATCCTCATTATTTTCATCGTATCATAAAATAACAAACATGCATGAACTACAATAAAAGACAAAGTACTAACGATAAAGGACACATTCACAAAAAAAAATTACCATATGTTATTCTATACACATACACACACACAGTGTTTTACATACATTAATGTAAAATTTTAATTTAACGAACAAAAAAAAAAAAAAAAAAACAAAAAAAAATATAAAAAATAAAAAAAGACACAAAATTGATTAAATAAAAATAAAATAACATCAAAGACATCCTGTTTACATTAATGTATTTTTTATTTTAGTTTTTCATTTTGTTATTTTTCTTTTTTTCTGGTTGAGTTATAAAAACTAAGCTTGTCAGGAAATTATTCAACAAACAGATATTTATCTAATAATATACAAGATACACATACGTGCACATACATACGTGTACGTTACATATGTTATTTTACTGTATAAATTTTATTCATGGATTTTATTTTTTTTTATCGTTTTTTCTTTTGATATGTTTTCTAAAAGGAAAACAAGAAATATTTAGATGGTTTTTTCTTTCTATGTTTATTTTTTTGTACACTTCATTTGACATACGTACATATATGTGGATTTGAAATGAGAAAAAAAAAGTATAAACCTGAAAACATGAAGGAAAGGTACATACGTTTGTCCTTATCAACATGTAATGGTACTTTGTTTAATGCTTGTTGGTTATCTGCAGCACACATACATAGTTTTTCATTTCAAACAGATACTCACATGTGTTTGTAAACATTTTTCTTTCGTTTTTTTTTCCCTTGTATTAAAGATAAAAGCATTGCATAATTTTTTAAACGTACTAAAAAGGATACTAGTACATAAATAATTCAAAAACATACCACATTGTAGTGTAGTTAATGCAATGTTTATTAATCATGTTCATTTTCGAATTTCATTTTCTTTTTTTATTATTTTCATTTTTTTTTCCTCATAACATTTTCGATAAGTTTTGGTTTCTTTCTACATAAATTTTTCTTCTCTTAATTATTTATTTTTAATTTTTAATTTAATATACGAAAATGAAAAACCAATGAGAATGGTAATAATTTTCTGTTCAATAAAAAAATAAAAATTCTGTATTAAACATTTTCACTTAAAAAAAAATTGAAATATATATTCGAAATCCAATTATTATTGAAAATAAATTAGATTTGACTATAAGAATTTGAAAAAATAAGTTGAAATCTCAAGGTCAACGTTTCAATAATTAGTTTCAATTATCAGTTGAAATGGAGTGGTTTTCGTAATTACAGGACGTGTTTTTAAGTAAGGCTTAGAAAAACTTTGTAGAATCGGTCTTGCTTCTTCAAATTATCATTTCAAAATTCAGTTCAAATCGAGTATATTTTGTTACTGAAGAGCAGTCAGAATATATAAAAAAACCAAGTAAAAAAACTTACTAGGCCAGTCTTGACCTTGAGAATTGGGGTGGGTTGAGCTACGCTTAGAAAAAACTTTGTGGAGTCAGTTAGTTGTATTTCTTCAAGTTCAAGTTACCATTTCAATTTCCAGTTCAAACTTCAAAACGAGTTTTGTAATTGCAGTATGAACATTGAACAAGTATTGGGAATTGGGGTGGGGGTGGTTGAGCTTGAGTTAAGCTTAGAAAAATTTTGTAGGACAGTGTCAGTCTTATTTGTTCGTTGTAGTGGTTTGGTCATATTTTTAGCGAGCGGGTCATTAGAAAAACTAAAGTAAATGTGATCGATTTGAAAATTGCCGTGATAATAAATTTTCGGTTTTTTCGTTTTGGTTTTTAAATCGGAAAACAGTTTTTTTCTTTGTGAATTAATGACAACAATAATAAATTATAAAATACATTAATTTTCATTTTAATAAAAACCAAAAATAAAAATTTAAATGAAAATTGTGAGTGTTTAACGTTTAAAATTCGGTGAAATTAAATATTTTTCAAAATGAAAATTTTTAAACCAGAAATATTTTTAAAAAATTAACTTAAAGTGGTGGACATTTTAAAATTTAAATTCATTGTGATTAAAGTGTGAAAAGTGATGACATTACAATCGATTAACAAAAATCGATAAAGAATAATAAAAATTGAAAAATAAATTAAAATTAAAAAATATTTAAAAATTTTACTCCAAAGTTGACTGACTTTTAAAAATTAAAAAATTAGTGTGGTTGACAAGTGACAAAAATAGTGAAGTGAATTTTTCTAAGTGCAATAAAATATTAAATGAAAATAAAATATTAAATATTAAAATGTTAGTGAAAAGTGTAATGAAAAATAGTGAAGATTTTTTAAAGAATAAAATTTTGTGTAATCGAATCGTGAAAAATGATATCACCATTTCATGATCGCGACAGGGGCCTAAATCTTGATGATTTTCCAAGACAACCAACAAAAAAAGTGCTCGTTTGGGAGGTAAGTAAAAGATTTATTATTTTTATTTTAGTTTTTTTTTTTTTTTTTTTTGGTAATACTAGAATTTGATTAAAATAAAAATTTTTGGAAAGCAGAAAGTAAAACTTGACTAAGTTGTGAATAAAATCTTAGTGAATTACCTCTTATGATCATTAATATTGAGTGTAAATATTGTTTTGTAGTCCTTTAGTTTTTTTAGAACACAATCATCACAAAAATTTTTAAATTTAAAATTTTGTGATTGCAACAAAAATGAAAAATTATTTTAAAAATTTTTCGCTCATATTTGCAATATTTTTCCTATAACTTAAAAAAAACCAATTCATCAAAAAGTACAACTTAGCCTTCTTATTTAAAACTGATGTAAATCTTAGCTTGTCAAAAACCCAGTTAAAAAGCGTCTTGTAAGAATAGGGAATTTAATATCTTAAAAGATTAAAAAAATTACAAGTCACAAATTTTTCAGTAATACCTGAAGGGTATGCATTTTGTTGTATTACACCTTAAGTCTAAACGTGTGATAATTTTTTATCCTATGTCGTACCTCTTGACTACAAGGATTTATTTTTCTACTGAGTTTAATGAAGAACATAAGTGTAGATGTAAATTATTCAAGAAGTTATTGACTTACATCACTTTCAAATAAAACGATCTATAATTGAACAAAAGACTTTTTATCCCCTTTCTTTCATTTTCATTATCTACAAAATATGGTATAATATTTATTCTTGCCTGAAAATAATGGAATAATATTTTTTTTACCTGAAAATAATGGAGTAATGATTGTTATTTATTCAAATGTACATCATTCATACGTTATCTTATCATATGAAATTTTATATCGTTTTTGTTTACATGTGTATAGATATTTAATATTAAAATATTTTAAAAAAAAACACATTTATACTCTATGCATATGTGTATGAGCATCTAATTATGATTATGTATCATCTATGTATCTACATAATAGTTTCATTTAGAAAATTTTGTAAGCTATAAATTGTGGAAATAATTTTAACATAGTCAAACATGTATTGTAACTGGACAGGTATGTTCTATACGGTTATCATATTGTAGATTCAAATTTCAAATTGCACAATACATTCAATATTTATGAATTGTAATTATTAATAAATATATGTATATACAAGCACGTACATGAATACCATACAAATGTGGATCAATACAATATAAAATTCATTATAAATTACTAATAGTAATGTTACAGTTTTAAATAAAATACATAAAATTTTAATATGCTTACAAATAGAATATAATAGACTCAATCATTAGTATTTATGAGACAATTACTGATCCTGTCATATTATTGATAATTTACTTTAAATTGAAAGTCATATTATATCTAAATGAATATTTGTATACGGTAAGTATATTTTATATATTTATTTTATAAATATATACACATGCATGTATGTACATACAAATAATGGCATATAAACACAGGATGTTTCATACAAAATAAAAAGGTAATAATATAATAAAATTGCTTCTTTCAGGTAATCAAAGGTAAATTATATTCAAAAACAAAAACAAAATTATTTTATTAGATATGTACCCTGCGTATACTAGATACAATTATAATTAACAACAAAATGAAATCATACATGTATTGGACTCGTATAAATTGTAACGTAATTTTTGAAAATAATTGAATTTGACTTAATTTATTTTACAATATAATATGTAAGCATTAGTATGCTTGCGCTTAATACTCTGTTTTTAGACGTTGTGAACTTTAATTTAATTGTGATTAAAGAATGTTTTTTTTTGTATTTTTTTATATTGATATTAATAATGGAAGCGAAATTGAAAAATTATTTATTTTTTTTTTTTTAATAAAAATACATTTGAAATAACAATAAAAAGCATAGAAAAATTGTCCTTCATTAAAAATTGAAAGATAGAAAAAATAAACGTTTTTAAAATGTAATTTAATTTGACAGATATATGATTACGTGATTTTACAAATTGTTTCATTTTTTTTTTTATTTTATTTTTTTTTTAAATTCTGATTTATCTAAAAATATTATTTTTATATTATTGGAAGGATTTTTGTTTTTTAATTTATTTTTTCCTCCCTTCCTCTCCTTTATTGTTTTTTTATTCGAAAGCTTACCAGTTCTTCCAGTTGGTATTAATTGTATTGATGATGATGATGTTTGTTGTGTTGTTTTTATTGTTGGTTCAATTGGTGGTAATGGTATTGGACCAACAGTTGTTGTTGTTATTAAATCACAACATTCACGTTCAGGAAATTCACTACATTTAATATAATCACATACAAGTATTATAATAAATATTGTACATAAATATAAATGTAATAATTTTTGATTTTTTATTTTATAACGTGTCATTTTTTATTTTTGTATGATCTGTAATATTAGATTTTTTTTTTTTAGTTATCGATCAATTAAAAAAAAAAATTAAAAAGGAAATCCTTAATTCCAGGTGTCAAAAAAAAAAAAATAAATAAAATAACTAAAACCAAAATGAAATCATATTAAAATTAGAAATAAAAAGAGAATACAAAATAGTAACGGAAATTCTATTAAAAATTCTAATAACGCTTAACATCACAATGTGTGTAAATGAATTATTTTATATTCATTTTTTGTTTTAAATTTTTATTTTTAAATAAAATTTCCACAACACATACATTGAATATCATAGAAAAAAATTTTTTTATATGTACTATATATGTAAATAAAAACAAATTTCAATTATAATTTTAAATTTCATATATTTCCTTTTTTTATATAAACAAGGATTATATTTTTATTATTTATGATATTCAAAAAATAATGTTCACACACTCACATAAACCCATTAATTGGCTGTATTTAATACCCAGGAAATTGTCACAAAAAACACTGTAACATATGATTTAGTAACGCGTGTTATTTTTGCTTTGTTTTATGTTATTTTATTTATTTATTTATTTATTATTTTTTTTTTTTTTGTTATTTTACACATCATATTACTTTTGCATAACAAATTATTTTAGTTAAATGATTTACACCCCCTTTATTTTATGTTTCTATATTAAACTGAACTAAAAATACAAAATATATTTTAAATTTTTAAAATACCGACAATGGGATGAAATATATTACATTCAAAATTTTGATGTAAAATTTTGCAGATTGTTTTCCCTTTTCTTTTTTTTCTTTTTTTTTTTTTTTTGTTAAAATAATTTTCCGTTTTTTCACGGAATTTTTGATTAATTGATAAAATAACTTGTGGATTTTTTTTTTTTTGTTTTGTTGGAGTGATTTTTAAAGTGGATCAAAATTTAAGTGATCTAAAAGTTATATTTTTTATTAAAATGAAAATACGAAACTATTGAGCGTACTATTAAATCTGTGTATGTTTTGAATATGAGTAAATTTCAATGAATAAAAGAAACTTGTAAATAAATGAAATAGTAAAGATGTATAGAAATTGGTGTTTATTTCATATATATGTATGTATATATAAAATATTTTTTATGTGCATAAAAAAAACACTTTGAAGTGTTAGGAAAGTAAAAAAAAAAAAAAAAAAATTTTAAAAAATATCCTTTTTATACATTTTATCGATATTTTTTGTTGTTTCAATTTTCTCTTAGTATTTTTTTTTTATTTTCATTTCCATTTTGTATATAAATTTATACACACATATAATTTAAAGCACGTACATTTTTCAATAGATACATATAGGCATGTAAATACCAGCACGTATATATTATTTAAAAAAACACAAAAATTCATTTTTCTTATCCTATTTATATGTCTGTTTACGTAAGCATTAAACATATGTAAGCAAAAAAAAAAAAAAGAAAAAAAATGTATAAGCAGGTGTATATTGTGTTACAAGGTAAAATGTTTGTTTATTTACAATGTAAACAAAAATTGCAATGTACATGAATGTAAAGTTCTTGTATACATTACGAAGAAGGTAAACGAAATGTAAGTCTAAATATATGGATGACACATTATAAAAGAGAATCACTTTTATATATATGTATGTGTATATGTAGAATTTAAGTACTTCAAATAACACATAAATACAAATTTTTAATGTTTTATAGATTTACACACATAGCCATGCACATATGTATATAATATGTAGAACGTGTGTAGTAGTTTTTAAAAACGATGAAGGCGTTGATTTGTTTACTTTTTTCGTCGTCAAGGAAAAAATTAAATAAAGACTACAAAAAGGAATAGACGACAAGAATGGTTAAAAAATTTTCTTTTACCTTCTTATGTGTGTGTACGTTATGTAAAGTTATTTGTATAGAACACAAAAAAAATTTTTTTTTTCAAGTTTTTACATTAAGTTATGTCCTTAGTTTGTTACATTATATGATGAATATTTTACACACAAATCCTTGTGTATGTGCATATAAAATGTAAATATGAAAAAAAAATTTACATACAAAGGGGAAAAAGGAAAATTCACATTTATTTTATTATTTCACCCTTTTCCTCTTTTGCTTTCTATTTAGTTTTTCTTTTATAAATTTTTATTTTTATTTTAATGCAATTTTTTCTTCTTATTCACGCATTTATGAAGGCACATGGTTTTCTTTTTTACATTCACTTTCTACATTTACATTTTTTTTCAAGTTTGTGTCGATCACAATAATGCACTAGCTTTTGTGTCTATTGAATTAAAAAAAAAAAAAAAAAAAATATTTTGCTGTTTCATTTTACCTCAAACATAGAACCTCATATAATGATTTTCTTTTCTCTATCGTTTTTTTATTTTGTACTTATCACTTCTCTTTACAGAATTTTCATGATTTTTTTATAAACATTTTGTTGTAATTTTGTTACGAGCAAAACAAATCAAATACATTTTCTTTTACATAAATATGTACGTATGGTAAATTTATAAAAAGTGAGTTAAAATTGTATATTAAAATATTCTAGTTTTTATATTGGCCAAATTTTTATGTAAATAAATTTCATATAGCAATGCACACATTTTGATTACTTAAAGTAAATATCAAAACAAGTAAATATTAAAAAAAATTAATTTGAATTAAATTTTAAATTCTTTATGCAAGTGGTATAAAAAATGTGGTATGAAAAATTTAAGTGGTCAAATATAACGTATACGTTAGGTAAAAACTATTTCAATATTTACATTTTTATAAAAAATATTTTATTAACAAAAATTTTAGAATTTTTGTTTTTTTTTTTTTTTTTTTTTTTCACTATTCTAAAATATAAATATACGAGCTAATATTCAAAATTCTAATAATATCAGTGACACACATAAAATTTTGAAATTTGGAATATTGCTGGTACTGCCAGTAACTACTTTGTTTCGAATTTCATAGATTATAAGATTTGATACAAAATACTACTTTTATGGTTTTGCAAAGTTTCAAATTTGATTTTTCAAATTTTGAGGCTTTATCAAAACAGATTCGAAAATAAAATTTATCAAAGCCATCAATTTGAAAGAAAATTTTGAATTAATACATTCATAATTTCGAAGATTTTTAGTATTAAAATTAGATGTGTGTCTTCAGTATAAAGCTAAATTCCATTCTCAAACTGTCGTATATTTTAAGAATTTTTTATTACATTTTAATTAAAATTGTAAAAATAATATTTGTAGAATCTCTGAAATTAAATGTGTATATGTATGCGGTCATTCATTTCAAGTCATAATTAAATTTTTGAAAATGACAATAATAATTTAAGTAAACAGAACGTTATATTTTGTAGCAAAATTTATCAAGAAAGGATAATAAATAATTTTATACATATGTACATATTTCATACTACATTTCGTACAAATTTAAAATTTTATTATTTTCTCCAAAAACAAAATAAATTCCCCATGCTAAATTTTTACCACGAAATTGTCATATAAAATAATCAAGTTAATTGAAATTTTAATACATAAATATCATTAAATTATTGTTTGTTTTTTAAAATGTAATAAATTTTATCCACGAAATAAATTTTTATTTTTTTGTTATTTTTTTTTTCTTATCTCTTATATCATTTTTCTTTTACTAATTTATTATTATGTAAAATATTTTTAACAAAGGTATGCTGTTTTATTTCGTGACGTACTTTCTAAATAATTTAATTAAATTCTCACTAACTTTTACAGAATTTTAGATACATATACAATTATTTTTACATTTCATATAATATTTCTTGATTACCTAACGGAGTATGTAGGATGATTTATGTAAGAAATTAAGACAAATGATGAAAATATTATAGAATACAAAAGAGTTTGATTTTATAATTTCGTCTGAAAAAATAAAGGAATCATCCTATAATATCTTTTTTTGTTTATGTTTTGTAGAAAATCTTGAAATTTGTGTCACAATAAATTTTTTTTTCTACTTTTATTATTATTATTATCATATTTTTGTTTTTCTTTTATTTTCTTGATTTTCCAAGTATTTTGACATTAAGTAAATTTTTGGCAATATGTACAAACGCTAATTGAATTTTTGTTTAAAATGAAATTTTATAATATTTTAATTATAACAATCAAGGGAATTATAATTTAAATATTTTAAATATTGTGAATCTGAGAAAGAGATACATTTTTGTTGTTGCCATTTTACACATATTTTCTTTTAATTTTTTATAAGCATTTATTTTGGCAAAAAACATTTTCCATGAAATTAAATTTAAAATTGAATTTTAACTGTTATTCTACGTTAAATAAATTAAAAAATTGTATTTAAATTTTTCATTTCATGTCTTTTCTTTTATTTATTTATTTGATTTTTATTTTTTATTATTTTCCTATGAAAATTTTGTCCCAAAAATCGGAAGATTTTTAATAAAAATGACGATATATGCATGTTTGTCAAATTATTTTATATAGCTATTTTTTAAGTATTTTATAATTAATTTAAAATTATTAAAGATAATTCTTTTATGATAAAATTAAACAAAACTTTTATATAAAACTTTGTACTACACATTGAATATCAGAGTACTTTGTGAGAGGTATACGTTTGTGCTTATCAACATGTAATGGTACTTTGTTTGATATTTGTTGGTTTTCTGCAGTATACATAGTTTTTCATTTCAAACAGATACTCACATGTGTTTGTAAACACTTTTCTTTCGTTTTTTTCCTTGTATTAAAGATAAAAGAATTGCATAATTTTTTAAACGTACTAAAAAGGATAGTAGTACATAAATAATTCAAAAACATACCACATTGTAGTGTAGTTAATGCAATGTTTATTAATCATGTTCATTTTCGAATTTCATTTTTTTTTTATTTTCATTTTTTTTCTTCATTACATTTTCAATAAGTTTTGGTTTCTTTCTACATAAATTTTTCTTCTCTTAATTTTTTATTTTTAATTTTTAATTTAATATACGAAAATGAAAAACCAATGAGAATGGTAATAATTTTCTGTTCAATAAAAAAATAAAAATTCTGTATTAACCATTTTCACTTTGAAAAAAATTGAAATACATATTCGATATCCAATTATTATTGAAAATAAATTAGATTTAACTATAAGACTTTGAAAAAATAAGTTGAAATCTCAAGGTCAACGTTTCAATAATTAGTTTCAATTATCAGTTCAAATGGAGTGGTTTTCGTAATTACAGGACGTGTTTTTAAGTAAGGCTTAGAGAAACTTTGTAGAATCGGTCTTGCTTCTTCAAATTATCATTTCAAAATTCAGTTCAAATCGAGTATATTTTGTTACTGAAGAGCAGTCAAAATATATTAAAAAACCAAGTAAAAAAACTTACTAGGCCAGTCTTGACCTTGAGAATTGGGATGGGTTGAGCTACGCTTAGAAAAAACTTTGTGGAGTCAGTTAGTTGTATTTCTTCAAGTTCAAGTTACCATTTCAATTTCCAGTTCAAACTTCAAAACGAGTTTTGTAAATGCAGTATGAACATTGAACAAGTATTGGGAATTGGGGTGGGGGTGGTTGAGCTTGAGTTAAGCTTAGAAAAATTTTGTAGGACAGTGTCAGTCTTATTTGTTCGTTGTAGTGGTTTGGTCATATTTTTAGCGAACGGGTGATTAGAAAAACTAAAGTAAATGTGATCGATTTGAAAATTGCCGTGATGATAAATTTTCGGTTTTTTCGTTTTTGTTTTAACTTAAAGTGGTGGAAATTTTAAAAATTTAAATTTATTGTGATTAAAGTGTGAAAAGTGATGACATTACAATCGATTAACAAAAATCTATAAAGAATAATAAAAATGGAAAAATAAATTAATATTAAAAAATATTTAAAAATTTTCCTCCTAAGTGACTGACTTTTAAAAATTAAAAAATTAGTGTGGTTGACAAGTGACAAAAATAGTGAAGTGAATTTTTCTAAGTGCAATAAAATATTAAATGAAAATAAAATATTAAATATTAAAATGTTAGTGAAAAGTGTAATTAAAAATAGTGAAGATTTTTTAAAGAATTAAATTTTGTGTAATCGAATCGTGAAAAATGATATCATCATTTCATCATCGCGACAGCCCAGTGTTGAGCCAGGAAAAAGTGCTCGTTTGGGAAGTAAGTAAAAGATTTATTATTTTTATTTTAGTTTTTTTTTTTTTTTGGTAATATTAGAATTTGATTAAAATAAAAATTTTTAAAAAGCAGAAAGTAAAACTTGACAATTTTGTGAAGCAGTATATACATAATTTTTAAGTATTTTATAATTAATTTAAAATTATTAAAGATAATTCTTTTATGATTAAATTAAATAAAAATTGTATATAGTACTTTGTGTTTTGAATTTTAAAAAATTTAAAACGTTCATATTAACGTTAACATTTAATAGTTTAAATTAATTTAGAAATATGTTTCTGTATACGCATGTACACATGTGGATCGTTTTAATATCATAAAAATATTATTTCGCTTTGGAATACACAATACATACATAATTATTGCACACAACATTACGAAAAATAAACTTTATCTTCTACGTTCGAAAAAAAAAAAATTAAAATTCCGTTGCATATTTTTTTTCCCCCGGAAACTTGGTTTCCGAAAACTTTTAACATACACAGGAAATTTTTATCCCACAAATTTTTGTATATCAGTTTCTAATACACACATACATATATGCATTGTGTGTGTTATTCAATATCCTATTTAAAAAAAAAGTAAAACGAATACAGGGAACAAAATGAGGAAACCAATATCCTTTTCCATGGTGTACATACATGACTGTATATTTAATTTTTTAAAAGATCAAAACAAAAAAGCATACATGTATATATACACTGATATTAATAATAAAATTCAGTAGATACAAAGTTATATACTTGGTTTTGTGCAATATGAACGCAAAGTGATATGATATTTTGTAATATTATAAAAATCGTCTTTTATGATATAATTCAAGAAATTGTAATGCATTAGAATGCAATGCATTTTGAATAATTTAATTGAAACTGAAAAGTTTTCTTTTCCCTTCTTATTTTTCTTTTTGTAGTGAAAATTATAAAACATACATAGTTACACTGTTTCCTCACTGAAAAATACAAAAAATTATTTAAAATAATTTTTAATCAAATCAAACAAATTTTTTTCAGTCGAATTTTCAAAAATAAAATAATAAATAATGAACACTTAAATTCTATATATATACTTGAAATACAATGTTTATCGTAATTTTGTTTTAGAAAAAGAATCAAATTTTGTAACAATGGGTATTGAGATTTTTAGAATTTTTTCTTTTAAGATTTGAAAATGAAAGAACATCATCTGTTCATTTAAATATTTTATTTTACAAATTTTTTTATTATTATTCTTCTTTTAAAATGACCACAAATTACTAAAACAAAATTTCAATTTTGTATTGTTTTGCATGTGATGCATTCATTTATACGCGTTATAAAATCAATTATTTTATTACTGAAATTTGTAATTTATATTAAAAATGTTTAGGGAAGCAGAGGTGAGAGGTAAACCATAAGAAAAGAAATCATTAAACAAAATGCACAACTTTTAATGGATAAAGTTCTTAAAATGAGTTTGACTATAAAGTATTTACATATGTCTACAGGAACATAAATTTATACACAAAAAAAAGAGATGATATCCTGTATCCTTAAGTTATACCTTAATATTTTATGATATAAAAAAAAAATTTATGGTTAATCGTAAAATATTTCAAACAACAAAAGAAAAAGGAAAAAAAAAATGAAATAAAATTTTAATCCTGTACACAATGCATATACAACGCTTTATTTCTCAGAATATATTTTTGAAAGGATGTTTACAAATGTTGTTTTTGGTAAGCATATATACACAAAAAAATTAACAATAAAAACTCCAAAAAACATACTTTAATACAAATTAATTCATTTCGAAAATTTTAATCAGTTAGTTAATTATGTACTTTATACATAGATCCTTTTTTACATCAATTGTGTTTGTGTAGCTTATCCCCCTTTAACATAGGGATTATTACATGACAAACAAATTCGTATTTTTTTCGTATTGTTTATTCAAATACACATACAAAAATTCATAAAATGAGAATTTTATACTTTTAATTATACACATATTGTGTTTTAATTTTTTATACATTTTGAGTTCTTTCGAAAATTCAAAAAAAAATTTTTTTATTCTTCAAATACCTGTGTTAATTTTGTTGCTTAAAAAAATGATGTTTTTGACATGTTCAGAAGTATTGTAATTTACTTTTGAATTATATTTGCCTGTATTTTAAATGGATGTTTCTTTGCATTCTTTTGAATTCAATTTGAATAAATTCATTTTTTATAAAATTAAAAAATTTGATTACCAATTTTCTAGATTTGAAAATAATAACAATCATTAAAGAATAATATAAACGATAATATGGCAATAACATAAAAATATTTTTGCTTTATAATGACTACATTTAAAAGAATGGAATACAAGTACAGGTCATGTAAAATACTTGAATAAAAATTATTTTGTGCTATTGATCGTGTTTTTAAAAATTTTTCTTACGACATTGAATAACCACAGATACAATAAATAGAAGTTCGTACAGACTTCAAAATTTTGGATTTTATTTTTTAATTATTCTAAATCGTATTTATAGTCAAATTCAAATCAATTTAAATGAATTAAATATAAAAATAAAACGTAGACACGAGTATAATGTCTACATGACATTTCGTTAATAATTTTATCAATTTTCTAAATTTTCTTCTTTACTACGATAAATTCATGTATGTACATACATATGAAGAAAATAAATTTAATTTCAAAGTTGAAATATTTTATATACCCATACATAGTAATTCAATTACATACAATGTGTAAATTATTCTTATCATCTATCAACCTAAATTTATAAGATCAAATAATAATAAAATTTAAATTTTCCCAACCTACATTTTCTAAGAGTTCATGCATGTGTATTTGCATAAATTTTGTTTTTTGTTTTCTTTTTTTTTTAATCTATAATTTATGAGATAGAAATGCTTAAAAAAGAAAATCTGTAAGTATCTCATTAAAATGGATATAGGATATAAAAAGCCACGAATTCTATATGCATCACAAACTAATATCAAAATATATTATATTGTAATAACAACATTATATGTACATATACACCATATGTATTATACACCACATAAGAGGTGTATAACGTGTAAATAAAATTGGGATAAGTGTAGTGAATAAGTAATTATATTGGCGTTTCAATAGAATTTTGATTATGATTTTTAACTAGAATATTCCACTTAAATAAATACGCATTAGATAATTATAATATTAAAAAAAAAAAAAAATTACATAAATGAAATAAATAAAATTTAATTAAAAAAAAAATCATAAAAATCAAAATTTTGTATACCCACATGTCATGCAATATCAATATTAATATGTGGTAATAAAATGTATATTAACTGCAATTTAATAAATCGCTCAATATTTTGGTTTTCTCGGTTTTTAGTTTTACACACAAAATTTTTTATCACCAGCAATTATGTGAAATATTAAAATCAAGGTAAAGCATACATAGCAAATGGTGATTTTCAAAACGTTTAAATGCCATCTTGATACATAGTTAAAATTCTCCAAAAAAAAAAACGTTAATATTCAAAATGGTTGAATTATTTAAACATATATGACTTTATATGAATTGTGATACAGTGTATCAGTGGCTTGATACAACTTTTGTATCAAAGTCGTAATATCACAATGAACTTTTAAACATTTTAAAACTCATCCACAGCTTTTAAAATATGTATAAATGTACTAAATCGATAGAAAAATTTTTTGTTTTTTAAAATGTTTTTATTTAACTACATCTCGTATGAAAATTTTATTTATTCTGATATTAAAATTCACGATTATGCAAAAATACAATTAATTTACAATACACAAGCATAATAATTTCATTTTACTTGATATTTTTTTATCAATAATTTCATAATGAATGTATTATTAATTAAACAAAAAAAAAAAAAAAATTAATTTAATTTTTTTTCATTTTAATTAGCATCGATATATATCAATAAATTAAAATTTTTTTTCGCTTTTTTTTTTTTATACGAGTATTTAAGGTAATTTGCACATGAACACTAATTAAGTAATTGATACAACAAAGCTTACGTGATAATGAGAAAGAAAAAAGAAACTATAAATTCAAATAGTAAATAAATATAAATTAAAGTTCTTTCTCTCAAAATTGTCATATAAATATTTTTATGAGGCATTAAAACATCCATTTAAAATGTAGATGACTATACTTTAAAAATACTGAGTAAATTATTTCTATTCTTAAATAATTTATCTCGAAAATTTTTTCCTATAAATTGAATTAAAGTAAAAAACAGGGCTTTTATTACATAATTCATAATCATAAATTTTCCTTCTTCTACACAGATTCTACATTCATATGTTCTATATGAAATCTTGGCCTCCTGAATCTATACACTACAACAATGTATAATATCAATTGAATTATATTAGAATGTACACGTTTACATGTTTATGTATAACAAATGCTAATATAATTTATTAATTATTGTTATTCAAAATAAATGTTGTTTTAACTTAATTTAACATAATTAACTGAATACATAGAAATGTATGTACACATTGTAAGCACATCATGTTAATGTATTCTAGGTGTAATATATCATAAATGATTTAATTTTTTGAATTTTAATTCAAAACAGAAATTGAATTTCGAATTATTATCATATTAAATAGAATTGAAAACACGTCACATTTCATTTTTTTTTTTTTTTTTTTTTTTTTTTGCTAAATTAGAATGAACGAATTTTCAACAGAATGTACATACATACGTACTATATTTGTACATATATAAGGTACTTAATGCATTTTACATGTTAACGATAATAATTTTAAATTGTTTTCGATATCCTTTCTTTTTCGTGAAATTCTCACCGCATTTGTTCTTCGATATATAATTCCATTTGTGTGTATATAAGAATTTTTATTATGTAAAATAGCGATATAAAACTCTTTTACCTTTATTTCATCTCACGATTTTATTTACTTTATTTTTTATTCAGATTCATTCATATACGTATGTATATACATATACTTATGTATCAAACTCAAATAAATATTACCTCAAATTCGCGATACAGAAAACAAGAAAAAATACAACAACAAAAGTATATATATATATATATATATATATATATATATATATTTTTTTTTTTTTTTTTTTGAAAAAAATGTGGCATAAAATCCTTCTTTATGTGCTTCGTCTCTTTACTGTATTCCTTTTTTATTTCATTTTATTTTATTTTAATTTTTTTTTTTTGCTTGAACAAAACAAAATAAAAGCATGTACATAAAAACGGATAAAATACTTATTATTTAATTTTATCACTTTTCAAATTTGTATCGTATTTTATATGTATTTGTTATTTATTTAATACGAAATGAGATGTGATATAGCGTGAAATTCGCACACGAAAAAAGCAAACAAAATAAAATGAAATAAAATGAAAAAAAAAAGGAAAAACATTTTCGTCTGTGTACATATATTTCGGTATATTTGGTTATGTAAGAGAATACGAGTAAATGTACATTGATACAGTGTTTAAAACACAACATAATTTTTTTTTTTTTTGTGTTATTTTGTTTTTGTCTCTTTGTTTATATCCATTAAAATTATAATCCTGTGAAAATTTTATTTACTGTCGTTTTTTTTTTGTTATTATTTTTCTCGCTATTTACGTTAAAATTTTCCAGTGATTCATTTTTGTGTTTTTTTATTTTATTATTAGACACATTTTAAATTGTTGTGATATTTTTATTTTCTGTTAAATTTTCGTTATTTGTAAATTTCTGAGAATTTACGTGTGAAGATAGGTATATAAATTTTTTTCATTTTTTTTTTTTTTGCTTTTGTTTTTAAATTAATTTCATTATTAAATTAATAAAAGATGCATGAAAGTATGCGATTGTATTTGCGTAAGAGTTTACGTTACAAATACAAAAATGATTATTATTTTAATATCTTGTTTACTTTGTCATCCACAAGAATAAAATAAATTTTTATGTTTTTTCTTTTTCTTGTCACTCATTAAACATGAAATTTATTAGCATTTTTGAAATTCACTATTTCACGCACACAAAAATTTACGATATATCTGAATTATCTTCACTATCATCATCAAAAATAATAGCAAATAAACAATAAAACAAAAAAAGAACAAACCGTTTTTTCATGATGTTAGATATTGAAAAAAAAAAACACAAAAATGTTACAAAGTAGACAACGAATAAAAAAAGGACACTAATCACAACACAATACATCGCATGTAAAAACCATAAAATCGTTAATCTATAGGTATGCCCTATCACCTTATCAAAAACAATATCCGACACATAGATACATGAAAACAAAAAAAGTAATAAAAGTTACATTGTGGTGTTTATATCCTTCCGTTTATCACACACAGACGTAGAAGCATATTTTGAGGAAAAAACAAAATAATAATCGATTAGGATAGCGTTTTTTTTTTTTTTTTTTGGATTTGCCTTCAATTAAAAGTCTGCATAGGTTTAGTTGATTTGTTTGGTCTAGTAGTCCGGTTAGTGGTATTTAGTTTTGTGGATCCTTTCACAAAAAAAAAGAAGAAAAAATTCTGATAATCTTTTTTAATTACCATTACCAAAACTAATAAATCTGTAATTGTCTCATGCATGATTAAAGGAATTTTTTTTCTTTATGCTTTTGATTGTATGTAGAGTGATTAGGCTTTTTAACGACAGTAAACCAAAAATAAAACAAACATGAGGAAATTTCATTTTTTTTTCCCCATATATCTACAATTATAAGAGATTATGGTCACGGAATTGTTTAACCATTTAATTATGCCACAAAAATGACCGGAAAACCAGAATAAAAGCACAATAGTAAAAACATACATGTACTAAAATGATCATGATTACAATTTTAAATGGTTTTGTTTGTAGATATACAGTCGTTTTTTTTTTTTAAAAACACTATAACTTGATTGGCTCATAAAATGCCCAAAAGACAAAATAATGAAAAACTTAAACAAATAAAATAAAGCAATAAAAAATGTACAAGAAAAATTAAAATAAAAAAGAAATACATGAATATTGTTTTTTTTTTATTGTTGTTGTGTACATCATACACTACAACATAATTGAAAAATTAGAACACGCGAAAATTATGAATGCTTGTAGCTTGTTTCTAAAGAAACAGAAAAGAAATTTTTCATGCTTCAGTTTTTTTTTTGTTTTTTGTACCAAATTAAATTGCTGTTAAAAAAAAACAAAAATTGAAATAACATGAGACGAAAATGTTTCTAAAGGAAAATGAAGTCTAGAATTAGTTCTAGGGAAGAGAGGGATGTCTGTAATTGTTTTTCTTTTTTTTTTCCTTGTCTTAGCTCTTTAATTATTTTTTTTTTTTTTAAAAAACGAGAAAATAAAAATTTTATGTATGTGCTCTTTGCTCTGCTCTTCTGTTTGTTTATTTATTTATTCATTTATTTATGCTTTTAACACTATGACTTTATTTTGTTTTTGTTTTTTTTTTTTTCTACTTTTATTATTATTTATTTTATTTTTTTGTTTTGTTTTCTTATCACTATTTTTTAGTGCAAAGAAAAAAAAAAAAAAAGCAATTGCAATCATATCATCGTTGTGGGTGCATCATTAGTTTTCTAGGGCAGTCACTTAAAGTGTTGTTGTCATCATCGTTGTTATGAGTAGAAAATTATGTGATGTACATACAGAATATGAAGGTATTATTATCTTTTTATATTTATTTTTTTTGTATACACACATGTACAAAAAGTACATAAAAAAACAAACGAAAAATACGAAATAAAGAAAACAAGAAAAAATAAGAATGAGAAAACAAAATGTAATTTTAAATTGTAGTTTCGTAGCGATGTAATGAATTTTACTTGTACATACGTACATATGTAGCATTAATAAAAAATATATAATTTTTGATGAATGGAAAACTTTATAGAAAAATACAAAAAGGAAAAACTAAAAACTGAAAGAAAATAATTTTCCAAAAAAATAAAAAATTTATTATTTGAAAATTGAAAACTTCCAAATTAAATTAAAATAAATTTTATCATAGTAAATAAAAAATTTATTAATGGTAAGGATTTTTTATTATTTTCCATTTTATTTACATTAATTACTATCCCATTTTATAGACACAAATAAATAATATTATTTCCGTTCTAATTATTTAAATAAATTGATGAGAGAATTTATATAGATATTTTTAATATTTATTTTGTGTTAAAAACACAAACGCACACACATATTCTTTAATAACACTTTTCGATTAATTTTTCAATTAATTTTTGTTAATTTTTCTTTTATTAAATTTCTTGGATTAATAAAATTTTTAATCAAAAAAAAAATAAAAGTTTTTTTTTCTCATTTATTACACAATCAAAAACAATTTCAATACGTTTTTCATTAAGAAAAATATTAAAATTTAGATAAAAACACGCATTAACGCATTGTATACACGACGTATCATGACGGAAGTCCTTTTATAACTGAAGAATCGAACGGTAAAGTAAAAAAAAATGTTCCTTTTTTTAAAAAAATCAAATATATGAAAAAACAACAACAACAACAAAAGGAATTAAATAACAACAACACCAACAATAACAAAAAATTATACAACGTTTTCGTTATCGGTAAAACTTTTCGTTTTTATGTACATTTACAAATATTTAATACCGAATATACTTTGTATTGTATAATTGAAAAGGGGTGGTTGGTTGGATTTCGGACATATTATACCTTAAAAATGATTTTCTAACGATGAAAATTATTACTTCTATAGTTCATGTTGTGTGTAAAATAAAATATTTAAAAATACAAAAGCAACAACAACAAAATATTGTAATGAGAAAATATGTTGAAATTGAAACGAACAATTTATTGTATTCCAATATACATTCGTTTTATCTTTTTCTAATATCCTTTTGAATTGCATTTGTATGATAATACTGTATTGTACAAAATATATTAAAATACTCTTCTTTGTTGGATTTATGTAGTAAGACTTCTAAAATTTAGTTGTATGGAAATAAGTATGATTTCCAGGGAAAATTTACAGTCAAACATTTTTCCATTTTAAGATAATATATTTAAACAAACCTTGTTCGATTCGACGCTAAAATCATACAAAACGATTAAAACGAAACAAAATTCATTCGTTTTCCAATTTAAGAAAATTTTTATTTGTATAAAAATCAATTGGAATACTGGAAGTTTTGCATAAAGGAAATTTACGAATGTAGATACATTTCAATTTCATATATGTATACGAATACATACTTTTATTTAAATTAATTGCATCATAATTGTTTAGTTAACATTTGAAGTTCGACAATGGAAATTACATATAGTATGTACATCACATTTTATTTTCTGTTTTTTCTTGTTACTTCGATTTTTTCTTCTGTAGTAGAAATTTGTCTGTTCTATCAAAAAGGGAAATTATTGTTGTTTTTTGATGTAAAGAACGAGTAAAGCACTTGATTAAATTTTCCATTTACAAAAAATCGAGAAATAGCCATTGTTATTCGAATCACAAGAAGACCAAAAAATTCATTCAAACATTCAGGCTTAAAAGCATTAAAGTTTACGAGATCAGGGAAAGAGACTCGTATTTCAGCATACGAAAAAACAGGAAATTCAAAAGTAACCAAAAATATAATTTTTTTTTTCAAGGTCTTTATTTTTGCAACATATTTTTTTTAATTTAATTAAAATGTTTTGAATACTGTTTTAAACTTTTATATAAAAAAGAATCTCTTTTTAAATTCTATAAGAAATAATTTTACATTTGCAAATAAAAATAAAAATTCAAAGAAAAAAATTAAAAAAAAAAACAAGAGTAAAATAGAAATTAAAAATGAAATTTCACGTAAAAAGTTTTATTACTTTTGATATTTTCAAAACTTAAATTTAAACTCGAAAATTTTATAATTTTTATTTTAATTTGTTTGTTTTTTTTTTTCGTTTTTGCTGTTATAATTTTCATTTTACTATTTATTTTTCATCTCGTTCATTTTTGACCCTTTGATATATGTATGTCTGTTCAATCCAAAAGAAAAAAAGAGAAAAGGAAAAACTTTTTTTTTTCATTTTACTGGAAAAATTTAAACTTTCTGTACCTTACAGTTTTCATAAAATGTTATAAAAATTTCTTTTAATTACAAGTAATACGCAGTATATAGTGTATAGTTGAATATAGTAATAGAATCAAAGACGATATACAAACATGCACATGTACATAGTATAAAATAAATTAACATCAAAAAGGAAAGTTTTTCTTTATTTATTTATTTTATTTTATTTTTTTTTTGTAAAACTGTCTCAAACAAAACAAATAAACAATTTAAAAAAAAGAAAGAAAAACTGGTATGTACGCAACAGTACCAATAAAGAAGTTTCATAATTATCATCATCATAAGTATAGCCATTAGGTAACTTTTTCTTAAGGGTTTCTTTTATTTAGTTTTTCTTTTTTTATTATTTTGATTTTTCCAAAGGTAAATTTTAATAATTACAATTTCTTCTGTGTGTTAAAACTCTTCTTATAATTGTGAACCGAACAGAAAAAAAATACACAAAAAAGCTTTAACGCGTTTTCATCTGTAGTTTTTTTTTTTTAAATCCACGTGTACTTTAAAACGCGAAAATCGAAAATTTTACCACCCATTTTGCCTCTCTTAGAAACAAAAACAAAACACATATTTTTGAATGCTACCCAAGATAATGGAAGATAAATACATATTTGAGCAGTTTATTTTGAAAGTGATGCAAGTCCATGACTTAAAATTCTGAGACAGGAAAAGATAATCTTTAACCGCTATAAGATCCGTAATTTTTAGACTTTTAATACAAAATCTCTTCGGATATCAAAGGATAATGTAAAAATCTTGTTTTTGGAAATTTTCAACTTGTCCCACTTTCAAACGGCTTATTTGAAAAAATGAAAAATAAATGATAAAAATGATTCTTAACAAATAAATAAAAAGTGAAGAATATATTAAAAAATTACATGAAAAGTTTTCTTCCACACTTAGTCATTTTTATTGGGCCTTTTCCTTTTGTAATAAGAAAAGAAAAAGACATGCATAGAACAAGTATTCATTCTATCGTCTTTATATATTAGTTAATATGCTCACATTATAGCTTCTATGAATTTCAACTTTTCTTTTCTTTAAAATATTTCCATCGTTAACACGTGTACGTAGTGAATATGTTCTGTATACATGCACACTAGAGTAAAGGTATGTATATGATACAGTGTGTACATTACATGATTTTAAATCAACTTTAACTCTTTTATATTGAGTTGTAAGAAAAAAGTTGAAAAAAAAAAATCTAAAAAGTAAGCATGTAATTACATGAAATGTAATTTTGTGTAGAAAAAAACTTTTTTTATGCGTTACGTATATGTGTATACGTACGTATGATACATAAAAGGAAAAACGTATGTATGTGAATCGAAATCTTTCTTGGTATATGCGTGATATCATGATCATTAACATTTACTTTGGTTCATGTCTTTGATGATGATAATTATGATGATAACAATAATAAAAGTGTTGAAAATATAAAATATACTTATATAATAAAAATACATTATATACAATTTAATATACGCGATAATATTACGTATACAAACGTATGACAACATGTAATCTAAACACCTGACCTAGTAATTTTTGTTCTTAAAATCACGTATACGTTTGTTATTTTAAGTACACGTAATAGGACAACATCGTAATCATCATCATCATCATCATAGTCGTATCAAAAGTTTGCTTTTGGTGGTAAACAGATGTGATAATATACTTCATGTACATACATATTTACAGATATTTTGTGTATATGTTGTTATCATCATTTCTTCATCAATATTAGAAAGACAAGACAACTATACTTATATATCATAGCGAAATATGTATATATACAGTATAGAAGAAAACTTACCAATTTTATTTTAACTTTTAAGTAATTAGAATTTTAGATAAAATTATATCAACGCTTGTGTTAATTTCAAGTAGAATGTATACGTACATAAAAGGATAAAATAAAACATAAAAAAACTTATTTAAACGTGTGTATGTATGATAGGTAGTTAATTTGTAGTTAAATTCATACAATTTGACTTTGAAATAACGATGATGATGATGATGTCGATGAAAATCATAGCAACCACATAATTTTGTGTTTCTCATGTTGAGTATCTACATATAGTTTTAACTTTCTTTGATTTGTTCTTTTTGTATAGGATTCCAAGTATCTCTCGTAACACAAAAAAAAAAATTGTGGTCGACAAGAACAAAAAACGGAAAATGGAAAAAACAAAAAAAGGATTTATTAAAATTTTTGTTTTTTTTTTTTTAATTTTTGGGAAACGTGTATAGTTTGATAATTAAGAAAAATAATTAATTTGAACTTTTTTCTTTTATTAATGGAAGTAAATGGAAAATATTTGAAAATATTATTGATTCATATATATTTAAAAGAAAATTTTGCAATTACAAAATTAAAGGGAAATCAAAATAAATCTTTGTAGTTTTTCATTCAAAAATTTATTATCTAATTATATCCTAATTGATTTTTTAGAACTTACTAAATTTCAAACCAATTAATATATGTATATTTTCTTGAACAATTTCAAAATCATTAAAATTTGCAGTGAGAGACCATCATCATCATAATTTATGGAAATATTCTGGAGATCATAATATTTAAGTGAAAATGTCAACTTTATTAAAAAAATTGTCATTCAAACAAAAACTGAGTTAATTAAAAAAAAAAAAAAAAAATTGTTAGCTTTTCTAATTTTGCATATTTTTTCTCCTTCTTCTTCTCTATCATCACATATAACACAACACATTCTCATTTACATTTCATAGAGAAAGATAATAAATTTAATTACCATTTTTTTAACAATATGTCATCTTTTATGTACGTACTTTGTATATGCATGTTAGGTTGACAGTTGGTGATGATGATGACAATAAGAGAAAGATGTGTATACATTCATATATAAATTCAAAAGTTCCTAATCAATTGTGTATGCATATATGCAAAAAATAATAAAATAAAAAAATAAACAGAATTACAGCACATAACATAACGTAGAAAAATGTAAATGGAGGAAAATTTTGTATCCTTCAAAAGCAAAAGTAAAAAGGGAATCTTTAAAAGTCGACGACATCCTCAAAAAAAAAACTGTTTTAGACATTTATATTGCTTGAAAATGAGAAATGTAAACACAACAGAAAATACATGAATATACTTGTAAACTGGCAGGTAGGCGTTATATGAGGCCCCACTATACAGTATACATATTACAAAACCACTTTACGTTATTTGCATAAAAATTCATAGAAATATGTAATATGATTTTCTCTATTTGAGTGTAAGGACCAAGGAAGTAATATTCTTTGTTGTGTTTTGGTTTTTTTTTTTTTTTTTGTTTCTGAGAACGTATCACATTTAAGTTTGAAATAATTCATGAAGTTTTTGTATTTTATTTGTTCCTCATTTGTTTACTTTTTTGTAAATTGTAATTTACCTTTATGCTGGAATACGTGTGTATATTTCATTATTCTCAACAATTTTTGGATTTTTATTTTCATATCATCATTCATTGTCGTCTAGTAGATTGTGCAACACAAATATAAACATTAGAATTATATGTACACGTGTATATAGGAAAGGCAGGTTGTCTACTTAGTAGTACTAGTAGTACTGAACATAAGTGGTTCTTAATCATATTCCCTATTATTATTTTTTTTTTAAATAACAAACTTTACGTATGCGAATAATTCTTGAGACAACCAGACACTAAGGATTAAGCATGCCATTGAACGTTAAAAAAAAAACAAAAAAAAATTCATAAAGTATGACGGTTGATAGAGGAGAAATTTTATTAAAGGAAGGAGTGTATAGATAGATAACTCATGAGTGAATGTAATAATTATCAAAATCCTGCATTAATTATTGAATTACTCAAATTATTGTCGTATCTTTTAATTGTGGAAAATTACCTTATCGAATGCTTGAATACATATTTAAAATTAACCTATTGTTAATTAATTAACTAATTAATTTAATTATATGATTATATCGTTAATTTTCTATACAGTAATCATCATTTTGATAACACAGTTATTCTCTTCTCAAAATAAATTTTCATTTCTATAAATTTCTTTTCATTCCATAAATCCAGTAACTTTCACTTTCAAACTGAATCCTTACTTTTTCTTTACAGTACACAAATGTAAAGTAACCTACTTTATATATCCAAAAATTCAAACAAAAAAAAAAAAACAAAACATAATCCACGAAAGGTTAACTACTAATCATTTTCATTGGGTCATTAATTAAGTAGGATTTCATAAAATGAAATGCTTTTTTTCCAATTTAATTTTTCTCGGTTTAATGTTTTTTCTTAATTTTATTTTAAAGGTGAATAATACTGTTAATAATTTTTCGTGTGTATATACAAACATCGGTAGCTATAAAGCTAAAATGTCTTTTTTTTTTATTTTTAATTTTTTCGTGTAAAAGAATACGTTTTTTGTTAATTTTTCTGTAAAAGAAAAAGATTAAAAAACAAGAAAACAAAATGAGAAAGATGCACAATTGAAAGAGAACCACATAAGTCCGAAAAAAATTATCAATCCGCAAAAGAAAAAAATTCATGAATTTTTCTCTTATCTTCAAATTTTTTGTTTATTGAAATTTTCCCATTTTCTTCAAAAAACAAAAATGCAATTAATTAGATTTTAGGTGTTATTACCGTAGATTTGTAGTCCTCAACCAGTAACAAACCTCAATAACAGTAAGAGTGAATACAAAATCGTATTAATTAAAATTTGCTCTTAAATGTAATCATTACTAAAAAAATGTTTAATTATGTCGTTAAATTTCGCTGCAAAATTCGTTCTTCGACGGGAAAACCATTATTTTAGATTTTTTAAGTATTTTATTTGAATAAAAGAAAAAATAAATAAATGAGAATAATTTTAAATTGAGCATAATTTGTCACAGTCTACTTTAATTTTAAAAAAGAAAAAGATTCTTTTACAAATAAATAAAGAAAATTGATTGGTAATAAAAAAAATATACAAAGCTAACCAAAAACAGAACAAAATATAACAAAACACAAATACGAGTACACGAACGATATAAATAATTTTGTTCTTTTAATAAAATGATCAATTATAATACAAACGTAAGAAATGCTACATGCATGTATGAATGTATTTACATTAAATGGGCATTACGTTTTTATATTTACAGAATTCACCAGGACATAAGAAATTAAAAAAGGGATATATGATAGAAATAAATCTTCTGCTGTTCTACATATTTTGCCTAAGGTAAGGAAATATTATACTTTATTTACTTATATTTATTTATAAGTTTTTTTTTTCGTTTTTGTTTTACTTTTTCTTTCTCACTTTATTTATTATACGTATATATGATGCATATACTTATGTACATATATAAATGATAAAAATGATAAATGTTATGTGTATGTAAATTATGCATGTGAACAAAGAACACAGAAGATTTTCCATGAATGCTGTTGGTTTTCTAATAACAGAAATAGTACCAAAAAAAAAGCTTATTTTTCGCCCCTTTTAAGGTTCTCATGAATATAATTCAATAGTGGTCCAAAATATAACCTATAGTGATACTTTAAAGTAAGCAAAATTTCAACTCTTAAACATTGTTCTTATTTTTGAAATATGACGAGTCGCATCTATTAGTTCACCTGTTCAGGGCAAGATGAATTCAGGCAAATAAAATTTTGAATCACTCTTTAAGACTGAGAAATGAATAAGCAAAATATTTTTTCAATAAACACCTAACCCTACGTGATATTCATGTACATAGTAACACATTGTCCTTTTTATTTTTATATTAGAAAAAAAAAGAAGATAAACAAAAAAAAACATAAACGTAACGCATGTGTGTATGTGTAATACTTATTATATTTTTATCAAATTTCATAACAATAAATATCCTCAAGAGATATTGACCTTTTGATATTATAATATACTACAGTAAAATACACATATGTGAAGGAATATTAACACGTTATAATGTACTTCTAAATTATGATATCCTTTTATACATATTATGTATATCTACCTATAATACATAAATGGATTCTGTATGAAATTGTACATGAAGAAAAAAAAGGTCATAAATTTACGTATAAAAAATATAAGTGAACAAAAACAAAAATACGTAGAAAATTTACCTTCAATTTCTATGATATGATCCTTATTTTTTCATAATTTTATTTTTATTTTATTTCATTTTCTTTGTTTTTCTTTTTCATTTGTTTTTTATTGTATACGTAAGTGCTTGTTTACATTTAAACAGAATTTTACCTTTTCGTTTGACAATAAAATTTTTTAAGATATATTGATTCTATATAACATATTACATTTTAATTTTTATTTCTGATTTTGAGATTTTCTTATCATTCACATAAATACGATAAAAAATTTCATATACGTGGTGTTACAGAATAATGGACAATATTATAATTCAGACTATTTCTAGCAAAAACTTTTTACAGGCCTTCATCTTAAAATTCACCTGTTCTGAGATATAAAGAATTAATAATTTTCGAATACTTAAGATACGTATGTATGTAAATGCTTTACATCAGCTTTAATATACGGTTAATACAAATTAAATACATTGAGCGGTTCAAAAATCATGATTCAGTTTTGTATCAGCATATCCGAAAATTTTCAATCCCTTATATCTTAGAATGAATAAATTCAGGAAAAAGGGATCTAAAAGAATTTTTTGCTATAAACAGTTTAAACTGTACGAAAAATAAATTTTGCATCTTAACTCTGAGACATCCTCTCTATTATGTATGCCTGTTCTATATATGTACATATATGTATGTATGTATTTTTAAGAATTCACTGTATGTAATGTGATAATGTGCACAAAAACAAAATCTATCAGATGAAAATAAAAATATATTTTTTCTTACTTTGTAAATACATTTACTGATATATTGAAGAAGGAAAAAACAAAAAATTCAGATCAAGGATATAAAACAGAATTATGAACAAAAGAAAAAAACATTTTTTTTGTTTTGTTCACTTATTTTTTTTAATGATTGCTTGGACTTTCGTTTTCCATTTCTAAGAAATCTTTAAAAACATAATACACGTGGATTATATAAGCATACGAAGATATAATGATAAACAGATATTCATTTAATCCTATTTGCAAAACAATAAAAAAAAATTTTTTATCTTTTCGATGAAAGTTAACACAGCAAAAGGATCTAATAATAAATATATTTACATTAAAAATCATCAGAATCTTTTTTTTTTTTCGTTTTGATGTCATGAATAACAAATACATGGAAAAATAAAAACAAAATTAAATGAAATCATTTATTATATTTTCGATTTTTATGTTTATTGCTTTTGTTGTTTGTTTTTTCGTTGCTTGTTGTGCAAAATTAAAAAATATCGTAGGTAGAATATAACACAGGTGAATATATTTCAATTTAATCAAAAATAAAATAAAATCCTGATAAGTTCAAAAGTTAAATATGTGAGCCATGAAAAACATTAATTTTCTGTTAGATATAAAATTTTTTTTTTTTTTGATCAACATTTATTTATGTACATAAAATTTAATTCGACACTTTTCAAACAACTCAAACTTCATCATACATAATATTTCTATTTAAAAAAAATTTTTTTTTGCTAAATTATTGTTTAGCTGTGAAAGTAGAAAAAAAAATTGGCATCGAATAAAAGCTGATATATAAAGGAAAAAAGGATATAAAAAAACCTCTTTTGAAATAAAGAAAGAATTACAAATTATGTATGAATTTTGTTGATTGATGAAAAACGTTTTCAATAAATCAAAAAGAATTAGAACACGTACATGCATACAAATGCGCATATGTATATGTAATGTGCATTTGTATTAACAACAATGACAATAAAAAGTAGTAGTTAGAAGATTACTTTTTTCTTTTTCCTTTTTCTACATATTTTTAAAGTAAACATAGAAGAGATTTATTGCATATACATACTTCTAAGTTGTTTTATTTCTCTTTTCATTTTGCAGAAAATATTGCAATTTTGTATTTTTGTACTTAAGTGTATAAGTATACAAATTTTTATTTGAAAACTTCTTTAGTTTTTTTGTTACAATTTGTCATTGCGAATTTTCTTGTATAAATCGCGAATTTTTCATATACAAAGTGTTTACGATGTGAATCCATCTTCTCTTAGACTTTGTTAGACATTCGTTCTTCGAGATAAAAAATTTTCGTTTTGTTTTTTTATGTACTACATGATATAAAAGATAAAACATATTTATACTGAAAATAAATATTTATTAAAGGTTGTATAAAAATACAAATGTATGTATACATCAATTACAAGAATTTTTCTTTTCATTTTTCTTTTTCTTTTGGAATAAAAATAAAATCTAAAATGATATTGCTAGTTCTTGGTAGGTACATGGCGGAATGAGTTTATAAGGTGAGTCTTGTCGAAAAACCAGAACCCACTAAACAAAATTAGCTTTTTAAATAAAAACAAAATTGACAGCATGAAATAGAAAGTATTGTTGCCATCATTATTCGTTATTTTGAATAATTTTGACGACCACAAATAAAAATGAAAATTTTCGTTTTATTAAAATTTAAGTCATGCAAGAAAATATTGAGCACTCTCTTGAAATATTCAATCTTTAATAGTAATTACTGATTTAAAATTAATTAAAATGTTAAAATAGCAATACAAAATATTTTGTTACATAATTTTCAATCACTTTTTGTTTTTTACAAAGCTTCTTTGAAATTAACATTTGATAACCCTAAACCGAACTAAACATTTCTTATTGACTCACCTTGTAAAACTCATTGCATTATGGTTTCTCATGTGTAATGTTTTTAATTTCCTTTAACATATTTTGTGTTAAATAAATTTTTCAATATACATATATAATTTTATGACTTCCTTAAAAGAGAAATATGATACATTACCTATAATCTACAATATATAAAAATATTCTCTGTGTACATTAAGTTATAAATATTATAAATATAACATTGACACAACATATATAATTTTTCACTTTATAATGTCAAAGTGTTGACTAAAAATTATTTTTTTTCATTTTATTTAATTTATTATTTTCTAAGTACTTTTCGCCTTTTGTAGGAAAGTTTATAAATTGAGTTTTCTTAAACAAATGACACATATACATACGTAAACATAAGATATACATAGTATTATTTGTGTATCCTTAAAGCTACTAATCGTATTACATTAAAAAAATATATAAAAAACAGAGAATTTTTCAAAGAATTTTAATAGAGCAAAAAATAAAACGGAAATAAAAAACACACATGCTTTTAATATCTACAAATCCATCATCAGTTTTAGAATCAAATTTAATTCTTATGTTTATGTGTGTGTATTTTTTATATTTCACAAGAAAAATATAAAAATTGAATAAAAATGTTTTTATTGATCAGTGTTAACGTAAATTGACGTAAATTAATACATCAGCCAGAATCATAAGTATGCGTAAAGCTAAGGAAGAAAAATAAAAATTTTATAAATTCTATGATGAATGATGTAACGAATTTGCGGGATAAATCTATAAATATTGTGTTGTATTTTATTTGCTCGAATCTTTTGCTTCATATCATTTATTATTTAGTAATGAATAAATTAAAGGATTTACAAGATATCGTTTTTAAAAAATTAGTTGATCTCTTTTATTTGTTATCATTCTTGGAAGAAATATTTTTGGAATTTAGAATTTTTTCTTGTCAAAAAGATTCTTAACTTATTCAGGTTACAACTTATTACAACAATTTATTCATATTCTAGAAATATGAATTTTATAATATAAAGTCTGATTTATTTTATTTTATTTTATTTTTATGTTTTGTAAATCATTACTCTTATTGCAACCATGTAATTGGCATTAGTGTGTCTTAAGTATAATAAAAATTTATTTCTTGATTTGCCTTTTAATATTGCAAAAAATTTTAAGAAAAATTTTGATTGTATATGCAGAGCTTGAAACAAAATTAAAAATTTCGAAAAACCAGAAAACACAGATTTTTCATATACACATTTGTATGTATGTACATATTTCGTAAAAGAATTAATGAAGCAAAGTTACTGAAATTGAATTTTAAATAATTTCCAAGTAAAAAATTTATAATTCATGTTTTCATTGAAATATGTTGAACTTTTATTCATGGTTTCATTTTTTTCTTTCAAATTTTCTGCATTTATTTATTAAAATGTAAAATAGTTTCTACAATAAAAAATTTCAATAAATTTAAAGTTTTGAAAAATTTATTTTAGAGTAACACCACAACAAATGTATTAAATTTATTTCAGTCTGGTACGCGTGGGGTTTATTACTGTATTACGAAATCATTTAAAAACAAAATGAGTTTGCTTAAATCATTTTTTTTGTTGGCCTTCATTGTGCATTATTTTTACAAAAAAAAAAAAAAAAAATAAAATAAATACATAAATAAAAGAAAATAGAAACTTTTTGTTGCTGTATTTCGTTTTTACTAAACGCTTTTATATTTTACACATGCAGAAAATTCAGGGTGTTAATGGCATCATCATCATGTTTTATCATCGTTAAATTTTCTTAGAAGGAAATTACTGATTTTAAATTGATCAATTTTTTTTTTCATTCAATGAAAATTGAACCGGGTACATGATGTAAGAAATTGAAAAGAAAATTTCCTTCATTTTCTTTTTTTTTTCTCTTAAATTAAATATTTTTTATACTTAATTTTAAATTTAAATTGATACTTTTGTTAATGCATTTGTAAAAAGAAAATGTATACTCGTATGTATGTATAACACATATTAGCTTCCTGAATGTTATAGATCTCAAATTTCCAAACGAAAAGAAAAAAAATTTTTTCTTTTTTCATTGTGAACTAAAATAAAACGCAAAATTGAAAAGTGAGGAACAGAAAAATGAACCTTTAAAGAGTTTAGAAAAATTGAACACTATAGGACAAATATTTTTACAGCCGTTCACTTCAATATATCTTTTATCTAATGTGTACTTATGGTGCAATACACTCAATTTACTCTACATATACATTGGGTTCTATATAAGTATAGGGATACATAAGGAATGGATAAAATATCGTTTCTATATGATAATATTTTTCTTTTACGTACATTACACATACTGATTGTCTATACAATTTAAAAAGAAAAACAAAAAGGAAAAAGGATATATTGCTACTTTCTATATTATATTATAATACTGTTCACTTTATAGGCGTTTAGGGGTACTCTAGATTTTATTTTCTCTTTTTTTGTTTTGTTCTACAATTTTCTTCAATTTTTTTATCGCTTGTGTAATAAAAATTTCGAAAGAAAACGAACAAATACAGAAACATGAATATAAAACACATCATAAAAGGAAAAAAAAAGTATAAACTCATATGAGCTACTTAAACATGTACATACGTGTATAAAACAGTTACAGGGCGATTTGAATATATAAACTCAAATTATATTTTATAGATATCATACTGCAACACACATATATGTATGTATGTAGTTACATTACAAATATTCCCTACATAACGATTGAATTTAGAATATACACACATGATACAAGAAAAATATATCACTGTGTAAGGATATATAGCGATTGGAATGTGTCTTTCGATCAATTCAAAAATTTTTCTTTTAATCTGCATATCTTGTATTTATCTATTGAACACATCTTTTTTTTTTCCTTTTTTTTTGTATCCTATTCAGTTATTTTACTTTCTTATATGTAACGACCATATAGTAGCTTGAATTATTCCTACATACATCTTCATGAATTACATACAGTCCACATACATGTTTTCCTCTTTTTCTATATTTTCCTTTATTTATTTTATTTTATTATTAGAAGGCTTATTTCTTTAGTTCAATTTCTTTTTAAATCGCTTTTATGTTATTTGAATACGATAATAAAAAAAAAAGTATTGGAAAATTTTCTAAAGATAACAGCAATAACAAATGAAAATATTTTCTATAAATTTTTTTTTCCGTTTTTTGCTCTGCTTATTTTATATGTATTCGTTTTTATTTTTTTTTGTTTTTCATTTCATTCATTCTTGTAATACAAAGAATTTAAGCATAATATATACTAAACAGACTGATTATTTTCGTTCTTCAAAGAAAAATTAGTAGTCACACGAGAAAGAAAAAAGAAAAAGAAAACAAATCTAAAATGGATAAAAGAAAAATATATATACACACACACACGTACTACTATGGAAAATAAAGAAGAAATAAAAATGAATTATGTCCAAAGGGAACACAAAGATTTTCAATAATATAAAGCTCTCTTCAATAAAAATACGAATATGTACTTATATTGGATTCACATTTACATATGCACTAAAATAAAAATAAAAAGGACATGTAAGTAAGTTTTAGAACATGATATTGTGTACTTTAGCCATTTAAATTACATTCTTTTATTCAATTTTATTTTCTTCTTTTCTTCCAAGCAACTTTAGAAGCTTAAAGTCTGTGGAAAATCGAAGATATTTTAGAAAAGAACAAAATAACAAATCGAAATGATATAAATTTTTAAAATTTTATCTTCTAATTCCCTGAAATTAATTTTTAATAATCGATTATAATGACATATAATAATTTAATGAATCATCTGATATTAATTAGTCCAGTATTTTATCAATTTGAATTATTCAAAAATGAAAAAATCAGCTTTACGTTACATTCCAAAAAAATTTTTTAGCCTTTTTTTTGTTCTTAAAAGGAGTTCAAAAGGAGTGAAAGATTTAAAACAATTTTTTACTAAAAGCACTTTTAACTTTCAGATAAATCGGTTGAATAACATTTATTCTGAGATACCCTGTATTCTTGTTTCCTTTAGACATTTATCTTAGCCCGAAAAAAATATATTTCTAAGAATGAACTTACAAGTAAATCAAGTACAATCTCTAGAAAAAAAAAAATGAAACCGATTTAAAAAGTACTAACAAAGTTATAGACAGAAATGTAAGCATGATAATTTGTGTGGAGGTTAAATTTCATTCTCTCGAAATAAGAAAATATTATAAGTATAAAATGGATTGTTCGTGCTACACTAGCCACAAAATTTGTATTTCTTGTTCTTTTTTTTCCATTTTCAAAAGAAGTTTGTACGTAAAGTTTTACATTCTTTTTTTTTTTATTTATACGGTTTTTTATTTTTATTTTTTAATTTATTTATTTATTCATTTCTGTTTTTGTTTTTTTTTTTCTTCCTGCATTGTATATGTTGGTATTATATTTTCATTACAATGTGTAATCAGCGAGCTTTTGTTGTTAAAATGACTCACCATTATTTTTCATATTAAAAACAAAAAAAAAAAAACAAAAAAGAAATAAAAATTACGTAGACGACGAACGAAAAAATTAAACGAATATGTACAGTACAGATATTTAATGTACGGAGTACTTGTATGTAATTTTCTTGAAAATGTAATAAGCGAAAAATTAAAACGAATACTAATATTCTGACAAAAAAAAAAAAAACAAAAAAAAAAAGGACGTCGAGTTATTTACATAATAAAATATTGGTTATAGTATACTATAGTATTTCTTTTGCATTCATGTAGGCGCCATTTTTTCTTTTCTTTTTTCTTTACTTTGAATTTTTGATTCTTTAACTAGCAATAACAACCAAGAAATATAAACACATAACAATTTAATAACAAGGATATACTAAGCCTTTTTTTCCTTTTTTGGTAAGTAACCATAATAATTAGGAGTATATCAGCGAAAAATAAGGACAAAAAAAATTCTACAAGTAAGTAAATTATATTTTTCGTTTCTTGTGTGAATTGCATAAGAGTAGTTTTAAATTTGTTGTTGTTTTTTTTTTTTTTTTTTTTAAACTAAGAAATGTGCGAAAAATTAAGTTCCTAACTTAATGTTTATGAGAACTTTATTTGATACAATACAATCGAGAAAAATCGTTCATATTAGTTCATATATCGTTCATACCACCATGATTTTTTCTACTTTTCGTAATTTAAAAAAATTTTCAGTAAAATTATCGTTGATTACTTGTACTTCGTTTATTTTCAATTTATCTTTGTTTTTTAAAATCAAAAACAAAAGTAAAACAGAACGTGTATTTTATATGCTAACCTGTAATTTTTATTAGAATATGTAACATAATCACACGGTATAAGTATTAGAGATATCACATATCAGCTATATTGCTAATGTCAATTTGACGTGACTTGAATAAACGACGGTGTATGGTGTGTTAATTACATTCCGCAGATATTTACATACGTAACGATAGAACGCAACAATTATTGTTGATATTTTCATAATTTATTGAATAAGCGTTTGTAATATGTAATAGTAATCTACATATCGTCATTAAATGACATACTATAATTTCCAGATGATAAAAATATGATTAAAAAAATAAATAAATTACTCTTTTCCATATGAATTTCTTTGGTTTTTTCATATTTTTTTTTACATCTAATACGAATATTAAATAACTTTATTAGAATACACCTAAAAACTCAAATCATGTTTAAGCCCTTTGATAACATTTGTTTTCTTTTCTTTGATAACAAAAATTTTAATTTTTTAATTTTTATTTTGATATCATGTAATGAATTAGAATGGGAAAATCCCAACTAAACAATTTATTTAATTTTTATTTTATTTTTTTTCATTTTTCCAATCAATTAAACAAATTATGTACATAAAAACAAATTAAAAAAATAAACTTACAAAATTCTTCCAATTTTTTGAAACATAAAAATTTCATTTTTTCCCTCATTTACTTGGGAAATTAGAAAAATTAAATCGAAGAAAAAAACTCTGCACTAAAGATTTAAGGAAAATTGTTCAGGATACTGAAGTATCAGTATCAGTTGAAGTATCAGTTTGTGCTATTATTCACAGCATCAAATAATTGGGAAAATTTCAATTAAAAATTTTTTTCCTATAAATCTTAAGACAAAAAAAAAGAAATTTTATTAAAAATTTTCTAAATTTTAATCTATCAATTTATATAAAAAAAAGAAAAGCAAATGAAGGATAAACGTCGCCATTTAAAAAAGAAATTTAGAAAAAAAATGCAAAGTCAAAAAAATACAAATGACAACGATAATAAAGAAAATTATTCATTACGTTCGCTTAGCTTAATACGTATTTTCATATATGTTTATGTATAGTTAATCCTTTTTCTTTTCATTGTTTTCATTTTTATGTGATTTTCCTTTCTTTCTATTAGTTAATCATTCACTTCATCATAATATTGTCCGTATCTGCCTTTTTTTATTCATTCCGCCTTACATAGCAAGGAATTTATGAGTGCTTTTTTCCATACGTGTGTACAAGTGTATGCATATTTTACTTTTTAATAAAAAAAAAAAAACACGAAAAGTATTCAAATTTTATCCTTTTGAAATTTTTTCAACTAGAAAATTTTTCTATTAGGAATATTTTCTTACAAATTTTACGAACACACACATATACACATTGTATTTTGTTTTTTCTTTAAAAAAATAAAAGAACAAATTCAAATGATGATCTTATAGAAAAAAAAAGAACAAAATTTTTTAGAATTAAAGTAATATCTTTCTTTTTTGCAGCAGATTTAACTGTTTTTCGTGTTCACTTTTTGAATATCATAAGGTATGAAAGACGTATGTATGTATGTAGGTATGCATATGTTGAAAAATACGGTAAAACAGACATCTCGGCAAAAAAAAAGATGATGACTTTCACGAAATTTGAATAAAAAGGATAAAAGATGACAGAATAAGATTTTTGCCCTTTACCATGTTTCCTTTTTCTTGATTTTTCTCTAATGTCTGTTCTGTAAATTTATATAATTTAAAAATCAAAGAGTCAAGTATATGACAACTTACTGTATTGCATTCTACTTGAATTAATTTTTTCATTTTTTTTTGTATTTCATTGTCATTACGATTCTCTAGCTGTTTTGGATATCCTTACTTTTGTGAACACGCAAAAAAAAAATTTTTTTTGTAATTTTTCTAAAATTGATTTTTTTTTTTTTTTTGTTTAAATTCTTTTGTAAATTCATCCTTAAATTAAACATCTGATGATACATTCCGGTTGACTTATTATTCCGGCCGGTTATCCTTCTTAAAATAAAAATTCCTTTTCTTTTTAATTCGTTTTTTTTTAAATCATCTATTTCTAACTTTTTCCGTTTCTTATTTATTTTTTTTTTTTAAATCAGATTTTCCACGAACAACAAAACACAAAAAAAGTGAAACAATCGAAAATTTCAAGTTCTTTTTTTTCGAAGGATAATAAAATGAAAAGGTAGATAGGGATACAGATATTAATGAAAAAAAACGAGGTATTATCACAAAAATATAACAAAAACAATAGAATAAAAGATTAAAGAGAAATGCAAACACAAAAAAATTTTCTTGTTTTTCTTTTTTGTTTCTTCATCTTAATTCTTATATCCTTATTGGTCCCAAATTGACTTCATTTTTATATTGTGTAGATTTGCATAAATTTTTAATCAATTTAACGAACATATAGCAAATATAAATAAAAAATTCGGTTGAATAAATATTCTTTCATCTGTTTACTTCAAACTTTCTTTTTTTTTTCTCTGTTTTTGAGTTAATTCTATGAGCTTGTATTTTATTCGGGAACAGGAAATAAAGGATCTTAAGGGAAATTATCTTATTATAACCGATGGATGGCATACAATTCTAAGCAAAAAGAATTTTTGTTTTTCATTTTCGGATTTTTTTTTGTTTTTCTTTAAATTTCTTTTTTCTTTTTCAGTAGGTATGTACATATTTCCATATTTCAAAAATTAGTGAGCTTATAAGGTTAGTACATATTCGTTGTTATACGCGGGTAATTAATTTCTTTTTAACCAAGTTAAAAAAGAATATAAAATTCTTTATTATGCTGACCTTTTATATAGACAGAGACACAAACAAAAAAACAATTTTATTTTGTCAACAAGAAAATTAATTCACAAAAATAAAAAAAAAAAGTAAAACAGAAAAAATGAAAAATCACTTCAAAGAAAACTTAGTTAGAAAAAAATGTTTCCTTGTCCTTTGTTTGTAAATTACTTTATTTAGACTAATTATGAAAAACAAAAAGGATAAATAATAAACAAATGAAACAAAGAACAAAAGAAATCAACAGGGTTAAAATAATTTGTTAATTTCAATGTAAACAGTATCTAAAAAAATAAAAGGAATGGAAAGGGTTTTCATGGAAAGTTCAAAAATAAACGGAATAATTTATTTGTGAATTTTTTCAATGTTTTTTTTTTTTTTGTTTCTTTTTACAAAAAAATTTCTTCCAATTTTTTACACAGTATATTACGGAAAAAATTTTTCAAGCATCTTTTTAAAATTCAAAATAATTTTTATCATTTCATATTTTTTCTAAACAAATTAAGTCATTTGTTATGTAATAATGTTACTAAAAATTTAAATTATATGCCATGCTTCTCATACATATTTTTTTCCACTTCAGATTTGTCAACTTTCAAATTACTACACGAAATAAATTTCTGTTATTTAAATACAGGGTTTATTTTGTCAAACATTTCTTATATATTTGTATTACGTTATATATTTTTTGTTTACGTGTTTTTATTTTTCAAATGAGAATTTCCCATTATACAAAAAAAAAAATAATAATAACAATGAAAAATCTGTAATCAAAGTAATCACGCTTATTTATATTACCTCCAAAAATTTTCGAATTTTTCTTGTTTTTTTTTTATTTTCTGTAAGTAATCAAAATTAAACAGGTGCCCAAAAAGGTATTTAAATGATTGATGTGCTAAAAATTATTTTATTACTTCTCCTAACGAAAAAAAAAATTACTAATAACAGAGTATCATAATTTTATGTTACTTTTCCGAATCACAGATTTTTTTTTTTTGTTTTGTTTTGTATTATTTATTGGCTGTTTTCTATTTGTAGTACTAAAGAAAACCAACCATTGAACACAATCAGGTTAAATGTTTGTTTGGCATTTTGTACGAAAAATTAAAATTTTATCATTTTAAGGATTCAAAACTTTGATACTATGGAAATTCTTGAAGAAAAATTTAAAATACATTCGATAAGAGTTTGATTTACATTTGGAAGAAAAAAGAGAGACTGATTTTTGTGGTTTTTGTACAGTACAAAACTTTCATGTTGCATTTCTGCATGCATCTGTTTTCCTATTGCCCACCATACATATTGAATAACAAGAGAAATGGTTATGAAAGCGGCAATAACAATTGGTGTATATGCATTCTTGTGAGATGTGAGTATGTTTTTCCTTAACTTTTGCGTGTATGTAGGTGTGCTTGACTCATTCCTAAATGACTAAACTTAAGCCAGAAGTAGCCCATTGTGATCAAACCAATTTTTCATGAAGAAAAGCTCAAAGACTTTTGTCTGTAATGGCATATAAATTCGACCTCCTAAAATTTAGAAAAAAAAAAAAAAACAAAATTACCAAAAAGAAAATAGTTTGGTTTAGTGGCTAAACAACTAATTACGATAATAACAGAAACCAAACCGGATGGGGTATAGTTGTATAGGACAAGTAAGAAATATATGAGTGTATTCGTTTTTTTAATAGAAAAATACCACACAAAAACGAAACATGGTATCAAGCTAAAAGAAAAAACAACAACAAACACCATATAAATCCTATGAAAAAATAACACCATAGAATTCTAACACAGTAACTCCATCTCGAGTTTATGCAAATTTTGAGAATATTTTCGTTTCTTTATTTTGCATAGACAAAAATTCTCTTTCCATCTACATAATATGGGTAAATGGTGTAGTCTGGAAAACAAATTTTTTGATCAGGAATCATGAATACATGTTACAAATGTTACACAATAAACTTTTGTTATGTTTTTTTTTTTTCATAGCGTTCTCATATCTGTGAATAACAAAACATAAATAAAATGCATGGATAATGTGGAATGTAATTAATTACATGCACGAATTTTCTCGTCTTTTTTTAAATGTATTTTTAATCAAAAACCCATTGCATTAGATAGAAGGCGGTTGTAATGTAAATTTAACAACAATATATGTATGTATGTATGTATATAGTGTAAACGTTTTACATATCCAGGATATACGGGTAATGTCCTAGAGTCATGTTAGGGAATATATGTGTAATTTCTAATTCATTTTTCGTTTTGTTGCCATTTTCCAAATTTTATTTATCGTTCTATGATTTTTCACTTGAATTAAATAAAAATTACAAGTTTACTTTAATTTATTTTAATTTTTGTTTTACAGCCAGTTTAGACCATACCACAATAAAAAACAAAATAACATAAATCCCGAGAAAATGCAAAAATTATATTGAAAGGTTCACTGGTTATGTTTTCATGTATGCTTCTATTATTGCATGATTTAATCATCGTCACATGAAAAATTATTTCACCAAATATATCGTTTACAAAAATACAACAACACAAGTACAAACTAAAGGTAAGGCGACAATGTATAGTAAATTTGATTTGATTGTAGTTGTGGTGACAGAAAAATGTAGTGGTAAATTACAAAACCACATTTAATGTTATACCGTGCTTCTATCGTTGAACTAAAACGCTTAATGAAAATATGAAATGTACTCCTGATTTTGTACTTGAAATTCCCTAGAAATAACAAAAATTGAAAAATAATCTTATGTACCTACATGAATACAAGGTAAGCCATTGTAAGCGTACGTGTACTAAATTAAACAAAAAAAAAAAGAAAAAAAGACCAAATAAGCATACATCCCATTTTCTCACACTTCATCCTTTTTATTACTTTGAAATTCGCGTAGTTTTGCCATTTATTTTGGGGAAAGAAAAAAAAAAGTTATATCTGGAAATTATGTCGCTTATTTTTTTATAAAACCAAAATAATTAAAAAAAAACAAAAAACAAAAAGCAATCATACATGCAACACACATGTTAGTGGTATGTTTTCGTGTATGTATGTTGTTTTTTTTTATATTTTCGTTTAACTGTAATAAAAAGCGTGCCATTTTTCCGGTTTATTATTGATTCAAGTTTGCATGCAATCTCATGAAAACGATAGCAACATATTATGTGTATGATGTACTCAACACTGTTGTTAACGTACTTGTGTACTTAATACACATAATATTCATTTTATTATTTAATTTATTTCGGCTTTTAATTTTCAAACTTTTTTTTTCTATTTTGTTGTCCTTTTTTACTTTTTTTAAGTACAAGACATTTTGAAAAGTTTTCTTTTAGTACTTTGATTAACTTAACTTCCAATTTTTAGATTTTACATAGAATACAAAGGATTCATTACATTTTGGAGTTTATATATTCATTTTCATTACATTTATTTGTTAAACCAAAAAAAACAAAAAAAAGTAAAAATAAATAAATAAATAAATTTTCTAATAAAATAAAAAGCCATCAGTGTAATTATGATTATGATGACGATATTATACGAATATTATTTAAAAAAGCAAGAAAGAAAAAATTGTGATTCATGTTTTCATGATTACAATTTTTATTAAAATTGTATACGGTTAGCTAAATAGTTTGGGTTGACGGATAATAAGTAGGACATATAACATAATCGTAAGGGGTACGATTTAATAATTGTGATATGGTTTGAGTGATTATTTTTATGCGATTTTTAATTATTGCGTGTTAAACAAGTTTTAACCTTACTTTAAGTAAAATTATGTGTACAATCTTTTAGGCACTTGAAAATGTATACATGATATGAGGTCAGGAAAATCTACACCTATGTATGTACATATATGTACGTACATAACTACATACCCCCATCATATACATATATAGATGTGTACGAGTAATTTTGTATTAAAGAAAATGAAAACAAATAAAAAAAAAATTAATCTTTAAGAAAAAATCAGAAAATTCATAAAAGAATAATAATTCTTTATTATTTCATATTAGCCCCCTCAGCCCATTTCTTAATTTTTTTTTCTCTTCTGATTTTTCATTATCGTGGCGACAAGCATTTGCACGACATACAATAAGTTTTCAAACTTAAGTACCTAGTTTTGTTTTCAATTTAAATTGCCAGCATACATACATGCGTACATATACATATGTATGTGTACACACAATTTTCTAATTTGACATGCAATCTACATATTTTTTTCTAGGCTAACATACGTAAATATACATACTTCATAATATCTTTTTATCATATAAAAAGTTTCTCTGTATTTTGTTTTTTTTTTTTTCACTTTGCGTATATGATGCATTTTCATCATTTTATTATTGAAAATTTTATCAACAAATGAAATTAGAAAATCAAGTGGTTAGAAAATAAAAATAAAAAAATAAGAAAATATGTTTTATATAACAAAAATCATTTTAAAACATCCAAAAAATCATAATAAGAAAACTTTGAAATTTAAATTAATTTATAATTTTTTTATTTTTCTGATTTTCTTTAATTTACAAAACAAGGTTAATCATGACATGAAAAAGTTTTTCTGTGTGAAAATTTGGTTATTCCTTTTTTTTTCTGTGATCACACACGCATTGATACATACACATGTATGTACATAATGTGTACTCAATACTCATTGTTATGATATGCGATTGCATTTTAAAAATTGTATACAAAGTTTGTACATAATTTCCTTCTTAAATGAGAACATGAAAATATAAACTAAAAACTTTTGATATTTTCAATGGTTTTTTTAAATAATTATTTTGAATTTTATTTCACCTTTCAAATTTGATTGTATGTGTATAAGCCTGCGAAAAATTTCAAAAATTTCGGTTTCAAATTTTATATAATTTTTTTCAAGGGAAAAATTTTTTTTTTTTATAGGAAAATGTTTTCAAGGTAAGAACTAATGAAAATCCAAGACACCAAAAACCATTTGTACATACTGTCGGTAAAATAATTGAAAAAAAAAAATTAAAGAACAGAAGCTTTTAAAATCTTTCCATTTTTGATTGTCCTCGTTATGGCAATAATTTTCCTTTTTCATGTTCCACTTTATGGAAAAGAAAATTTTATAAAAATTTTGTAGCAATAAATATAGCAAATAAATTTTATAGATTTTGTATGATTTTCCGAAAATTTTTGTAATAGAAAATTTATCGAAGTAAATGTATCCAAAACTTTTTCTATAATTAGAACAATTCAAAAGCTTTTTTTAACGAAAATTATACAAGAAAATGAAATAAATAAAGTTTTAGCTATTCAAAGCTTTATCCAACATTCAGAAAATGATTTTAGTACTTAACAAGGATTTAATACTAAAGCTCTGTGAAAAATTCAAAATTTTCATACTTTTATTTCAAATTTCCTTAAAAGTTCTAAAAGAAAAATAACGAAATTCGAGGGAAAACTTAGGAAAGTTTACATTTCGCATATAGCCTTTATTTTTAAAAAAAATCTGTGATGAAAATTTCAATGATTAGAACCTAATTAATCTTTATAAGTCTGGGGGATATGAAGAACTTATAAAGAAATAAAAATCCTTTTTCATCAAAAGGATTATATAGAAATTTAAAATCCTTATTTAATTATCCTTTTTTTTATGTTATCAAATGATTAGATTAGAAAAGATTAGATGAAATTGTATGGTTTCCAAAATAAGTACTTACCCAAAAAGAGGACTATTATAAAAATTTGTGCCAGTCGATTGAACATTTTTCCAAATAATATCTAGAAATAAAAAAACAAATAAAAAATTGATATTAAGGTTTTTTGTATTAGAAAAAAAAAATGTTTAAAGTCGAAAACAAATTTGACTATGTCTTCTCTTTCATATAAAATTTTTATCTAATAAATCCAAAAAGGCCAATAGACTAATTTTCATTTAATATTAGAGTTTACGAGTATGTATAATTTTATTACATTTTTATACAAAAATATTTCTTATCTGTTATATTTAATCTGATTCTTGTAAATTTATGCATTTAAGAAATATTTTCTATTATATTTATTAATTTTGTAATTTATTATTTTTACACTTTGTTTGAGTGTATGAAATTCAAATCATACAGGGTATCCCAGATTAAAGGTTACAAAAATGTGTTTCTTGTGTAATTCAAACTATTTCTAGTGAAAAATTACTCTAGACTTCTTTTTCCTAAAGTTCAACTCTTCTAAGACATAGAAGATTGATAATTCTTAAACACGTACAACAGATGTATATACGTATGTATACATATACGTATTAGGCAATATAAGACACAAAGGAAGGTGAATTTTAAAGTACTGGACGACCTTTTACTCGACACATTTTGTACTATTTAAAAAAATACATTTTGAGACATCCACTCTAAAACACCCTCTGTATATGTACAAACTGGCAGGTTGGTCTTTTTCTAACTACAATTTTACCTTTAAGTAGTAAAATAGTAAAAGAAATAAAAAATAAAATGAAAATTTATACTAAAATTTTCAACGAATATTTTTATGAAAATAATAATAACCAGGTTTTCTTTTCTTACATGAATACGTAATTGGTATGTATGTAAATTCAAGAGATATTCAATGGTGGATAAATAGTAATTTATAATTCTGTTATATTTTATTTTTGTCATAATGATGAATGTTTATAAATGCAAATTACATACGTATATATTCGTAACCCCCTCCGATTATGAGATCAATCATCTAGACATTTACTGAGTTAAAAATTTATTTTTACCGTAAGTGTCCTTGATTTAAATAATATAAATAATATGAATTTAAATAAAATAATGTGTTATTCATAAAATTTTGTTTTTTTTTTTTTTTTTTTTAAATTCCAAATTAATATTATTAGTCAAAAAATAAATAAATAAAAATTTTGTTTTATTTCTCTGTTGGTTATTTAAACAAAATTTAAACAATAAATCTATAGATAATGTGATTATCAATTAGAATTGAATGTGTCCCAATTAACTAACAAAAAATAAACGATAATCTCTTTTGTTTTTCATTTCGGTGGAAAAAAAGTGAAAAATTTGCAATTATTTTAAACAAAATACAACCAATGCAAACATTTTATTTTGTTTAATTAAAAACTTAAAAATAAAAATAAAAAATCAGATAAAATATCTTTATTGATAAAACGAACAAACAAAATATACAAATAATTAAATAAATACATATATGTATGTATAAAAATACTAAATCCAACTTTTTGTGTTATTATTTTGAAAATTTTATATGCTATAAATTCAAAACTAAAATATCATACCATTCATTATTATATAAAATCTGTTATAAATATGAAAATAAATTTTGTTTTTTTGTTTTTTTTTGCAAATTTATGATTGAAATTCGTATATGCATTTCATATGCAAACGATTTTATTTACAATGTATACGTATATGGTTGCGTTTGGTATACATACTGGGAAAGTTATTTATATTGCGAAAATTGCAATATTATCACGAACAGTAAATATTTTTATTTAAGTGATTGGTATTTTTCATATGCACATTATGTATACTGTAGTAGTGATTTTATTTGGTTTGTTTCTATTTTTATTGTTAAAAACTTTTCAAATACAACAATATAACGATGACTGGTAATAATGGTATGAATGTAGTATCGAGGAAAACTAATATAGCATTCGGCATAATAATTATGATATTCATTGAGAAATTCATATGAATTTTTTATATCAATAATGTGTTTCATCGAATATCGTATGCAGGGTGTTACAAATCAGTAATTATCCATCTTTGTTTTTTTTTTTTTAAATCTATCTGACCATTGAATACAATTATGCATCTTTTATTTTGCCATTTACTAGCTTTTTAGATATTCTCACCTTAGACATTCGCATACACTAAGTTCAATTACTAAGATCAACTTATAGGACAGGTAGAAGAAGTTCTGCGATTTTTGGTAATTGTGTAATTTGATAATTAAATAACAGCACAATAAGTTGCAGACCATTTTGGGATAGACAGCATTGATTTTAACTTTGATTTTAGCTTTGATATTTCACAATTCAATACATGTAAGGTCACCAAAGAAAAGCCATTAAATACAATTGATAATATTGAATTGATTGAAACACCATGTACACAAAAATCATTAAAATATTCGAAAATAGATATGCTCTCAATTTTTGTTTATCACAAATGCGAAATATTATTTTAATCGAATTGTGTGAATATAATGATAACATATTTATGTATCCAAAAAATTTTATTAGATAACATACAAATTTATAATTGAAATTTTAATGCAATTGTAAATAAAATTTAAACCCTATTACTGTAAGTAAACACCCATTCATATTACATATTATATGGACAAACTATACTGATATACATATGTATGTATGTATGTACAAATGCAATTACATTAATATTCAATTGTGAGATTTTAAGAGTTCTACCTATGAAAATAAAACAAAAATCAACAAGAATGAAATTATAAGTAAATAAATAACTTTCAAATCCATTTTCTCTAAATAAATTTATTTCATAAATTTCGTGGAAATAATTAAATGAGGAATTTCCTTCATATATGTATGTATTTCACTTATTTTCCAAATGATTACGAATATGCATATATATATGTATGTGTTATATGCATGTATATATGTGTTGATATATTGATGTATTATTGCAAATTATTTATTGTTGCAAAGAAATATAATCCATTCCGATACTTTTGTATCTTTAAAACTTGAAATTGAAATTTCTATTTGGATTTTCTATATCACAGATACAGAACAGAACAGAACAGGATATTCTAGAACAGAATATTTAATGACCACGTGAACCAACAACATGCATAAATTTATCACAAGTTTAAATTATTTTCAAAATTTTGTATTCATCATTAAGATTTAATTTGTTAACGTTTATTTATGGTAGTAAAATTTTCGAAATGACACGATCAGTCGAAATACAGTTTAAACGAATTTAAGCTAAATCTCTTTAATACATATGGCCATAAAATTTATACGATACAAAATTTGAATTAATAAATAAAAAAAGTTACATTGTTCATTTTTCTAGAGATTTGTAAAGACTTTAATCTTTTTTTTTTTTTTTCTTCGAAATCCAATTTATGTTTCCGCATCATTACATATACGTACATACAAAATAACTACTTATTGTTTTTTTCTGTTCTTTTCATTTTAATTTAAAATTCATATAAAGATTCATCTAAACAATTTTTATTGAATCGAATTAATTTCTCTCAAGGGTATATTATTTTCTTGATTTTCCAATACTATATTTTATTTTTTACTTTTTTTTATTTTTTATTTAATCTAAATCAAAATGTTATGTATGTGTGGTATGGTATTAAATCAGCACAATAAAACTAGGAAAAAAGATTACAGAAAAATAAAAAAGCCAAAAATAAAAAAAAAATAAACAGATTTTTCTTAAACGTGATTTGAACCCAATTAATTTTTCTACATATTATTGTAGAAGAAAATGAAACAAACCAAAATAATAATATTCCCAAAAGAAATAAAAATAATCATAATAAACATAAAATGAAAAACATTTGTTTTTTTTTTTTTTCGTATTAGATGATACGTGACTTAATGAGCTACTAATGATATAATTGTGAATCGACCGAACCGAATAAGTGGGGAAAAAGACAAAATATATATATTCAAGTGAAATGAAGAAAGCTGAAAGAAAGCTAAATAAAAACACAAAAGAAAAAGGAATCCAAGAGTAAGTAACAAATAACAAAAGCAATCAAGAAAAACAAACAAAATACATACATATACTTAAGGATAAAATCTTTTTAAATCAGGCTATCAGAAACATTAGTAGTAACTAAATATGATTAGAAGTGGGATAACAAAATGCGAAAAAATAAAAATAAAAACAAAAATGATGATTAAAAGAAATAAGAAGATCCTACAGGATTACATGTGCAAAAAGGTGTATTTTTTTAATCCGGTTAGTGTTATTTATTAATTTTTAGATACATTACATTTTTCTGTTGACAATTGGTTTTATCTTAACATCAACATTTTAGACACAACTTTTATAAATCTTTTATAAAATCATGGTGTAATATTGATAGGTGTCCCAAAAGCACATTTTTTGCAATTTCAACATAATATTGTGACACAACTAGAACAACCAGCGTCATTATATTGTATTATTTTTACACAATTGAAAATTTTTTAATTTACAAAGATTTTTCCTTACAGAAGAAGGACTTTTAGATAACTAAAAATTTTTAAATCCTAATCTAAAATAATTCCAAAATTTCGAAAAACAAAAAAAAAAAAAAAATTAAAAACGCACATTACGAAAAATAAATGAAATTTTATTTATATACATACATACATGTTATCCTCATAGCAACAAAGATAAATAAATGCTCATATAAATTTTCTTTTTACTGTTAAGATCCTTTTATTAATAAGTCAAATATAAATAAAATGAAAATTTCTACTTAGAAATGTGTACCATAACCAAATCGTATCAAATGGAATAAAAAGAAATTTTTTAAAAAAATGTTATTAATTTTAAAAATATTTATACAGTCTTACATAGAGAAAAATCATGTTATGTACTTTAATTTTTTTTTTTCATTTTTGTTTTTGTAACTTAAAATTTTATTTAAATAAAACACAAATGCATATGATGTTCACAATGTAAACATGTTACATTCAAAATTCTGTTTTTAAAATTTAATTTAATGAATTATTCATCGTTTTTTGTTTGTTTTTTTGTTTGATTTTGAAAGCATGCACACACATTTTTATCTCAGAATTTTGAATTTAAAGATATTCAAGAAAACAAACATACATAAATAAATGTAAATTAATATAGTCTCTTTTTGCTTTTGTAATAACTTAAGAAAAATTTCTTTTTGCCTTTTCTTATTAAAAATGTTTATAAACAAAATGAATTTATTAAAATATTTGAGATAATTCAATAATATGAAGAAAATGAAAATAAAATTTTTGTTTATTTCAAATGTGATGTACAGGGTAGGTTTATGAATAAACGCTTGTTGTTGAGAATAGGTTATGGCAAGAAACATAAAGTAAAAAATGACCAATTGATAACTGTTGGGAAATAGCAGTACAAAAATGAACAGTACAAATTAATCTTGATCCTGTACCATGAAAACGCAAAAAACCTAACAGAAAAATCATAAAATTTTCAATCTAGTCATCCAACAAAAACTCAAGATATTTTTATGAGATATTTCACTTTGTATATACAAAATTTCGCATTTTATTCTTCAAAATTTCAAATTTGATATATTTGCCGTCAAGATAATTTAAAAGTCACATAGTTTTAAGAACTCTGCTTATCTAATATTTTTCAAACGGCCGTACTGAGGTAACAAGTAAAGATAAACTTATTTCACGTTCAATTTTTTTTTTTCGAAATACTCCATATAAACAGACGAAATATACATGTGTGGAAATAATAAATTAAAAAATTTTATTTGATGAATTATTTTTACGTATAATTTAATTTATATCATTGATTTTTATCATTTATTATTTTTATTTATTTTTTCATTTTTTTTTTTTTTAACGATATATGATACACCCTCTTTAAAAATGCCCTGGGAAATTAGCACCCGAAATAAAATGTTTCGAATTTAATTAATGTTATTTGGTACTTTTAACTTCCCACACATGATTTCAGAATAAAATAAAAAAAAAAGGTTATCATTGTTAAAAATATACGTTAACAAAACATAACATATAATGATAGATAAAATTAAACTCATAACCTTATAATTTTCTATGTTGTTAAATTGTACGTTAAATAAAAATGTAGAAAGTACAAAAACAAAAAAAAAACAAAAACTAATAATAAAAGTCATTTCAAATCGATCATCCATTTAACTAATTTGAACTTAAGTGGCGTATCTAAATGGCATACATACGTACGACAACAGAATAAAAAAAAAATTTTTTTTTATTTCAAATTGACATTTTTATTGTATATAAAATACGACAAAACATTTTTGTGTCATCAGTAACAATACTCAAACCATATCTATTCCATTACTTATTTTTTTTTTCCAAAATGAAAACAATAAAAAATGAAAATAACCAATCCATTAGAGGCAATTTTTTGAAATCAACTTAGATTACTTGATTTTTATTTTTTGTTTTGCTTTTTATTTTCATACGTTTTTAATCTTCAGCTGAAAATCAATTCATTTTAGTTTTTAGACACATTTCATAAGCCCTTTTCGTATGTACATATACACATACTTACACATATGACGATTTGTCTCTATGTTACTCGTATTTTCTTTTCACCCATCACCTTTTAACATGGCTTATGTACACACCTTTTTTCATTCTCATTTTTATTGTCATTTTAAATTTGTACTTTTCGTTTTTTATTTTTTTTTTATTTTTTTATTTTTTTTTTTTCGTTTTTCCAAATGTATTTTTTTTTTCAACTTGTTAACTTGTGATGTGTAATCGACCATTCTAATGGAAAATTGATTGCTAAGTACACAGAACAGAAAAGAAAACAGAAATTTGGAAAAAAAAACATACACACATGATGTGTATGTCTAAATTTAGGAATTCATTTATTTCGTTTTCTAGGTTGATAAATTATTTATCACATTTTATGACAAACAATGACTTCTAAAAAAATATTTCTTTTTCTCATCAAAAAATTTTGGGTGATTAAAAAAATCGATAAAAAATTATCAGTTATAACAACAAAATTGAAGTTCAGATGATCTCCTCATAATATTATTTAATTTTGTGTTGACATGTAATATAGAAGGTCAGAGTCAAATCCTGAATCTATAAAATTTTTCCACTTTTTAAAATATAATAAACGATCTTTGCTAATTTACATTATTTGAGAATCGTCAAAAAAAGACAAAAAAAAATTTCATTCAATCAGAGTTTTCTTTCAGATCAGAAGAACTTATGCCACAAAACGAATGAGTCGTACCACTTTTTAGGAGGTTTGACTATAAACAAAAATTAAAAGTTATTCTTTTTTTATTTTCAAGGGAAAATTTAGATTTCCACAGAAGGACAACAAACTAAAATAAATAAATATATTAGAAAATAAAGAAAAAAAAACATTCTGTATGTATTTGTGTGTCCTTGCAAAAAAAAATATATATTTTCATAAAGTTTACGAAAAGCTTTTGACTGTTTTCAATGTCAATAAAAAAGTTTTCTATTTTAATAACACAACATAGAAAAACTTTGTTTAAAAAAAAAGGAAAATTATTTTCCCATTTTTTTTTTTTTTTGACTATAACAAATACAAAATTAAAATATTGAAAGCAATTTTCATTAAAAAAAAAAGTTTTTTTTTTTTTTATAATTTTTTTATTCTGCTGTCTGGAAAATCTGTTCAGTATAATCTGTCAAAAAAAAAATCCGTTTAGAAAAATTAAAAGAAAAATAAAATAAAAAATAAATTAATGGAAAATATCGTCTAAACTTTTGTTAATGTGTATTCTAGTATTTTTTTTCTTTAAAACTTTTTTTGAAGCAACAAAAAACAAAAAAAAAACAAAATAAGCAATAAGGATAACAGACATAAATTAAATTCTCATCCTTATATACTATAGCATGAATACATTATTCAATCAGTCTTTCTGTCTCTGACATACTAACATACATACATACATGCACACACACATAAAATAGAACATTTTTTATATAGAACACATGGATCTCTTTACGTAGTACATAAATTTTCAGCACCTACATATGTATGTATGTATGTTTAATGTTTATAAATATATTATGTATACAACATACTCGTATTCTCTAGACATAAGTGTATACCCATGTGTTTGCCCATGTGTGTATAAATTGCTTTAATTCACGTCAGATAATTTTCTTATCATGATATGAAAATTTTGCAATTTTTTATTTTTTTTTAAATTATTTATTCCTTTTTTCTTGTTTTTCTTCGTTACATTTTTTTTTCTTTTATTATTTCATATGTTTTCATAGTGCACTAAACGAAAATAGAAAAATAAAATTTGAAAAAAAGTCGTATTAGGATATTCTGTGCATTAAAGTATAAAAGTGAGTTTGCATACATACCTATTTGTATATCATACAATACAAGTAGCCATGTGTTATATCATGAAAATATGTATAGATAAAAAAAAAAAAAAAATACAAGGACTTTAAGGATCGTTCATATGTGTACTCTTGTACGTGCGTACGAATAAATATTTCTTTTATTTTATTTTAATATGTTATATTATTATTATTATTATTATCCTTGAACGTATTATGGGTGATTATGATTATTGACATGATTTTAATAAAAATAACAAAATGAGAAAAAAAAACAGAAAAATTTATAGAGTATGAATAACATACTCGTGCATGGCTTACACATTTCGTAAATAATTCATTTTCGTATACGTACATATGGTGCACATATGTTTGTATATTTGTGTGTCAGAGACTGATTTACTTTAAATCAGAGATTCCCAACACTTTGCCTTGCTGTTTGATCAAAATTGTGTATGCTCCCCAATGTTCGATTATGAAACAAAAACTTTTCCGCTAATTTAACATTGAAAAATCAATAGTGTTTCCCAACGTGACAACGTTTTACAAAGCGCGTAAAAAATGTTTGGAAATCCCTGTTTTAATCAAATTGTCTGTATGTGATTTGTTTTATAAAAAATAAAATAAATGAAAGAATGTGTCAATATTTTGTGTCATTCTAACAATGATTTTATTTATTTGTTTATTTATTTATTTTTTCATTGTCTCGTTACTCTTTCATTTTTGATTTTTATTTATTTGTTTATTGATAAATTGAATATTTGTTAAACACAGCACAAACTAATATTCAATATACACGAAAATATTGGATTTTATGTTGTGGGAAAGTACATGCATGTACATACGTCGACTGTATGTGATGTAGTGTGTGTATTGTTTATTTTATATCAAAAAACTTTGTTACGAACTCATTTAAAAATTTGAACACCGCTGTCTCTATGCATTCAACTTTTTTTTTCAGCTATTTTTGTTGATAGTTTCATCAATAAAATATTCAAAAGAAAAATAGTGAAAATATGTACAAAAATAAATGTTTACCAGGTTTTTGCTTTCATAACAAATTGAACGATAGAATCAAAAAAAAGAAAAATGTACATATTTACATATGTATGTATGTATGTATTAACTCGTAGAATAAATAAAGAGAAAAAAAATAAAATTTAAATTAAAATGTTCTAAAAAAATATTAAATAAATAAATTCAATTAATTTTTAAATTTTTGTTTTTTTTTAAATTAATTTTTAATTTTTTTTATTTGCAAAATAAAATATCCAGAATTTGTACACACATAAAATTCTCTGCATTTGTTTGTAGTTCTTGTATTCAACATTTTTACATGCACACACGGTATGTACATGTGTACGTACATATTTCTCTCGGCTAAAATAACTAAATTTTAAACATGCAAAATAATTATACAAGGTAATGTGGCAAACAGCATTATATGAATGCAATAACAAATTTTTTAATGCACAACATTTTTAAATAAATAAAATGAACCTCAGGCTATAGTCAATCATTAACAAAAAGGATAGAGAATTTGTAAATGCTATACCTAATTTCAGGATATAATAATTATAAAAAACAAAAAAAAAAAAAACAACATTAATTATACCTGTTTTGAACAACTTTTATCTAAAACTATAAAATATACGCCTATATTTTATACCATATATCAATTATCAAGCATATACATTTACAAAAATGGCCTTAGGTTATTTATTATAGAATGCAATACGTAGAAAACATACTTATATACATAAGTATAATTACGTAAATTAAAACCTGCATGCATGACACATAGACAATACATATTTTATGTGCATAATATCTATCTACCACAGGATCACAATTAAATCAACGATAATAAACGCACAACTAATGTTACATTATTTTCACGTGCGATATGTATATGTATGTATATCTAAATCTACATATGTATGTGTGCCTGAATTTATTTGAACAAAACGTGAAAGACACATCAAAATATTTTGTTTTACGTTAATTAATTAAAATTTTCCAACGTGTTGTAGACAGATTTCATGGTTAGATAACAATTTTCTATTGTTTAAATGTTTCTAATACGAAAACAAAAAAAAAAAAAATACCAGAAGTCACACAAAACCTCTGTACTCAATGTGTTCGATTGCGATAAAATACATTTTTATTATTTTTTAGGTTTGGTTAAAAACCAAATATAATTAAAGCGCATATGTACATATGATAGAATCATCAAAAATAGAAATGACAAAAAAAATATGCTAATGAGTTTACGTGTATTATTTGCATTTTAACAGTGGATAAATAATTACATTTAGAAACTACAAAATTTTCAGTATGTGTGAATGAATATAAAAAATTATTTTAAAAACTTTGTAAAGATTTCAATACAGAAAATTCCAATTCAACAATTTTTTTTTTATCTGACTTGTAAAGTTTTCTCAATTACTTTAAAGGAAATTTTAAAAATCAAAAAGGATTGTATTAAAAAAAAAACTGAAACGAAGCAAAATAGTAAAAAAATCATTAAACTTTTTTCTATGTAATAAACTCTTAAACTTTTAGGAAATTCGATGTAATTTAAAAAAAAAATTTCTTGATTTTGACATTTCTCATACAATATTTGAATGTATAAAAAAATATTTAAAAAAAAAAAATGAAAAAAATTAGAAAAATTTTTTGTTGATGTAAAGCTAGTGAATATCACATAACAATCAGTTCATATGAAAAAACGGCTTTGACAGTATGTCAAAATAATATTGAAAAAAAAAAAAAAGAAAATGTCCTTCACATACCATGTCTAAAATGTTTTTATACATAAAATTACATAAAAGTTTTCACTAACTTCCTTTTAGTTTTTCTACTTGAGTTTTTGTATTTAATAATAGGCATTTCATGTATAGATCACACATATGGGGTGTCTCAATTCAGAATAATTGTTACTCAACTTTTTTTTTTCTGGAATTTAAGATCATTTGTAACAAAATTCTCTAAAACTCATTCTTAGCGAGTTATAATGAATTGGATGTTTTCGGATATATTCACGATGTATATTTAAATACCTTTTGAATCACTCCGTCGATCAATTTATGTCAATTAGAAACTGGAGCTGAACTTGGGACCTTTTAAATAAAATGTAAAACACTAAAGATGAATTAGAGAGTCCTGACTTATTGACGTTAAAAACTCAAAAACGATGGTTTTCATACAAAAATACAGTAATTGTTGTAGAAATAAAAAAAAAAACGGGACTTACATCAGTCTTTTTAAATGATAAAAATTTCATAAAATTTGTAGAAAATCATTTTGAGATTATTTTATATTTTATGTTAATTTTTCTCTCAAAACTGAGTTATTTTTCCAAACAAATAATTTACACTTAAGTAACTTGACAAAAACACGCATATTATACCACTTTTTTTTTTTAAAGAAAAAATGACTTAGAACTTTGAACATCTACGTAACAATAATTTTGAGACATTCCGTGTATTCAACAGATCCATCTAAAAACTGATTATTTGAAAAAAAAATTTAATAAAAACTTTTCAAAATATTTCCTTTTTTTTGCATTTTTACATTACACGTGAAACAAAAAAAGATTTCCCTTGAATTTGAAGAAACAAAGTATACAACAAAATAAATTTTCTATTATAATAACAAAACAACAAAAAAGGGAACGAAAATAAATTGAAAAATTAAAATAATAAAAAAAAATGATTGAAAATAAAAAAACAAAAGTGGTAAACTTTTTAAAGATATTATTTTCATTTTAATTTGTAAAAAGAACAGAAAACAAAAATTTCGAAAGTTTTTCATGAGATTTTTCAGTTTTTCTTTTCTTGATTTAATTTTCTCTGTATTTTTATTTGCCTTTTATTTTATCTTGTACAACACCTATAATATAATCATATAGCTATAATTGGATGATATGTTTGAATTTCCCTTCCACATACTACAGGTGTGAGGTGACTATGAAAAATAAATTTTCAGCCACTTCTCACCTTCTTTTGTTCTATGAATTCATACAGTCAACTCACCCCAAAGTAAATAACATGTGATGCTCGCTATAATGTACATATGTACATAGGATTCTTGCAATCACCCATTACTGTGTTATGTTATGCTATTTTAAAAATTTTACTCTAAATTAATGTACATACAATGAATTCCCTACAACTAGGAAAAACTACAGACATATGTATGTAGTATTATATTCAACGGTACAGAAAATACGAAAACATATTTTTTTCTCTTGTATTTTTCATTGCTTTTCATAGAATTCCTTTTTAAGAAAAATGGATTTTTTGAAATACGGATAATGAGATCTCCAGCAAAACAAATTTTTTTTTTTTTTTTTGAATAAATAAAAATCTTGTAATGCAAGTAACCTGAAAGATTGCATAAATTATTTTGTAAGTTAATTGCATTATATGAAAATTTATTTTGCCTTGAAAAAAAAAACAGAAAAATAAAATTAAAGAACAAAATGTAAAGAAAAAATGGAAATTAAAATTAAATTTACAAAAAAGAGCAAAGAACACATGGACGGTGAAAAAAAAAAAATTAAAAGGAAAATCCTTCATGTATGCACGTGAAAAACAAAACAAGAAAAAAAGGCGTAAAAAACATTTTTAAAAATCAAGGATAAATAAAATGCATGGGAAAATGTTTATTTTTATGTTCATCGCTAAAATTGATGAAAACAAGATTGTACCACCCCCTCTCATTCATTTTTTATATAGTTTTCTTCTTAATTTTCGTTTCTTTTCTGTTTTTTTTTTTTTTTTTGCATGTCTTTTTCATATTAATTCGAAAGTGTTTTTATTTTCCACTTTATATCGTCTTTTATTATACACTTGAATGAATTTCCAGTTCATAAAAGAAAAGCGCTCAAATAAAAAAAAATGCCATGATAGGGCAAAATTAATACGAGTTTACAAAATGTTTACGTGAACAAGACTTTGTGATATCGTATGTATGTACATCTATCATGTACACAAAAAGGATATTTTCTTTTTTGCAATTCATAGTGTTTTTATTTTGCTAAAATTGAAAAAAAAAATTAAATAAACTAAAATAAAATTTAAGGCAAAAAAAAAAAAATTGAAAGAAAAATAAACAAAAATACAAAATAATTTTCATTAATGAAAATATTTTTTAATCGAAAAAAAAAATTCAATTATAATACATAATGCTGTGTCACTAGATTCTCAGAAAAAAGCGAAAACTAAAGTACGAAGACACACTGATAATTTCTGAATTACGACAGCAATAGCGTCAATGACAACGGTATGATCAGTTGACACACATTGATATATATAGGTACATAGATAGTACTTAAAAAAATGTTGTCGCTATTCCTTGACACAAACGCTATCATTTGAATTCAAACATCGCTTCCATTTTATCGTCAACTCCACATTTATGTGCCTAATTTGTTAAAAAATCCAATATTCATTTAATATGTCCTCATTTAATAATCAAAATCACTTCTCTTTGAGAATTAAATTAAATAAATTTTTTTCTGCATTTTTTAATATCATTTTTATATATTATTTTGCATTATTGTTTTTTCAATTTCTGATAATTGATTTCTGTATACAGTATCAGAATCAGCTGTTTTCCAATTTAATTCAATTTTCTGTTTATTGATTATTTTCTCAATTCACTGGTAATTTTAATTTATTTTTTTTATTATTAATAAAAGTTTTAAAATTTTATTTATTTTTTGTGTTGTGTCTGTCCCACGTATAATAAAGGTCTTCATAATGAATTAAGGATTAATGAAAATTATTTGATTAAATTTTGAACAATAACGAAAAAAAAAGCCGGAAAGAAAATTGCAAAGTACATTAATTCTATGAAATATTGTTTATTTTATGAAGAAAAAAGATTTAATAGGAAATTTGTAAAATTAAAAAAAAAAAACATAAATTGAAACAAATTTTCATTTATACTCTGTTATTTAATCTCTATTTTATTCAGTTTTTTATTTTTCATTTTTTAGGATTATCCTTATTCTGAATATGTTTTTTGATCGCAATTCTCATTTGATAACATGATTTTTCTATTTAAATCCTGTGATTCTGCTGCTAATACTATACTACAACTTGCTATAACTTTACTATTCCCATGCCCATTTATTTAACTTTTCGTGTATATGATTTACTTTAGTTTTAGTTTCGGGGGAAATAAACAGTATGCTAGATTGAATATGCTGCATTGCGGTTATAAGTACGTTATAATACGTGTGTACATAGAAGGAAAAAGTTAATGTCGACAAAAAAAAAAAAATTTATTTTTCTCAAATCAACAAACAAACGTGTACATACACACACTATTTACGTTCATGCAACAAACGATGATGATGATGATGAATAAAAATGAGGCAAAAGTGGTCGACTATTTTAATATAATATCTATCATACGTTCGTATATGATAAGGATACACGTTTTTGTAGTATTGTACGTATTATGCAATATACAAATATTTCATTTTCATGATGAGTTAATATGTTTTGTATAAAAGATATCAAGGCGAAAATTGTAGAATTTATGTACCTATATATTTGTATGTACTTCATATAGTGTCCATTGTACACATAAAATTGAGGTTACAAAAAACAAAATAATACAAAGAAAAGTTCTCTTATTTTATGTATCTTGTTTTTCTTTTTAAATAAATTTAAGTTTATTTAACTGTTTGTTTTATATGTATAAACACAGATGAAAGTTAAATGCAAATTTCCTACACAAAATAATACACATGGACACAAATGTATTTTCATGTTGTCGTAAAGGTGTACTAACATTTATTTGTTTTTTTTTTTTTTTTTCTTTTTTTTAAGGAACTAGAAAATTGGAAATACACCTGAGATGTGTACAATATACTAATACTGCCTTAATAGTGTAGGTTGAGTCTATGAAAATAGGTACACAAAAATAAAAAGTTTTTTGTTGACAAAAAAATCAAAATTATGAAAATACGTGTACTTGGGTATACATCATACAATTTTTGTATACAATTTGTGCCAAAAATAGATGAACTTTTCTGTTCTATAGCAAAATACATTTATTATATATTAATGTGAAGGTACACACGTATTTCGTGCACATACACGTACACGTTCATTTTTGAATAGAAAATACACACAAGTTTTTTTTTTTTTTTTGTTGACATTAAAAAGAAAAATGATTAAATGGTCTTTCATTCAATATACAAAGTTATACAAGTTATACATGCAAACGTATAAGCGCAGTACGTGTGTATATATATTCAATACATCTATTAACAGCAAAACAAATTTTATATGCTATTTGAAACATTGTTAAATATCCATTCATCCATATTATAACTAGCCAACCAACTAACAACATTTATAACAGACGAAGAATTCACCCACTAATTCACCCACTTGTCCATCACATCATCTTGTACTGTATGGATACATATGTGATGAATACAGTTTTCTTCGAACTATGATATACACTACATGTTTGTCATTATTATAGTTGTTTGTCGTATTTTGTATGTACATCAACATCAACATTAAATTCTCATCATATATTCCAATGAATTGCTTTAAAAAAAAAGATAATAAATAAAATAAGAAAGAAAATAAATTCTTATGAAAAATACTATCATCATCTTTTATATGCCCATTCAATGTTATACATATGTAATAAATTTTTGAAGCTTGTTTTCTTTTTATTTTCATCATATTTTTATCACGTCATATAAAATTGTACAGTACAAAAAAAAAATGCTTATGTAAAAAATGGACTATCTAAAAAGCACATAAAATGACATATAAAGTGAATTATTTCATGTAAAAAAAAAAAAATATATATACATACATATATATATAGAAGTACGTCATGATGTTAAGAATTTTTTAAGGTGTGCCATTCTGATGTAAATAATGAAAAACCTGACTCCGCAATCAGAAACCATCATTTTAACAAAAGCCACAATTGACAGCCACAAATTAAAAACACAATTGTGATCGTATTGTTTAACCATGTTTATTTCAGAACTTCTTTAAAAGTATAATTTGACAATTCTTAGCTGTCCAGACATTTCGCAATGACTCGCCTTGCAAAACTCTTTACATCACGGCTGTACATTATGTCTGGTACACTAGCACGAGAATACATACAGGAGGACTCTTCTTTATTTTTCTACAGACTTTCATAAAAAAAAAGAAAAAAATTTTTTTTAAGGAAATATTTCTTAAACTTTTCCAATTTTCTTAAATATTTTTTTTTTTTGCCTGAAAATTTAATTACATAAAATTTTTTATAAACAATTACAAAAGACATTTTTGAATTTTCCTTCATTTTGAATGGTTGATTAGTTTTATTTAACATTTTTCTGTTATTTTCATTATTCTTTTATAATTCTTTTCAATAACCCGTTAAATTTCATCGGTAACAAAGGACAAGTATAAATTTTTTTCTCTATTTCCTTGTTTCATTTTCTTAAATAATTTTTATTTTTCATTTTTCTGTAGAAAAATTCTGTTACATTAAAGGAAAACACATTCAAATATTTATTCCATTATGTCTTACTTGGTTATCCTCATTTCCCATTTTGATTTTCGTCTCCTAAATTGTTTTTTTCTGGTTCATTTTTTTTTTCTTCTCCCTCTTCTCTTTATATTGTCAATACTGTAAATTGCTAGTATACATAGATTGTAAAAATATGAGATAAAATTATGAATTATTTCACCCTTGGGATATTTTGCTGTCGTTTATTTTTTCTTTTCCTTTTTTTCTTATAAAGATGATTGTGTATAATATTATGATGATAAAATGTTGATACTTTAGTTATAAAGTCTATTGTTGATTTATTTTACAAAAAAAAAAAAAGAGACAGAAAATAGAAAGGCATGGAAAAATATACTAAAAATATAAACACACATTACTTCATCGATAAATACATTTTTTTTTTTTTAAAAAACTGGTGTAAGCATTTTGTGATACAAAAAAAAATTTTTGTTTTGAAACAAAATCTTTCCATCCGTGACAAACAAAAAATAGAAAAAAAAAATTACGATAAAATTGTGCAAAATAATTCATATGAAAATATTGTAAATAAAATCGTTTAAATTGTGATATTGGGAATTTTGTTTTTGTTTATATGTTTTATAAAATATTTTTTTAAATTATGTAAAATATTTTACACTTATATTTCATTCATGTGAATTATTTTTGTTGTTTTTTCTTTTTTTTTTTTGAAAATTTTTATATAATGTGTTTATCTGTTTTTTCTATGTATTTTTGAAAGGAAAAAAAATATTTTGATTTTCTTTAGTCCGTATTGAACCCTAAGATGCATGAAAATACTTGTACATAATTTACTTGTAAAATAATACATATATTAATTTTTCATATTTTGGCTTTGTTGATTCTATGATTCATGAATAAATAAGAAAAAATAATTTTTTTTACATGCATCTTAGGATTAACAATACTAAAACATAAAAAGAAATGAACACATAAAAATCATATTGTGGTCAGTGTTAAAATATTTTAATCTTTGCAAATTCCACAAGTAATGTGTTCACGTAATTTTGACCGTTGTAATATTTTGACTTCGGTTAATCATAGTTGATGGACTTCATTAAATAATGGACTAATAATTGTAATCGTACTTCGTTTAATTATTTTATGATGTACGAATGTCGTGTAGTTTTTTATCTGTAATTAAAATCTAAAATCCTGTTTGAAAAAAAAACTAATTGAATAGTAAATTCGACTTTTTTTCTTTAAGTTAAGCTGACAAAAAATTATTTTTATTAGTTAATTTTTGTCATCGTTTAAAAAAATGTTCATAAATAATCGTTACGTAATATCCTGCATACGCGATACAAGGAATGTCAAAGTCCTTTTTTCTCCCAAAAATAAAATAAAAACCATCACATTTATTCATTTGTATTTCAAAATTAAAGTCAATTAGTAGTTCTGTTGCAGTCCCATAATTTCTCTAGGAAAATTGTCAGAATTTAAATCACTAAAGCGAAAATATACACCCTTACCTTATTTTTTTTTTTTGTTTTTATATTCGGGAACAACGTATGTACATGTAAATATAAAATTTTTTCTCTATTTGATTTTATGCATCCCAGTGCATTTGTATTTGTTAACTTTAACCCATTCCACTATTTTCTTTTTTTTTTAAATTCACGTTACAAATGATGAAAGTAAATTTAATCCCATTCCTGATTTTCCTTCTTTTTTTTTTTTTTTTGTTCTTCCTAGCCGAATACAACTGAAGTAATCTGACGTTCAAAGAGTTAAAATAAACGAGAATAAAATATTATGCCTAGCTTTTTTTTAATGATTCCTGTAATTTTTTATTTTTCTTTATTTTCTGGAAAAGCTGAGGATTTAAAAGCGAACATACTATAAATGTATTTCTGTCGTATGTACAGTTTGGTATCGTATGCAGTTGGTAAGAAAAAACACTGAATTGACAACAAAATAACAAATCCCATAACGTTGTGTGCAATAATGATGTGATGGTCACATGAGCCATATTACTCATATAACAATGAATCGCGTGTACATACGTATGTATGTACATACATAAACTTATAGATATATTTTCATGTTCTCTTACTGACTACTCTACTAAATATACATGTAAAAAATACAGGCGAATATTAAATTGAAAATTCAAAAAGAGAAAAAAAAAATCAAAATGAAAATTCGTATTTATTTACATTTAATTTGTAAGTAAAAAAAAAAAAAAATAAATAATGAATCCTTTTACTTGCATTCGTTCATATACGTAAACAAACGTTTATGTATTGATGTGTAGGCAGTATAAAAAATAAAATTTTGACGATGTATAAAAACATAAATAAAAATAAAATAGACCATAAAACCCATAAATGATTAAAAAAAAAAACAAACAGAAAAGTAAAATGCAAAACCTGCATAAATTACGCTTAAATACACACACGATAAAAAGGATATAAAAATCATGCATTTTTTGTTTTTTAAAACCTGATACTTCATACATATTTATGTACATACGTGTATGTTTTGTAATGTATGCAGTACCTAGTACGGCACCAAACAGTTTTTTCCTTTAACTGTGCTAAAAATACCAGGAAAAAAAAATCGAACGTTTACTTCTGTAATGACATATATGACATAACTAGGACATTCCTTTTTTTTATCCGTAAGTTTAATGAATGATTTATCGTTAGATTTGTTTTGACACCATCAGTGAAAGCATATTGAATACACAAAAAATAAAACTGATATGCATATGCATATGCAATTTTACCTTTTTTTCTATTACATACATATGTATATTTTGATATTTTACAGATTGAAACAATATGAAAATTTTCCATTAAATTAATTTTAAATTTTTCAAGAAAAAACAAAAAAGAGAAAATTTATTACATTTTAAATATTTTTTTGCTTTATCTTTCATTACATGTACAGACAAGATCACATTGTAATTCTATAAAAAGAAAATGTTATCGAAAACTTGTACACGATAAATTTTGAATTTAAATTTAAGACAAGAAAAAGAAAATCGTTAACAAGTTTTTCTTAAAATAGCTTACTTTTAACCACAAATCAATTGAAAATCGAATCCAATTCCAATCTAATATCATTGGATATTTTCTTTAACTTATCACATATTTTAAAAAAGGATCTTACTATAATGTTGTCAGTGTATACATCATCTGCATATACAATATATGCATACATATGTGTACATATAATAGCAATTGCAATTTTAAGTATAAACGATTTTATTTTAAGATGCTATTAAATTTGAATTCACATATGCTCTATATTCGCAATTACTGTATATATTACATTTTATACATTACATGTTATAAAATATATATTGTATGTACATATGTATGTATATGGAAATATATACACATGAGAGCATAATATTATCCTCTTTATATTATCTAACATTTTATCGTTTGAATAAATCAGATGAATGTGATTTTAAAACCATTTTCACATGCACATGTACATATGCACATACATCTTTGGCATGCAATATATGCATGCACATACACACGTACCACATAGTTATTTCTTAAAAGCTTTACAAAAATAAAAGCTGCTTCCATTGCAATTTAATCATACACACAAACATAAGAAAAATGTATACATACGCCTTAAATATATATTGCATTATTATACTTATCCATAAATTTCTTATATAAAATCCAATTTTTCTTCTTATTTTTTATTTTTTTTTTTTTCAGAAAAAATATAAATTGAAAATCTACGTAATTGCGGTAGTTCAATTTCACCGATTTTGATGATATAATAATGATGACACTTCAACATACTACATACAAACATTTTACTCGTCTGTTCGTACATTGAATTTTATGAATTTTCTTCTTTAATCTTTTTTTTTTCGATTGAATACGATTTTAAGTAAAGTAAAAAATTTTCCCATTTCCTCGTAATTTTTGTTTTCTAAAAAAAAAAAGAAACTTGAATTTTTTTTTTTAATGCTGTGTATTTGCATTCGTATTCTACATACATATTTCCATGATACAATCATTGTATAAGTGATATTGAAAAAACAAAAAACAAAAATGGAAAATCCAAAAATATAAAAGCGTAGAAAATACAAATGTGCAGAAAGTAGAAAAAAATTTTTTTTTCAAATTGAATACAAATACAAAATCTAAAAACGTTAACGTTTTTAATTAATTATAAAATTCAAGTATCTATAGATATTTCTATCTGAAAAAGATATCAAAAATTATTTACATATTTAAAACCGTTGTATACAATTTTAAAATGTGCTTGATATAAACCATGATGCGATGATTTTTATGTAGATTATTTTACCCACTGTAGTTATTTTAAAATGACTCACCTCACAAAACTCGTAGCATCATAGTTACATATATAACTTTGTATATGTATATTACCTGCCATGATTACATGCTTACAAAAATTTGTACAATTTTTTTTTAACCATTTTGAACTTTTTATTTCTGAATTTTATGTGTGTGATAACATACAAAATATTACAAATACTGTAGCTGTAAAGTAAATGCAAAAAATATGAAATTTATTTGATTGACTTTGTATACAAATGAATGTACCCTCCTTTTACAAAAAACTAAAACACCAACCACAATCAAAAGCAAAAAACGGATAAAAACAAAACAGCAAATATGAATTAATAAATCAAAAAAATATAAAAGAAACAAAAAAGAGCAACAGAGAAATTGCATAATTAGAAAGTTTAATTTATTAGAAAATTTTTAAAAGTAGGTTAAAGTGAATACAAAAAAGGTGTTTAACTTCTTTGCTTTTAAATATTGAAAAATATTTTCGAACGTTTGTATCTGTATTAAATGAAACGTACAACGATCGTATAGAAAATTAGTTGCGAGGGGATGGCATAGCTTGTGTAGAAAAAAAATTTGTGGTGTTAGGAATGTTGTAGGTAGGGGTGGTAATAGAAAAGAAAAACTATGAAATTGATTTTTGTCGCTTTCTGTATTTTCGTTTTTTTTTTTCTTTTATTTTTGCTACGTTTTTCCTATAGATTTTCTTTCCTGTTTTCATATAATATAGTCATGCAAATTTAATTGACACTCATTTGAATTTTTAATATTGAATGAAATGAGAAAGAAAGTTACTTTTGAAATGTATATGTACCTATACATACAAATATATAAATGCGAGTATATCATAGCAATGATACTGAAACAAACGTGAAAAATAAATAGTCTGCCTTTATTTTCAAGTATTAATTAACTATACGCGCGCTGTGAAAATGATGATAATTACTATGAAAATAAAAACGTTAATTTAAAAAAAAAAATTCTTTTGGGTTTTTCAGCTTGTGTACGTTTTTTTGTTTTTTTGGTATTTGGTGTAATTAGTTAGGAAATTTGAAGTTTTTTTTTATGCAAATGAATAGAAAAATTTTTCTATTTTATTTTACGATGTATTTTTATTTAAAATTGCTTGATAATTTTTAAATACATCTGATAAAAACAAAATTGATTCAAGTGAAAAGCATTTTTTTATTTATTAGAAAATTTAAAAAAAAATAAAACTGAATGCTGGCTTTATTTCAACAAACACAAGAAAAAAAGCCAGATGATCCTTTTTTTTTTAAATTCAATTCAAATAATTCATGAAAATTCATATCCACCAGATAAATAGAAGAAAAAAATAAATATGTAAATAAACTCGAGAAGTATATTAAATTTTCGTCTATCAGTTTGTATATAACGGTATCATTTTTATTAGTGAATATGAAAAATAATACCAAAAAAAAAACAAAAAAAAAACCAAAAAGAATAAAACATTGAAAACGTTTTTATTCATCATTTTAGCGTGTATATTTGGTTTTTTTTTTTTTCAAAATTTATATTTATTTGCTTCATTACGTTTATAAATCGTTTATTTTCTTCTACATTTTTCTTTTCTTTTTCATTTGTTTGTTTACTTTTCACGCTTTAAGAAAAACTAACGAAAAAAAATTATAAAATGGAAATGAAATACTTTTTTATTATAGTTGAAAAAAAAAAATTCTATAATTTAAGAAAAAAAATATTTTTTTTCATTACTTATTTTCTGTTACAATAGATAAAATAAGCCATACATTTTGAAGTAAGCGAGTAACGTAAGTCAGTCTTACATTAAAATTAACTTTTACAAAGCTGTTTGATTCAATGTAATCTATACAGTTTAACTTAAATGTGTTTTATATATTTTACTCATTATTTTTCGTTTTGTGTCGTAATTAATAATTTAGTCTGAGTTCAGGATAATAAAAAAATGAAAGGAAAAGTTAAGAAAAGAATAAGAGAAAATATATCAAAATAATCTATACGTATGTAGGCATAAGAACAGTGAGTAGAGACATGTAAAATATAGAGGTAAAAGAGTTCATTCTCATCATGCAATGTCTACAAGCATACAAATGTAATTGTTAGCTATTAAATTACGGAGCAGACGTAAATTATAGAATACAAAACATAAAATAAAATAAACTTAAAACAATTACACCCTACAAATATACATAAAATATTATACAATTTTTCAAGGTGTTTTTTGTTTTTTTCCTTTTTACGTAAATTATTTATGATGAGCAAAAAAAAAATAAAGAAAAAGAAATTCATTCTCTAATGAACATAATTCCTTTTGGTAATAATATTAAAGCATTAAAAGCAATGAAAATAAAAATGAAATGTTATGTTATGTCATTTGTTTTTATACGTTCTTTATATGTAAATGTTACAATGAATTTTTTAAATATTTGCATGAAGCTATTTAAGGATATTTTCAAAAATGTTGATAATTACCTTAATTAATATTTCATTATAAATGATTATTCAAACAAAACTTTTTTTGTTTGATCGTGAATAATTGTATGTGTAGAGGCTTTCACCTACACATTTGTCTACACAGATAAAATTTCTTCCACGCACTTTTTTATCCGCTTATGAAAAATCATCTTTATACTTTTTTTATTTTTGTGTTTGTTTTTTTGTTATAAAATTTATACATTCGGACAGTTTAAAATAAGAGAGAAAAAAATTAATTTCACTTTTATAAAATAACGACAAGAATAATAAACGTAATTATATGAAAAAATTTATTTCATGCGATTTTACACCATTGAATTATATATAAAATACATTTAGGTTTCTAATTGCATAAAATATGGACATAAAATAGGGCAATTTCTGAGACGTATTAATACCGCCTACAAATACAATGTCTAAAATATCGATGCTTACAACGAGTGCAAAGTCAATAGTTGCTATACTTTATACTTCAAATATTTTCACTACAGGCCTTATGAGAGTATATGTACAGTATGCAAATTTCGTACACCCGTATTTTTAATGAAATTCAAAACATTATATATAGATTTGGAAAAGATCATTATTAAGGAGATCAAAATATCATTTAAACATACAGCGAGACTTGTCAAATCAATGTCACGTCACATCTATGAAGTGATCAAACAGAGGAAAAACTTCAAAAATATTAATAATTTTTTATATTAATTTATTTATCTTTTTTTTTAATTTTTTACAGTACATACATATGAAGAAATATAGTGTACGAATACGAACTTGGGATACTGTATGTGTATTTTTTCTGCACTCATAATTTCTCATAAGAGTATTTCACGAGCAGAGTTACCACAATTCTCAGAGTTCTCATACAGTATGAAATCAGCTTTTTAAATATCAATATACAATGATGTAAAGTGGTACTACTTTTTGTAGTTTCTATAAAGCCTGTAGTGTAGTGTAGTGTTAAATATTTAAAGTACAATGTATAATTGCTGTCAACTAGACAAAAATTTCGGATGCTTTACTGATGATACAAAGTAATCAACTAAAGTGTTTGGCTATCATCACAAAAAATAAAAACAAAAAATTATGATTTGTACATGGGTGCTTCTAATGTTTTAATAATGTGTTGTCTAATATCTGATAGATTTTCCGAGAGCTGTTTCAAAACGGTAAATTATAAGACAATTTGTCGTAAATACAATACAATGTACAGTAATTTATTTACAATTCATTTAATGTGTTACGAAACTCACCCCATACTCTTGCTGATATAATTCAATATTACGTGTACAATAAATAAAGTATTAAATGAAAACTGAAAAGGAAACGATAAATTAAATAGAAAACATTATTATCTAAGTAACAAAAGGAATTCATTTCTTATATTATTCATGTTTGTTTATATTTTGTTAATAAATACGAAATTTACGTTATAATTTTTAAAAAAATATGAAAAACAAAAAAAATTCTTTTTTTGTGCCTTTAAGGAGAAAATTTTCTATTATATTTATTTTCTTTTATTTATTTTGGTTATGAACTCCTGAACTTTTTTTTTTTTTTTTTTTTTTTTGTTGGTAGAAAAATTTACATTTTCTTCATTTATTTCAGAATTCATTTTTTTTATTGTATTTTGGACTTTTATAACTTTTTATCACTTTTTATTAATCAAACAAACACAAAAAGAAAAACACAGAAAAAAAAATTACTTTTACATTTTTATTTGTATGCGAAAAAAAGGAAAAAAAATTCGCTTCTATATTCGTGTTTCTATACTTGTATGTATAAATATTATCAAAAAGTATGACTGACGTATATTTATATTTTATATTGTTAGATACAGTGTAACATTTGAAATGACGGGAACAGGATGTTGTAGTCTTTGAAATTACATGCCATTTTTCTGGTACATTGTAACAAAATTTAATTTCTCACTTTTTTTAAAGAGGAATAATTTATGCGATTTATGTTCTTCAAAATTTTACCAACCATAATTTGGTTTTTTTTTTGTACAAAAATACAAGGAAACTCTACATGTGTAATAAAACGATTTTACATGCATGAACTTACTCCTTTCAAATACATCAAAATTATTCCTTTTTTTTTCAAAAAAGTCAAAGTTATATCATTTATAAAACATTAAGAGAAAATGTCTTAAAAAATTCATTTAAATCAAGATTAATTACCAAACAGGCATATTCCCTACACGTAATATACCCTATTACTTTCGGTTACATGGTATAGCATTTTTCAATCTTATTGTATACAAATTACACAAAATTCTTAAACAAATTTTGATTTCTTAATAACAAAAGTAAACAAAAACTTTTATGAAAATTAATTAAATTTTTAAGTAAATATAAATTTATCATTTTACCCAATGTACCCAATGTATGTGTATGTATGTATGTATATGAACGGATTAAATGGCAGTAGTGTATACCAAATAATAAAAATTTTCCTTGTACATACATGTATGTACATACTTATAGGTACATATATACACAAGTATTGTGTCTTAATGTATTTTTTGTATACCTTTTTAACAATACATGCATACAATTTTCTTTTCTAAAACTTTGACATTTTAACATTAATTTTCATGTGACTTTGCTATTTTTCAAAAAAACAAAAAAAAAAAATTATGTTTTGTACGTGCATACATAATACTTGGTACATGATAGAGACAGGTTTCTCTAGTAAAATTGAATAATATTTGGATTATTTACAAGAACATGTTTCAGAGATACTAACACACATGTGTAATTTACATTCATTTATTCAAAAACATGAAATGAATTTTACATTTTTATTATTTTCAGTGAGTTTGAAAACGTTTAAATACCGCCTCAATGCAAAATTTCAATTTTCAAAACGTTAGCGTTAAAAATTGGCAACATCATTTAAAGTTTCAAAACGTTTTATGAATGCAATTAAAATGCGTTATTTAAGTAAATTACGCATCATGCATTTTTCTAATGCAATGCATTAGTTATAGGGTAGAATTTTTATATCAAAAATTTTTTTTTTACTTTTTGAAACTCACCATTCCGTTATAAAACTAAAAAATAAATTTTACAATTTATGTATTTTATGAAATTTTACATTTTCAAATTAAAATCTTAAAATTTTCTAAATGCAAAACTAAAAGAAAAAAAAAATTTATAAAAAAAATTACTTACCTTTCTTCGATATGTATGATATGATTTCCTTTTATTTATTTTTATTGTTGCTGTGTTGCTTTGTTATTTCTATTATTTTTTTTTTCTTTTTTTCCTGTTCTTGTATATCCACAATTTGTTACTATTTTACACTCATGTCATTTTGTATAAATGTAATACAAGATTGAGTACACACAAAAAAAAATAAAAAAATAAAATTATAACCATGTACAGAATGCTATTAGTAATTTTGTTGTATTACATTTTCATTTTTAACATACTGTAATACATACAAAAAACACAGCTTATAACCACTAACCTTCTGAGAAAATCTTAAATAATTTTCTTTGCTTTTTATTATATTGTTGCTACACAATACTATACTATCATTTACTATATACCATATTTAAATGCACGTGTGTACGTACGTACTATGTCTATAAGTATAAGAATAACAAAACACTCAAGATCTAAGTAATATATGGTATTGTTGTACCATGTATAAAATTTTCTTTTTCCTTTTTTTTATTTTTTTTATTTTTAAATATACATAACTATTAGGTATTCAAAAGATGTTTCAAACAAAAAACTTTTATACGTATGTATACGTCGTATATACGTATGCTGTATATCGTAATAATCCTTTTCTATATAGAATTAATTCTCTTCTTCATGGTACTTAAAATACTTTACTTTATAAACTTTTCATTTTATAATGTGTTTTTTTTTTTTTTTTGTTTTTCTTATTTTCTTTTTTGTTTCTAAATATTTTTAGTAAGTAAAAAGTAGAAAAAAAAAAAAAAATTGAAATTTTACATCATATCTACATTAGAAAATTCCCCCCATACAAAAAAAAAACTAATAGGTGTCAACAGTAGAACTTTGTTTTGCTTGACTTTTTCAATTTTATGTTTGCATGTATATTCATTTAATTTGAATTTAATTACAATTAAAATATTTTCATTATTTATCAATTAATTTGTTGTTTTTTTCTTATATTATTTTATTTAATTAATTAAAAATTTTCATTTATTTCGGTTTCATAAATGATATGTATAAATTTACTTGCATGTACAATTAATGTACACCACGCATAGAACACTATCTAAATGATATTAAAATGCGACATATATACGTGTGTGTACAGATCTCTCCTTGTATGTCTGCAATTTAAGCAACAGATTTTATTTTTAATATTTTTTTCAGTTTTTTGTATTATTATTGTATATTTTTTTTTTTAATTTTTTTAAAATTTTTTTTCTATTTTTTATATTTATTTTTCATCTTTTATTTGTTTCTTAATTTGTTAAATTTTTTTTTTAAACTTTTCTTTTTCTTTATTTATTCATTTAATTTTTGTTTTTGAACAAAATATTAAAGATATGTGTGAATTCTTTTTTTTTTTTTGTTAAATATTATTTTAAAAATTTTTGTTTTGCAAAAGATGAAGCTTCAAGTTATTTGGGCTTTATTTGTTTTTTTCATACTTGAATTTTTGTTGTTTTAATATTAAAAACAAAAAAAAATGATATGTATGATATCTTTAAGTCTTTAAAATTTTTCTTTTTATCAGAAGGACACACAAGGTGTATGTATGTGTATAACAGGATCAAGGTAAACTAATACAAATGCACGTTATAAAAGAATAAAATTCTCACTAAATGCTTTTATTCGGATTTTTTTTTTATTTTTGCTTTTCTTATTTTTTGTTTTTTCTGTTTTGTTTTAAAAGGACACATATACCTTCTATAGAATATACATACATACGTATGAATGTATGTAAGTATATATTTTATCAGATTTTACGAAAAAAAAAGAAATAAAATAAACTTAAGACATTTTCTTTTTCTTCAGGTTTTCCTTTATCATTTTATAACAGTTGTCGATGTGTTTGTACGTACATTTCCTTATTACGCACTCTATATATACTGTTCACAACAACTTTATTAAATTTTCTTCTATTCTGTTGCTTTTTCTTTAGCTACGTTTTTATTTACATCTATGTTTATTAGTACTGTACGTTTGTTTTAATTTTATATACTGAACTTTATTTATTTATTTTTTTTGATTATTGATCCTTGATTTCTTCTAATCAGATGATAATAAATTTAAATGATGTCAGCTGTCATTTGTATTTTCCTTTTTTCGTGTATTTTTTTTTTCTATAATTTTGTTTTTATTTCACCTTATATTTTCCTTTAATTTTTCATTTTTTTAATTTTTTCATTTTCTTTTTTTTTTTCTTTTTTTTTTGTTTATAACTTCCTACGTATTTTTGTTGTTGCTTTCTTTATTAATGCGTGCGTATATCCTCTGTTTTCAAATTAGCTACTTTTTTATCGTAAAATAAACGTTTTGCTTTGTTGGTTGTGCGTGTATATATGTTTTAACCTTGAATTATGTAGATGACACACATAATCATTTTGTAATTAATAAACAACAACAATAAAAAAAAAATAAAAATAAAATTTCACAACAAAAACAAAAATTGTAATCGGGAAACCACAAAGCAAAATAAAAAAACAAAAAAAAAACGTTATTAAAGTGAAACCACAAACAAACCAAATTCACTTTTTATTTATCCGTATATATGTAGGTGCGTAAATTATTTGAAATATACGTATGTATGCCTGTGTATAAACTTCCAAGTAATTTATTTATTCGGGTTCATTAATCATTTTTTATATATATGTACGTGTGCATGAGATTTATAACAAGGATATATCTTTATTGGTTATCATTTTTTTACACGTCATTTACAATTAAGGTAAAAGAAAACAATGTATTTTTCTAACACATTTGATGACTTATTTTTGTTATTTTTTTTGTATTATCTTCTTATCAAAGAACATAATAATAATAATAATCAAAAAACCAATATAAATCCTTACATGACTTTCAACTGAAATAACAACTGTGCAAAAATAAAAAAGATTGTAATCCTTTTTATTTTTTTCTATTTTTTTTTTTTGTTTTTCTGTTGTAATTTAACCCACAATCATTCTATTTTTTTTTTTTGTTAACACATATCACATTGGAAAAGGCAAAAACAAAAAATAGAAATGCACATTGAACGTCTGTAATCGTATAATGAAAGGAAACACTATAATAACCACACAATAGAATTGAATAACATTTCAATTCTATGAGATACAAAATGATTGTGCAGGAACAAACACATAAAAAAAAAATTCAATTCACATTTTTATTTTTGCTATCTTTAATAATGTTGTTAATATGTTGATGATATTGATATGTATTAAATATATTTTCTATTTGTAAATACGTAAAAAAAAACACTTTAAATATACTTTTGCACAATATGTACATATATTACGTTCTGATATCCGTATCTTTTATTCTACAATTTTCCTTTGAATTGCATATATTTCAACGTACACGTAGTAATTACGTACGTAATTTACAAATTACATTTATTACCGATTAAGTTTTTTCTTTTTTTTTTTTTATTAAGGAAAAAATAAGTCCTTATTTTCCTTTTCCAAACAATGAAATACTTGTTCGAAATGACCGTCAATAATCAACTAAACTTAATATCGCAACCGTTTTATTGTACAAGTTCTAAATAAAAAACGTATTGTTTTTATTTCCTGCATATTAAGCAAAAGGAATACTTACACTAAATTGTGATTAAAAAATAAAGCTTTCTCTTAGCTTTTTTGTGTGCAAGGGATAATATGCGCAGGAAAAATATTTTTATACATAATATACTTTTAAATCCCTTTAGGTGCATAATATGACATATGATAATTTATGTATGTAAAAAAAAAAAACTTTAAGAACCGAAGATTTTCAAGGCTATTCATAGTAATATCCTTTCTACAAATCATGAATTCACGTTTAAACATTGAAATATACAAAAAGCCTAGAAAAAAAAGGGGAAAATTATATTCAAAAATTTTCTCTTTATCTAATTTGTTTCTCTTTATGATGATTAATAAAAATTATGAAAAAATTTTCTTTTCCTATACCATTAACAAATTTCACCGGTATTTATTTTTATTTTTATTTCCTCGAATATGAGACTAATACACTCTTACCCAATATACATACGAGTATGTACGTGTATATGAAAAATTCCAGTAATGCGGTTCATGTACGTACAAATTTCTCTATGACTTCTTAATTTTTTATGTGATTATCATCTACAACATGTGTATAAATCCGAAATATACAGTGTTAATTTGTTAATTGCGTGTCACTCACATTTTATTTATTATTTCTGTTTAGTTAGCTTAGAATTGTGAGACAATCAATGGTTTAACAAAATGTATTAATAATCCAAAAATAAAAAGAATGAATATGCTCTAACGTAAGAACAAATTGTTTAAATTTTTCAAGAAAAACTATTAAAATATTTTATAGCTATCAGCTATAAATTGTAGATATTTAGCCATACTCAGGAGCTACTACATGGAGAGCCATTTCCATTTAATTTTTTAATCCAAAAGAAAATCAAAAAATAAATTTTACTTCAATAATTATTTCAAGGAAATACATTTTTTCTGTTTTCTTTTATTTTTCATTTAATTTTAAATTCAAAATATAAACTGAATTATAATTAATTTCCTTTCATATTTCAAAAAAGAAAAAAAAAAACGTTTTCAATTAAAATCATTTTGAAAATCGTTTCCTATGAAAATGCCAATAATAAAATTTTATTTAAATATTAATTTTTATAACAGTATTATACATGAAAATCTACTTTATATAAATTGTTTAAAAAAAAAAAAAAATTTGTTTTTAATACTTTTTTATTTTTTGTTATAATGAAGTTGCTTTAATCATTTTAATTAAGGATACAAATTTTTCTAAAATCATAATCCGAAATTTAAAATGAAATTTATTATAATAATAACATTAGAAAATTTTCAATATAACAAAAAAAGAAAGAAATATGGCACACAATAAAATTTAATGTAAAAACCACAAAATGTTGTAACGTATAAATACAGTACGTATATATTGATCCATTTAAATAAATAATAAAAGGAACTAAATACAAATTTTATCCTTATGTACATTATACATGTAATTGGTATTAAAATACAGGTATTTTCTGTTATACATTCTGTATGCTTAACTTGAAAAATATTTTCATACTTGATACATATAACATCTAAACTTTTTGTAATACATTAGAATTAATTTTCTTTGAATATTATAAAATTTGTAGAATTTCTAATTTATTTTATGATCACATCATTGTACACAGTACTATTTGGATATTAGTATAAGAATACACAGTCATACTCATATTGTATAGTAATGAATGGCAAAGTAGAAAATCATTTAATCTACAAGATTTAATGATTTTAATAACACTTGTATTCAAGAGATACCATACCGTTTTTGTCGTTTTTCTTTTGATTTTATTTTACTTCTATTTTTTTTTTTTTCAAATTTTTCTTCCTTTTTTTTTGTACTTAATTGTAATAAAATGAGTAATTTTCTCGTAATTAAGTAATTTAAATACTTTTTTTTAGCAGAAAAAAATTTGAATGGAATCAATTCTTAAAAATTCTCCTGGTATATTAAAAAAAAATATTTAACGCAAATTATTATTTCAAAAATTTTAAATTTAATTTTTGAAAAAATTTCAAGCATGTACAGGATGTCTCAAAATAAGTGTCATAAACTTAAATAAATTTTTTCAATTCAGATTATTTCTGTTAAAAAATCGATATAAACCTCCTACGCCCTTATAATACCCTAATGGAGAGGCCTAAGCCTTATGTCTAGATCGCAAGAAGTAAAATTCGAATACATAGGATAAGTCAAAAGATATGACCTGTATATTTGACCAATATATATCCTGTATATTTTGAAACAAATTCAAAATCAAGATTTTCGCATTATAACAAGGATGTATTCGAAAACAGTTCATATCAAAGGTCAAAAACTTATGGATTATTTAGCAGTCAAAGTTTTCTTTGCCTTTGAAGTTATCTAAAACATCTCTGAATTTTAAATAATTAACTTGGACAAATTTTAAAATAAACAATTCATATAGCGTCATGTACCTCACGTTTCTGGAAATTTGCAGTCCTTTATATCTCAGAAAGGACGAAATTTACGAAAGGGGCTAGTGCGATTTATTACTAAGAATAGTCAGATACATATCTCTTTTTATTTTCAATTTAACATTACGTAAATTTTGCACTTGCAATAAAATATCATATGGAAGAATTTAATAGTAATAACGTCATTATTTATACGTTTAAAATATTTTAAAGTGTAAAAAAAACTATTTTATATTATTTGATTTATAGGAAAGTAAAAATTTTATACTTTCATAATTTTTAAGTCCAACATTTTAAAAAATATATATACGTACGTATACGTATGATTTTAAAGTTTCTTAAGCAGAAGGTAAAAATTTAAATGTACGTGCAGAATGCACAATATCATTCAATGGCTAAAAAAAGAAAAAACAATAGGAAAAAAGAAAAGTTTGTGCACCTTTATATGTACATACTTATGGATGTAATAAAAACGTTACAAAATTTTAATGAAATTTAAATTATATGTAAGACAGAAGAAAAAAAAACTGAAATAAATAAAATTGACAATAAAATTACTGTCTAGCAAAAAAAAAAAACCATAAAAATATGCATATGTGGAAGCATAACTTTTACATACATACCTAAGTGTCATTACACATGTATTTTTATGTATTATACATATAACACACATATAAGTATGTACACCAAGTGTAAGTATAAGGATAAAATGGGACATAACTGTAGGGAATTACTTTTTCTCCTTTTTTATTTTCCCCCAAAAAAAAAAAAAAAAAAAAAAAAAAACAACAACAAAACCATATGTACTTGTGTAGGTATATTCGCTTATTTTTTATATATGAAAACTAGGTTAAGTTAAAATTATATGGTTTATAATTTTAAACTCATTAACATTGTAATAACTATTTGCATTTAAACACTTATTCTCATTACATTATGTATTTTTATTTTTTATTTTTTTTTAAATAATAATGTTAACACATGTGAATATATGTATTAAAGCACATGTAAATCTTTGCATATGAATACATAAATGGAAGTTGAAAATTCTGAAGTATATATTATCATGCGTTGCATAACATTATGCAAAATAAAAATAAAAATCATATAAACTGTTTAATCAAAATTACACATCTTGAGAAAGATCTCACATATCCGTAAGATTATATCATGACCATCTTGGGCATTTATTTCACCCATCGCTTCAATGTAGCGATTAAGCTTGAATTTTTTTTTTCTTTTTTCTTTTTTTATTAAATTTTTACTAACTGTAAATGCTCTTATGATATTAAAATTTTTTTTTTGTTTTTTACCACAAAAAGTACAAAGAAAATTATCGCTTTTCATTTTCTTTTATACTCTTTTGTGATTTTTCCTTTTTTAACTTTTTCAAAATTTTAAAAGCATATTTTCATATTCAAATTAATTTTTTTTTTTTCAACACTTTCTTATGCAAAAAACAATATGAAAGAAAATATGAAAAAAAAAGAATCGGCATAAATACAATTGGTTTTCAATTTTTTTTTTTGCCTTCTTACTTTCTCTGTGTTTTATTTTACATATTTTCAAATTCATAAATATTTTAAATAAACATAAATGAGAGCTTTTATTATACCAAAAGCAAAAAAAAAAAAAAAAAATACAAAATTTCTTTAAATTTTCAAATAACGTACACGTTACCTTTGTATCTAAAAAGATATACCCTTGATGCAAGCATACACATGAAAATGTGGTGGAGTAGGTACATATACTTGTGAATATGGATTGGATTCAGTACGTTATACAGTATTTAAAATTCGTACTGAAAGTAAACACAGTGTATATGATTTATCGACTATATATACATTAAACCGTTCACATATGCATGTGTTGGCGTCACATACATATAACGACGTACGTTCCATAAAAATTGATATATACATACATATATGTATGTATGTACCTTTAAAACGTGGTAGTGAACGATGTATATGTGTATGCCACAATCAGCTATATAAAAAATAATTTTAACTTGAATTTAACTTTAATATTATGTAAATTTTGAAAGAGTTTTCATAACAGCTTTACAACACAAATACGCATACATTTGCTTATTTTTTTTTTTTTAATTTTTTTTATCTTCTCTAGACTACAAAAAAACACTATACATATGTGTCTGTTTTTCTTTTTTTTTTTATAACAATAAAATATAAACCCATTTTTACTTAATGTGATGATAACATAAAGACACAAAAAATATGCAACGGAATTTATTCGTTGCTTTTAAGCAGAGAATTTGAGAGAAAAAAAAGAAACGACTTTTTTTTTTTGTTTAAGGACTTTTTTATTATACAATTTTTTGATTTTTTGTGTGTTTTCGTTTTTTGTTTTTTTTTTTTTTTAATTTTATTTATTTATTTTATTTTTTTATTATTATTTTTTTTTTAATTTATGATTTGAAAAGCTATTATTCATAGTTCGTTGTACAATGTTTTGATTTATTAATGGAATACAAAAACGAAAAAATTTGAAAAAAAAAAAATGTTATGATGAATAATATGATGCTCGAAATACAGAGACAAAAAAATTAAATAAAACAAATAAGGAAATGCTTTTATAAGTATGTAGTACTAATTCGTCAAACAAAAACAGAATTGTTTAGAAATTTTTATTGATGACTGCCTTAATCATATTTTAATATGGGAGCAAAATTCAAACTTAATCACTGCATTGAAGCGATGGACAAAATAAGTGCACAAAATGGTAATGCTGTATAATATTACAGATATCTGAGGTGGGTTTTTTTTTTTTTTTTTTCAAAAAAGTTTATGCCTTTTATTTTCATTGCACATAATTTTATGCAATGCAAGGTAACACACTTTCGAATTTTAAAATTTCATATATTCACACACAGATACTTAGGTGTGCGTTTTGTATGTACATATGTTACCTCATTATTTAAAAACAAAAAAAAAGACTAAATGATAAGACTGTAATTAATACTTTTAAGCTTCGCAAAAAAATCAAAAATAGGTATTCTAAATAAATAGCCAAAAAAGCACAGAACACTTTATTTGTATTTGTTTAAAATAAAAAATAAAAAGTAAAACTTTCGGAGTACTCAGCCTTGCATTTTATAGCCAATGAATTTTTCGCTTGCTTAAGATTATATAAAGGAAAACTAATGATCTATAAACATTACTTTCATTTTATTTATTTATTCGTTTCTCTTTTCATTTGTATTTTCGTTTTCTTTTATTTCTTTCTTTTTTTTTTTTTGAAAATCAGTAGAAAACCTATTTAAGTTTTCCTCAACTTTGTTTATATAAAATAAAAAATGTCAAAATTGTAGCACGTAAACATAAAAATCATAAAAATAAAATACCAAAACATAAAAAGTGCACAGAAAAATCAAATGAAATCAAATTAAACATTTGAGACAAAATTCAATCAAATATAATTTTATGTACCAATATAAAAATGCCAATAAAATAAATGAAGAAAAACAAAAAAAATAATTTTTTTTTTTGTATTTAGTATATTTTGTGCTGATACAAAAGAATCATCATTCTTTCTCTCTAGTTTCAAGGATTGACATATTATTTTAATTAAAATGAATTACTTTAGTTGCAGAAAATCTTCTTATATTAATAATACTCTTGAGAAAATTCATTGATATTTTACTTTTAATACAAACAAAAAATCACTATTATACACTGTACTTTAGTATAAATTTTATATAGTGCAGATCATTTTCGATGAACATTTTATTAAAGAAAAATATTCGTATGCATACAAGAAAAGATAGCTTACACGAATATGCACATTTTGTATTCAAAATTGTGAAATTCAAATCATTTACACATGTATCAGCAAAGATTGCCACTTAAAATGGGCTGGAGCATATTTTTCTTTTTTGAAGATCTACATGTACACAAAATCTTCACTCACACGAATAAAAACCTACTCCACAATGTTCATCATTCATGGTTTGTATTCTATACATATGTACATATCTGTATTAAAGATCTTTAAAAATTTATTTTTAAAGAACATTTTTTTTCTATTCATTACATTATCTGTTAATTTCTTAAATTTATTTTCTAAATAAAAATTTCTGTCACGCAAATTTGTAATAAACATTTGAAATTGTAAATAAGATCATTTCATTTTATTATCATTATTCATTCATTATTAATTTATTTAATGACATTATATGTGTACACAAATAAATGATGTGTAAATAAGGATTTTCATCATTTAATTTCGAATTTTAAAATAAAATTAAAATTACAAAATTTAAAAGAAAGTGTTTTCCTTTTAAAATCAAATCTTTTTTCCAATGCATACACTCATAAATTATGTACTGTTGCTAAACTGAATTTTTATAAATTTATAAGAGACTTGATTTAATTAAAATAAAAATAAAAAATAAATAAATATAGTGAAAATGAAATACATGGCCTATATAGAAGGAATTTTATTTCATTTTACATGACTGCACTGACTGCACTTTATCCTTAACAAGCTTTTGACCTAAATTCCTATACATTTAGAATTTTTAAATGCTTACAAAATATGTATAAACAAATCAGAAAAATTAAAATTAAAAACAAAAAGGAAGAAATAAAATAGAATACTATGCAAATGCATTTTGAAATTACACCAATTTAAATCCAACAAATATTTTAGGTTTATAGAACGCGGTCTGTTCTATCATGAATATGCAAATTGAAAACATTAAAAAAATTCTTTTTATTTTTTTAAATTATTTTCATATGAATATTCAACGTATTTTATCTAATTTTCATTCATTGCTAATTACCATATTTTTTCTGAAAAATATTTTTTAAAAATAAAAAAAAAATTAAATGATTAAAATTCTTTGTTTACACTACGTACAACGAGAATTCATCGAAATAAAGGAAAAAAAAATTTGGTGTTGATAAAAATTTGTGAAAATTATGTTTTTCTTTAGTTTTCTATCCGTAGAACATAACAAAAAAAAAATGTGAAAATTTTATTAATTAACGCTACAATAAACACAGGGAAATTTGAAATCATTTCGTAGTTGTATGAAGATACAAAGAAAAAAAATTAAAACTCAAAAATTTGTTTGAGTTTAAATCTGGCGGGTTTCATAAATTCTTTTTGATTTCTCAGTAGTGATCATATATTGCTATACTCGTAGTCTAATTGCTGATACCGGCATACACAAACTGCCGATAGGAAACACTTTAACAGACAAAACTGAATTTAATTTTAAAAATTCACCAGTATCTTTTACTGAATTTTCATGTTTTGTAAAAATAATCGTAAAAAAGTAAATAATTTCAAAACCTTGCATTCATTTATAATTTATTTCAAATAACATCAATTGCCCTACCTTAAAGAATGCTTGAAAAATATTGATTTCCGTTCACGTTTAAGTGAAACCGATTTTATTTATTTTCAACCGATAAAAAGAAAAAAAAATTGTAATTAAATAAAACTACTTAATTACTTCATGGAACTATAGAAAATTAATATAAAATCACTTACATACCTTAATATACCTATTTACTATTCAATTAAAAATGAATTGTGCATTAAATTGTCAACAAAAGAATTTTAAATTTATTCTTATCTTTTACAATTTAGATCGATTGCAAAAATTTAAAATAAAAAAAAAGAAATGAATATCAATATCAATAATTGATTTTTTTATAGTGATTAAAAGCTCTTGGAATTATTTTTTGCAATGACATGAGCCACTATAACAAATTCCATATTTATATCCAGTCATTTGGCATCTTGTTGAACACATTGCAGATACAAAACCATCACAAGCGCTACCTACCCTAGGATTTAATTTGATTTCTTCTGAGTTAAAAAAATAAATTAATAAAATAAAATTATTACGATCATATTAAATCTAAATTAAATTCCAAATTTAACAAAAATTGGCAAAAACAATTGCAATAATAAAAGAAATTTGGAAAAATTGCATTTTACAAGAATACAAACTTATAAATGTATGTAGGCTTACACGTGATTTTAAGTTTTAACAAATTAACAGAGCGGCACTTATTTATATACATTCAAAAATCACAAAGCTTTTATGGCAAAATAATAAAAAACGTAAACACTTTTCAATAGGGGAATTTTTTTCTAGAAAATAAATCAGATATCAATGTCAATGTATATTTATCTTATCTGAATATAAATTAAATAAAAATCAATGACAAGTAAATAATACATATTAATTTCTTAATAAAAGAAAAGATAAATCACGTGACAACACAAAAGATAAAAAATTAATTTCATATTTTCTGCAAGAATACAAATACTACATGAATAAATGTTTATGTATGGCGATCTCACGTTTTTATTGAAAAATTTTTTGAAATCTTAAACCGGAAGTTCTAGTGACCATTACAAAGAAAAAAGAGGAACTATTCTACATAACTAGAGGGTAATTATATTTTACTTTTAAGATATTATTGTATGTAATTATCTAAAAGGAAAATATGAAGAAATGCTATGTAATTAGGTGTATATCCTGAATAATTGAATAAATTTTTTTTTTTTTTTCTTAACATAATGTTTTGTTTGTATGTAGTGAAATATTTATAAGAGAGAAAAAAAAAATCGAATTTAATAATTATACCTCTACAAAATAGAAGTCACGCAATGAAAGTTAAAGATTACAAATTAAATGATTACATACATTTTCATATACATACTAATTGACACGAATTTTCCTTTTACTTGTAATTATTGTTTATTTTTAGTTTTATGTGTAAGCTTTTATTGTTGAATATTTTCTGTAAATATTATTTAAATATTAAAATAAAAGTTAATAAGTGATAATTATGAAATAAATTTTCGCTTGTAAAGTGAAATAAATGAAAAAAATAAATAAATAAATAAAAAATTCTTACTATACTCATGTGCGCAAAAGGAAAAACACGTTATGTTATATACATGTTTTGTTTCAAAATTGTAAGATTCAAATCATTTGCACAAGAATCTGTGAAAATTTTCACTTAAAGTGGGTGGAAATCTATTCTCAAGATATAAAACAGTTTCACGAAGTTTTTACTAACACAAAGCCCAAGTTCGAAATTATGGTCGAATAATCTCAAAATACGATCACGATCTCTGTAATTAATTACGGATCACATACGTACATATTATACAGATCCAAACCATATACACAAATGTTAAAATTCAAAAAATTTTAATTTAAAAATTTTATGTATAAAATTAAAGAGAAAAACCAAAACAAAAATTCTTTACCAAAAAAAAAACAATCAAATAAATTTATTTATTGGAATAATTCGATCAAATTTATAATTTACATCATGGGGGATAAAGTAACTCGCCTCCACGTGGTGTCCCCTGGTAACAAGTGTGTTTACTAAATAACAACTTGGCAAAATGAGTTACAAAAATAGATTAAAGAAACTCTTTACTGGGAAATAAGAAGAAGAATGAAAACCTAAAGACTACTGGACCATTGGACAACAACAACAACAATAACAACATAATTTACATCACGATTAATACATATTATGTCTCCTCCGGTCATAATTTCGATTAAATAAAAACCTATGCTAAAAATATTTAACTAATTTGAACTCCACTATAGAATTTTTTTGGTTCTTTTTAAATTTGAAACTGAAAAATTATTTCATCATTACATAACAATCACAGCTAAAATATCATTACGATCTATGCATATGCAGATTATAAGTACATTAATTTTTATAGACTAAAAATTAAATATAATAAATTACTAAAAATTAAAATCACTTGTCTTAAGTAAATTTCCTTTTTCGTACGTGAAAATATTTTCAAAACTTTTCCATATACTTAATTATCCTTATACTTGTGTTGCATACATATGCACACATCAGTAAAAATAAATTGCATAATGAATTTTTTTTCAATTTTCGTTCGTAACAAATTTGTTATTCATACATAGATACATTATATATGACATTATTGTTTACACAGCATGTATGTACACAAAGTATAAATTGTAAACATATTTTGTATTCTGCATGACAAAAATGAAATTTTCAAAAAAAAAAAAAGGAATTTAAATTCTTTACATAAAATGTTTTAAGTATATCATGCAATTGCATTGCATTTTAAAGTAACTAAATACCATATTAAATGATACATATAGTTTGTCTGCAAATGAAAATCAATAAATTTCTCTTTCTCGTCATAATTAATTATGAAAATGAAAATGCCAAAGAATAATAAATTTTCGAAAAATTGTTTTTAAAGACTGTTAAATTTATTATGTAAATTGTTTATTTTTTTTTTTTTTTCGTTGTACATTTCGTTTTAAATATTTTTTGTAATTATTGTAAATATTTATGTATCATTGTCCTGGAAAAAAAAACAAGAAAACATGACAAAAATGTTAAATTAAAACTACGAATGCATTTTAAAATTTAACTTTTATTTATTTTTTTATTTATTTTTTTTTTTGTATGTTATGATGTAGAAAACAAGGAAAATTCTTGTAAATTATTGTTATATGTTTGCTAAGGGAATGAAACGTACATAATGTACGTAAAATTTTTTACAAAAATAGTTTATTAAAACGTGATCGAAATATACAATAAGTTTTATAAGAAAATTTTTTATTGTTAACATAAATTTACAATAATGAAATTAAATTAAATTTTCGATTACAAACAATTTTCAAATTCTACATAATATTTTCTTTATATAATGAGAAGCATAGTAAAATAAAAAAACGAACAGAGTGGAGTAAATTCAAAATATTCATAAAATTCACGTAACAAGGGTGTATGTACTTTAAATTTCGAAAATAGTGTATACTCGAAGTCTAAAAATTACGAATTTTATAAAACTTGAAATTTTTCTTTTCTATGGAAATCGATAGGGAATGCAAACAAAAAAATGAAAATATCTTAGAATTTTAAGTCATGAACTTGCACCACTTTCAAATTTCTCAATTATTAGTTATATTTTAATTTTATTTATTTTTTCTTTGTAAATGAAATGCAGAACAGAAAATATCACCAAAACGGGTTGGTACTTTGTGAAAAAAAAATTATCACATAATTACTCATAAATTTTTGTATTTTTATTTTTCAAAATGCAACATCGGGCAAATAAATATATTCAGGACAAAGTTTCATCTAAAATTTCATCTAAATTGCAAGAGTTCATTAAGTCAAAAGTTCATTTAGATCAAACTAAAATGTTTGTACCTTTTGTACAGTATGTACTTATGCACTTTTATAGCTTTCATTGTTGTCTATATTTTATTTTGTTCGCTAAATTAATTTCTTAAGGGAATCGTTATTGGTAACCTAAAAAGTCATTCGAAAGTATCAGATATCTTTTCTCAATTTATTTTTTATTTTATTTATTTTTTTTTTTTTTGTGCACAGAATGATATAATCAATTTGTGCAACTTACTTTTACTATTCTCATTTTTTTTTCTACTTTTTATTCTTCGAAAATGTTTGATTCGAAATAAAATAATTTCACGTAAATTACTTACGTGATCGAAGTAAAAAGTAATTTTTATTTGTTGAATGGTGGAAATAAAGTACATGTACACGATTGTACATGAATCTTTAAAAAAAAAATTAATTCTCTTTTTGTTGTTGTAAGTAAACGTTTAAAATTCGAAAAAAATGTCCTTGAAGAAGAAGAAAGAAAATGTAAAACTTTAAGAAAAAGTGTCCTTTAAAAAAACATTTTCCCCTTACTTTTCTTTTTTTTTTCCTTTTTATTTTGTGATTAAAATCAAATCTCACTCGTATCAATTGATACTGTATACTTTTCATTGATAGAGTATAAATTTTCTAATTTTATGTACGTACATAGAATACAAACTCACATACGCATATAAACCTATAGTAAATGCCTCAGAGAGATTATAATGAATCTTTTCGACACTCTATCATGACTATGATATATTGTAGTTTTTATACTTTTAATCACTTTGTAATCTTACTTTTGGGTCCTTGAAAATTATACACATCAACTGTATACGTATATTAATTTCTTCCTTTTTGTATACTAAACAAAATTTAATTTTTGGGTGTTACTGTTAGCACATCTTTATTGTCATTATTTTGTTTTATTTGTAAAACTTTTTTAAAACTATACAAGGAAAAAAAAAGATACAAACAATTTTTTTTTATTTAGTGTACGTGTTTTTAATTACTACAACATAAATTTTAGATTTTTAGAAAAACATTACAGAAAATAACTGTGCAACTTTTACTTTGAAAAAAAAAAGAAGAGAAAGAAAAAACAAGCATGGAAATATACACAAATAAAATTTATAGAGAAAACTTTCTAAAAATAAAATAAAAGTACTAATAAATTTGTAAAAGTTTACGTTAATTTTTTTTTTTTTTTTTTTTTTTTTGTAAATTTCTTTTGCAATGGGCGAGTTTCGAAACATCTGAAAAATTTGCAGTGATGCAATATTTCTACTGATCTGATAGAGTTATGATGCAATGTATTGTCACGTTGTATCGAATATTAGTATTTATTACTTTGACATTTACAGAATTTTTTTTCAATTTTTAAATATGTTAAAATTTTTAAAACATTTTTGACATTACCGTATCCACAAAAAATTTTGGATACGTTTTTTATTAACGAATGCATAAAATCTGATGCATTTTGAGAAATTTGATAATGCATCTGTTCTAGTTTTAAACGTTTTGAAACTTATTACACTGCATTACTATGACATTATTACGTTTTGAAACTTACCTGAATCTACTTAAGACTAACTAAATGTATATATACACATATGACATTATGTTACAAGAGATTTATTTACCTCTACACGTATGAAATGCATTTAGTTTTTGATGTAATTTTTTAAATAAGTCTTTTTTTTGCGTAGTTTTTTTTTTTTATTTTTTTATTTTTATGTTAGTGCAATTTATATTTATACGAAATAATTTTAATAACGTACGTATGTATTAAATGAATGAGTGAACATAAGATGAGGGAATATAATGTAAGTATAGAAGAAGCCGAAGTTGATGATAGAATGTTTGTCATTACATGCGATGATGAAAATGTTAATGAAGATGTTGTTGATGAAGATGATTTTAATGTTTAATAATGATTGTTTATTTACTTAAATATATGCACATGTGTTTGTAAATACATTTACCAAAAATTTACAATGTTAATAAATAAATTTTATGTGTATACGTTATATACACAATATGTATATGCAAGTAGTATATATGCGAAAGTTTTTAAATACAAATTTATTTTAACACGTTTATTACATATACTTATTATGTGCCTGCTTATGTACTTTTGAAAATATTTTTCCATAAATTTTAATGCTTTTTAAAGTTTAAAAACAGCATTAAAAACTATATACATACATATAAACACATATTAATACGTTTGTAAACATGTATAAAAGATAAATACATGAAACAAAACATCTTTTTAAAAGTAATAATAATACACATATGAGGCTAATAAAAACCAAATAAATACAACAACAAACAAATTCTGTAATACTTATGGGAAATATATTATATAAAATATTTGCTATAATATTGCATACATATGAAAATGTAATTAATGTAAAACAGTCAAAGACATAAAATCAAACTAACTAATTTGTTAATTTTTTTTTCTAAAATTCTATTGAACTCAAAATAATTAAAAATAAATTTTAAAAAAATTTTTAAAAATTCATTTCTAGATAATTAACAAAATTATTTTGAAATTTTTATTTCATTAAAAAATAAATTCTCATTTTTATGTGATTTATGATTTTGACCATGACTATTTGATATTTTACAGAGATAAACATTTTTTTTTTTTTTTTTGTATCATTAACAAAATGAACATGCTACATGTTAAATTATAATTTTTAGCTTTTATTCATTTTATGTTACTAAAAATAAATTTTATACATACACACAGAATTTCAGGTAATTTAAGTCTCAAATGTAAAAAGGATTTTTTTTTGTTATTTTTATTAAATGTATTTTCCCAAGATGCATATAATAAAACGGAATGTGATAATGTAACAAAACAAAAAATGTCAATTAAAAAATATTTTTTCTTTAATAAAATTTATAATTAGACTTCTCCTCATTTTGCTTAAATTCTTGTACATGTAAAGTACAAAAAATAGGATAGAAAATAGAATACAAATGTTAATTATAATTAATTTTTATTTAAAAACAAAAAAATACAATTCTTCAAAAAATTATAAGCTATAGCTAATGTGCGTCCTTGTACTTAAATTACGCGTAAGTATGCATTGCATTAAACCATATCTTTACTATAAAATGAGAAATATATGCACACAAGTGTTATAACCAAATTAATAATGGAATTTGCGATAATATGTACAAAAATTTCAAAAGAAAATATATTTCAAAAACAAATTATGATTAAAGCGGATATAGTCAAATTCTCTAAAATTCGGCGAATTTGTATCACGTTTTATTCAATTGCGCTATAAAAAACCTAAGAAACTTTCAAACCACAACGATGTAGGAAAAACCTTAAATCTGTTCGTCCTTCTGCTATTTTATAAAAATATTTTTGACAATAATATCAAATACCTCGAAACATACAGAGAAATCATGACGAATTAGAAACCAAGTCGTAACAGAACGAAAACGTATAAATTATATATGTACATATTAAAATCACTAAGCACATCTTATCGGAACGAAGACCGGAATTGAATCAGTAACACAAGTATTCATAAGATCTTGAAAACTTTTTTTTATATAAGAACACCGCATTATTGGAGATTTGACTGTAGGAAATTTTTAAATGTAATGTTATCGAAAATGAAATTAAATTGCAATAATCGGTAATTATCATAAAATGTAGATAAATAATAAAATAATTGCAAAACAAAAAATAGAAAACCATGTATAAGGGAAGAAAAATTTTTTTTTTTTGAACGTACAATAGATAAAAAATAGGCTCATTATAAGACGTGTGTGTACTAATGAATAATGTGATAATAAAAAAAGGGAATCGAGGGAAATTTGTTTTTCTATATGTATAACAAATTGTTGAAAAATTAACAGATGTTGATTTATTTCGGTAGCTTATTGAAAAACAAGGTAAGAATCTACACAAAATTAATACACAAACAAACACATACGAATAAATACAATAAAATATTCTCTGGTAACATAAAATGTTTCGTTTTTTTTTTAATAGAAAATACTGAAGAATCTATTTTTTTTCCATTCATTATAATTTGTGTAATGAATTTAACAATGAAATGAAAATCATGAAATTAATTGGAGTCATAAATCTTGTGATTAGATAGAAAATCCTCAACAAAAAGTAAAAGAAAGAGAAAAATACCAACGCACACAGAAGCAAGACAACAAAATGTAAAAAATTAATAAGATGATAAAACCCCCATTTTTGTGTATACGATGTAATGTACAACAAAACAAATAATAAGGAAAATAAAAAAATATCTTTTTTGGAATTTTATCTAATGAATCATATTGTCAATTATTTTATTTTTTATATTCCTAAAGTGCTTTAAATAAATAAAAATAATTCTTAAAAAATGTATCGTTATAAATCGGTATTCAATATAAAGAAAATTACTTTGTATATGATGACTAATGGGCATAGAAAAATGTATTCAGTTAAAAATAATAATAAAAAAAAAATTTTTTCCAAGAAAATGCGGTTGATTTTCAAATTATCAAAAAGCTTGCTGTGATACAATAATATTACGTTTTTGGTACAAAAATTGGACGACGCCACTGAAGCATTTAATAAAAAAAAATCATTATCATTCATCTGCTTGCATAGCTCATTTTAAATGCGTTCATAACATATGTATCGAATGCTAATATTTAATAAAAACTTCAAGGTTTTCATTAAGGCGTTGTTGAAACATTTTAGAATTCATCAAAATAATAATTCAAAATTTTCATGTGCGAGTTTTCATTTAAACCTCGTACGTATTCTTCTTTAAAACTAAAAACAAAATGTATAAAATAAAATGACAGACTTTAATATAAAGTACATAAATAATTTTTGTTGTTTACATTTTATAATAAATAAAACAATAAATGAATTTATTTTGAAAAATAGAAGAAAATCAACATTGAAAATTCTTTAAACTACAATATAAAAAATAAATAAAAATTGATTATATATTTACAGTGTACGTACATACACATATACAAGAATTTGTTAGAGAACATTTATCCTTAATTTAATTTTATTTACTTTTATCCTTTACTCCTTTTTCAATCAAGACTAAGCCTTTTATAATGTATACATGTGTATGTTGCATACTTGTGTATATACACAATCTATTTAGTATACGTTTTGTTTTTTGTTTTATCTTTACTGGTCACGTAATTGTTTCAAATGTTTTGAAAAGTCATACAAATCGATTTTCATTTAAAATAAAAAAATAAAATGAAACAAAATGTTAATGCTTCTGTGAACGATTATTAGATTAAAGGTTTTCTTTTCTTGAAAACAAAAAAAAATAATAATAAGAAAATAGCATGCAATAAAAAAAAAGGCTTGGTTCACGTAAATTGATGAGTAAATTGACTTTTGAATTTAACTGAAATGTAGAGGATATATGTACCTGTATATATAAGCCATACGTACATATGTGTATTTTTAGTATTAACATGAAAGATGTATGTCTTTTTTATTATCTTGATTTTTCATGTACAGGATGTTTCACGAATATATGCCAACCGCTTAACATCGTGAAGGTCGATGTCACTCGATTTGTAAAAATTTTTCAAACAATCATACCGAGCTGTAGCATAGAAACAAATTCTTCAGCATGATGTATCCCCTGACAAGTTGTACTTGTGAAACACCCTGTATACAAAGCTAAGGCTCAACATTTCTAAAATATAATGTAAGACTATAATACGAATTGTAATATCTCATCTGTGTATAAAATAATTTTTACTGTAAAAACAAATCAAACAGTTATCATATAATTCACAAACATTTTATTCTTTTGTGAAAATAGAAAACCAAAACAAAAAGATACAAAATGAATAAAAGGAACAAATTTTCAATTTTCTACGCTATACACATTTCTAGCCCGTTTATACATTTGAAACGTTTGTAAATACAGAAACATGTCTACAAAAATAAAAATATTATGATGAGCGTAATGATAGTCGATGCGTGTACTAACAACATAAAAATTGCATTGTCAGAATATAACATTGAGAATGAATGTCACAATAACAATAATATATTTTTTTCTTCTAAGTTTTTACTCGTAATATTTTTTTATATTTTCTTTTCTACCGTTTAAATTTTCTTTTTTCTTATTTTCGTTTTGTCTTCGTTTTATTTTGCATTTTTCAATTGTTTTTGTATAGTCAAAGATTCTCTCAAGAGTGCTATAAAATGTTTTCTTTTATTTCAGTTTTGTGTTTTTTTTTGTTGTATTTTCCCTTTGGTTTTTTTTCTTCTTTTTTTCTCTACATACGTATGTATGTATGTCTTATTTTCTATTTGCAATTTTTTTTTTTTTGCTTTGTGAAAATTTTTTTATCGTATTATAAAAGTTTTATTCTTATTTATCACTTTCTATGTTTTCTTTGTCGTCATCTCTGTATATTTGTTTTTTCTATTTATTTTTTTGTATGTTTAACACGACAAAACAAGGAATAAAATATTTTAAAAAAATGAAAAATTAGTAAAAAAAAATAAAGGAAAAATGAAGCAGGAATAAAAATTTCAAATAAAAAAGAAAAACTTGACATTAATAATCGTTTAAAAGCGAAAGATAAAACGGACAAAAAAGAAAAAAAAATAGTACGAATAAAGAATAAAGCCACAATCATAATATGGTCAAGTATATAAAAGATATAAATTTAACTAGCTACATAATAATGAAATATTCTTAAGATAAAATACAGAGATTTAAATTTATTAAAGAAAAAAAAAGAAAAATGTGGGAGAGTTTGAAAACATTAAATTTTTTTTCGTTTTTTTTTTAAATGGGATAATACAAAAATTATGCAATGCAACTGATATATTGCATTAAAAACAAACTCATGATAGATCGTTTACTCAGATAATGCGTTTTAGACACGTCCATAATACGTTTTGAAACTCTAAACAATATTACCATTGAGTGTTAGAATATTGCATCATGGCTGAATTTAAACGCTTTGGAACTCATCTAGCCTGATCCGTTTTTCCTTGTGTGTATATAGTTTTAATTTTTCTTTTTTTTCTTTTTGACAAACGGCTGATTTTATACAGAGATAAATAAGAACATGATTGCAGATATTTTATTAAGCGATAGAATTTTTGCTATTCTTTATTTTTTTATGAAAAAAAATTTTTTTTCAAAAAGGAGTAAAAGAAAAATCATTTCATTCTTTTATTTTTATTGTTTTTATTATTTTTTTTTTGTTTTTTTTTCTTTTTTTTTTTGTTTTTTTTTTTTTTTTTTTTTTTTTTTGTAAATAAAAACTCCTTTGCTTTTTATGTGACATAGATAAAAAAAAAAAAAAACAAAACTGTTGTGACATAAAAAACTGAGAATAATGTTTTCATTGTTGTTTCGTTTTCTTTTTGTTTAGTGAAAATACCAGTTGCATTACACTTTGAATCATTTTATTTCAGATTTTCTATTTTTTTTTTCATACACGAGTTACTTAGAATTTTTTTTTTGTTGCCAGAGGTTGCATTTAAAAAAATAAATAAATTCAAGAGATGAAAAATTTAAATTGTGAAAACGATATAAATTGACGTGAAAAAAAATTTTTTTTTTAAATTCATGTATTCAGCAAAATTTATATTTCTTCTTAAGATGCTGTTAAAAAATGCATGATAATGAAATTTTCTAGCATTTATCTTGTACAATATTTTGTATTGAATTTAAATGTGTTTACAATTCATATAAAATTCAGAATACAAAATAAACGTTACATAAACACAAGTAACCGAAATATGTAGTACACAGCAAGTACACAATATTACGTTTTTTTTTTTTTTGTACGATAAGGTAACGATATTTTAACCTAAAAAAAATTATCTGAAATATTTTATGGATAAATGCAAAAAATGCAAAATTCAAATTAACATTTTTTTTCTTTTTTTTTTAATACTATTTTTAGTATTTTGTTTACTTTTTTGTAAGAGCAATATCTAACAAAGTATACATATTTCCATACAATTTTATGTATACCTTCACATCATCGTCATTATTAACTTTTCCATATTTTTTGCTTTTTTTACCCCGCAATGAAAATTATAATTTTCCGTTGAAATAAATTATAGGTACTCATAAAAATCAAGAAAAAAAAAAAAAAAGACAAAAAAAAAACAATTACCATTAACAAACAAACAAAAAGTGTAAATTAACTTTGATTATAATTCATTTTGAAATATTGCCCTCAATTTTTACTATACCCTTAGAGATCATAATCAAAACAAAATTAAAAAAAAAAAATTAAATTGAAAACTTACAGGAAATTGTGATTTAATGACAGTAATAAACTTTTGGTCGATTAATAGTATCTTTATACGTGTACATGTGGTACGATAGGGCACATTTCTCTCACATATAATATTTCCCCGTTATTTTTCGTAGATTTTGTTGACAATTTTGAAAATATGTTAATAACAGACTTGTACAGAAATTATTCACAATTTACCTTATCATTAAATCTATAGCAATTGTGAAATAATTTCTAAAATATCTATAATAAATATTTAACTATGTATTAAAAGAATATTTTCTTTTCGAAAACTCTTTGAACATTCCTCGTATTTGTTTTTGAACATTAAAATGAAAATGTTTATGTATAATCTTTTATCTGATAAAATTTTATATTCATATAATAAATTTTTTTTTATTTATAAAAATCACTTTCAATTCTGAAACAAACAAAAAATAGAAATATTTATTTTCCATGCAAACATAGTAAAAAAACATGTTAGTAAGTGAACATAGAGTAGAAAATATATGGAATGTTAAATTGGTTAAATTAACTAAATAATATATCAGTACAAAAAAAAAATTTAAATTATTGTTTATCTATAATGATTGAGAAAATTACATGCAACTTAAAACCGCATGCAGGGCGGTCATAAGTCCTAAGCTCTTTTGCAAAATAATTATATTCGCAAGCCTTTTAATAATTAACAAAATGTTGCTTTTATATTCGATACTTTGTACATTACATACCATTAATTTTCACAAAATTTAAGTGTAATCGAATCATAGTAATATGAAACATCTACATTCCGGTGACTAAACAATTAAGGGTCATTAGTACATTTTAAAATTTCAGGTCTCCTTAGATTCGTTATTCTAGGCACAGGCACACGACCCTGTTAATACTCGTATGTGTAAATTTTAAAGTTTTCTGTTGAACAGAATTTACTCGATTTCGTGCAAGCAATTTTAGGAAAATAAGAAAATAAAAATTATTGCCATATTGCTATGTATGTCAATGTACTGAAATATTTGATTTTATTTCATTTCATATGAAACAAAATTATTTCATAAATTTTTCGAATAAAACTTAAAAAAAAAAAGCGAAATATACATATAAAGCAAAATTGTTAATGCAGATTCATGCAGTACAATTTCTCAATTTTCTTGAGAAACCCAATTTAACATATACCAAATAAAAAAAATTTCCTTTAAAGAAAATTTTTTTTTTCTAAATTAAGAAATCGTATTCAAGATTTGAAAAAAAAAAAACAATTCAATTTCCTTATTTTCTCATTTCCAAAATTTAATTATTCAAATGTATGATGTCGCTTTTATGTTTTTTTTTTTTCATTTTGTCAAAATCATCTGCATTATTATTTCGTTGGCTAAAAAAAAAGTAGACATTTTCTATATTGCTATCATATACATTTCTCTTATCATAAATTCGTTATATTCGCATATCACATATCAACTTTGTTGCCTTACTGATTTTTTGTCTTTTTCTCAGTCATATCATAATCTGCATTGCGGTTTTATTTTTATCACTAAAATATACAACGATGACAACACAGTACATGAAAAAATTCTTGAATTTAATATTCTGTTCAGCCAAAACAAAAAAAAATGAAAACGAGAAAAATCTCACGACAGCATCTCACGTTAATCACGTATACATCTACATATATACGCGTGTACACATTTTGTGTTAAAATAAAAACGTAATGAATGAATGCAATTTAATTTCTTTATTTATTTTTTTATAAGAATTTTTGTATCCTTAATGTTATCATATTATTGCATTTTAATTCGCCGTAAACTGTAAAAGGAAACAAAAAGTTATAGAATTCAAAGTTTCATACCTTTTTGTTGGTATTTTATTATTTTCATTATTTTGACTAAAAAAATAAAATAAATCAAGAAATGAATAAAACATAAAAAATTGAAAAATCAGAAGAAAAAGGACAACGACAACTATAAAATTATTCATGTCATATCATCACGTTCATTTATCTTAATGTGTGTAGTGTCCTTTTTATTTTGTATTTATTTCGCACATTCATATGTCCATATGAAAGGATATCAAAATGCAGACTTTGTCAAAGATATACTTATGATTTTTTTTTTCAAATTCACATACGTATATATACGTATGGACATAGACAATGTGCTTCAGTAGATAAATTCATTGTAGATTATCTCTAATTGTGTGGTTCATCTACTACATTCCTTATATTCATATTTTACTCTGTCTACGATAAAATGTATTTATTAGTCCTTAATTTAATTTACTGATTTTTTAGGCCATTGGACTTTGTTTTTTCAATATAATTCTGATTGATTGTTTTTTTATTCTGATTAAAAATTAAATTTTTTTTTTTTTATTATGAAAATTATTTTGGATTGATTCCAAAAAAAAAACAAAATAAAATTTTTATTTATAGGCAGTTTAAAGTCAGTTCAATGATTCGTTTTGTGACCATTCATATATGTGTCCGTTAAAATATGTATTAACAAAAATACAAAAGGATTTAAATAAAATTTTTCATAGTTCATAAAAAACAAAAAATATTTCAATCAAATTGATTACGACTATGCACGTTATATAAACAATGTGTCTCATTTATTTCAATTTAAAATAAATTTTTTCACTATTCTATACACATTTATAAATTCGCAATACATCATTTCTCTATTCAATTCATTTCATTCTTCTGCTATACAAAAATAGTTTATTTAATTTTAACAATTGTCATTCATTGGTATTAAACTGTGTATACAAATGATGTGTGGTTAAACGCATTCACATATAATTAGAAATTTTGTTAAAATTCATCAGTAGTAATTATATGTAAGCAAAACAATTTAACCACCAATAAAGACCAAACTTGTTTAAATAAAATTCTATCAAACATATTTTCTCAGTTTATTTTTGTTTATTATTACAAAATTCACAAAATGCTAAAACCGCTTTTCTATTGTAATATCTACTTTTTTTTTTTATCTCTCTAGAAAAATTTAAATTTAAATCATTTACAGAGAATTTAGAAACTTTCTCATATACAATAAAATAATCACATAAATCAAATTCATAAAAAACCGCAAAAACTTGTATAGTTGGGTTTCATTCTTTTTTTTTTTATTTTTCAAGGATTTACAATGGCATTGTGAAGTGAAAATGATTCAACTTTTATTTTGAATATAATGCAAATTTTATTTCTGACAAATTTCTAAAATTCTTCTCTTTTAATGGTATTACACGTATCCTCACTTAGAATCCTGTAGTGTGACCTCTTGTATTTTGTCTAAATTTTCTATCCACATACATACATGTACATACAATGTTCAAATGCATTCTAAGTCTGCACTACTATAACCATACAATTTTCCTGGTAAATAATTCACGAACAAAAGTGGTAAATCCCCCACATCCTAAAAATTCAAGAGAAAATTCTGTTTAATTTTGAATATAAACTCTTTCAAATTGATTTGAAACAAATTTTTGTTTGCTTTGTTTTTTTTTTTTGCATTGTATTTATTTGTACTGAATGGATTTTGATACATTTATCTGTAGATAAACTTTTTTTTTCTGTCTGTTTAAAGTGTTTACTGAATATGACACACAAAAACCAAATAAAATATTTAAAATAAATACGAATGAATAATAAAATATTTATCAAATTAAAAGTGTAAAAATATTCATGTTTTTTAATTAATACAAAAATATCCTTTTGGAGTAACGTATACATATGTATAACAAATTAAACAGTTGAACGAGAAATCGGATATTTTAAAAAACAAAAAAAAATTCATAAAATTTTCTATTTTCAACCTAAAATATAATAATTCAACTAATATGATTCAAAAAGCTTTACAAGGTGAGTTATGTATGCCCAACTAAGGATTACTAAATGTTGCTTGCAAGAAAATTTTGAAATACAAAGAATATTATAAGATTGTTTTGCACAAGTTATTTATCATAAAATCAACATTGAAATCTTTGAATTTTAATTTTAAAAAAATTCCACTTTTTAGTTACGAGCATCACAAGTTTAAAACAAAATAATTGACAATGGCAACCCCACCGTATTTTCTATTTGTATTCTTCATTTAAAAAACTTGTCAATGCTTGGTGAATTCAGATTTTTTTATTGTTTACTTCGGAATGACTCACCTTATAAAATTCATTGCATCATGATAATTTAATTATAAATGGGATATTTTTAATGAATTAACCAGTATGAGATGTACATATTTTCAAACACATTTTATATGTACACATAATAGCAGTGATAAACTGTATAAACGCTTAATTGAATTTTATTTAACTATGTACACATACTAACTGTCATTTTAATTGTATCAATATTTTATGTGATCAATATAATATGATGTATAGATTTAATAACCGCATTAATATTGAATACATAATCAATAAATTTGAAATTTTGAAAATTTTAAATTCTACTTCTATACTATTCATAGAGTTAGATAATTGTATATCATGTGGGTAGCATGTTGCGGATGTACATATGAAAATTCATGAAATATGTGGTAATAAATTATTATACAGTATATAAGTAATTAAATTTAATTACGTAATTATACACAAAAAAAAAATTTCTATTTATGAAATTCTATTTATCAAAAACAAGAAGAAGAAAAAAATAGATAATTTTATTTGAAGAGGAACAAGTTCATTTTTTAAATTCTAAAATAATTTAAGTTTTATATTTATGTTCATTAAACTCAGTAGATACATATAATTAAAATTTTAATTTCTATGCAATTCATTAATTTCTAATATTTTTTTTTTAAATTTTTTTAGACACCAGAAATTTATATTCCTAAAAAATTCTGAAAAATTTTCTGGTTTTAACAATTTTGGACTTATATCACTTTCGATTAAAATGGTTCAAATTTTCATTTAAGAGAATTGAATCGAAATATTGAAAATTTTTGGTATTTTTAAAATTTAATTTAAAGACTTTTGTACCTTTTAATATCAAAGTTCATAACCTAAAAAATTTTTAAATTTCAATCTTTCCAGAAAACATTCATTTTAATGTTTATCAACATTTTTTCTTTTTTTTAATGAGAAACCATCATTATAATTTTCATTTTAATTGGAATAAAATTAAATGGAAAAAAAAAATTCCTGTAAAATTTAATGAGTTGTACATGTGTAATACTTGCGTAAATTTTGCAAAATATCTTTAAAATTAATTTACCTTAAAATTTAAATGATTTCTATTTTCATTTTCTTGTTGTTTAAATACAAGTAACCAAATAATACAAACAAAGTAAATATCTATATGAATAAATTTCCTTTATTCAAATGAAAATTTTCATTTTTAGTATCACATAAATTTTATATAACAAAAAAAAAATCATTCAAATCTGATTTTTATGCTTTTTCTTTTGTGTTATTTAAAAAAAAAAAAAAAATTATCACAATATCCTCATATCCTTTACCATAAAATTTCGATATTAATTAAAAATTTAACAATTCATTTTATTGTATGTGTATGGACCCATATATCTTTTTAATTACTAATAGACACAATATAAATTTTATATTTTACATTTTAAATAAAGACATTATTACGAGTATTATGTATTTAGATCATTTTAAATTTGAAAATTAAATGATTTTTCATTATTTACTTTTTCTTTCGTTTTTTATTGTGAAAAAATAGATGATGATGATGTTGATAAAATATTGAAATTTTGTGGTAAAAATACAATTCAAATACACACACATACGAATTTAAATATGTTTAAATAATTTTATCAAATTTTAAATGACAGTTTTAATTAAATTAAATGACAACAACATGATTATCAACATGCACATACATATTTACATATAAAATTCTATAGGATAAATATACAGAATATTTAATTTAGAAAGAAAATTTCAAGTACTAGAAAATATATTACATGTGTATTTTCATTTTATTTACACATAGAAACGTAAGTGCGTACATAAAATGAATCAATTACAGAGTGCAAATCATTTATGATGAACATTTTGGAGCTGGTTTCTACTTACATACATACATACATATGTACGTTGATGAAGATTACATGTACAGATAATACCATGATCTTGAATAAATATACCCCAGCCCAATTCAAACGAAAATCTTCATTGAGACATATGCGAACAACTTAAACCTTACAATCTTGAAGATAAAAACGTGCATGTGTCTGAACACTGAACAGATAAAAAATTTGATTCAGTGTTAGATCATGCTATACGTAAGTGTCTTTTCTTTTACCGCAAATACAAACATTTAGTACATTACGAAATGTTCTTCTTAGATGATTTTCACTCTTTACTTTATATTCATATAGTTTTAATTTAATTAAGTGTAAAATAATTGAATCATATTAAATAACACATAATCGTGTAATTAAGAGAGAGAGGAAGAATTTCAAAATTTAATTAAAATAGTTTTATAGTTTCGGTGAAAATAAGAAATATTTTAAGAAAATTTTTCAATAACTGAATGCATTAAATTTTTTTGTGAATATCCTTTTTAAATAACAAGAAAAATTCATACAATTTTTCTTTTCAAATTCTTGCATAAATATCATGCATAGTATTTTTATAAATAAATAAAAATGACATTAAACAGTTTTTTTTTTCAATCACTCACTGTCAGACCCTTTGCATGATCTTACGTAATGATTACATTATCACTACAATACATTGTGTAATCTAAACCTTTTCAAAAAAAAAAAAAAAAAAATTGTTTATCCTTTTTTTAATACTTCTTCTTTAATGTTCAAACAGCAAAAAAGGACAACATAATAAAAACGATATAAATTCAAATTGATATCTACAAATCCGAAATTTTGTTGTTCCGATTTATTAGATTAATGCTATGAGGATAACATGATGATTGACATATTATTTGTAGTTTTCAAGATACAATTGAGATAGACAATTTTTTTTTATAGCACTTTGGGTCAAGTGAAAAAATCTTTTTCAAATCTTAGGTTTTATGTTTTGTATACGAATCTGTTTTGGCATAAATTAGAACACTGCAACCAAATAAGATCTATTGTACTCATCAATTAGATTTGAAGTGGCGCAATTTCAAAAATTTTTAATAGACTGCGAAGACTAGTCTATTAAACGATCTCTTGTTACAGCACAGAATAAGCCCTAAACTAACTTGTTTCTAGAAAGTGTAGAGTAGTAACTATATCAGAGTATATACGTGTATATATTAATCATTAAAATTTTTTGCATTTGTGCATGCATATATTTTCTAAATATTTTCATTGAATTTTTTTTATTTTTCTGAAAAAAAACAAAACAGATACAGTAGCAAAATGTGAAAAAGTAATTTTTCTTTTTTATCTACTTGCTGCTATTCAAGGATGACTTATCAGAATTTAAAGGAAAACGTGTAGGACACTCTCTGTTTTTTTTTTATAAATTATATTTTTCAATATTTCTTATATGTTTTCTTGCAAAGAAAAAAAACTACAAATGAGAAAGCAAAAAAAAATAAATAAATAAATAAATAAAAAGAGAAGAAAAAGGAATAGATACCAAAAAATAATAAAATTACAACATTGCATTTCATTCAATGTATGGAAAAGTTTATCTTTTCATAAAAAAATAAAATAAATGATTAAAACAAAAATAAATTTAAAACTATTTAAAAAAAAAAAACTGAGAGTAAAAATGAAAATATAAAAAAAAACTTTTTTACGATGATGTTCATACAACACATGAAATAACGTGTACCATAAATGTTGTTATGTTATTAAAAATAAATATGAAATAAACATGAGAAAAAGGATAATATGAAAGGATATTTTCATTTCATATACAGATAGTTTATATAAATTTTATGTAATAGAAAATGTTTCTTTTTTTTTATTTTCAAATTGTATCGTTGAGTACGTACGTACATATACTATATATACAGTGAATTTAAATAGAATTTTTTCATATCATTCTATCAGACCAATTTGTAATTTTGCTTTCATTTTTCTATTATACATATACATAAATGATATAATGCACGTGTATGCACACATGAGATAAAAATCTAGAAAAATTTTTATATTCTTAGAAATTTATTATTATATCTATGTTACATTTCAAGAAAATGAATATGGTTATAAAAAAAATTTTATTTACCTGTGTATATAGCCATATGCATGTAATGCACCTTTTTTCCAGTTTATACAAACAAATTTATAACATTTACAAATTTATAAATTTGAGTATATGTAAATATGTTTGTTTTTACAGAAAAATAAAATACAATTTTAACAAAATAAAAATGTAGACGTAAAAAATAAATTTCTCAACAAAAATAAAAATGATAACATACTGAACTGAATGTTTCCATTAATGAATAAATTTTCATGTACATATGTATAACATATGTAACATATGTATGCACGTGTACTTAAGACAAGCATACTAAATACTTATTTTTTCGTATGGTTGAAAATGTAATAATTGTGTTTGAACACAAAATATTTATTCAATTATGTAGATTTAAAAATTAAAATATGGGATGAGTTCCAAAATGTCAGAAAAAAAATTTTTTTTTCAACATCAATGTCATTGATGCATTGCATTAAAAAAATTTGCAATACTTAACTATAATGCGTCTTACATGCGTTTACAATATGTTTTGAAACTTTAAGTGATATTATATAATTTTATGTTTGCATTTTAAAACTTGAAATTTTTTATTGATGTAGCTTTTAAACGTTTTAAAACTAAACGATAGATTTACTCAAAATGCTGATATATTAAATTTAAATACTTAAAATATTCAAATTATTTTTAATAAACCAAAAATTGAATAAAATTTTTTTTTCAGTAAATAAAAAATGAAATATATCCTTAATGGATACTTTAAGAAACCTTTGAAGTATTTATAAGTTTTTGATTTAAAGCGAAAATTATGAATGACATGCAAAGAACAAATTAACGCCAGTATATAAAAAGAAAAATAAATCAAATATGAAATTCAAGTACGTAAATATATTTACGTACGTACGTGCATATCACATAGCATAATTTTAAATATAAATTGTTATACGTATTCACAATGAATAAGAGCATGTTAATATAAAATACTAAATTTTATGACGATATTTGAATAATAGAATTGAAAATATTATTTTATTTATGTACGATGAAAGAACACAACAATGAATATTCTTTTGAATATTTAAAAAGGTAAATACAAAATCTAAAAGAAAAAGTGCCAGATTTTAAATAAGAAAATCACATGAATGTCCTTACAAAGAGAATTAAATAAAATTTCTCTGTATGTTATGAGTACTAAGAGCTTTTTAAATTTCTCTTTAAAATGAATTTTTTTGTTTAAATTTTCTAGAGAATTTATTTAAGATTTTCGTTACACATGATTTTGAAAAACATGAAATTTTTTCCCCAAACAAAGCTTTTCAAATAAACAGCAGATTGAATATTTAGAAAAAAAAAAAAACAAAACAAAAAAGGAATAGAACGTATTTAATGTAACATCACGTTTAGTTAATTTTTAATGGTCTATTTGATCTGTCATAAATTTTTATAAAAGGTAAATTATTTACATCAATGTAAACAATTCTGTATAATATTACGTATATAGAAAAAATGTTTGTTTTAGAAATAAAAATTATTTTCAACTTTATGAGGTTCACCAGACATCTGAAGAACAAATTTTTGTTTTTTCTTTTTTAGTTTATACGTGAATTTGTTTTTCACCTAAAAATTGATATCATAAAAATCTGATAATGTGCCAAAAATTTACGCTTTATACCATTTTATATACATAATGAAAAGCACTACTTTCCATACATACATACATTATAACTTTATTAAAGTAATTTTGTATCATATTCAATGTTCGTTACACACATCACAATATACAAGTGAAATTACTTTAAATCATAACATTTTCTACCATTTAATTCATTTATAAATATTTTTATGATTCAATACAAGAATTTAACGATGATTCTATAAAAGAATGTTTAATTCTATATGTATTTACTATGTATGTATGTACATGTGTATAACATTGTAAAACAATAATAGTTTCAACTAAGTTTCAAAATATACTTTTAGCCCATTAAATCCACCTTTTACCTCATCATCATTACCATCATCATCATCATCATTGTGTATATCATGACCTTATTTTTCCTTTTTCATATACCTATGTATGTACGTGTACCGTTTGAACTTCTAATAAAAGTTTATATTTCATGTTGTTTTCCTTTTTTTTCTATTTTTGTTTTGTTTTCTAATTTGATTTCGTTATGTGTATTATAATACTACATATATAATGCATGTACAATGCATTCTATATAATTTTTTACTCTGCTCCTAACTACATACATTATATGGCATAAACGTACATATTTTGTAAAAGGAAAAATATATAGAGTTTTGCCACATTGAATTAAATGAAATATTAAGTAAACTAAAATTTATGAAAATTAAAAATATAAAAAAAAAAAAACACACACACACACAAAAGAAAAATGTAAAAAGGTAGAATTTTTATTTTTTTTTTTTATTTTTATAATGCTAGTACCATAGTCTCTATAATTCACAATATGTGTATACTTGGCCCATATTATATGTATGTATGTATACATATAATATGATGTATGCATACAAAAGTACAATCTACATATCAATTCGCAACATTTTTCATATTACGTTTACATATGTATCCTTTTCATATATGTACTATGTATTTTATGAGGAATTATATACGGTACATAAAATATAATTTTGTATAGTTTCTGTATTATATTTAAGTATTCGTACGTACACATATATGTATATGCCATTCAGCTCGTTTTATATTAATCCACATCTAGATTTAATTTTTTCTATTTTTGTTTCCTTTGTATTTATTCTTTCAATTTCAAAAAAAAAAAAGAAAAAATGTTGTACATGTGAACGAAATAAAATATTAAATACATCGTATACATCTGTATATAAGTATGATAAAAATTTATATACTAAGGTAAATATTATAAAGTATACGTATATGTATGTGTGCCATGGTTGATTTTGAAGAAAAATATAAATTTTTGCGCCGACATTAACTTTTCTATATAACATTTGTTTAACCGCAATGCAGCATATTCAGCTATTAACTAGTCATAATATGAACCATATGAAACCAACCATCAGCATAAAATAACTTTTTGGAACTGGTGTATAGAAAATACTTACCTATACAGCTATACAAATTTGTATGTACATACATAATATATAATAACCGCTTATACTTATTGTATACATGTATACGTAATCATCAAACAAAACTAAACTTTAATTACAATTTATATTTGTTCAAATGTATGTAGGTCATATAATGGAAATGTAAACTAAATAAAACTTTCAGTTAAAAAAAAAAAAATAATAATACAAAACAAAAAGAAAAAAAAATCGAGCCTTTATGCTTCAGAAATTCAAATTGTAAGAAATCCTTGAGTTGAAATTTACATTCCCTGTTTCATTTTTTTTTTTTTTTTACATAACTTTATATGCACATAACATATTCATTATGCATGTATTGCGAAAATCTGAATTATATGTACAGGATTTTTATTTTCAACATTCATTGTACGTTCGTAATATTTGCGTAAGGATTTAATGAGAATTATTCATTTTCGGTTTATACATAATCATCAAAATTCATTTGAATGTAAAATGCATAATGTAGAAAAAAATTAAAAGTGGAATTGAAGACAATTGAAAAAAAAAATTTTTTTTTTGTTCAACTGAAAAGTTAATCATGAAAAAAAAAGAATTAAATTATGTTTTAATTATTAATTGTTAAATTTATAATGTAAAGGTAGAAATACAATGAGGTCTTGCCAAATTTTCCAAACAAATCATGTTTTTACATTGATAAATAGAAAATCAGATATCAAAACCTAGCCCAATATTAAGGACAAGGAAACGATCATTACAAATTGAATATATTGATACCCTCACGCTTGGAAATGTCATAAAATTTTGGTACATGGTACGACAAGCAACATTTAAAATGAACTGCTGCCCAAATAGTCAACATCTTCCTCATTATATTTTTAATTTTTATTAGTATACATCAATGGAATCCTAATTCCGGCTCTTCTTACAGAGAACCTGAATGTGTTTCTACCATTACATCCTATCGTTTGATTTTTTGTTTTTGCTATTAATGAGTACAACAAGCGTAAAATAACCCCAAACTATTCATGGTAAATTTAAAAATATTAAAAAAAGGATGAAAAAAACGAAAAAAGGTTCATAGGCCTTGAAATTATTTTAACCACTTTATGATTGACCTTTTCATAATTTTATTATAATTTTATTACATTATTTAAACTCATGAACGAATAAAAAAAAAAACAAACTATAATGCCCTTCAAGCTTCAAGATTTTTTTTCTCAGTGAAAAAATCTGATATTTAAAAAAATTATTCATTAATATTTTTTTTTTTTCATTTTTTCTCATCTATTTGTTGTTGTTGTTGACTTTTTGAAATTTTTAATTTGTTTTTTCTTTAATGCCAACAACTTTTGAAAAGATTTAAATTTCAAGGATTTTTTTACACACTTTTTAAAAGAAATTGCATAAAATCTCATCATGCATAACTGAAAACAAAATTAAAAATGAATTAAGGAATATGAAAAAAAAAGCAATTAAAAGTCGATGTTAAAAGGTAAACGATTTTTTTTTTTTCATTGTTGTTTTTTCCTTTGCCTTTTTTACTGTTTTTAAATTAGGTTAAATATTTCAGTAGCATTATAGAAAGAAATGTATACAGATTTATATGAGTAAATACTGATAAATATAATAATGATCTACAAAAAAAAAAAAAAAAAAAAATTGAAAATTTACGTACGCAGTTAAATGATATGTTGAAAAGTTAAAAATTTATTCAGTTCAATTTAAAAAATGCAAAATCAAAGAATTGGATTTCACTTTAACATCCATCAAATTTATTCCTTCTAAGATTTTTATGTGGATTGAAAATTTTTGAACAAATCAAGTGTATGCCATCAATAATTGTTCAGCAATATCTTTGAACCTGGCTTTAATTTACAAAGCATATTACCCAATAGCTTAGGTAACTCAACCTAACCTAGCCCAATACCTTATACTCTTCCAAAAAATTTTAGGTGAGGGAAGACGGATATGGAACGATCAAAACTACACGAAAAACGTCTTGTATGAGTCTCCAGATAACTACAAAAGGAAACTAATAATAAAATTGAAAAAAAAAAAAATTGAATAAAAATGAAAGACGAAAATCTAAGACAAAGAGTTGATGTAAAAACGAAAAACGACAAAACAAATTTTTAATTTTAAAGTAAAACTTTTTCTTATTATTTTATTTCATTTTTTTTTTACTTTTATAGACAAAATAAAAGGAAAAAAAAAACTTTTTAAAGTTAAAATGGAAATAACTTTTCCTTCTTGTTGTAGAAAAAAGTTTTCACCTATATATATGTACATATGTACATAGTATCTTTTTGCTCTTTTCTTAAATCCTTCTGGTTCTCTTCAATTTTTCATTTTGATTTTGTTACTTTTTTAATTTCTTTGAGTTTTGGCTTTTTTTTCCATTTTTTTCTTCTTTGTATTTTTCTGAATTTGAAATCAAAATGACGTTTTTAGATTCAATATTTGTGTATTATGTGTACATTTTATCAGATACATTCGTATGTATTGACATGAATACACGTATGTAAAAAAAAGGGAAATAAAAGTTTTTTTTTTTTTTTTTCAAATTAGTTTCGAAGTTATTTTTTTTTTTACCAGGTAAATGGTTATTTGATTTTTATTATTTGTTAAATATCCTTTATTACTTTTTTGAATTTACCAGATGAGCAGAAAATTTGTGAAGATTTCTAGTTTTATGTGAAGTATCCAAGAATATGTTTTATGGAACTATCTGTCTGCTCTAAAATACGATTGTTCTTAGTCAACTTGAGAAAATTTGGAAATTTTCAAAAATATTGGAAAATTTCAGATACATGAGATACGTAAAAACAGGTTTAGGAAAAGTTCGTGAAACTTATTCTGAAATACCCTATTTATATTTCTCCAAAAAAGAATCTTTTTTAAATAAAAAAACAAACAATGAAGAAATATTTCCATTGAAATTAAATTTCTAAATTTTCCACTATTAATCTAACTCATCAAAATATCAAAACAATCGCATAATTTTCATAATATCTGTAAAATGATATTCTATATAATGTCTAAAATCTTATTACAATTTTATACTAATATAAACATCCAAATGTACGTATCTGTGCACATCGCTCACGTTCATATACGTTGACGTAGGATGCATTTGAGTTTAATTAATTAATAAAAATAAATTTTTATTCATATGTATACGTACACATGTATTCCCCCACTAGCAAATAGTAAAAAATTTACAAATAAATACCTATTATGATTTGTGTATATGCATTTATAAGCACATACTGTAAGTATTTACATAAAGTATTCATACGTATTTTATTAATAGCATATTTACATATAATTGCTGCAAGGTGCATACGTATTAAATTAAATCCATTTGAATATGAATATATTTATACCAGGAGGTATATATTGTAAAAATAAAACAATGTTGTTTCAAACATCATCATCATCATCATCACATAACATTCAATAATAATAATTAATTTTATGTTTGAATTCATTAGAATTGTATGTATTGTATTCACAATAATTACTACAGTATTTATTAACATGATATAAAACATAGTAAAGTGACGGGTAAATTTTGAAATACACACCTACATACTCATATATAACGATGAGTTTAAAAATGTTTAATAACCGTCGTGACGCAAAATTTCAATTCGTAAAACGTTAGCACTCAAAACTGGCAACATTGTCTAAAATTTCGAAATATATTGTGAATGCATCTAAAATGCATTCTTTTTTGATGCAATATACACTAGTGAAATTTTAAAATTTTTGTATCATTCGTATCACACAGTATTACTGTATTAAGAAAAAAAATTTTTTTTGGCTTTTTGAAACTCACTTTAACTCTACAATATTTTAAATTACATTCTTATTTGAAATGTGAAGTTTACAATGTTACACTGATATATTGTTTTAATTTTCACGTATACATATGTACATATCACTTGAAACGCTATGAGGACATTTTAATGCATTACATTTTACAACATAGTGGTTAAATGCATTGAATGTGCTATAATGAACGAGGAATGTCAGTATGTTTATTCATCCCATTGTGAACTTTTATGCATGTACGATAATTATAAGGACAGTATAATTGAAATATGACGTATATATGATACACAGGTGTATTTGTACTTTTTTTATTTTTTCAATTTTGTACATAGATTAAATTAAATTTTTTGCTATATCAAAGAATTTTCTTCTTTTTTTTGTTTTTTTTTTGTCCTGGAAAAACGGAAAAAAAATGTTTCCTAATTTAAATGATTAACAGATATAAATTGAGATTACGTAAAGGTAAAATTCTCTTTGAATTTCGAACTTTATCTGAAAAATTAAAGATATAATCTGTACTTGTATATACCTACATATTGGAAAAATTCTAGAAATTAATCATTTCCTTTACATATCCTTTTTACTAAAATGTTCAAATATATAGATTTCTATGTACGTTTATCCTACGTATACATAAACAATATGTTCATGTTAAATAGAAGAAAAATTATTTAAAAATTTGAATTAATGACTAGAAGGAAAAAAATAAACAACAAATCTTTTATCAATAATATACTTGAATTATTTTCAGTAAATTTATCTTAATTTTTAAACATACATATATGTACGCCACACAGGCTCATATATGTACGTATCTGGGCAACAGAAATATATATAATTTTGTTTTCAAAATCTTTATCAATATACTTTGTTTATAAATATTTTTTAATACAAGGCCTTATAGAAACTAAGGAAAATGATATAATTTATGTATGTACATCATTGTATACTGACATTTTGAAAATTCCTAAATGTGTGAAAATTGTAGTAACACTGTTCGTGATATGCTCTTGTTAGAAATTATAACGAACACATTTACTTTCATACGACATGTACTGGAAAATATTTATAGATGAAGTATTTTTTTGTCCAAAAGAGTGAGAAGAGGTTTGGAAGCCTCGACACCGCAGCTTACTAAATGAAGTATACATTCACATATGTATAAAAAAAAATTCAATATCTAGCATCGATGTAGAAAAAATGCCTAAATATAATTTAATGAAATCGATACACATAAACATACCTTTATGCTTAAGGGTTTTTTTTTTGGGGAAAATTATTATTATTTACATGTACAATATTGATTTCATTTTTTCTAGGATAAAAAATACATATATACATATGTGCCTACGTATTCGAATATCTTTTACATTTTTAATACATATCGAATATATATTTTTAATGAATTTTTTATGCTCATCAATATAGTTGTATATACATATTCTCATATATCTGTGTGTATCCAGATATACACACTACCGTTTTAGTGTTTTACACATCATTTAATATATGTATGTACATTCGCGTATATAAACAGTAAATATGTATACACACTTTATAGTACTTTGTTTCATCCTTGTCGAATTTGAAATTTATTTTCTATAAAAAGGTAAATACATATATTTTGTTTAAAATATAAATTATGATTATTTAAAAATAATTCTTCAAAAATGGTATCTAACCTATATGTACATAACATTTATATATCGTATGATATTGAAGATATTTTTTGAAAAAATATGATAATGTTTTAGATTTGAAAAATGTTTTCTAGAAAAATGATAATAGGTTACATAAAATCAAAATTAATACTGAAAATATATCAAATGATAACGGAACGTCGGAACACACTTGTTTGTAAAAAGTAACAAAAATCTGATATGAACGCATACAAATACTTATACGTTTAATCTTTAGACTTTGTCCAATAATTATAAGCCATTAGAGTTTTATGGGAGGACATGTATCTTTTCTTTTTTTTTTCTTATAATTTTTATTACCAGTATTACTATTGTTCATAATTTCGTATATAAAATAATATTTCATTCAAGATCTTCATTTATGCATCCAAGGTTTAAAATGTATTAAACAAAAACTAGCACCAAAATAAAAAAATAATTAATGTAAAATCATTAAGTCAAATATTCGATATTTGAGTCATATTCAAGAGTGATTGTTATTGCTTTCGTTTACAAAATACAAAAAATTGACAATTAGAGGGTGAAAAAGATTAATTAATTTAAATTAAACGAAAAAATAAACAAAATTAGCATCCAATTGAAGTACATTTGAATAATCTTGAAAAATGAACTATTCCGTTCTAAATTCAAAATATCATTTTCTTGTGCTGTTTAATTTTAATCGATATTTAGAAAAAATAAAATCATTTTTATTTTATAAAATGAACATTAATTAAATCCACTTCAAATTCTATACGTTAATTATACTTACGTACTTATTGAATTTTTTTTTTTTTTTTTTTCGTTCTAATTTACATAATTCATTATTATTTGTACGTTAAACAAAAATGTAACATAATTATGAGAATTTTTTATTTATTGTAAAAAATATGTGAAACATTAAAAAATCATGTAATATTGTAATTGTGTTAACTTTAATTATTATACAATATATAAATGTAGCTAGGTTTATACGTACTAATTATACATATCGATTATTCAATTTATTTTCAATGGAAATCAATAAAGTGTAAATGATTTACACAACAGTTTAAATTGATTTCCTTATTCAATCGAAATATAATTTGTATATTTCATTTTCTGATTATCATTTATTTGTATTTATATATATTGTAATGAATTTTATAAGTCTGTGTATATTCATGAATACTAAATTATTACCATATTCGTCGTATATGTTAAATTAATATACAGTTTAAATGACGTACATATATGTAGACATCAAATGTATGATTTGTAATTCGTTGTTTGTGTAAGTAATACAATTTGTACATATGTACATGAATATTTGTAATTTCTTGAAAATGAATAGTAAAAAAAAAAAAAAAATTGAAGAAAATTTATCAAATGAAAGGAAATTAAAAAGGATATTAAATCATTAAATTGAATCGATTTACAAATACATAATATTATGTATAACTATGAATTGGTTTTTCTATTTTTAAATTTTAATTTGTACACAATTTTGCTTGTTAAGTAATTCAATCAGGATCCTTATAAAATTTAAATTATAATTGAAAACGACTTTTTTGGTTTTTTTTTATATACATTGGATTTAAACATTTTCAACGGAAAAAATAACTTTCGTTGTAGTGTTACATGCCTACATGTATTTCATTTTCTTTTTCATTTTTTTTCTAAAAGATATTCATATGCAAATTTTAACACAATGGAATGAATGTACAAGGTGTGTCATTTCGAATTATTATGAAATCAGATAAGGCTTACGAAATGTTGCTTCTAAAGAAGTTCTAAAATACAAGGAATATTTGAAGGAATACTTCGAAATATTTCTAAAATTTCAATTAAAAAAATATGTTCATCGAGATTTATACACATCACGATATTTGAAATAAACCACAAAAAACGTTTTTTCCACTTCTTGCTATTAATTTCTTCCATTTTTTTTTAAATTTGGCCTCTGATTAATAAATTCAAATTTTTTCATTGTTTACATTGGAATGGTATACCTCGTAAACATCATTCCACTATGAAATTTCAATTCACGTGTATATGTGCTATAATAAGAAATATTCCCCGATGTAACTCTATAATATGTAATAACACCATTTTATAAAAGTTAACAAATCTATTTAAATATATACAATATCCCCAAATAAAGTTTTATTAAGCTTGAAATTTATATTACACATATAATCAAATAAATTTATCATTGTTATAACAAAAAAGGTTATAAACGAAAAATGGTCATAAAACTGCATATAGAAAACTAATATAATAAATGGAAGGGAAAGGACAATGCAGATATAAAATTTCTTCTTCTTTTTTTTTAAATTATATTCACATGAAACAAAATGAGGATATATACTATAAATATGAAAATATTTTTAAGAAAAAAAAAATAAAAAAAAGCAATTTATCGTCTTTATGTGAATAAGCTCATTCAAAATTTAGGATGATTTAAATTCTAAAACACACGCGTATACGTACATAATGCATGTACGAGCATGTAAAAATTTTATCTCATGGGTGTATGCAGCATGTACAAAAGTGTTGAGTACCCAAAGAAAAATCTTGAAAAAAAAAACAAAAAAAATTAAAATAAAATAAACGTAATATTCCAATGCATATGTACATCCAACGAAAATATTTTTGTGTAGAAAGATATGAATAAAATTTGCATACAAACAGGAGCCAAAAAATGGATTTACATGTCAGAAAATGAAATACATACGTGCTAATGTATTTACAGCAAATGCATTTTTAAATGTTTATTATCCTTATGTTTTGTTAATATTTTTGTTTTTATTTTTTGTGGTGATTTTGATATATTTTAAATTTTCATCTACATAAGTGTATGAAAAATTTTTGTGAACTATGCATACGTTTGTCATAAGGTTTTAATAAAAATTTCCATATTCATTTATAAATACGATACAGAACAAAACATTCACCCTAAACTTGTATACGTGTTGTGTAATGCACGTAAGTATATTGGGATAATTCCAAAAAATATGTCAACAAGAGTTGTTGAGATGATTTTCGCTCTTTAAAAATCAACATAAAATCTTTAAAGTTCACACATATTTTATCTGACTTTTCCTTATCCAATGATCACTCAAACACAAAATTTCAAATACTTAATAATACTTAATTAATCTAAAAAATCTAGTTATGTAATAAAAAATAAAAAACAAATTAGAGATAAGATTTCAGAACATCTAAAAATGCAAAATATCCTTATAATTGAAGTAGCCATTTTTGTGTCCTTCATATTTTTTCAAAAATCTAGATTTCATCCCCTTTCTAAAATAGTATCATTCATTTCCTTAAATTTTTAATTTTTTAAAAATTTCAGAAATCCATTACTTTTTTAAAATACGATATTTTTATTCCTTATCTTTAAAAAATATCACCGAAATTTGAGGTGGCTACTTTGAAGCTTTTGTCGAAATAATTTGGAATTACCCTAATGTTATATGCGTTTATATAAAATATCAAGGAAACAATTATTCAATTGCACAATTCTTTTACACACATGTTCACGTACGTAATGCAATTAACATACATACATATGTATATGAAACCTTAGAATATTTATCAAAATTATGAAAATTTTATAACTTATTTTATTCGGGTCACATGATTTATCTGTGTGCATTTTATATGCAAGTACACATTATAGTACACATACAATGCAAATATAAAGAAATATAAAAAGTAATTAAATTCGCATAAATTTTAAACATTTAAAGTGTAAATAAAAAAAAAATTTTCTTTAATTTGCACTAATGAAATTTTAATTTAAAATTTAAATTTCATTAATAATTAATTAAAAGTAATTCTGAACTTATGAAATAAAAAAAAAAATAATTTTTTTAAAATTTAAATAATAAGGCAAAAATTAAATAATGAACATAAAATTATACCTACATAGTATACACATAATTGTAGTTATATAAGAGAGTATCTTTTTGATACATTTTTTTTTTTTGTTTGAAAGGAATATAATCGATGAATTTTACTACTATATACATATGTATGTATGTACTACAAAAATACTAGAGTAATATTGTATGTTACAGTATAGGTGGTAATAAGCCATCAGGCATAACATTTTCAACTTCATTTCAGGCATATATGTGAATAGATACGTATACCTCAGATGTTTTAACATTTTTTCGAAAAAGCGTATGTGTAGCTTAAACATCTGGCGAATGTCGAAAAAAAATCATTTTTTTTTACTTTTCGTTGTTGTATTTTCAGATAATAAATTTCCTTTTATTTTCACACAAAAATTTTTCTTTTTTTTTGTTTTTTGTTTGCTTCCTACAATTTTCCAATGTGTGTATGTACTTTTATTACGTATAGAAATAATTTTTTTTTTTTTTTTTTTTTTTTTCAAAACTTTACGTTACATAAACGTGAATTACATAATATCGTATAGCTTGTAAATTGTTATAAAAGATGAATGAACTCTGAAAAATAAAATGAAAAATGAAAATAAATTGAAAAGTTTTCATTCACTTATGAGTAGTCTTTTTGTACTTTTGTATGTAATCCGTATGTATTATAAAATGATAATTATTCATGTACGTGATGTGTGTATGTGAAATAATGGAATGCATGCATGAATTTTTTTTTTTTTTTTAAATAAATAGGTACATACAATATGTAGTTCTGAATTAATTTTCAAATTGTAAATATGAAATTTTCTTTCGGATATTTTTGTTTTTTTATTTTTGTTCTCTTTATATATACAGTGTACGATTTGCACGTGAATCGTTACGTAACGTACTATGTAGGTAAAGTATATACGTTATGTTTACACATTAACGATAAATTATCATGATTAATGATAATAACAAACTCTTTTCATACAATACAAAATTGAAAAAAAAAAAGAAATACAATGACAAAATGAAATAAGAAATTTTAAATTTTTTTTAAAGTATTAAATGATTGACAAAAAAAAAAAAAGATTGTTTTTAAAAAACAAAAAAATTCAAAAATGTAAAAGAAGAAAAAATGTATTTATTGCCATATTTATAATGAATACTATACATTCTCATAATATGTAGCAGCATTCAAGTAGTGTAATTTATCTGATCAATCTCAATTCCATAACTGTTCGACTCAAATGATTTTTGTTCCCCTACTAATACATGTCTACGCTAATGAACTGAAATTGAAGTGAGCAAAATGATTAAAAAATTTTATTGCTAAATTATTGTGTGGAACTAAACATAGAAGACAAAGACGTGTTTAAAACGTTGATATTTGAGAGAATTTGAAAATAAAAAAATTACAATTAAGGTTTATTTTATATTAATTTGATTTTATACATTTTTTTGTCAAAGCTAACATTACTGAACCAATTGAAAATCATTGAGGTACATAATTTTTCCATTCATTCGAAAATGTTCTATTTATTCAAACTTTTCAGTTTTATATCAGTTTCAGTGGAGTGTATCAGAATCAAAATGAGAATTATCGAATAATTTATGCTAATCGAACGCAACTAATGTAACATATGCTAAAATTTATCTTTTAATAATGACATAAAACTCATGTAGAATTTCGGTATACATGCATATGTAATACAGTATTATTACGTTTTGAAACACTGGATTTTTTTTAAATAATGTAAATAATATTATTTATTATATTTGAATTAAAAGAATGTGATATATACCTTTACATTGTGTAGCATATATTCATATATAAAATCCCAAATTTAAAAATATGAGTGTCCTTTTTTTAATACATATCAGTCATATATTTTTCTGATTTATCCAGATGCCAAAAAACAAAAAATCATTCTGATATTTTTACAATCTGCTTCCACACATATCACATTCATTTTGAATGATATATAAAAGAATGTAAACATCTACATGAGAAAAAAATATTTATGTGTATCATAGCGGAAATATATCACTTTTTCAGGTTTTGTTACTGTTAGAAAAATATTTAGGAAAATAAAAATCAAAAAAAAATGAATCTGTATAAAAGCATAATTTATGTTTGCCAAATACAAACAAATACATTTTTATCTGTCTTTACACATATAAATACATGGTACACAACACATGAAGATGTTTTCAACAAAAAATGTACATAAACATTTTTTTTTTTTGAAAAAATTCGAATCCTTACGCAACCAATACATTCATGTAATATACTTATATGAGCACAGTAAAAATCTGATGTAGTTGACTGCATTACATCAAATAAAGAAAATAGAAAATTTTCATCGGAAAATACGTCATGAATGTACACATACATACCTATGCAACTGTAATTGAATGTCTGGAAAAAAATGTAAAAATTCCAGTATAAATTTGTACAGGATATATTTTAAAGATAATATTAATTTTTGAATTTCTAAACTGTCCTCGTTTCATTTTTTTTTTTTTGTCAAAAATGTGACACAAATTAAATTAAATTGTTGACATTTCAATCTTCATTTTTTTTTAATACGACAAATCGATAGTAAACACACGTATGATATGTGTGTATTCAATATTTTAGTATGCGTACATATACATGTGTGCAAACATTTCAAAAATATACATATCTACAAACTGTTTATTTTAGAAACAAATTTAGCTAAAAATACCACAATATTGATTTAGATCATTCTACTACATTTATCATTTTGTTTTTTTTTGCTAGATTTCAAATACTACCACGTACTTGCATTTATTTACATTCAAAAAGCAATGGTGTCATAATTATATGCAAAGCAAAGCAAAAACAAAAAAAAATCAATGAGGTCAAGGACGAATAAATTTGTGAATTCTGTAAAATGCTCATGACCGCAAAGTAAATCTATCTTTGTACGATGGTATAAAAAAATATATGTACATACATTTTCTTTTTTTAAATGGTACATACATATTTGTGCCACATGTGGTCCTAAAAAATTTTTTTTCTTTTTTTTCTGTTCATTTTTATATTTTGCCCAAAAAAAAAATTTATATATAAATACTTATCACATAAAAATAAATAGAGGAAAGAGAATTAAAATAAATGAATATATACTCGCATATATAAGGATAAATTTTTTATTTTACAAAATGTATAAGGGAAAAAACCATGTATTTTGTTTTTTTTTTTTTTTTTTTTTTGTAATACTAACCTATAAACGATTTTTCAAAAAAAAAAAAAACGAAAATAAGATAAAAAAAAATATTTTGACTGTAATAAAACATTACACTCAATTTTCACGTTCTACACGAAAAAAGAAACATATATAATATGCTGATATGTGTATACACAAATGCTAACATAATACGTTTATATGTATACCAAAAGTATGTACGTGATATGATTATTAAAAAAAAAAAAAAGAAAAAAAGAAATTCACCTTTTATCTATGTGCGCACATACAACATATATACCATTATTTCCGGGGCAAATTTTAATGTTTGCATACTCATACGAATATTTACTTAAAGATCCTTAGATCCTTTTATGTGTATGAAAAGAAAACAAAATTTTTGTGTTTATACATTATTTATGTTATATATGACATTTTGTGAAAATATTGTATTTTTATATTTTTCACTTTCTATTTCCTTTCATTTTATATTTGGTGTTTTTCTTTTATTTTTTCTTCTTTTTTTTTTTCATTTTTCTTTTGTAGAAGATTTTATGACTTTGCGTGATAAGCGTTAATTTGATTTTAAACAAAAACAACAAAAATGTATATGTAGAAAATATGAAATAAAATAAATTCTAAATTAAATATAAAAAATTAATAAAAACGTGTGTAACAAAAAAAAAAAGTAGGTCCAAAATTGAATAAAAGAAAAATAAGATGAAAGGAAAATGATACAGAATTTTTTTTCAAATTCAATTTAAAGAAAAAGGAAAAAATTCAATAATGAGAAATTATTGGAAAATTTTCTCTTCTGAAAAGAATTTTCATTACTTTAAATTCTTGCAAATTCTTACGTTTGAAATAAAATATTCAAAATTTAAAAAAAAAAGAAAAAGAAAGAAACATTTTCAATTAATTTTAAATTCTACCTAAAAACAAAATTTGAGGTTACACTAAATTTTCCTAATTTATAGCTATGGTCTAATCATGCATTAAAATATTTTAACAAAATTTTCAAGGATCATAAATTTTTATGTATAAGTATATACATTACATTATAATTATTATCTGTTAAAATTTATATAAAACAATAATTTTCTGAAAATTTTTTTGAATTTTCATATACTTTTAAATTATTACTAACTAAATTTATTTTGTTAATTTATATACAAAATTTTATACACAAAATGTGTTTATACTACTAAAAAATCTTAACCATTATTCTATAAACAAATACGTACGCATATATATATGTATATACATACAATACATTATAAATTTATGAAAATTTCATTTAATTTGTATTTTAGTTTAAATTTATTCTTAATAAATTATATAACAATTCCTGTGAGAAAATCCTTTAAAATTGTATACCTATACCTAAAATACATTACAAATACATGAATATAAATAAATTACTATTTTGTTTATTAGTTTCTTAAGAAAATTTATTTTATTATTTATTTCAATAGAAATTGGCATATAATATTCAAATAATTATAATAATTTTAAGGATTATTCAGATTTATAATCTGCACTTAAAATCTATAATTAACACATGCGTAAGCGCATGTATGTATACTTATATATGTGAATAATTAATTTTTTGTTTTAATTTTATTAAACAACAAAAAAATCCTGTGAAAGGATTGAAAGGAAGGAGGAACACTGCCTTAAGAAAATACAAAAAATTCAGACTTGAAATATAAATGTATGTTTTTGCAGTTCATTTTTTAAATGTACCCATGTATACTCATGAAACACAAAAAATTTACATTATTGTCACATTATCATTTTTATCACTCTTTTTCTGACTTTTGTTGTTTTCGTTTCGAAATACAAAAAACTTGGTAATTAAAAAATAAAATTTAAAAATTAATTAATTCAAATTGAATGAAAAAGAATGCGAAAATGCATTCACTTGAAATACAAACGATAATACTTCAAAAATACGATATAATAAATTTGTCTACCAAATTCAGAAAACTTATTTCTTGTACATAAAAACGAAAATATCTTATTTACAATAAAATGATAATTTCAGCTCCAAATTACCTGCACAAAAATAAAATATTCATTAAAAAAAAAAAGACGAAGATTTCTCTTTATTTCTGAAAAAATGAAAAATAAAAATTAAAATAAAGAAATTGAATAATTAAAATCCGCCATATTCAAAAGTGTTCATAAATTAAATTATATTATTCATTTTCATTTTATTTTTCTTAATTTTATTTTATTTTCATTAAAATTCTCATTTCCTTTAATTTATTAGACATTTAATATTTAAATTAAGTTTTTCCCTTTAATTTTTTTGTTTTTTTTTTTTGTTTTTTTTTTGTAAAATAAAAAGGATAAAAGATATGATAACGAAAATGACTTTTATTTCAAATATGATACATTCTCTGTGTGTATACACGTAACATATATGTATGTATGTATATTGTACCGAAAAAGTTTTTAATTATTCAAATCAATGATCCCCATATCATATACTATATATGTACACACACATAAAAAAAGAAATTTAAACCGTTTTTTTTTTCATTGTTTTGCTAATGTCGGTTACTTTGAATACAAAATCTTTTTAAATTAATTATTACAATGTATGTGGTGTATTAATAACCCCATCAAAATTACAATGTAAATTTGTTAATTGCTTTTTTATGTAATATATTTAATTATATATAACAAAATAAATAAACAAAAGAAAAAAAAAACAACAAAATAGATAAAATAAACAATGAATTAGAAAAGCAAGTTTTTATAATTTAACCAGAAAAAAAAACAAACAGAAAGAAAAAAGATAGAGAAAAAATTTTTAAAAAAATGTTTTTTTTTTTTTTTGGTTTTTCTTTTTATATTGAATAAAATTAATTTACATAAAATACAGCCATGATAAGAGCCCAAAAACGAAAATTTCTTGGGAAAAATATAATACATATTTTTTTCTTTCTAATAAAACATTAAATTTTTTTTTTTTTATCTTTTTCTGCTTTTGTTTTTAATGTTAATAAAAAATGAAAAATAAAAACTGATAACAAATGATAAAGAAAACAGTTCATCATTTGCCATATCATAATTTTAATTTAATAAAAATCCTTCATACATATGTAAAAATGTCTGAGAAAAAAATTCTTTCAAAAAATTTTATAAATACATGGAAATTTTTATTAGGTGTACACTACTATAAAATACGAATAGTAATCTTAATAATCATCAATGTAAAGTGGATTTAGTACAAAAAAAGAAAAAATCTGAGTATTTGAATCTGGATAGTAGTAATAATAAAATTAAAACAAAAAAGGGAAACAGATAGAAATCCTCTTTTTTTGTACTTTGAATAAATGAATTAAATTCTTAAAACATCTTCATTCATGTACATATTTACATACATACAAAATGGAAGAAAGGATTCATTACGGGAAATGTTTAAATTTAATTAATAAATATTTAAGAAATCCTTAATATGAATACAAATTTAATTAAATTTGTAATTTACAAGAAAAAGACATCTACATACATACATATAGTTTTTTTTTTAAATTCAAAATGAAATAAAATATGTATTCATTTATACAAGTACACGTTAAAAGTTTAGCATTTTAAGATGAATTCTTGATTAAATAATCCTGAATATTGAATAAGTATAAATTTGGTCATTTTCTTATATTCAGTATTTTTTTTTTTTTTTTGAAATTTTTCGTATTATTTTACATATTTTTGTGAATACATATGAACATGAACACATAAAATTTTTCTCATAAATTAAAAATGAAAATATTGAATCTATGAAGAAAATTTGGTTTTTCACGTTAACCAAACGTCACGTTTAACGTTAATTTTGATATCGTATGAATATTTGATTGTTATGTGGTGATAACCTTACACGAAGAAAAATTTTATTTGTTCTCTATTTTTAGATTTTAATACTTTTTGTTAAAATGAAAAAAAAAAAAAAAACGAAATAAACAAAGATAATTAGAACAAAACTAAATAACCAAAAAAATTATAAATTTTGTATAATATAAACGTTCATGTTATTTTCAAATGAAAAATAAATTTCAAATTTATAAATATTTTTCCTTATAAATGATATACTCTATGTACTCATGTATGTATGTGCACTTTCAAAATGCTATAATTTGTACATGACTCTATAAATTTTAAAATAATGGCAGAAATGGAAAGCATGAAAAAAAAAATGTGAATTTATGAACAGAAAATCATATAAACTAACTCAAATAAATACTTAAAAAATGTATAAACAAAAATGGTCAAAAAAATTTACATTTGAAATTAATTTAAAAAAATAAAAATTGTTCATGACTTTGATTAAGTTTTCATTACAAAAAAACTAAACAATAAAAGAGTAAAAGTAGAATAATGAATTCAAATTATTATAACTCTCAAATCACGAAATATAAACATTTTCTTTGTTTTTCCAAAATAAAAATAAAAAAAAACTAAAAAACATATAAAAGAAAAACAGAGGAAAAATGATTCATTATTGCTGCACAATACTGCAATGAATTTTGAATGGATATCGAATCATTAAAATTCATTTGAAATAAAAACAAAAAGAAATAAAATTAAAAATTAATACCACAGTGACATACTTTTGTTTACTTACAAACACAAGCAAACATGTATACATTTATAAAATAGTTATTTTTTTTTTTTTTTTTTGTTTTTTAATTATTTTCTATTTTCCTTTCATATATTTGATTACATCACTTTAAAAACTACGTAAACGTAAAACGTATTTTATAAAAGTATCATTTTAAAAACATTTAAAACTCTAGAAATTATTACAATATAATTTCCCAGTAGGCTTTTATATTACACATTTTTCACTTAACATTTTTCATATTATTTTTCACTTTATAATGTAATATACGGTTAAATATACACATGAAAAATTAAAATGATATTCTCTATGTAATACAAAAAAAAAAAAAAGAAAAATACTTTCAAATAAATGTACGTTACATTGTAACTTTTTTACAATTGAATAAATATATCTACTCAGTTTTATTTGAAAATTTTATGTAAATACATGTATGTATATAGTGTATAGTTCCCTGAATAATGCAATATAAATAAAATAAAAAATTATACAAAACACAAGGACAAAAGAATAATTTAAAAAGAAATAAAAGAAAAAATGAAACTAAATAAATTGTTAAATAATTGCATTGTTGAAAATCATAAAGCGAACAATGTAGTATTTAAATTCTATGATGACATAAATACATATGTATGTACATATATTGTCGTCATAAAGAATATGATATGTACATATATACTCCTCTAATGTAGAGGTATTGGAAGAGTCACAGGAATGCTACGTAGAAAATGTCCATCAGGAAGAGTCAAAGGCTTTAGGAGTTTGAAAAATCTAGAGAGAAAACATGAAAGAAGTCAAGATTGACAATCGGCTGTTGAACCACTACTGATTATTGACTCCTCTGATATACATATTATTTTATTATTATTATTATATGTATGGGCGGGCATGAATGCGGACGTCTATACTGTAAAGCGCACTTAGGAGTTACCCCAAACGGCGCGATTACTCTGATATATTTTAACTAAATTTAAGCATATTGTTACTTACCTGGTTTTCTTTTAGTTTTACTACAACAGTAAAAAAATTACAAAAAAAAAAAAAAAGCAAAACAAATATGACTTCGGAAATTTAAAAATCACAACTTCCAACGCAAGCCGTAATGATTAATCAAACGTTAAACATTTTCTTCTTTATGGTACTAAAACCCTTACAGATCTAAAACTCTTGGTCTTTAGATTTCATTTACCAATTCTATAATTGGAACTTACATCAGCAATTAAAGTATCCCACCACCTGTTCCTTAGTTTACCACCGCACCGCTCCGCCCTCCACAATCTGTTGTCTTGCATGTTACCCATAAACAATTTCTGTAATTTATTTATTGTACAACATAAAATCCTCATAATTAAAACTTACAACCAAATTTTATTATTTCTTTATTATAATCCTATATATTAAGTACATTAAATTACATTAAATAAATTCATGTCATCTTAAAATTTTAATTATATTTCATTTCAAGCTTCATCATTATTTTATTATCATTTTATAGATTACCATATAGTATTTTAATTAAAATCCCTTTCGATCCTGATAACATTTTTACAAAGGCTTTTTCTCTACTAAACATTTAAATAACATTGTTTTGTATACAACATGATGCTTTTAAGAATATAAAATATTTATTAATAGTATTTGGTAAAGGCCTTTTAATTTAAAATTTATTACAATCACAAAATATGTACATTTAACACAAAATGTAATCACATAATTAAGTGACTATCGAATAAGTACGAATGGTAATATATAAAACTGAAACTTGAACGAGACAAAAACTAAACATTTTCAAAATTATTGCACATTAGAAAATTTTTATAGTATAACGACAATCATGTATTTTTTGTAATCAATTAATTTTGTACATCATTTGGAAAAATTGGAAAATTCTTGATTTTTGTTTTTGTTTTTATTAAAGAGATTTTAAAGAAATTTAAATTTTTCCAATAAAAATTTGTATGTGTACGTCTAAGTTTTATCTATTACATCATCCTATCTCGCAACTGAATATGTTTCTTACATAGTTACATCATATCTATTTTTTTTTTTATTGTTTTTGTATACACTTTATCTGCTTAACATTTTATAAAAAGGATTGAAAATAATTTTTTTATTAAATTTGATTTTTTCCTTTTTTTCTATTTTGATGTGTCATAAAAAATGATCCATAAAATATATTAAAACAGATGAGATCTAGAAAATTGATTTCTAGATGTAATAAAAAATTTATTTTATATAAAATTTCTATTCGAATATAGATGTGAAATCCTTTTTTTTTTCACTTTATAAATCAAAAGCCTAAATATAAAAAATATAAAATTAATCATCAATCGGGTTAAATTATTTTTGAACCTAAATAAATAAACAAAATCAAAATCTTGACTCAATACAAAGAATGAAAATGTTTATATCCTTTTTATGTAATTATAAAATAACTTGGATTTAAGATTTCTACCCTACAAATTCAGATAATTCGAATTTGACCATAAATAATTTTTTTTTAAATTACGAATGTCATATAAGATGTTCACAATTGATTTTTCATAATGGTTGATAAAGAATGTCCAATTTGAATTTTTGTAATTTATTGTAAAAATGAATAAGTTGTTTATTTTGAAAGTAGGTCAAGTCCAGAAATTTTTTAAAAGTACATTTTCCACATAACCAACATTCCAGAATGTGTCCTTTGAGGTCTAAAAGGAGTTTACAATTTTTTTTTTATTTTGCAGCAGTCAACATTTTATCCTTTTCTATATGTAAGTTACTAGAATAAAATTTTAAATCTCTGACTTATACCACTATCAAAATAAACAGCTTAAAAATAACAAAAATACATAAATCAATTTAATGTTGAATATAATAAAATCAAAAAGAAAATGCAACATCACTTTTCAATATGATTTTATATAAACAATCAAAAGGATATATTTTTATAAGAAGATTAAGAGCAAATATCAAATTTTGTTTTCATGTAAACATTTTCAATAGTGTACTTAAAACTTGAAATATATAGAAACATTTACAAAATAATAAATTGAATTAAATTTATGATCCTTCAGAGAATCTTTTGTTTGTATATACATCATACAAACATAAATATACTTTTATGTACTTAGAATCCAATGATTTTCTTAATCAAAATATGTGCATATAAACAATATATGGTTAAATTGTACATTTCTTGCATATATGTACATAGATATGTATAAGGGAATATTGTACTTATTCAAACTATCTCGTATCTAATATAAACATATGAATTTTCTTATGTACTTTATAAATGTAAGAAAACATGCCAACAATAATAAATAAAATGATCAATTCAAATTTATAACAAAATTCAATTATTTTATATATTTAATTGAGTAGAAATCTTTAACAAACAAAAAAGGATTCATATTGTTGATGATGATGATTATAATGATAATGATGATTTCTACTCTATTCTGTTATATATATATATATATAAACATGATTAATTTGCAATATCTATTGTACTTGTCAGTATTAAATATAAGTACGTTTGAATGTATAATCTCTAGAAATGCAAATACTTTTGATAACTAGCATAGAGTAAAATGTACTTGAATACAAAATTGAATTAAAATTTCTTACATTCAGTCTACCTAATAAATTATTATAACTATGCATGTATCTATATTAAAATATTTTAATATTTAAACAGAATCTACATAGAGATTATACATATTTAAAAAAATGGAAATTAATTTTTCATTTTGTTTTTATTCAAATTAAAAACTAATAAGAAATTAAAGTATATACTCTGTACACTAATGAACTGCAGTTGAAGCCTTATGGATACTACATATAGTAGTAACATTTTGACATTATACATTAATACTTAAAAGGATTTATCTGATTTTATATGAAAACTTTACATAATTAAAAATTATGAGAAAAATAATGAGATATGAATATGTATTCCCACAAAACCTTAAATGTACATATGTAATTAGTGTACAGAGTATAAATACAAAATTTTCATTCTGTTCTTTATACTCTTTCACTTGTGAATGTAGACAGGTATATATATACATTAATTTCATTTTGTTATTTTAATCATAATGAAAGTCATCTGTTTTGATCATAAATCTTGAAATGAATTTTACATACTGAGAAAATGACACCTGTAAATCATTTAAAATTATCATTATCATTATTGTGAATATCGTTATGAACCTAACAAAATTATTATAACAAAATATCCATTTTATACATGTGTATAAAAATTTTACAATCTCAAACAGAAAACAAAAAAATGGAATATCACCATCATATGTATGCGATACAAAAATGTTGGAAAAAACAGAATGTATAGCCAAAATTCGATATGCTTGTTTCAGAGTGTACACCTGTGCCATTTATACACATTCAAGTGAAAATTTGTGTTTATGCAATAAATGCGCGAGAAAAATTTTTATAATTTTTTTTTTTTTTTTCACCTTTATTATGTTTACTTACATCCATTAAAATATGTTGGAATTGTTTATCCAAACAATTTACCATACCATGATGATAATAATGATAAACGAGGAAAAAAAGAAATAGGATTTGTAAATAACCATATACATTTTTGCACACGTACGCACATATTAAATATATGTAGCCAAAAGCATACATGAATTTCCTGTGAAAATATTTGCATATCATTGTAAATTTAAATCGTTTGTTGGCACTGGTTTTTTTTTCTTTTCTTCAAAAGAAAAAATTATTTTTATATTCATTTAACAAAAAATGAACTGAGGTAAAAAAAAAAATTTTTTTTTCCTTAAATCTAATCATGAATGAACAAAATTAAAAAAAAAGAAATGATAAAAAATGAAAATCTTTTTCATGATGGTTTTTCTTTAAAGCTTTAAAAATTTAATGAATATTCACACAAACGTTGACAGGTCCTGTCAAGTTGTATAACTTATTTCCTTTCTATTGTTGGCAGTTTGGTTTTTATGCTTTATTTCCTTCTATTTTTTTGATTTTGTTGTTTTTTTTGTTTTTGTCAGATAAAATTTATGTTACAAATGACCAACAAAATGAAAAAGCAAAAATAGTGAAAATTATTCTATAAGCTTAATCGTTATCCTTTTACAAAGTAAAGAAAATAGAAATATATTATAACTCTGTAGCAATCTGATAGCTTTTTAACGCGCTTGATGTGCCCTCGTTACAATTAAAAACTATAAGCAAACAAAAAATGTATCTTATAATTCATGTTTTAAGCCAAGATTTTAAAGATAGTTGCAAAATTTTGCATTGTTGCCACATTTATAATGAATACAAAAAATTAACAATTAAATAATAAAAATAAAAGATGAATTTGTTCAAATCGAATGTGTCTTTGAATTTACAGGTGACAATATTTTAAAAATGAACTATAAATTAATTTATTTTCAAATTAATAAAATGAATATTTGACGCTATATAAAAAAATAAAATGTAGAAATAATTTATATAATTTTTTAATTGTGTACGTTATGCATACCAAATATACATATACACACACTACACACATATTTAAATTTAATCAAAATTAATTTAGTTTTCAATGCAAATTTTTATTTTATTTTTTTATTTTTTCTTTCTTCTACGTTGCATGTATGTATGTATGTATGTATGTACATTTCTTGCAATATGTATAGAGAGTACACTTCTATTCGAATGATATGTACGTTAGATTTTAATATATTACTCAATCAAAATACATTTCTGTATCGTAATTCTAAGTACAAAAATTCAAATGGAAATTTTATCATCTATAAAATGAACTAATTTTATAAACAAACGCAATAACACACAGTACTTTATTTTTGCATACGTTTTTCAATTTATAAAATCATTTTTTGTTTTTTTTATCATCAAATATGTTATTTTTTATTTTATGAATACCAGTATCTATCCTATTGTATGTATATGCAAATTTTTGTATAAAAAAGAATAAATATTGCATATAGTGAATAAATCAATAATTTTTTATCAGTGAATGCATATTCGATTTTTGAAATGAAATTGAAAAAAGAACAACGACAAAAAAAAAAAGGAATCAAAAAATAAATAAAATAAAATGAAAAATCTCTGTAGTTTTTTTGTTTTTGCCATGCATCGAATTTGTATGTATGTATGTATAAGCCTACGTTTATTTTAGAATTTTGAATTTATTCTATACAAATAAATTATATACTGTGTGTTGATCCTTTTTGTTTTTCAATAAATAACGTACGAGTATATTAAAAAAAATATGAATAAAATATAAAGTGATTTGTTTTATTAATTAAAATTTTATTCATCGGATTTATTGCTTTCACTTGGATATACGTAATATGTGCGTATGTATGACATGATTATGACAAGAATATAGAAAGAGAAATAAAAATTTGAAGCTTATATCCGTTTTTTTTTTTTTTTCATATCTCTTATCAACTAATCACTAGTTGAAACCTAACCTAAATCTGTATTAATTCTTCATATTAATTTCTTATTTACTTTAGTAGAAGGATAACTAGAAGTAAACAAGACATTAGTCAATTTTTATCAGATGAGGTTGTTTGAATATCAGTGGCAGAATTACAATATAGCAAAATAAAATGAACCACAGATGGTCCACACTGAACAGGGGCCCTGTTACTATGTAATTACATATACTGTAATAAAAAAATATTACTTTTATTGGGATCCCAAAATTATACTTTGTATAGAGACCACAAATTTTCCATTAACCCATTAACGAATGTATTACACTTGTACACAATTTGCATACAAAAATATATTTCTTGTTCTTTATTTACCTATTCTAGGGTCGAAGAAAAGCGGAAAAACTTTATATTCTAACTCAATTCTTTTAGTGAAACACGTGTCCTTTTTTACCAAAGAATAGAAGCTTCGCGTACACTACACAGTACATTTACACGTTTTTTTAAATAACATTTCCCATATGTAGGAAATCTTTTATTTCCAACAAAAAACAAAAATGTGTTATATATTATATGTACGTAGAATGTTTTTCTACTTAAAATCGTGTTGGATCATATGCAGATTAAATACAGTAAATACTATATTTACAACTTATATTGCGTATAAAAAAATTTTTTATACCAATACAGATACTATACAAACGCGTATACTGATCTGTATACATTCATATGATAAATGATACACATAACTTTTATTTTATTTTTTATTTTATTATTTTTTTTTTTTCTCAACTTAGGTAAACAAAATGTGGTATTTATATTATTTGAATTTAAAAGATTTTCTTAAAGAAAAAGCAAAACAAAAAATCTTATGTTCACAGATTCATGAATATTTGTGTTTAAATAATAGTAAGGCATATGAGTACAATTTGAATACGAAATATGACTGTTTTTATACACGTACAATTTACCTTTATATAAATAAATTCGATAGATTGTTTGTAAGAAAATTTTTACATCAAGACAAGCAGTAAAAGAATGTATCATCATCGTTATATATAAAAATTAAAGGATTTTAGCATGGATTTATGTATATACACATGGTAATCAAAAAATTTTCTTTTCTTTTATCTATTTATTTATTTTATGTTTTTCTTTTTTCTTCTTTACTCTTTTTGTTTATATAAAATTGGATACAAATTTACAATGTACACAAAATGATATTTAAAGTATTTACTGATGTAATTTATGCTCACATAAAAGCATATAAGATATTATGGTAAATGAACATTTATTTTATGTATCCACGTTTTATATAATATAAAGGATATTCCAAAATAAAATTCACTCATTCTATTTTTCTTACAGTTCAGATAGTGTCGAGCTGAAAAATAATTTAAAATCTATCCCCTAAGTATTACCCTTCCTAAGTTGTAGGGGACTGAAATATATATTTCGGACGCGTAAAGTGCATAACATCGTATGTTGAACAATATCTTTTGAACCAGTAGTTTAAGTACTATTTAATTCATATTTACTAACTAATAACTATTGAAATTTAAGCTTATTTAAGGCAACCCTGTTCATTTACATTTCATTTGTTGATAATTCTTATGCTCTTTTGCATAAATTTTATTTTTGATTAATATTTACAAAATAAAAGTTTGTTTAGATTTTTGATTAATATTGTGACTCACAAAAATAAATATCATTTTTAATATCGATAATACAAATAAAAAGTTAAAAATTGATTAAAATGATGCCAATGATAATGTTAAGTATTTTGAAGAGATAATAACGCATATTAATATATTATTCTTGATTTTTCAAGTGCAATCGAAAAAAATATATTTAATATAAAAAAGATATATTTTTTTTTTTTATTTTTAAAACGATCGATGAAACCACTTAAATATTTGAAATTGTTTTGTGATTCACCCAACTTTAAGTGTTTAATTAAAATTGTTATCATTTCGTTGTTGATTTTTAATTTATCATTTTTTTTTTGTTTTTTTTTTTGTCATTTCTGACTTTATAAAAGCAAATCCGAAATTTCCTTTTAAGTCATTATCAAATCAAAACTGCAAGAATACAGTAAAAAGTAATTTAATTTTTAAAAAATCAAAATGCGTTTGTTCAATTTATTTTTAATTTTATCAATCATCTTTGCTACTGCCTACTCTTTACCAGTAGAAGACAAAGGTAAGTAATATTTTGAAAAGAAAAAAAAAATTTAATTATAAATTTTTCCTATTCAAATTTTTTTTTTAAATGTATAGATGAAATTGAAATTCAACCAACAGTTAGCTGTGATATCTTTGGTAGCGATGCATTATGTGCTGTCCATTGTATTGCAAAAGGAAAACGTGGTGGATGGTGTGATGATCATAAAGTTTGCAATTGTCGTTAAATTGTAATTTTGCTAAATATTTTCAAAATACTTTTAAAATGTAACAAAATAGAAAATTTTAATTTTTTATTCTTTTTGGTTTTTTTGCTCATCAATATATAGAATGTAATTATGTTATAAAAAGTTTTTGTTTTATTTTTAATTAAAATCTCAAAGGATTTAAGAACATTTTTGTAAACAAAAAGAAAACTCAAATTTCGCAAGAAGAAAAAACACGAAAAAAAAAAACAAATTTGGTTTGTAAAACAAAGGGAAAAGTTTTTTGTCATTGAGAAAATGACTTTATACATTACTCTTAAAAATGAAATACTAAACAAAAGTACTGAAATTTTATCGTTTTTCCTTTTTTTCATTCGCTTATTCACATTTAACCAGAATACAAAAGAACACTTCTTTTTGTTTAGTTTTTTTTTTTTTTTATTTTATATTTTTTTTTTTGTCTTATGTATGTATATGTTCTCATGAACAAAATATACATTTCTGTCACTCATTTTGTTTCCCTAAAGGATAAATGAAAATTTTGTAAATGCATTTTGAAACTTGCATATTATAAAGAGCTGTTGTAACTACTCGTATATAATATGTACATGTTTATGTCTTTTGTAAATGAAATATTATGAAACTATACCATAATGAATTAGTATTTAGTTGCATCAGAGGTCATTTGAAAGTCAAATATTATAACATTATATTATATTGTATTAGCTTTATAGATTTAAAGTACATTTGCCTTTATATTATATTGTCCATATGATATGATTAGTATTGTACTCTTATACTCGTACCTAATGGTAGAAAATTAATATTTTGTTTTCATTTACATATCGACTATACTCTAGAAAAATTATACATATACAAAATTTTTTGGACAAAATAAATGAATACGAACGCTATAGTAAAATAATTTTAAACAATTCATTTTTATACTACCTGTATTTTTGCTTATAAACATTTTTATACATAATTTTCAACATGTAATAATTAAATTATGTATATTAGAATTCATTACGTATATGAAACAAAAATTAATTTAAAAAATTGATTATCTTATCACATAAAGAAAAAATCAATTCTAATGAATTTTCCTATCAATCATTATTTCTTTGTGTGTGTCTATTATATTTTTCTATGTTATATTGTTACATATAATTGTGTACGTACACACTTCCATACATCTCTGCTGTATGTACATTAATAAATCATGTTTGGAGTTATTCATTTGTTTTCTTTTTCAATTATAATACGTAATGATTACGTAAACATGAAGATGAAGAAAACATCAAAATTGCTATGAAAATATTAATTTATTCGATTTAGAAAAAAAAAAAATTATTTTTTTCTTTTTTTTTTCAAATTATGTAGGAAATTCTTATGAAGAAATTTGAAACAAATTAGGCAAAAAAAAAACATTAAGGTTTACTTTTTTAGGATAATCATGTGTACTCAAAGAGCATAAAAATTTTGCATTATTACCGTATCGTCATTTATATTGTTTTCCAATAGTTTGATGTTAATTTCGTTTCTAAATACAAAAAATTGGTAATAAAGAAGTAAAGATAGAAGATGAATTTATAAAAAATGAATATAAAAAAATTCAAAAAAGCACATGGATGATTATGCTTTTAAAAAATGTGGTATAGTATTTTATTCATTTTTGTAATGAAATTATTTGAAAATTCCAAAAGTATGTTCTTTTTTTTTTTGAGGATTCTTTCATCATCTTAAGCTGAATAAATTAAAAATCATTTTGATTTATTTACTCTAAGATATTTGTACTGTAATTCAACCAGAATGATTATGAGTTAGTTCAATTCATGAAAAAATAAAAATAAAAAATAAATTGTATGTATTGGAAAAAACCAATAAAATCATTTTAACTCTTACACAAAAATGCACAAAATCAACTTCACGAAATAACAAAAAAAAAAAAATCATGAACTGAACAGAGTAAACAAACTTTTCTATACGTGCAATTTAATAGCAAACATTTATACTCAATATTCTTTTGTGTGTGTATGAATGTGTCTATACAACAGGTATGTACACCAAAATGTATGAAAATCAAACTTTCTAAACGTGACTAATAAATTAAATGACTTTATTAAGAGAATTTCTTCCTTTTTTATTGATTGTAGAGTATAATATGTAGAACATTATTGTATGCATCTAACCTACAAATACCCTTACATAGATGAACACATAGAAATTTTATTCATTTTACCATTATAGTTGATCTAATAAAAATCGATCATTTTTTCTTTTCAAAATAAAATAAATTGTTATTAGATTAAAAGTAAATTGTTTAAGCCAATAATATATTTGATGAAATAATTTATTTAAAATAAGAACAAAAGCCCAAATATTTAAAAAAACAAAAAATTTGAATTAAAAAAAAAGGCTTTTTGCCAGTTACCAGTTGCCTATTCCTACACCATAAAATTTTCAGGCGACTTTATTAGATTGAGTGGGTAGAATGTGCTTGTTTCAATATTCAACGTTTTGCACATCACGTCTTACATTTAATCCACCATTAGTTGAAATTTTCTTTTTCGATGTGGATTTTTGGTGTTCTCGGTGAAGATAATAACAAAATGTACGGAACTGAATACTAGTTATACCCAGCATGCAATAAGTCCCGCTTACCATTTTATATCACTATGTATTGATATTTAAAAAATTCATCTGATATGTAATAAAAGCTTTTTGGACTGTGGTTATTCTACTTGTGAAAAAGCCTAATTAGAAATTATGAGAGAAGAAAAAAAACTCCTATAAAACTTTATTAAGTGCATAATATTAATGGACAGAGTATAATGATCTTAACGACTCTTTCAGTTAATTCATGATGAAGTGATAATTATGAAACATTAAATACTAAAACGAACCATGTATGAAAATGTCACATAAAAATTTCATGAAAGTGAAAATTATTTACGTTGACTTTTCTTTTTCTTGTAAAATTGTAAAAATATCATATGGCTATACCTATATATGTATATCATCATTGACATCATAATTTGTAGCTGGATAATTAATTTTGATAATAATTGATTAAAATTTAATTTTAAAATCAATAACCTCAAAATATTAAAAAAAAAATTGTTTATTTTATTAAATTGTAGACTATACTATTTTAAAATATTGATAATAAAGAAAAACTTTTCATGTTAACCATAAACATATAAAAGCAATAACCTATAAACATTTTTATTTAAAACGAATGACTGTCGAATTTAACAACAAAACCAATAAAAAAAAAATAACAACAAAATGAAATAAAAGTGAAAAGCATCATAAAAACAACAACTTTGTAATAAATTAAAAATCGAAAAGAAAAAATATTGACGTGACTAGAAAGAATAAATAAATGAACATTCATTCATTTGTTCATTGATGTTTGTGTGTGTGTGTGTAAAAATTTTACACCTTAAAACAGAAATGCCAAAAGCAATAAAAAACAAAAAGGTAAAATTATTTGTGTAATCCTTTTTTTTTTTATTAGTCATCAGTTCAAACACGATTATAACGTAAATATACACCATTCTGTCCATTTCAAATAAAGTTACAAAAAAACTAAAGAAAAAAAATGAAAAAATTAAATTTAAAAAAAAACGAAAAACATTTTCCATGAAAAGTTCATGAAATTTTCAATTTTTTGTTTTTTTGTTTTTCATGAAAATTGTACAAACAATTTGAATGAATTCAAATTAAATGCTATATAAACTTCCATGAACACGTACATAAGTCTGTACAAATTTTTCATGTGTTTATAAAATTTCCTGTAAAAGTTCATTAACTTCTATATAAAAATTAATACATTATATTTACATAATAGATTATTACTTCAAAAAATATTAAATAAAATAAAATTTAATAATTTTTAAATTTTTAATTCTTTATTATTTTGATTACTCGAGGCTAAAATTTTGATTTTTTCTTTTCAGAGTTCAATATTTAATTGATTTATTTATGGAAAAAAGATTTTTGATTAAAAATAAACAAAAATAAATAAAATTAAATAAGAATTTCATTATAAAAATGATTTATTATTAAATTAGGTACAATCAATCGATGATAACACATCACAAAATGTACACCCCCACCTGTTTATTTATCTGTCATAAAAAAAATATTTCTATTTTCTCAAATTATAATAAAATGACAGATTGTTTTATTAAAGATAATAAATAAAATTTCAGATGTCAATTTGATATCATTTTACGAGTATTACACGTATGATTATAGTGTAAAGAAAGTAATTTTCCACTTTTCAAGTAGTATATTTTCTCTATAGATGATAAGATATAAGAAGAAAAGAAGACAAAAATATTTCAGATATTTTCTAAATTCATTAATATCAAAAAACAGAACAACAATAACAACAACAACAGCAAAATTTATAAGGAAAAAATCACATATTTTTTGGAAATGCACAAAAAATGTAATTTTATCCTGTCAATGCAATGTATGCAGACATTTAAGGTGAAAATACACAACAAGGACTTTGGTCTTCAGAAACCAAAAACAGTAATGTACTACATCAGGTAACAGAGGTCAAGAGATCCAATCCATGCCTTTGTGTATACACTTTACATACCTTGAAATTTACGAAGAGGCAAATAATTTAAAAATATTTCTGAAAATCTCTAATCTTTTGTCATATACACTGTGGTCCACTGTGGATAACAATCTCCACAACAAGTCCCCAGTTTTCAAACCCGTTTTTTTATATTGACGTCCTAATCTTCGAAGGCCATTTTTGATATTCGAGGATGGCAGCTAATAATAAATTTGTATCTAAGGTGATAAAGAAAAAATAAAAACCAGAAATTTGATTAAAAGAATTTTGTTTAAATTTCAAATGAAAATCGTTAGATTATCAAATCTCAACAGTTTAGCATAGGAGATCATACATCAAGCATACAACCAATTATTTACATATTTGAATTCGGTGAGTGCCGAGTGGATACAACCAAACTAATGCAAGAGATCTTACTTTTTCACATCCGAATCTCTTGCCACGTTTTTTGAAATTTTTGACGTTTAAAATATGATCTCATAAGGACGAATTCTCTCGTGTATACTTAACTTTAGGAATTTTCAATAAAGTTAACAATTTTCATTGGAATCGTAAAATTTAAAATAAATGAATGACAAATAAAAAAAAAAAAAAAACAAACAAAGTAAAATCCAGTACATTTTAAATATTTAAATTTTTAAAAATTTATAGTACACAAATCAAGTACTCGTTTTAGTTTGTTTTTGTCTATTTTTCTAAATTTAAATGCATTTTATTTTTATTTTATTTTATTTTTTATTTTTTGTAAAACAGTAAACATAAATTGAATCCTAACATAAATTGAATCCTTTCAATATACATTTCCTGTACGTTTATGTTTCCTATATACTCGTATATCTACAATTTAGACAATCAAACAATCAGAGTAACCAAATGCAAACAAATAAACGAACATGTAAATAAAATAAAACAAAAGAAAAACAAAACATTTTAAAAAAAAGTCGAAATTGCATTAAATATTTCTATGTACATATGTACCTATATATTCTCTTTTTATTGATATTGTTGATTTTTTTTTAAGTAACAATTTTAATTCGTATACACTCTGCATAAAAAATTTGTACATGCATAATAGAATTTACATAGCATTTAATTGAAAATAAAATCTATTAAAATTGAATCACGAAGAAAACAAATTTTTTTTTTTTTTTTTAATTAATTATTTACGATTTACATCACCGTAAAAAATTTTAATTGATAATTACAAGATTATAAAAAATTTTTCAATTATTAAGGAATTATTTAATTTTCAAAAAAAAATAAAATAAAACTTCAATTAAAACTTCAGTAAAGAAATGTACATATAAAAATATGTAAAAATGTCTCAACTATTCATTTTCTTTTTAAATATGAATGAATATAATCTAACTTAAAAATTATTGTATAAACACGATAAAATTCAGTTTATATTGTATTTCCCATAAATAAAATTTGTTTTTATTTAATTACATATCCACATCAAAGATACTGTACACGTACATATAGTATTTAAGCATACATAGTGTGTGTTTGAATGTTCTTATATAATCCTTAATTTTGAATACAGGCTTTTTTAATATGTACTTTACGTATACTTTAATTATTTCGATTAAAGTCACGCAATATCAATAAAGAATTACATACTGATTCTGGTCTATTTTGTTATACTCGTATATAAGTTTAATATAACTTGTGGTGTATTATAGGTGCTTATGTACAGTGTGCATATACGTATACTTGATAGGATTAAGGGTTTATTGATAGAAATAAATTTATTTTGTGTAATACTTTTTTTTTTCTTTTCGATATTAAAAATATAAAAAGAAAAAAAAAATGAAAAAAAAAAAGTATTGTAATGTATTACAAAAAATACTTTTCTATTTTGCAAAATAATTGACCATGATACAATTTGAATTTATAAAAAGGTAAAACATTAGGAAATATTTGGTTTAATTAAGAATCAGCATCTTTTCCTGATCATAATTGTCAGTTTCTTTTATTTTATTTGATCTCTGATGATTGATAGATTCAGATTTTGTCATTGTTAACATCGAAATGACTCACCTTACTAATTCATGTCGCCATGAATTAAACCAACAGAAACAAAGAAAACTCAGAGATAAAACCAAAAAAAATTTTTAACACTTTAACAATAAGTTTAAATACTAGAATTTAAAATTTGATTCAATTGAAAATTCAAATAACGAAACAACACATCAACATTTTAGACGATAAATTCAAAAATATAAAGACAAAAAAAATTTTTTTTTCATATTTATTTATTTTTTTTTAATTTCCTGTATAAAAGACAAAAACATCTATTTTTCTCTGATAGACAAAATTTATAACATAACCGTAGCATAATCGTTGTCTATACATAATAATAAAAATTGCATGAATACATCGTATTTAATTAATAATGAAAACAACCAATAGAAATTTTGCTATTCATATCGCATTCTATATGTTTTATCGATCAATATTTATCCATAAAAATTGAAAATACATATAAATATACAAATACATGTATGAAAAAACAAAATATTTAAAATGAATTTTTAAAATAACTTAAAAACCAAAAACATAAATAGTATCTATAAAAAATTATTTTAAAAGTGTATAGAAACATTTTATACAGTCATAAAATTTCTATTTTTATTTTTTTGAGAAAATGGTTAAAGATATAAAATGCATTTTATAAGACTAATGCAAAATTGAAGATTTTCTTCTTTTTTTTTTTTTTTTTTTGAAATAAAATCTTAAAATTAACTTTTGAAATTTTTTTTTTATATTTTTTATTTTTTAAATTTACCATAAAAATCAATGTTTTAAGGATAGCATAAACAAACAACAAAATACAAGAAAATTAGATTTTCTTTCATGTTTATTTTTTATTTTATACATTTTCAATTCTCTATATTAACCTAAATTTCATTTTACACTTGAATTGCGACATTAAATCTCAAAGGAATAAGTAAAATTATGTCATTTGCAATTGAACACAAGATTATGCATACATACATACATATATGTATGTTCATACCTGTGTGTATATACAAGCATGTACGGGAAAATTCAAATTTAAATCAATGCTCAAAATATAAAAACTATTAAAACAAACAAATTATTTTGTATCAATCAAATTAGAAATTTTCTAAGTTTTTTTTTTTTTTTTTTTTTTGTACTACTAAAAATAGAATCGTTATAGTTTAAATTTGTTAAATTTAAATTGATATTAATCGATTGATAAACGAACAATACAGTATGAAATGATTTTCCTGTATACCAATACCTTTCTGATTTTTCTTTAATTTTTTTTTTATTTATTTATTTTTAACATTACACTTTTTACTTAAAATACAACAGAGAAAAACAACAACACAGGCATCTCACATTAAACATTTAATCAGTGACTAGTGACCTAAAAAAGTATTTAAAACAAATGACAGCTTGTATACTTCTACCTACACAAATTTTTAGATCCTCAAAAGAAAATCTAAATCTATACGTACGACTTAATATTTGCCAAAAATATCAACATCTATTTTTCAATATGAACTTTCGAGTTATACATACACTCTATCAATGAATAATACCTTTATTTACGTATTTTATATACTGTGATGTTAAAAATAAAATACTCTATTGCTATCTATAGTACATATATGCAGAGATATATATGCATGATACAAAGATTTTCATAAAGTCAGTCATTCAGAATTGTTTGTTTCAGCTAAAGGCTACCAAACGTTGCTTTCAAAGGGGTTTTAAAGTACAAAAAGCATTTAAAGGACATGTATCATAACGACATTATGATTTAAACATTAATTTAAAAACATAAAAAAATTTCCACTTTCATTTAATTCAAATTGAAAGTATTCAAATTAACGAATAACAATAACAATTCTATTTTCGGCTTAATATGAGTACAGATTTTTATTTATTTGCATCGAAATAACTCACCTTATAAACTTATTCCACTATGGGTATATTTAGTAAAAAAAAAAAATTTTATTACGTACAAATTTTATAAATAAACAGGCTTATGTAAATGTTGGTCTATAAAAAAATGTAAAATATGTTAAAAATGCAAAATTCATAAAAGATTACCTGTGAAATATTTGAACAGATACGAATATATTGTTGTTTTATTTTTGGACTACATCCAAGTAATGTTGAAAGTCTATAGAACTTACAGTTCTTATTTTCATTTTCTTTTCTTTTTTTTTTTGTATTTTTGCCAAAGTGAAACCACGATGACTATTGTCTACCTGTTTTTATGAATGGTTGGAAAACATTTAAAAATCAATACTTTTGATTGAAATTAAATACTAAAATAGTATTTCCCTTTTACATCTTTGAATGAAAAATTTTTTTTTTTAAATTAATTTACCCTTGTAATTTTTTTTTTTTTCTTCTTTAAATGAAAACACTTTAAAAATCACATCATATGAAAATTTGTTGGAAAATTGTAATAACATTTTAGCTTACATTTTATTTTATCGTTTTAACGATTATACATAAAATATGTAATATATACAAAATGTAAACATATTTATTTATTGTGTTATTATTTTACACTGCTTTTTGTATACATACATATATTTCTTCAAAGTAAAATTATATGTTCGTATTTTCAGTTTAAATTTTCATTTCTATTTTGCCTTTAAGCTTTTTTTGTAATTTAAATTCATGTTGTTTTTTTTTTGTTGTTGTTGTTATTTTTGTTTAAGCATTAAATAAATATCATGTGTACAATCTTTAGAGAATATTCAATTCCAAAAGTCATTACACACGTATGTATATTTAAGCTACATTTACATATATTTACCGTGAAATTTTGTATATTCATATATGTATGTACATACAAATACATGCTTTATAAAATGTTTAAAAAAAATAACAATTTACAAAATAAAATCCTTTGAAGAAAAAAACAAACGTGTATTATATCGTTTCTCGTAAGTATTTAGTATACACAGTGTATAAAAGGTATTTCGTAAGTGGATACTTGTTTACATAAATTTTATATGACTTTAAACACTTAACATTCTCTGTGATCCATACAAATTTTCTTTTTTTTTATATTTATTTATTTTCTATTTTTTTTTTAATTTTTCAGAATGTATTGAGAGGATTTTAACCTAATCGTGTACTCTATAAGTTAAAAGTTATTTTTAAATAATATTTTTTCGTTTTTTTTTTTTTCATTTGTTTTTCTGTATGTTGCTACTTAATATCCACTTTCGTATGTGTAATGCATATTTTGAAATCAATAATGAAAAATATCCTTTTATCTTTAATACATTTAAAAACTGAAAATTACTAGAAAATTAAAATTAAAAATGAACTAAAATCGGAAAATTTGTCTGAAAACGCTGTAAATGTACGTATAATGAGATTGTGGTAAAAAAATCATTACAATGGTTAGACCTAGATTTACATCGGACTATTGCGCTGATGATGATAATGATGATCTTTATTCATTGCTTTGAATATATTGCTTTGTTTTAAAATTTTCAACTCCCGGTATCTAAAAAAACTTTAACGATCGTTTCAAATTTGCCCACCAATCGGATTGGATTACCTCTAAAAATTTGTATGGTTTATTGATTGGTACATAAATCGAAAATAGGCACACTTGAAACCAAAATGTCCAGTATCCTCTGCGTATTCTTAAGTGTCATACAATTTGATATACGTAAAATATCATCGTTTCCGTTCACTTATTTTATTTTTTTAATTTTATTTGAAAATCTTTTTGAAAAAGATTTAATGATTTTTATTGTTATTGTACAAAGGCTAGTTCCCATACACGTACGTACATACACTCACGATTATTATTATTATTTTTTTTTTTTTCATTTAAGCTTCTTGTATTGTTCTTTTGTAATTATTTATTATCGTACTTCATTTAATTGTTTTTCACTTTTTTTAAAAATCTTTTTATCATTGTTATTGTTTAATGTGAAAAAAAAATTATACAAAGACAAGAAAAACTATATGAAATGATAAAAAGATGAAAAATATTTTTACATTACTTTCCCAGGAACAATAAAAAGTAATCAAGGAAAGAAGAGGCAAGAAAAAAGCAAAAAATCAAATTAAAAAAAATTTTTTTAAATTAAAAATAAAATGAAGTAGGAAAGACAAAAAAAAAAGGAAAACAAAACAGCAAAAAAATTCCAAAAGGAAAATGATGATGGTTTTCATTTACTTATGATTGTGAATTGTAATTTCATATTTCTGTAAATAAATTTTAAATTGAACAAAAAAAAAACATGAAAACTAAAAGGAATCAAGAACATTTTTCTTGTCGTTTTATTATTTTTTTTTTTGTGAGTATTTTTTTTTTTTTTTTTTTTTTTTGAAAATATTCGTTTCAAGAATTTCGTAATAGAATTAATGATGATGACAATCATAATAACAATGATGATGACGGTGATGAGTGCTCTCTTGTTTTAAAATGAAACGTTTATGAGCCACATTATTCAAACATTAGGGTATCCTATTGTAATTTTAATTGTAAATAAGAAAATGAAATTTTCACTGATGAAAAAATGTTTTTTTTTTAATCGAGTCCAGACCTGCAACCTGTTAAATGTAGATTGTACTGAAAAAAATGTCAATGTTTGTACAGAATGGGGACTTCGTTACTACAAGAAGTTCCGGTATTTTCCCAACATTTTTTACAGTCATGGCCAGACTATTTTGTACATATCTCATATGTGCTATGCAATAGCACAGTATGTAATTTAGGATATCCTACTCATAGCTAATATTCACAATTATCATGTTTTATAAGTATTCTTTCCTTACTTTCCTAAGTGGTGCATATGAATAATGATTGTATTTTTTTTAAAAAAATATTAAAAACATCGGATAATTTATTTTTGATTTTTATGTCCTATCAAAAAATTTTTTACAATAATCAAACAAAAAGGAAAAAATTATAATAATCTATTTGTAATTTTTTTTTTTTTTTTAATATTCATTTTTTATTCACTTTTTTATTGCATTCTAACAAAATAAAAATGAAATCGCATTTCTATACTCGTATACACAGATTAAGAGAATGTATATTATAAATGTTGATTTGCTTTAGCTTTTTTATGTGAATTTATTTGTTTTTATTACTGTGAAAATTTTTATAAAAATAATATTCGAAAAAAAACAACAAGTCATCTTTTACTGCCTTCATGATAATTACATGTGTAGAATTATCTTTTTTATTTATCATTTCTATATGTGGTATAAAGTCATTTACAATAATAAAATAAAAACAATACCACACGCTTTATAATTTTATACATTTACACAATAGTCATAATAAATTTACTTCAGTTTAATTCATAATTTTTCTTTTCCTTTGTTCTGTTCAAAAACAAAAAAAAAGGAAAAATATAAAAGACAATAAAAACTTATTTCACAACAATAAAGAATAGAAAAAAAAATGTATAAAAGGAGTTAAAACGATCACAATGAAAAACAATAGAATCAGTAACAAAAAAAAAAATTAAATATGAGAAAATAATGAAAAAAAAGTAAAAAAATAAAAAATCAGAACTGAACACAAAGTTAATGAAAAAAAAATAAATAAATAAAAATAAAAAGGAAATATTAAATGTGTAAAAAATTAAATTTCAAATAAAATAATGTTTATAATTTTAATTTTAGATTTTTATTTGCAGTTTGTCGGTAAAAGTTTTTATTTTTTATTGTAATGCATTTCTCACGCATTTTCAAACTTTCGTTATGAAAATAATAGCGATGGAAAATTTCACATGTGAGCGTGACACCATATTTAGTTCACAATTTGTATTTTTTTTTCTGTTGTGGGAAATTACTTATGTATGAAAGATTTGTTACATTGTTTTTTTTTTCGCTTTAAACGTGATTAATAAATGAAAATATTTTGAAAATCATGAAATAATTTATCCTTTAATCTTTTATTATTCAAATAAAATGTAATTGTCATATTGTTACGCATATATTAAATACACATAGGGTCTACGGGCTCATATAAAAATCTAAGACTAAGTCCTTACTAACGGCTTAGTAAACGATTATTGGTAACGCCCATAATGTCTCAGAATAAATATTACTTAGCCTAGTTTCTTCATTCTTCATGCAGTCTATATATATGTATGTATGTTCAAAAAATTTCAATCTCTTATATTTCAGAATTTAAACAGGAAAACTCTACAAGAATTTTTTGCTGAAAGTAGTATAAACTTTCAAAATAATACACTAAATGACATTTATTCTGAGACATCTCGTACAAGTTTTATCAAAATTTAAAAATTTCCAATATAATCTTTTTGACGAAAATAATTTCTTTTGCTTTTTCCAATCTCAAATCCTTTAATCATTAATTTTCACAAAGAAAAAAGAATTGTCAATTAAGCGATAAGAAAATACGCTCATTTTTTTTCTGCGTCTTATCATAACATAATTCCTCAAAAATGACAAAAAAAAATTTCACAAGAGAAAAATTTTTCTTTTATCACAAAATTTATTCAACTTCAATTATTGTGTAAATGCAATAAAAAAAAAAAAAACTTTCCATAAAAATTTTCCTGTTTTTTTTTCTTTTTTGCCTTCTACTACTGAAATTCAAAGAAACAAAAAATTAAATCAGTATCTTTAGGAGTATCTGTAATACTTCATCACAAAAATCAACAATGATTAATATCTAATAATAAATTTTAAATGTTAGGATTTAGCGGATCTTGTCAACTTTTCATTTTTTTTTTTTGTTGTTCTTTTTTGCGTAACTCGTATCAACAACATGATAATAAAATGGGGGAAAAAAAGCAACAACAATAAAAGCAAAAAATAAATCCAATTTTAAATTGTACTTTTCTACTTTTTAGATTTCTTTTTCTTTTTTCTTTGGAAGTTTAAATACAAAAAAAGAAGAAGAAAAAATTAAAACAAAATATAAAGTGATAAAAACTAATAAAACTTTGAAAAAATAGCAAAAAAAAAAAACCAGTAAAGAATAGAAAATACACATCAACTGGATGATGACCACTACCAAAACAAAAAACTTGCTGTAAACAAAAAACATTTTTGTATATTCATATGTGCGTATCAATACAGGGCCGTCCTATCCAACAGAATCTACAAACCTACAAAGGCATACGGAAACAAAACATTGGTCTAGGCCACCCAATTTTTGAATTTATTTAAATTTTCACTTTTCAGTGGTTAATCCGATACTGAGGTGTAAAATGCTACAATCTAGATATAGGCTCAGTTGTATTTAAAAAATTTTAATTAATCAAGAAAATTAAAGAATATTAACGTACGAAAATTCAGAAATAATTAAAATTGTATTAACAACTCGTGAATATAAAATAGAAAAGGCTTTCAAGCATAGTTTTTATATAACAGTGGCCAAGTGCCAACATGACCATATTAAAACGGCCCTGTCCGTTTCTGTTTTTATTATACGCATACTACAAAGGATGCATTATGAATTTGAAGGGGAAAAAAGAAAAATTCTTAAAGATTCTAAGAACGAAAACTTTTATAAGTATTTAAAGTTTAAAAAAAAAGTATTTTATTTTTCATTTTGAAAATTTATAAAAATGAAGGAAGAACTTAGCAAAGTCGAATGTTCAATTCACAAGAATTTTTTTTAGAATTTTTGTTTTTTAATATAAAATTCGTTTTTTTTTAATATTCATGCATTTATTAAAAAACGTAAGAAGAAAAAAATAGTCAAAATAAATGAAATGGAAAAAAAGAGAAAAACTTTAAACATGCAATTTCAAATCTAAAAAATCAATGAAAACACAAAATACATTTCTATTTTTTTTTTTTTTCATAATTTCATAATTCAAATAAAAAAAGAAAATTAATGGAAAAAAAAATTGTAAATGAAACAAAAACTTTCATAAAATTTTCTTTAAATCTCTGTTGTATACTGAAAAGTTATCTTAATTAGAAGCAAAAAATAGAATTAAATGTAAATATCATCATACATGTACATATGTATATGAAATAGGAAATAAACAAATTTTTCATAATTAAATGAATAAATCTCTTATGAGAAAATTACATTAAATTGCATATAAAAATATTCAAAATTCAAAACAAAAAAATAAAGATATTACGAATTTTAACACTAAATTTTAATACTTTTTGAAAATTTTAAATATAAATTATAACCATTTACTTGAAAGATAAATTCATATAAACATACGAAAACACAGGGTGATTCAATTAAATATGTTGAAAAGAGGGGATATACATAAGTTAAGGCACACATTTTATCAACAAATAATAAATATTTATCACCTCCACATACAAGTCATAACCAATCATCTTCCGACTTTTCGACATACTTAACTGAGTTCACCCTATATTTTGTATACATCATAAGTATGCAAAATTAAATGTATTTTCTCAGTTGCATGTATGTATACAACAGACTTACTTTACATTTTGTATAATAAATGAGTAATTTTCTTCGAAGATTATCAAGTTTTTAATTACAACTTCAACTTTTAACACATTACTAATTAAATGAGCATGTGTGTATATGGAGTGGTAAATGAAAATTTCCTTGCACAAATTTATGTTTCGTGATTTGTATGTATATGATAAATTTTCATGTATTGTATGCAAGCTTAATTGTACGTATATGTATGTTAACAAATACACAGACAGACAATATATTGCATACCAGTACACTTTCAAAGTTATTAAAATTCAAATAAGTTAATTTGAAATTATCTTAAACAGTTCAGCATCTGCATAAATTCTAAATAATATGATGTAACGTATGCGATATGTATACAAGGATATGTGCAATTTTGTATGCTCATAAATTCAAATAATAAAATGAAATTATTACACAAAATATTTTTGTGGTCGATCTATATTTTAAATTCAATAGTACATGACATGAACATAGAATAGCATTTTCAATTGAATTTGAATTTTTATATATTACCAAATATTACCAATAATAAAGAGTGTCCCAGAATAAAGATCAAAAAGATTGTGTTTTTCATAAAATTTCGTTAAAATCGAAGAATATCATCTTGAAATAGGTATTCACCCACACTGACTCCCACACATTACGTCCCACATACATACATATATACGTCTTGTACATTGTTATAACGCATCATTTGAAAAATGTCGAAAATTCGTCTTTTAAATTCAGAAAATTACATTTTAATGGCTGAAAAAATTTATTTTAATAAAAATACATGCCAAATAAAGAAAAAGGAAAATAAAATAAAATTAAATATGATATCATGTTTTGAAGTGTCTAATTAAATTCTATATAATTTGGTATAACTTTTCGTTTTGAAAAAGTTCAGAAGGTTGAAAAATACTTAAGTTGATGAGAAAAGATTTCTAAATATTCTGTTTTTTTTTTTTTTCATTTTTCACTTTAAAAATATTTGAATAGAAAAATTTTGTATATTTATTTTTCTCTTTTTAAAAAAAAAAAAAAAAAAAAAAAAACATTTTAAGAATTTTTAAAAACATCATTTTTGTATATAAGCATTGTAATTATTAACTTTGAAATTTATTGAAATAAATTTTCACCTTTATAAAATAAATGAAAAATATATTTTCCTAGTAAATATGAATATAAATACAATTTTTCGGATTTTCTTATTACATATTTTTAAATATTTACGTATTTACGTGCGTTGCGTGTGTACGTAAATGAGCTATAAGCACATCAGATCTATTACAATTGTAGCAAAGAAACTTTATTTTGCATCTTAATTTTTAATGTTAATTTAGATCAATTTCCATTCATTGCGAAAAATTGGATTTATTGACTAGATAATAGTAAAGTATCGATAAAGCGGATTCATCTAAACCTAACTTCAAACATGTGAACAATGGATTTAAAAGCCAATACTCTACGTATTTAGTTACTGAGCCCCCCCCCCTCCCCGCCCCCCTCCACACTTTTTTGTTTCTAATTATACATTATCAAAACTATGAAAAATTCTTTAAACTAAAAAAAAAAATATTAGAGCTTTTTTTTCCATATACCACCCACTGCCGTATCTTATTCTCACAACGATCTGTGGTAAAAAGGATCTTAGCTATGGTAGAATAAATAAAATACAATAATTGTGTAGGTATAAACATTCAATGAAATTAATTTAAGTATACAGAAATGTTATAAGTTAAAACGTTTATATATAAATGATTTTTAATTAAAAAATAAATTTAATTTGTTCTACATTTCCTTAAAAAAAATAAAAAAATAAAATAATAATGAAATCTATGATAATTTTTTATTGCTAATGTGAAACAAAAGAATTTTTTAAAAATTGAAAATAAAAAGATAATGAAAATTTAAAATTCACTACCATCTACCTATTTGGTTTTTCTTCAAAATCACAATTAAAATCAGTATATAACCCATATACCGACATTTTATTATATTTATCTAGTGTTGTAAACAACTCAAAAAAGAAATATCCTCATTAAAATGTTTGGTATATATGTAATATATTTTTCATTTTTTTTTCTATCCTTTATTTTTTCTCTTCTATGTATGTAATATTCAAAATTTTTGTCACGTATTAATAGAAAGAAAAAAAAAATTTTTTTTCATTTCTCGCCTTAGATACGCATAACAAATAATAAAACAGAACAGAAAAAATTTTGAAAAAAAACCATTTTTTTTTTGTATTTTTGAGTAAAAGTATCGATCGTTATAGTTTATAGGTATGTATGTATCATATCTGTATTATATAAAAATTCTAATCTGATATATTGAAAATGATTACAATGATTACAAAAAATATAAATTTTCAATTTTCAAGTGAACAACAGTATATTCTACACTGCAAATGAAAGAAAGTGAAGTAAAAAACAATTGAAAATTCAAAAAAGAAAAAAAAAAGAAAATCAATGAAGAAATAATGATGAGTTTCAAAACGCCAAAAAATTTGCTGTGACACGGGAATGGGCTTTCATACAAAAATTATACAAGGCCACAGATACACTGGATCAGAAAAATTCATAATGTTTCATTTACTCACGGCATTCATTTACCCTAATAATGCGTTTCAGATGCGTTTCAGATACGTTCACATTGCTTTTTGGAACTTTAAATTTACCTCGAGGCACATCTTGAAACTCACGTTAAATTACAAATTGATTAGCTTAGATTATTTCATTTGTTTGGTGTTGCACACACTCTCTGTAAATAATCAGTTTTACTTCCTTTTCCTTTTTTCTCCTATTTTTTTATTTTGTTTTTACCATAACAATCTGATTATTTTGTTTTTTCTAAAGAATGTATCAATAATAATTAAAATGTATGTCAAATGATATTTTTCCTAAGAAAAAAAATTCTTGATATTGTATCTATGTGTACATATGTACATAAATTATTAATGGAAAATTTATCAAACATTATATACTTATATACTGTATGGATCCCAGTACATAAGATTGCGTCATTTTACTCTGAACAAAATATACCTTCATTTCAATAGAAAAGCTTCCGTTTTTTTTTTTCTTGTTCGACACATTGTATATATGTACGTAGTACGTACGTTATTTCTAAATTCTCGAACAAATTACATAACAAGATTTTCTATGAGTACATACTAAAGTACATATTAAATCATAAATTTGATATTTGATATGTAAAAATAATTAGTTTTCAATATTTGATATCAAAGGAATTTTAATTGATCATTAAATTGTATGTGCCGTAATATACTGCTCATGTAATAGAAGAGTTATTATTAATGCATATTAAATGCCTGTACTTCAAAATATCGATAAGTCATTCTTATACACAACCTTCTTCTTTTTTTAATAGAATTTTAAATATTTTATCTGGCTCTTCAACTTTTTTCTTTTTTTAATTTAAAAAAAAAATTTTTTTTTTAAGTTGTTTAAAGATTTTCTCGTTGAAAACTAAATTTTCATTCATTTGCAAAAAAAAAAAAAAAAATTAACAATATCTTGACTTAATATGAGATTATTTTTAATGCAATGAAAATTTCATTTTCTTATGTTAATAAGCACAAACAGCTTAAAAAGAAATTTACACAAAAAAACAAACTACCTAACATTTTCTTTAAATAATTCTTTAGGTATACAGAGGATGCATATACCCAATGGGACTTTAGGTAAATTATGAAGTACCTACTCTTGTACGAAAAAAAAATAAAAACAAAAATTCGGCCGTTAAAAATGTTGATAATTCGAAGAAAGCAATGATTTTGTTTCTCACTTACTGTGTAATAAAGTGCCAGGAACAGAAAATTCAAATTTTTAAGTGAAATGGGAAATTACCATCCAAATGTAAATGAAATGAAAATTTCTTTAAAAAAAAATTTTTTTTTTTTTTTGAAAAAGCAAGTATTACTTCTGTGTTACACTATAAAAGTGGCATAAGATGTTAACTTACAACGACATGATTGTACAAAAAGTATAAATCAAAGGTGGTATAGAAAGAAGTCATCCACGGTTGAAAAGCAATGAGGATGGAAACATTGATGGAGTGTATCATTTACAAGTCTAACTGGGTAATTATATTATATAAATAAAAGAACATGTTAGAAAAATTTTCAAATTTTAAGCTAAATAAAACAAAATTAAATTTCAGACAAAAAAGTATAGTAATGAATTTATCTTATACAAACCTAAAAGCTAACATGCATAAATCTACATAAAATGTAAATAAATTTTCGTATTCATTTTGTTTTTTTCATTTTTAATATCAATTTTTCTGTAAACCTATAGTACTTGAATTTGGTTGAATATTAAAAAAAAAAAAAATTTAAATTCTCTTCTTCTGTAGAAAATATTTTCATAATGATAACTTAAATCGTATATTTTACCCTCTAGTCCTGTTTAAATTATAGAATATTACACATATACTTAACAATGGAAAATATACAAAATGTTCGTTTTATTTTACTCTCATGTATAAAAAAACAATCAAAAATTTATGCAAGCTTTATGGACTTGAATGAATACTGTATTCTCTTACAAAAAGGCATAAAGGGAAAACCATAAAATTAAGAGAACTCATCAAGGTAAAAAGAATTATTTTTGTTTAATTTTTCCTGAAATATTCTCTTTTGAAAAGAATAATCCAAATTTTCTTATGTAAATTAAAAGGCAAAACTAAAGAAACAAAATTTTAAAAAATTTATGATTTTCACATTTACACTGAATTTTGCTCATTTTACGAGAATCTGTTTTTCGTTTCCTTTTTTTTTTTGTTGTTGATAATGAGCAAAATGTCTACATAAACAATTTTCAAATATAAAAAGGAAAAAGCCATACCATACAAGCCTTATATTATGTTTCATGTAAGCTTCAGTATGATTAAAATCAACTGAATCGTATGACCATCACACATATTCGTAGGCACAGTAATCCTGTACCATTTTGGACTCATTTTAAAGATAGTTTTATTATCTTGTTTTCAATATTACGTCAACGTACAGTCAATTTGATCCATACACATGTGCACATGTATTAAGTGAACGGACATGGACATGTATACATACAATTTTCTACCCAAAAAGTCAAACCACAATCATTATTCTTTTTTTATGTTCATATGTCATTTAAACATCGTTTATTTTTACTACAATACCATACACATGATAGGTACATACATACATACATACTCGAATATTCGTTAAAATTATCATCATAATAACAAACTGAAAACAAATTGCCTACACATATGTACATATGTACGTACAATTTTTATAATCTGATATCTCTTTTAATTTAAAGTCCAAAGGTGAGAAATACATACATATGTATGTGTGCTAATTTTTTTTTTTTTTATTCGCACGAAATTTTATACAAAATGTTTTTCATAAACGTTGCTAATGATAAACAATACAAGCCCATATGATATACAAATATTTGATAATTGTAGACTGTTTTTAAATTAATTTAACACCACATGTGTGTATACTGTTTATTTATGAACATTTACATAATTAATATTGGTTTATGTATATATTTTACATCTTGTTTCGTATTTCCGAATATGTTATCAAGATTTTCGCATTTTATAAAATTTTTGATAAACAAAAATTGAAATGAAAAATAAAAAACAGACGACAGTGTATTGAAAAATTCATAAAATCGAAACATACGAGTATATCTACATTATTTTTATCCGTCTATAAAATTATGTGATAAATAAATTATGAATATTAAATAAAATAAAAATAAAATAAAAAACTATATTTTAATACACTTTAACAATTCATTTACCTTTTAAATATTTACATCGTTAATAAATTAATAAAAATTAATTATAATCCATACACTAATTCGATGCAGTTAAAATTTTCTGGAAGTATAATAACATACATATGTATGTGTCCTTTTCCTCTCCTCATAATTTCTATAATAAGATCATCTCACGGATAGTCTTACTACAATCTGTAAAGTTAATATGAAATGAATTTTTTAATATGAATATACAACGGTGTAAGATGGTACTACTTTATGTCATTTCCATAAGGCCTTAACTGCATTGAATTAATGTATAGAGTATATAAATATATACTTAGGTAATGTAAACGATTATTGTATATGAAAAATAAATATTCTAAAATTAAATTCTAATTGAATTTTAACCCTAGAATGTATGGATGTATTCATATTTTTATATATGTACATTAAATTTGTATTTTAAAAATAATTTTTTTTTTTCATTATTTATTCATGTATCCTTGGATTAATTTTTCGCATTTACCTGTATCGTAAAATTAAAAAAAAAAAGCAAACGAATATCAACACTACAGAATGTCTGTAAATCATAAAATACGTTTTTCATACTTATATATATAGTTCACACTGTTACTAACAAAACAACATCCATTTCAAACCAACCCCCTTCCCACTACCTAAAAGCAAATCCGTCTTACACCTGAGATATCTAACATAATATCTTTTGAACCATCCTGTATATTTAATTTACATTTACAAGATCATTGAATATTTCAAGATATTCTCAATTTTCCGATTTTCGTGAAATTTTCATGGTTCGAAGAAACTGATGGAATGTTTGTATTTGAGAAAAAAAAAATCTAAGGATATAAGTATATACATATATAAAACCCCATACAATGTGTGGGTAAAATGGTAATTTACAAATATCTTTTAAAAAAATACTTTATGTCATAAACAAAAATTGTTAACTCTTTTTTTGTACATGAGAATACATGTCTGTATGTATTTTTTTTTTTTTTTTCAAATAATTTTTGTAAAATATTTATATAGCATGATGTACTCAAATTTACATTTTACATCTGTGTACACACTACATATTAATGGGGTGTATATATTACAACATTCAAATCAATATACACATACATATGTATGTATACGATACATATATTACGAAAATACATTGCTTTAAGATATGTCGAGATCATAAAATTATTTAATTTATATTCTCCTTTATGTATGTACATTTTCATTATCAGTAAAATACATACATATGTATGTATGAAAATTCTGTTTAAGCATTTTGTATTTGCATATTACCTATATAAATGTGTACATTGTATATTGTTTAACACAGTGGTTATTGTTACAAGCGATTTATTTTGTATTTTTTTTTTTTTTTTAAGAAAAAATTTTTATAAAAAAATTACAAAACCTTAAGATGATCACTTGAAAAGCAAACAAACAAAAAAAAATTGGAATATGAAAAACAAAACAAAAAGAATAAATTTACTTTGTTGTATCAAATGTTAAGTATTTACATATATCTACATATATATGAACATATGCATATGTGTATGGGGGTGTAAATATTCATATGTATATGAACTTGTTTGTAATATTACAATATATGTATATATTACACATGATACATATGTAAGATACATGCATGACACATACATATGTACACGCACATAATATATAAAAATGAAAAATAAAAGAATACAATATTTTTCTTTTCTTCTTGTACACATGTATATGTTCACAAGGGCAGCATATATGCTTTTGAAGTGCACACAATTTCTGTTGAAGGATTTTAACCTGAAGTTAAAAGACAAGGGAAAGCATAGAAAAATAATGTTTGCACATACATATGTACATATGTATCTATACATATTTTTTTGAAAAACTTGTTGAAACTCTTTCATTTTCAATTTAAGTAAATAAATGTTTGTGTTTTTGTTTTTTTTTTTTTTTTTTTTGTACAGCATGTCTCCAAACTAAACATCATTCAGTCTATATTTTTTCAAACAGCTTGAATTATTGAATCATGTAATGAGCAAATTGATCATTAAATGTCTCAAAATAATATTCTCCAATTTTCTTGAAATTATTTTTAACCTGAAAAATATTGATAAAAACTATTTTTTTTAAGTAAACAAAACGATGTTTTACAGGGTAACAAATAAATTGTCTAATTTTTGCATAAAAGTGATATTTTTTTAACGTTATGTTTAATTTGTACAGTACATAATTTATATTAAAAGGGTGATTCATAAAATATTACCCTTAATATGACATCTTACATTGAACATGTTCAAAAATGTTCAATTCCTTGTATCTCAAAAGAAGTAATTTTTACAAAAGTGATCTACAACGATTTTTTGCTTAGAAATTGTTAAAACTTTAGAAGAATAGATCAAATGATCTACCTTCTTAGACACTCTGTATATATGTAGTTAAATATTCCAATGAATATTTTTATTATTATTATTTTTTTTTTTTTTCAATAATATTACGACAAAAAATGTAATTAACAAAATTCTCTGCTAATGTATGAAATCATTTTAATTACCTTTTAAATTAGCTTTTATGATAATTTATTTTAATTATTATAATAATTATCATTAGAAAATTTACACAATTCCTATGTGTTCATCGTATGTTAAAAAAAATATTTCACATATAAAAGACAAACAAATAGTAGAAAATTTTACAGTTCATGTACTGAAGTGAAATTTGAATATTTGAATTTTTGAAAAAAAAAAAAAAATTAATAGTAATTAAACAAAATATTTGATTTAATGTTAAAAAAATAAAAATAAAATAAAATGCATTTTTTTAATATTTTTGTTATTTTTTCTGTAATAATTGCCAGCATTAATGCTGTACCATCTCAAATCGAAAATGGTATGTACGTAAGAAATTTTCCCATTTACAATTTTTCATGTAATTTTGAAATGATACAAAAAATTCATATTGATACAGATGAACCAGAAATTGTAAAAACTGATAATATTGAAGAACAACAACCTGAGCCAAGATTAACATGTGACATCTTTGGTAGTACCCGTTTATGTGCTACACATTGTATTATGCGGGGATTCAGAGGTGGTTGGTGTGATAGTCGTAGGGTTTGTAATTGTCGTCGTTAACATTTTGGAAAGGAAAACAAAAAAACCATATACGCATATAAAATTTTATGCTAAATGAAAAATCAATATATAATGAATTGTGAAAATATATGAATTAAAAATTAAAAATTAAAAATTAAATTTTTGTTTTCTTTCTGTAGAAACTAAAAACAAATAGATCTGTTTTTTCTTTACTTTTTTTTTTATTGGAATTTTTCACCTTAAAAAAAAAAAACTAAATAATAGAATTCGTAGATATCAACCAGACGTAAACTATAAAATTTCCAAAATATATTTTTTTTTGTCAATATTCTATTAATTATTTAAAAGAAAATTTACAATATAAAATAAATTTTATTTAAACATCTGTTTAAATGCCTGTGTAAAAAAGTAAATTAGATTTTAATTAAATTTGAAAAATAAAAACAAATTTTCCAATGTATAATTAATATAAAGAATTTTTAATTTTAAATTGCGTGATCTAATATAAATCAATTTTACTTGAATATATAAATTAGTAAGTGATCGACATTGGAAAAATCAGTATCATTGAAATTTTTAAATAATTCATAACAGTAGTGATACTTATAGTAATTCATATCAGTACTTGTTTTTTGCTTAAAATTAAAGAAAAAAAAAGAAAATTAGTCAAAAAGATTTTAAGGAAAGTGAGAAAAAAATATTTATGAAAAATTTTTGAAAAAATCCTAAAAGAGAAGAATAGAAAAAGAATAATGCGTTTTTTTCACATTTTATTTGTTTTAACGATCATTTTAACAACATCTAGTAAGAAATTATAGAGCGCAAATTTTTCTTTAATGCTATAATTATTTTTTTTTCTTCCTTCCTTTTTTTAATTTATGAAAGGTATATATGTAGATGCTTTTTATATTTTTTGTCAAATATTATGCGTAAAGCAATGTGCACGTCAAGGGCTCCGAGGACAATGTGACATTTGGTTTCGATGTCATTGTATAGCTCCACCATCGCCACCAACAACTCTAGCCCCAATATCTGTTTCAACTACAATAGCACCACCTGCATCATCAACTGAACCAAATAATGGAACTCGATCTTAGTAAATAAGAAACAAATTTATATCCTTTTTATTTCACGTAAATAAACAAATATAACATGTTTTTATTTCAAATTTTTTTGTTAATTGGAATTTTTCGTCTTTAAAAAAAAAAAAAAAACGAAAAACAAACAAAAATTTAATAATGAAACTTCCAGAAATCAACCAAATGCAGACTACAAATAGCCAAAATATTTATTTTTTTTTGTGTTTTTCATTTTTCAATGTTTTGCAAATTCTTAGAAGCAAATTTACAATATGATGAAAAAAATTAATGATGATAAGTTTTATTTAAACATCTGTTTAATTTTTCAATAAAATAACACACAGATCTTAAGCTTTAAAGATGCATATTAGTGTGTAATTGATCTAATATAATTCAATTATGCTAAAGTATAAATTAGTCAGTGATCAACATTGAAAAAATTAGTATCGTTTAAAATTTTAAAAAATTCAGATCGATAGTAATAATTTTTTTATTATTTTAAATTTAAAAAAAAAAAAAAAAATAGTCATTGAGTTGTTACAGTTAAGTTAAAAAAATAGTTATTAAGGAAAGTGAAGAAAAAAGAAATTATTTTGAAAATACAAAAAAAAAATTTTTTAAATTTTAAAAAAAGTTTTGAAGAGTGAAAAAAAGAACAATGCGTTTAATTCAAATTTTATTCGTTTTAACGATCATTTTAGCAACATCTAGTAAGACATTTTAGGGCGCAAATTTTTCTTTAATACCACAATTATTTTTTTTTTCTTTCTTTTTTTAATTTATGTACGTATGTAGATGCTTTTTATATTTTTTGTCAAAAAATTTGCATAAAGTTATGTGCATTTCAAGGGTTACAAGGACAATGTGATCAATGGCTTTTATGTCATTGTGCAGCTCCAATTCCAGTACAACCATCAACAACTACAGAAGAACCACCACCTACAGATAAACCAATTTCAGTAGGACCAACATCATCTTCATCAACATCATCACCAATTCCAACAACCACCCCAAGCCCAACAACTGCTCCAACAACAAACTCAACAACTAGTCAACCAGCCCCAACAACTGCTCCAACAACAACCACAACAATTGCTTCAAACACAACAACAGCCCCAACACCACCAAATAACGGAACTCGATTTTAGTAAATAAGAAACAAATTTATATCCTTTTTGTTTCACGTAAATAAACAAATATGTTTTTATTTCAAATTTTTTTGTTAATTGGAATTTTTCGTCTTTAAAAAAAAAAACGAAAAATAAACAAAAATTTAATAATGAAACTTCCAGAAATCAACCAAATGCAGACTACAAATAGCCAAAATATTTATTTTTTTTGTGTTTTTCATTTTTTAATGTTTTGCAAATTCTTAGAAGCAACGTAACAAAAATCACCAACTTCAAAAGCAACTTTAAAGTTTTAGAATAAAATCAAAAAAAAAAAAAGAAATACATGTGTTCGTACACGCTTTACCTTGATTAAATAAAACAAAATAAAGTTTAAATAAATTTTTTTTTAATTGTTAATTTTTCTGTGCCTAGAATGGTTCTAGTTTTTATTATTATTATTTTTTTTTAACGTGTTTCCATATCATTAAATTCCAATACAGTGTCAGTATCAGTATGTGTGTATCGTACCCTCGTAAATGATGAACATGTATCAAAAAAAAAATAATAATAATAATTTCCTTTTTAATAGTAACAAAGAATTTTATAGTTGAATTCACATCTAAAGAAAATTTCAATGTATGTATTTATATTTGTGTGTGTATGTGTGTAAAAATTTTAATCAAATTTAACATTGATTATAAAATTTATTCATTTAATTATGCATTCATACAATTAGATGCGCTATTTATTTATCATGCAGCAATAGAGTTAATCTACACTGGTATACTTGTATGAATAAAATTAAATAAATTTCAGTTGGGAAATATATTATATGACAAACAGAGTACAATACCTACACGAACAGATACAAAATTATCCTGGCTGATAAAACCGTCGAATAAACATGATTATTTTGTTAAGTAAATAAAAAGGGAGATTAATGTATTGCTTTACAATATTTCATTAATTTTACTTCATTTATTTAGTTATAAGCAATTTATTTTTGTAACGTTTTTTTTTTTTAAATTTTGTTTTTTTTTTTAATTTTTTTTTTTTTTAAACTTTACAGAGCAGATTTAATTTAAATTTAAAGTAAAATAATTTGCGTAATTTTATTTGCGAAAAATTGTTGGGGCCTTCTTTTGATTTTCTCTAAAAGAGAAAAGATAACAAAAAATTTAACGACATCTGCAAACTCTATGTTCATCACACCATCCACCACTGTATCCTAAAGCAATACAATGTAAAGCACATAAAGCATCGCTACCAATAATATCACAACTGACTCTTGGTTGAATATTTTTTATTTCCTTATCATTTGATAATTGAATTGCATCTAAATTATAAAATGAAAATAAATTTGATTTTATTTTCGATTAAAAATTAAAAATTTTTTTTTTTTATATAAAATAATATTTACTATTTCCAGTTCTAATAGAATTTCCATAAACTACACCAATAAAAATTGCAAAAATATAAAATAATTTTATGAAATGCATATTTTTCTTTTCTAATTTTTTTTCTTCTTTTAATTATTGATTTTAAACTTTTACACTGTTCTCAATTTGATATTCATCATGGGCCTTTATATATGAATTCAAAATTTGTCCAAAAATGTAATCATTATCGAATTTATTTTTAATCTAAATGATATAATAAAGCAAAATAAAATTATTATGGAGATTAATTTTTAATGATGGTGAATCCCATTCACTTTTTGTACATTGACCAAAAAAAAAAAATCTTTTATTAAATTTGTTATCAGTTTGAGATCCATAATTAATTTTTATCTGTATAAAAATGATCTAAAAATAAATACTAAAATCGAACATAAAATATGACTTTAATCTGTATTATTGTACAATTCGATAAAAATAACAATCCAATTACCCAATGTTCATTTAATCTGCTCTGTTAATTAAGTGAGCAATAATAAAAAGAACAAATATTATTTTAGTTAACAGAGTTAAGCCAATAAGAAATATCAGTTACATAACAAGATGTGGCTAGCTTGTGGTTTAGGGCAGTTTAGAGCCTCATCATATACAAAAACCCACGTTTAATTAACATATGTAAATCAAATAAATTGAGGCATAAAGATGCTTGATATGTTGTCGCAAATTTAATGCTGGAGCCCATTTGAATCAAATTAAATAATTTTTCATAAAGTCAATATCACAGTGTATATACGAAATTGTGTAAAAGGGGGCTCATAATGGATTAACTTAAGATCTCATTCATCTTAAATTTGGGTCTAATGAGATACAGCCTAAACTATTGAATCGATTTCAACAAATAAGGTTTCATTGAATTTTTCATACGTTGATCTATTGTAGAACATGCTTTACAGATTCATAATAATACAGAACACAAGCCTACATATGTACATACATATATGATACAATAATTGTAGACTGTTTTTAAATTAATTTAATTATGTATACTGCTTATTTATAAACATTAAACATTTACATAATTAATATTGGCTTATGTACATATTTTACATCTTATTTCGTATTTACGAATTTGTTATCAAAATTTTCGCATTTTATAAAATTCTGGATAAACAAACATTTAAATGACAAAAAAAAAACAGACACTAAATCGACAACAACGTAATATCGTAATTTAATTAATTACATTTTCATAATAAAAATGCAAAAGAAAAAGATATACGAAATTAATTTTTTAAAAATTGAACGTTAGAGATAATGTGTTTTTAAATTACTTAAAAATGTTTATATACCTACGTACCAAATGGTACCAATGTGATCACTTCCTTTAACTATAAAATGTTTATAGCCATTTCTTCAACTACAGCTCAACAAAAAAAAAAAAAATGTTTAAATGTTTAACAAATTTTTAAATAACTCATCGTAAAGTAAATTGACTTGAAAAATATTTTGAAATTTTTTCAAAAATACAGGGTGTTTTAATTAAATTTAATTCCAAATTGTCGTGTTTCTTTTTAAACAAAATTTATAAATTATTGATTATTCAATTTACTAGCAATCTCATAACTTTTCACAATATCCCTTAAATAACACCCAACAAACATCCATCCTCTTACAACTCACTAATTTTCCATTAAAGAAAAAAAAACAATAAAACAAAATAAAATACTTTTTTTTTCATTTTATTTTATTTTTTTTATAATAAAAATTTTACAATATTTTACCATAAAAGAAAAGGAAAAATTTGTTCTTCACTTTTATCGAAAAAAAAAATTTCCATTCGACATACCATACATACATACATACGCATTACACGTGTATGTATGTACATTATATAATAATAAATTGTGATAATTAGCAATACAATACAATTATAATAATAATAGTAATAGTATTATTTAGACACTAATTAAAAATATTTTTTTTAAAAAAAAAATTAGAATAAAGGGCTATTTTCAATGAATCAAAATATAGTGGTGATTTTTTCAAACTTCTAAAACATCAGCTGGTTTAATCGCTTATGTGGTAGATACCATCAGCTTCTCCGCTTTCTGCCTGGCGCGAGAAACAAAGATATTTTGAATCATTGTAAACGAAGATATAATAAACAGAAAAAAAATTTCCATTTATTCTATGTAATTTAGTATGTATATTCCAAATTTTTGAAGAAAAATTATTAAAGGATCTTTTGTGTCATTAAGACGAGATCCTTGAGAAATTTGGAATTTAATCGTTTATTAATACATATTTTCCTTTAAAACGAAAAATAAAACTAAATTTATAACCTTTTACTCCATATTTCTATGCCATCATTATTTTTATTTTATTTATTATGATAACCGATGATGACAAAAAAATACATTTTTTTTATACATAGAAAACAAGAAAAAATATTACATAAACAAATTATAAAGAAATTTTCGATTAAGAAATAACTTGAAATAAACATTTATCTTATTTACTAATTTAGATTTCTGTCATCATCATCATTTTCATCACTACTACAATTACTAGTATAATTTAATAATAGTGATGATGATGTCGATGTCATTGATGATGATGATAACGTTGATGTTGCTGATATTTTTAATAGACCATTAGAATGAGGACAATTATTTATATCATTTTTTTTACTTAATTCATTGATATCAGTCTCAATGGAAGATTGATTATCATCATTACTATTACTATTACTATTATTATTATTATTAGATGATTTATTACTATCATTATTAACAAATTCCATCGTAATTTCATTTTTATTATTTTGTTCAATATCTATATCTGCATTTGTTTCCATACTGTTATTATCAGTTGATGTTATTGTTGTTTCTATTTTTGTTCTTTTATTACTATGATGATTAATTTCAATTGTATCTTCACCATCTTCATCATCATCGTCATCATCATCATCATCATCATCGTCATCATTATCATCTCCATCTTCTTCATCCATATCATCACCGTCTTCATCATCGTCATCATCATCTTCATCTTCTTCTGTATTTTTAAACGTTGGACAACGCATTCTAGCATACATATAATTTCTTTTACGTGGTACTATTGATGTAGATGTAGAAGTAGATGATGTGACTGCTGATGTGGCGTTTACACTACTAGTGTTACATGTTACACTATCATTATTTGTTGTTTCTGTTACTGTATTAATTACTGATGCTGATGTTACATTCGGAAATTCTGAATTTAGATTAAGTAATGTATTCATAACTGCATCTGAATTTTGTTGTTCATCATCATCATCACCGTCATTATCATCATCATCGTCATCATCATCATCATCATCATCATCATCATCATCTTCATCTTCTGTATTATTAAACCTTGGACAACGCATTCTAGCACACATATAATTTCTTTTACGTGGTATTATTGATGTAGATGTAGAAGTAGATAATGTGACTGATGATGTTGATGATGATGTTGCATTTACACTACTAGTGTTACTTGCTACACTACCATTATTTGTAGTTTCTGTTACTGTATTTATTACTGATGCTGATGTTACATTCGGAAATTCTGATATTGTATTTATAACTGTATCTGAATTTTGTAGTTCATCATCATCATCACCGTCATTATCATCATCATCGTCATCATCATCATCATCATCGTGATCATGAACATCGTTATTGTCATTGTTATCATTATGACCATTTGTTCTATTATTTGTATTATTAATGATTGTACCATTTATAATTGATGTACTCATTAATACATTATCTCTATTATTATTACCATTATTAATTGATGTACGTAATCTTAATACGCGTGGTCTTAATATGCTCATACTCTTTTTCATTAATTTACTTTCACGATATTCTTCTAAACGTGATAATAATTCATAATGTTGTTCAACACGACGTAAACATGTTTCACATATTGTTTTTGGTAATGGATCATTTGGTGATACCTGTTTGATTATGATTATATTATAAAATGTATATGTTTTAATATTATAATATTAATGATGAGTAGAAAAGAGCCACCAACAGAAGAGAAATGATATTCAAAAAAAAAAAAAAAAAGAAAAGAACATGGAAATTTTTTTCAATGCCTAAATGGCTACTAAATATACATCTACATATACATATATCAAAACTTATATCAATTAAATACTTACAGTTATTGGTAAATATCCATTAATTTTTTCAACTAATCCATGTTTTTTGCCTTGTTCACCATATATATGAATCACAGTACGATGAATTTCAGAACATAAACGACATAAAAATCCAGATATACACGCTTTATCAATACTACCCATAATTGATTTTATATTATGTATGGGAGGTACTCCTTTGAAATTTTTTTTTAATTTTTATTATAATACGTGTTATATGGATAAACAATTACTTATGTGTGTTTGTTTATGTATAATTTTTTTGTACAACATACGTATATTTTAACAAGAATTTTATTTATTCAATTTAAGAATTGAAATTACAAATTATTTAGATTATTATATCTATGATGTAATTACAATTTAACTGTAATATTTTCTGTATGAAAATAATTTTTGTTTTTATTTTCTTTTTTATCATTTGAACACACACGAAAAAATTTTCATAAGATATTTTGATTTTTTCTCTTCTTTTTTTTTTCTCTGTTTTATCTTGTATTCCTTTTTATTTTTATTTTGTCTTTCTTGTTAGTTTTTTTTTTCATAAAAATTTTTTTTTGTTTTTTAATCTTTTCATCTGAATAAAAAAAAATAAAAAATAAAAACAAAAAATAAATTACTTCTATGATATTGTCTGAAATGAAGTTTGAAAAATTGATATCGCACTTACCATCACAACACAATACAAATACAACAAAATGTGTATAGAATTAGTAGAAGTAGAATGTAATGAAAAAACAGGCCATAGAGTAGATATAGAGAAAAATGTTCCATATAAAACTTGATTTACAGTTATAAAAATTTCCTATACACGTTATAAGGTGCGAATGAAAAATAAAATTTTTAGGCTTGGAAAAGTCGATAGCAATATTAATGGCCATAAGGATCCTTAAGAAAGATAAAGAAATCAAAAGAAAGCGGGGCATGACATTTTATGATTTTTGTTTTATTTTTTACAAATAATTTCTCTAAATTCCCATTGCTTACAAAATTTAGCAGTTTATTTCTCTAATTTTCTCAATGCTGAATGACGTAGTTACAAATCGGTGTGAATACCAACACACTGACAGCCATTTAAAAACATTAAAAAAAAAACGCACGTGGAAAACATATGATCGCACAACTACATTCGCAGGTAATATACTCTATCGGTGTAAACCACTAATATTGTCGCACCTAATATCCCCATTAAAAAAACGCGTTCATAAAAAATATGTAAACAAACAAATATTACACATACTTAACCGAAATTCTCTGCTGAGTTTAAGAAAGTGTTATGTGTTTCTTTTTCATATAACGGTTCTTTTTTATAACTTTATGCTTCTATTTATGGTGGGACTTTCACGTACAGGAAAATTTTTGTTTTTTTTGGTTGCATGGGGAATAAAACAATGAAAACAAAAATAAGTCCTTGTTACTTCTGTGACGTCAGAGACATTTTTCTCTTATCTCTATACTCTTTGAACAGGCTATGAAAATGTCAAAAAAACAAATTTTCTTCCATTATCAAAAAAAAAAAAAAGCAAAAAAATACATATCAATACAAGATTTTAAAAAAAAAAAACAGATGAAACAAAGTACACACTACACAGTGGAAATTGCACAATTCTGTAGCAAACTTCAATATCATATCATGTGTCAATTGTCGTGTTAGCTTAGCAGTATAACAGTTAGTATTAATTCTCATACAAAAGTATTCATTTCCTTTCCCTTCGACTTTTCAACAAATTTCGCAAAAACTAGTTTAAATTTTGACAGTTCATTATCGTGATCAATCTATGTAATAATTTAAATACCGCAAACCGCAATGTATACAAAATACAAATCATGTCATCCATATCATGTCATGTCTCATGTCATTCATATCATGTTCACTTTTTAACCTATTGCACCTACTCTAACTGTTTCAGTTTCAAAAATTTTATTGGTGGAAATTGGTACTGTTGAATGACAATGAAATTAAATTAAAATTTTGACAATTCTAAATTTATACCTAATGTTCATCCGTCTCTGTCTGCCTATTTGTATTCTGTAATATAAATCAATTCCACGTGCGACACTGATTATACTTTATTAAGAGTTAATTTTTGTGATTAATAAAAGGAAAATTAAAATTTATATCCATTATCCGTAATAATGGCTAGAAGCCGTAGTAGACCAAAACGTAAATCAAAAAAACGTAAACATCAAGTAATTAATAATGAAGAGAAACAAGAAATTGTACAGGCACCACATTCATTTGTAATACATCGTGGACAATCATGTCCATATATAATAGATTTAACAAAAGATTTTCGTCGTATTATGGAACCATTTACAGCTATAAATTTGAAAGAGCGTAAAGCAAATAAAATCAAAGATTTTGTCAGTTTATCAAGTGTATTTCATGTATCACATATGTGTATATTTAATAAAGCTACAACACAGCTATCATTTAAAATAGCTCGTTTGCCGAGAGGTCCAACATTGACATTCAAAGTAAACAACATAAAAATAGAGATTTCCAGTGTCTTAAAATTTATTTTCTCTTATTTTTTTCTTTTTACAGATTCATCAATTCACTTTAGCTAAAGATGTAATAGCATCATCAAAAAAACAGTTTATTGATGATGAATGCTTCCATAGTGCTCCATTAGTAATAATGAATAATTTTTCTGGTGAAGGAAAACATTTAAAATTAATGGCAACTACATTTCAAAACATGTTCCCATCAATTAATTTACCTACAGTACGTATTACAAACCTTTAGAATTGATGATAGGGTCTGCATCAATGGTAGCGACAGTATCATCGCATAAGTCTAATGATATCAAACTATTAAGTTTTCACTACCTTTAATACAGACGCTATCACCAAACTTTATATAAATCATCATTTTCAATGTTTGTTCAACTTCCTAAATTTTTATTTTATATTTCTTTTACAGGTAAATTTAAAAAATTTAAAAAGATGTCTATTATTCTCTTATAATCCAATTGCACAAGTAGTTGAAATGCGTCACTATTCTATAGTTGTTGTGCCAGTTGGTATATCAAGATCAGTTAAAAAAGTTGTATTAGGCAAAATACCGAATTTATCACGTTGTGATGATATATCAGACTTTATAACAAAGTGAGTAATGATGTTGATTTAGTTCTTTAAACCTTTATATTTTATCTGATCTTCTTTTTTTCTTGTAGTGGTACAGCAATGTCAGATTCAGAATATGAAGATGATGAACAAAATCATGTTATATTAGCACAAAATTTAAAACGTAAAGGTAATTTAGAAAATAATAAATCATCGATACGTTTATATGAGATTGGACCACGTATAACATTTGAATTAATTAAAATTGAGGATGGTTTATTAACTGGTGAAGTACTATATCATGAAAAAATTCATAAAACTGATGAAGAAATTGAAACAATACGTAAAGAACGTGAAAGAAAGAAAAAATTAAAAGAGCAACGACGACGTGTACAAGAAGAAAATAAAAAGAGAAAAGAGAAATTGCAAAAAATTAAACAAGATGAGAAACAAAAACAAAATGGTAGTAATGAATTACCAGAGGAATCAATTGTAGAACCAGATGATGATGCTAAATATTATAAAGAAGAAATTGGTGAAGAACCAGATGATGGTAGGAATTAGAAATTTAAAAAAATATATTTTTTTTAGGAATTTTGATTTATTTATTTTTTTTTTTTGTTTTTTTTATATAGAACTATTCAAGGTATCAGAAGATAATCCAAGGAAGAGGATCAAACTTCCCAAGCATATATTTGCTAAAGAATCTAAAAAACGAAAATTAGATAAGGATCAAAAAGTAAAACATAGTAAAAGTTATCATCAATCAAATGATGATAATAACAAGAAAAATAGAAATTCTTCTAAAATTCAAAGAAAAAAAATTACTACAAAATTAAATAAAAAATCAAAAACAAGAAAATAAAAATAATTTGAATTTTTTTAAAACATTAAAATTTTGTTTTTATTATTGAACAATTAATTTAAAAAAGAAAATTAAGAACAAACATTAATTTTTTCATAACTTAATTATCTAGTCCTCTTCTTAAATTCATTGGATGTACAGAGTCATCCTTGTGAGAATATTTAGGTAGTCATTTAGGTATATCCGTTCTTGGTACGGGTCGTCTTTTATCCAAACATTTTCTTAACCATCATATTATATTTATTTGTATCTTGTTTCCAATCAATTAAAATTTTATTATATAAATTCATAAAATCTTTATTATTTTTAAAATTTTTAAATTTTTCCAATAATAATTTAGCTTCATTATATTTTTTTAAATGATAAAATGCAATAGCTCTACGATAAATAGCTTTTTCTAAATTTATATCTTGTATTGTAGTGATATCACCACTACCCCTATTGCTGCTATTATTATCTGATGCTGTTGCTACTGATACTTGTACAATATCATCTTTAATTTCATCATCAACAAATTGTGTTAAATAAATAACATCTTCATATTTATGTTTATTTTTAATTAAACAAGCAGCTATATTTAATTGTATTAATTTAAATAAATTTTTCATTTTATTTGAATCAATACCATCTGATAATTCAGTTAAATGATCAAATGGTTTATATGATATTAATAATTTAGCAGCACGACAAAAATAATCATGTGATATATTTGGATATTTTTTAAATATTTTAACACCATTCTCTTTATACTTTAATGATAAATTATATATTTCTAATACATTTAAATGATGTATATAATTAATTAAATCAATATTAATTAATTTTAATTTAAATTTAATAAAATCATTTAAATTATTTTGTTTATTAGTTTTAATCATACATTGACTATATTCACCAATATACATTTGTTTTAATATTATTTCAATATAATAATCAATTGGTGTTATTGATGTACCTAATTCAATACAAATTTCTTGATTTAATTGATTAGATTTTAAATAATTTGTTTCATAATCATTTAAATTTTCTATATCAGTTATTATTATATAACATTTTGATATTTCTGTTGCTTTTATCATTGATTTATAATTAAAATTAATTAAAATTTTTTTTAAACCTTTCTCTTTACATTCCCATTCATTCATGGGTAATGTATTAAAATCAAATTTATCCATTTGAAATTTATTTATAAATGCCATCTTAATCTATGGTTACATGTAAAATCCACAGAGATTCTTCTAAGATTATTTACTGAAAAATAAATTAAAATGAAAATTTAAGAAATTGATCACAGGAAATGTGAGAAGAAATGTTAGATAGTTAGGTATAAGCATCGAATAAATTGGACACATTTAAATAGGGAATCACTAAGATGCTAAAGTGAATGAATAGATAAAGTAAAGTAGGTACAATGTTTTAAAATCCAAAATGTGCAGTTCGTGTGATTGAAATGATTGTACCAAAATGGATTTTGTAAGTAAAATCAGGACAGAAGGATGAGGAACAAAATGGACAAAATTAAAGGATAGATGAAAGGAAAGATCTTGAACAATCAAGATAAAAGATAAAGTCAATAAAGCAAACTAGATTACAAGATCAGAACCATCAGATTACACGGAATGGAAAAGTGTTATCCCATGCATGGATGAACTCAGAAACTCTAAAAGAAATGACCAAAAAAATTTTAGTACTTACCTTTTAATAAATGCCTTAAAATCGAATAATTTTCTTCTCTTAAACCTTAAACACGAAATGTTTGGATTAACAAAAAATGCAGAATACAATATAACACTGGAATACACATTTGTGTATAAAACAGGTAAAAGAGGATAAAATAAAAATCAGCTGTTTATTGTTAGTGAATTTTCAATGAATTTTCAAAAATACAATTTTTTTTTTTTTTGTTTTTTAAATAAATATGTATTTCAAATATTTATTCACACTATTCATACGTCTCTTCTTCTTCTTTTATACAATGTTTCAATTTTTAAAAATTAATAATAAATATCATTAGAACGGAAATTAATAAAAACACATACATTCAAATTTACAATATTTAACGGTCACTGATCAAAGATACGTTACAAATCCTTTCTATATTTGGTCATTACATACACGAAGGAAAAAAATAAAAAAAAAAAAATAAAAGAAATATATCAATTTTGTTCATTTTTAGAAGAAAATTCAAAAATTTCCTTTTGCTCTAAATCTGATACTGATGATGATGATTTAAAATTATTTTGATTTTTAGCTTTAAAAATTGTCTTCATTAAATAACGATCATTTTTTTGATTTTGTTTCTTATTATAATTGATCTTTAAAACCGAAAATAAAAAATAAATGATTAATTCAATCATTAATTAAAAATTTTTTAAATTAATTTACTAAATATTCATGTGATAAAAATTTATCATCTTGATTTAATTCATTTGATTCATCAGTATAATATGGTATAGATGAGAATTCCTCTTGATCATCATCATAATCATAATTAATTATGTTAATAGTATCTTGATCTTGTTCATTTTGATATTGTTCTTGATAATCATCTGATAATGATGATTTAATTGATATTTGTGATAATGAATGATCAAATAATGGACTACTTTTCATTTTATGTACATCATAATTTTGAATTTTCTCTTTTAATTGTGCACGAAAATTATTATCATTTATATAACGATTATATTTACGTATTATAGCACGAATCCTTTTTTCTAATAAATTTTTCTGTTACATACAATACAAAAAAAAAATAAATTAAAAATAAATTAAAAACAAAATCAAAATTCTCTATATAAAATCAATCTTTAATATAAAATGATCGCTCCCGCATTATACTCCCTTTTATTCTAGTTCTCAAGATCAGTCTCTCTCAATATCAAACAAAAACAAAAAAAGCGAGAATACTTACATAAATTTTTGGTTCATTTTGTTGATAATAAAAATTTCGATGTAATTTCTTATCTAATATTTCTAAATTCATTAATTCTTTAGCCTCATCATGAATACTTTTTATATCTAACATTTCGATTATTTTATGTCTTGCTATTGTTTTTAAAATTTTTTTACGTTTACAATAATTATGATATTGTGTTTGTATATCAAATAATTGTAATTGTTTTTCTTTACGCTGTTGAATACAGATAACATGATAATCGAACAAAATAAAATAAATTAAAAAACAAAAAAAAAAAAAAAAACATGAAGAAGAATCGATTAAAAACGAAATGACGGTTATTTTGTGTTTTTTTTAAATACTTTTTCAGTATCATCTGTCTCTAATGGCTGATATTCGGCTAATAATTTATTAAGTTTATCAATTGTTCTTGATTTTGGCATTGGTGGATCATCAATACCATGATCGTAATAATAATAATAATAATCATCATCATCATCATCATCATTATAATAATAATCATCCCATTCTGATGAGAAATATTCAAGTTCTGAATTTGATATTTCATCATCATAAAATGAACTTGTACTACTTAAAAAAAAAAAAACAAAAAATAATTTGCATACTACAGACACGATAAATTAAACACAATAATTATGTTTTTAAGGAAAACATACTCAGAATCTTCTGGATTTTCGTAATAATTCTCTGTTTTACTTGACTTATTTTCAGAACACATGTAACCAGAATCCTAATTAAAATTGTAAACAATATTTATTTATTTATTTATTTTTTTTTTTTGAAATAAAATTCTGAGAAAAGAAAAACGTTCGAGCTTACCTTATCGGGCTTAGAGACCTCTGAATTATAATCCGATAGATCAGTCGCCTATAAAAAAACAATTTAAACATATTTCTAGATTTTATCTAATATTTTTGAAGAATTCAGCTGATTTAGCTGATCACTCTGATAGTATCATTCATTATGATCAACATTTTAAAGTGATCAAATTTCTTATCTGGAATCACTTTATAATTTTTTGTTTTTTTTGAATTGGCCACGTAATCCGCAAATATGAAATCTCCAAAGTGATTAAAAAGACAATATCACTTTACATTTTGTTATCGATTTCATGTGTTTGAGGATTATGTGGTGCCTCCTTTTTTTTACATTTTTAATTAATTTTTCTTACACTTATACTTATTAAATTTGAATTACTATCGTACTGATATATTCTATCATTATAATAATTTAAAATTTCATTTTTTTGTTCATCTGTTAAATATGAATTACGAAAAATTTCTTCAATCATATAATCTAATGCAATTTGTTCTAAATCATCAGTATCATCAAATGATGATGATCGTGTACTAATTGTTGTTGTTGTATCTTGAATGGATAACGATGTAACATCAGTTCCATCATCATCAATTATTGTCTCATCATTAATTACCGATGATACCATATGATTTTCATTTGGTAATGGATAATAATAATCTTGAGACCTTAACACACAAAAAAAAAAACAAAAACAAAAATAATTACGTGCAAATCCAAAATAAAATTCTTTTATATGTCTTACATTCTATAATTTTTGTATAAATTATCTTTCTTTGGTCAAAAAAAATTTTAAAAACTTATGAACTTTTTTTTCAAATTTTTACACCAGAAAAAGTAAAGAGAATTTTTATTTAAAAAAAAAAAATAATAATAATATTTTCCAGATACGCAAGAGAAATTTTCATTGAAAGGACAAAAGCAAAAAAATGAAATCTAACGACTGGCCAACTAAATAAACGATCTTTACATCATATCACCATCATATCACACATCACACACATCATATTATAAAAAATATGCGATAAAGGAGCGATTCACCTTAAGGATCCGTTAAAATTCTTTTTGGCTTGGTATCTCGCCCCTCCCCTCTTCCCTCTCCCCATTACCTTTCTCTTAGCCCTTATTAAAAATGGTCGTGTAACCCAGAATATACTAATTTATTATATTATCTCATTTAACTCTGGTTTAAATATATCAAACGGTTAGTTACATTTGTGTATTATTCATAACGGTTTTATAACGATTATAATTTCCGTTTCAAATTTTTGATATATTTTTTAGTTTTGAAACATAATGAACAAAGAAGAAAAACCTCTGACTTCAGTATATATTCATGAATCCTAGAGTTAAACATACTCATGCGTAACAGGTAACTCATCCATATGATCTCACAATCCAATAAAATGTCAAAAATATAAAATAAAAACAAATACAAAATTTTTGTTTATATTATCAAATATCAATTGAGCTTAAACATTTTTTTTTTATTAGATACATTTAGTACCACCGTATTTAATTAAAGAAAAATTTTAAATTTAACACAAAAAAAATGTAAATGTCCTAAAAATAAATAAAAGAGACAAGATAAGATAAAAAATAAAAAAATAGAAAATGTTAGAAAAATGTCCTGGTTTATATTGTGGTCGAATATTAAATGAAACAACAAACGAATGGAGCAGTATATGTGATGCATGTCCAAGAGGATATCGTGTTAATGATAGTTATGCATGTTCACCATGTATACAATCACCATCAACATATGATTGGTTATTTTTAGGTTTTATGGCAATAATGCCATTAATAATGCATTGGTTTTTCATTGATTTATCAGCTAAACAAAGAACGTAAGTACAATATATACATGATCATCTCTGATGATCACCATCAAATTTCATTATAATTTTTGTCAACTAGATTAAATTGTTCATATTTTTTTTTTTTTTTTTTTTTTTGTTTTTTTGTAGGTTTACCCTTGGACAAGTTGTACTTCATTTAAGTGCATTATTTGAAATTGTTACATCGGTTATCATTTGTTTATTAATTAATGATCCAATGTTAAAATTAACATTAAACTCATGTGGTGTTAAACGTTTATCAGATTGGTATACATTATTTCATAATCCAACACCAAATTACAAGGATAAATTATATTGTACTCAAGAAGCTGTTTATCCATTGTAAGAGTCTACAGATTTTAATGTATTCAATTTTATTATTTTGATGATAACCTGATGCATACCATCAGTGGCCCACATTTAGATGTTTTATCAATCATTTTCATTTACTTTTTATTTACAGGCAAACAATAGTACTACAATTTTATTTTTTTGCATTAATTTTAATGATGATAATACGACCAGGATTGAATCGTAAATTTTTAAGAGATGGTAAAAATGCTGTTTATTGTGCATTATATTTTTTTCCAATATTAACATTAATACATGCTGTAGCTGGTGGACTAATTTGTAAGTAAAAAAATAAAAAATGAAAACTTCTAGAATTTTCTAATTTTTGTGTCTTTCTTTTTTTATTTATAGATTATGCATTTCCATACCTAAGCATTGTAATATCAATGATATCAAATGCATGTCATTATTCATTAAAAATGGATCAATCAATGAAATCATTATTAAGGACATCAATAACAGAACCTAAAAATGCTATAGTAATTGGTAAAAATTGAATTCTAATCATCTTAATAAAAATCCTGTTAATGATCTATTTTGTATTTTTTTTTTCTTTTGTAGTTGGACATTGGTTATTACTTGCATATGGGATTATATCATTACATCAACATTTAGCATTATTAGCATTAGTACCATTCCCATCATTATTTTATATAATTACAGTTAAATTTACAGATCCAGCTGAATTTTGGGAGCGTGATGATCGTAGCAATTAAAAAAACAAAAAATGAAATGTAAATTTTTCAAAAATTTATTTAGAATTTTTCTTTTAATTTTTTTTTTTTAATTTTATTATGTATTTTTTTTTTAATTTAATTTAAATTATAAATAAATAAATTTAGAAGATCACAAGTTTTCTAAATTCTGAAGACAAAAAATTAAAAAAAAAAATTCTATATTGCTATAACATCTTCATTTTCTTCTAATTGTGTAACATCAATAAATGGTGATTTATTATCATCATCTCTTTTTGATTTTCTCTTTTGTTTTTGTTGATTTTCGTTAGTTAATACTGGTTTTGTTACACCCATATAACTAATTATTTCAATTGGATTATAACTTTTACTTTTATCAGATGGTAATACAGTTTTCATTTTTTGTAATTCAGTTGTTTTAAATGTATTCGCTTTATGTATTGCCATTGTTTCAGCTAAATCTGGTGGTGCATTCTCATATGCTTCTTCAGCTGCTTGCATTGATTTATCATAATTATTCATTAAATCAGCTTTAAATAATGAATTAATTGCATTTATTAATTCAGTATCTGGACGATTACGTACAATATTAGCTAAATCAATTTCAATTGCATTTGCTAATAAAACTTCATCACGATTTATAATTCTATAAATGAAAAAAAAACATCCAGAGAAGAAAATTCCATATGTGATTAAAATGAAAGAAAATTTTTTTTAGAAAAATATCTCTCAAAAAGAAAAAGAAACCTGTTAGTTCCCATTAAAAATTCCATAAATGTTTTTGGTTCTCTATCTTCTCCTGCTGCCGTAGTAGCACCACCCTCACCATCGCCCTGAACTTCATCATCACCAGCAATATCTACATCATCATCTTCATATTGCTGTTTTGTTGCCAATAATGTCTCCTTTTTCCTTTGTTCTGTTTCTAATTTAACTCTTATATCAAATGCTTCAATTAAACTTGGTGGTCCATCTTCTGGTTCAATTTCTGGTTTATCACCCGAACCAAATGATCTATCGAATGCAACTTGATAAAAATCAATTCTACCATTTACAGCATCATCAATTAAACCCGGATAATATGTATCTTCAATTAAATCATTATATGGTAATTTTTTTTCAATTACATCAAAATCTAATTTTCTAATTTCTTCATCTTCATCTTCAACAGGAGAATAATCTTCTTCACTAAAATTAAATTCTATGGAACCAAAAAACAAAAAAAAAAAAAAAAATCGAGTTGATAAATAAGTATATGTAGAGATAAATTTTATAATCAATTCATAGTTGTGCCATATTCAGATCAGATCCTTTAATAATTTTTATTATGAGATACCTTCTTCCAGAATACGATCAAGATAAAGATTAGCTTCATCATCAATGTCTTCATATTGATCTTGTTCTATTATAAATTCTGGTTCAATTCTACCTGCCATTGATGAACTTTTATCATCTCTAAATGATAAATGACGTCTTCTTCGTCTAGGCAATAAACTTCTACTTCGTTTAGCTGTTGAATATATTTCTTCTATAGTCGAAGAATCTCTACCTTCCTTAGCTGCTAATAAACTTTTCTCTTCCATTGACATAATTTCCTCTTCTCTAATATATTTCATTGGTATACGATTTTTCTAATATGAAAATTTTAAAATGATTTTTAAAGCATATAAAAGATAATAAAGAGATTTATTATATATAAATTATTACCAAGGGATCAAAACCAAGAGATTCTACGTCTTGTATGCGTTTATCCATTTTTTGAGTTTTTTTATATTCAACAAAATCACGATATGTTTGATTTAATGATTGTCTTCTACGATCTGTTGTATCTAAAGACTACGAAAAAAAAAAATAAACAAGTAGTAACGAGAATTCGGGAGAAAAGGAAAAAAGTCGTTTAGTAAAATCATTAAAGACAAAAAATCCTTTTGTCTTCTCAGACGAATGAGGACTTTTGTTCTCTTGTAAAGTACCCGAAAACAAAAGGATTTAGATAAAATTTTCTAACGAATTTGAAATTGCACAATAAAAAATTTTTTTAACATTTTAGAGGATTTTACAGATACACTTGCAAGTGTACCTTTTCTTTTTGCAGTCTTAAATCTGTTAATAGACTTTCGTCTCTGGCCTGTTCTTTTGCTGATACAAAGTTTGTACTGAAACGGAAAAATTTAAGCAGAAAATCATAGTTATTGAAATCTAAACAAGCAACATATATGTATGTACATACGATCCTCTACGAAGTCGCTTTTTTCTTTCTGATTCTCTCATTGATTGTAATATTGAGACCTTTAATACGTGTAAATATGGATGTATGAAATGAGAAATTATTAAATAAAATAATTAAAAGGATTTTAGGTAAAAAATAAAATAAATAAATAAAAGGACGCTGATCTGATATAGGATCTTACAAAAGCTTCAGATTCACGTGGTTGATATTCATCTGGTACACCATAAAATTGAGTATCAAGACCTTCGTCTTCAATTTCATACCAATAATCAGGTTTCGATCTAAAAAACATACATATGAAAATAAAATAAAATGTTCAGTCCTACACATGTATTATGAACGTACTTTTCAAATTTCATTAAAGTTTTATCCATTTTCTTTCACTTTTTTCTTTTTTTAGATAAGTAAACTAAAAATTTTCTCGATTTGCAGAAAAACTGCTTATACGAAAAAAATATATATTTAAAAAAAACCAAGAAAAAAATAAAATTACAAACGAATGATATACTTGTGCATGTACTAACGATTTTCTTTTTTAAACTGTTTATTTAAGAAAAAAAAATTATTCAACGTTCAATGTTCAAACCAAGGTAAAAGTTAGTAGGTAAAAAATTAAAAAATTCTTCTAAGATAACTTTGATATCCTTTTGATAATTTTATAAAGCCTGCGCTTGCGAAAGGTGTTACCATCAAAGGATCATTTGAAAAAAGTTTCATGCCTCAAGTTCTTAGGCATTATCTGTTATAAGTATTGAACTAACTGTGATATCACAATTCCGTTGAGCCGAAATTAATGTTTACAATATCCTTTTCAATGTACATACATACATATATATGTACGGACGTTATTGTGCATTAACTTTTTCGCCAGTTATGAACTATTTTTCCCATTCCCATTAGTTTTTAAAATATAAAATCGAATATACTCTAGAACATGTGCGCATAAAATACGCAGGCACAGGATGTGCATTCAAAGAGGCGCATAATCACTGTATCAGTGTATCCCATTTAATGTTCGCTCGCCTTAAGAAAAGAAAGGAAATAAACAAAAAATAAATTCCCATGTATTACTATCCTTTATAATGTACTTTATAACATGCCGTGCTTTATAACGTTTCAAGATCTATAAAATATTTTATAGATCTCGTAACGTTTGTTTTTTTTGTCGTGGTTTTCATAACTCATAAAAAAAAAATCATATAACATTTAAAATCCATGATTTAAAACATTAAAATATTATTATTCTAAATTTAATTTGTTATTTAATTAATGCTATATTTTCTGTATTAAATTTATAATTAAAACAAAAAGGCATCTAAATTTTCAGTGATTGGAAGAAAAAAATAAATTTAAAAAAAAAAAATTAAGGGAAAAAATAACATTTAAAAAAATGGATACATTCGGAAAAGTATACAATATGAGACAAATATCTGATTCAAGTTCAAGTGAAAGTATTGATAATTATAGGAAGAAATTTAATAATAAAATGAAAAAATTTAGAAATGAACATAAAAGATTAAAAAGAACAAAAGGTAATTAAAAAAAGGGAAATATGTGGCTTGTAAGGGTTGCCATCCATCCATCTGAAAGAATTCAGCTTTTCTTTTTGAGAAAATGGAAAGGAAAGTAACCGCGGATATTCAGAGAAAAGCAACCGAAAAAATGGCGATCCTATTATGGTTCTTCTCCGTATATACAACAATGTCTTATCTTTTATACCTAAATTTGCCTCCAATTATTAAATCTTTATTCATTATTTTTATTTAACATTTCTCTTTTTTTGGTCGTTTTTTTAAGGTGGTAGAGAAAAATGTCGTATTGATGAATTCCCAAGAGACTTTGAAAAACAGCGCAATCCATTGGTACTTGTATCACGACCAGTAAATTATTTTATGTTTTAATTAATTTCAATTTAATAATCTGAGACATTAAGTTTAAAAAAAAAAAAAAAATTTTTCACAGGAAGATCGTTTTCTCGATTCTGAAAGAGTACTTTTGAAAAAAACTGAGGTAATAAAAATTATTGATGAAATTATTGTGATTTTTTCTAATTTTCAAATTAAGAAGAAATTTAAATATTTCAATATGTTTTGGGTTTTATTGTTTTTATTTCTGTTCTACTAAAAGATACCAGCTATACATCCTTTAGAATTTAAAGAATTCATGGAAAAAAGACGAATTTCTGGTCAAGATGAAGAGTAGGATATTCCCTTATTATTTTTTTAAATATATTTTTTCTTAATTCTATTCCATTTTTTTTTTTTTTTTGCTATACTTATTTCTTCATTGTAATGACCATTTTAGTGAAAGTTCATTTAATGATGATCAAATACGGCAATCTGAAGAAGATTTCTTTTCATCTGAATATTTAGAAAGTGATCTTGAGGATTATATACCACCATTAACACGAACTAAAAGAGCTCTTATGGCGCAATTAATACCAGATACGATTTTACCCAATGATGATATAATTACGGTACATCAAGAAAATATGTATATTAAAATGATCATTATTATTTTTTTAATTAAATCTTAATGCATTTTTCTATATTATCAGGCTTTAGGAAAAATAAAACGTAGAAAATCTGTATTAGAAAAATATCATGATATGATTATGAAAAAACGTGTATTTAAAGCATATAAAACATTGAAATATGTTTTAAATCTTAAATTAGATGATCCAAAAGATGAAGCACTTTTATTGAAAGAATTAGAAATACGTCATAAAAAATTAATATGTCCATATTATTATGAAAAAGATGAGCCACCAACATTTGTAAGATCACAAGAAAAAAAAACAATAATAAATAAATAAAAATTACTTCCAGTCACAGTATATGGAAATACAGTAGAGATATTCTTTCTTGAGTATTAACAGATCACTTGAGAATACATTTATAATGTTCTGTCCTTTTATGAAATTTTGAATTTAAAAAAAAAAAAAACGAAATATTCAGATCTATACCATCCAATGATGATGATGATCGTTCTATAAAAATTACCTAGTTCTTATCTCGGAACTATTTGTTTATTCTCGCTTATGACATACTAAAAAGTGTCCACATTATTGTATTTCTATTTGCTTTACTTTCATCATTTTCACGATATATGTATTTGTGTTTTTCCTATACATTAACCATATACAATCGCTGGCATATTAGAAAAATGAAAGATATCTTTTGAAACATAAAAAATTATCCCTAATGTATTTTTTCTTTATTTCATTTTCTTGTTTTATTAGAGAAAATTATTACGTAAACGTTTAACGGCAATTGGTAGAAAATTTGAATTATATGCTTTAGATCCAAAATTTCGTGAAGAATATATAAATCGTATAAATTATACTTTAAACAATGCCATAATTGATATAAAGGCAAGAGAAAAAGAATTAGAAGTACAAAAACAAAAAGAAGCACAATTGAAGGTGATCAATCAACAAGAAAAATAAACTTTGATAAATTATACCACGCATAAAATAAATTTTTTTTTTAATTTTCCTATGCATAGGAACAAGATCGCATCTTACAAGAAGAACGTGAAGCACAAATGAAAAAAGATGATGAAGAAGAGTAAACTTTTATATCTTTTCCCTTCTACTCAAATATATTTATTTCAATTTTTTATATTTAAGTGTTAGTTCATTTTATGATGATAAAGTGCCAGAATCAGAATTAGAATTTTTCTCATCTGATTGGGATAGTGAAGATGTACCACGACCAATGCCAAAATCTAGAACATTATCAAAATATTATGGTTTATTAGCAAAATATCATGAAGATCCAACAGATCCTCCTAAAAAAGTATGTATCTTTAAATAAATCTAATATTGTAGATCTTCGTGATATCATATCAATTGATTATTTTTTTCTCGTTTTTTTTTTAAGGCAAACATTAAACGATTAAAACGTCTTGATATTAAAGCACAATTTGAAAATTATTGTAATCGTAGAAGGACTATAAAAAAATTATCACGATTTAAAACAGTCGATTTAATGAAATTGACTGATCCATTTGATGAAGCTGATAAATTAATGCAATTAGAACTTTATGATAAAAAATTAAATCGTGATTATTATTATACACCAGATGAACCATTCGAATTTGTAAGTTAAGTAAAGGAGAAATAAAATGGATAATTATTATTGTAGACTGAACTTTAACGATAATTTCCTTTAAATTGTATTTCATTATCGTTAAAGTTTATTTTAGATAGCAATTTGTTCTTTCTTATTTCTTTAAAAAAAAAATCCTGATCTGGAATTTTAACAATTTTTTTTTTATCCGTTTTTCTTTACTTAGAAAGTACTATTTAATAAGAGATTAAGAGCAATCATGAGAAAATTTAATAAATACAGTATAGATGTCGATTATCGTAATGATGTAAAAGAAAAAGTATTAATTGATATGATGAATATAAAGGACAGTCCTATATTTGATAAGGTATGTAGCACTAATGTAATGAATTTTATGGTTCTTGGATATTTTTTTTTTTTAATTAATGATGCTTTTAATTACTTCACTAAATAGAAGCATCTGCGTCAACAACAATAACAGTAAAAATTGAATACATTTCTGCATTTTCTATCTTCAGCCAATAGGATATTAGCGAATTTTGAATTTCAATGATCAAAAGAAAAAAAAATCATCGTCTTATCGACATTTTTCCATTACCTTCTCATATTCCAAATATACATAACATTAAATGTGTACCAGAACTTTGTGTTTCTTAGTTGAAATCTTTAATAATTTATTCATTCAATCAATTAAATAACAATTGGATATATTCTCTACTATAACTCAGTAGCTTGCTATACCCACATTAAGCTGTGTGATAGAATTGTTATTAAAAAAACATCAGTTGTTGACTCACATCTAAAATTTATAAAATTTTTTGTTTTTAATGCTATGTATTTTTTTTTTCTGACGCTGTTGTTGATGTTGACGCTATCACTGGATTCCATATTTTATTCGTATACTCTTGTATAATAGAAAATATTTAAAATAATTAAAAAAAAAATCAAAAAAAAATTTTTCTTAACAGCGGAATGATGATGAATCTGAGAAAAGTCTAGAAGAGGAAGAAAGGTACTCTTTTAAGATCCTTTTTTATTCTTTAATTTTTTTTAATTTTCCCTTATTACAATTTTTTTTTTTTATTTTTTAAATGAATTTTAGTGAAGAAAGTTCATTTAATGATACTGAAATACCAAGTACTGAATTAGAATTTTTATCATCGGAAAATGAAGAAAATTCAATTAAAATGCCAAATTATTATAAAAGACCAATAACAAGACATAGAAGAGCATTATATGATAAATTAGATAAATATGAAATTGATTATAGGAAAGATAATGATAAAAAGGTATTCAAAAACAAAAAAAGATACTTTTTCATTGCATTAACAATTTTTTTTTTTCTATTTTCCTTCACCCTCTGCCTACCTTCCCTTTCCTTTATATTTCATGATTTACAGATAAATGAAAAACGTAAAGCAAGATTAAATGTTTTAGAGAGATATTATGATAGCCTTTATGAACGTCGTAAACAGAAAGCACTTAGGCGTATGAAATTAATTAAAAGATTAGGTACAAATAATCCAGTAACAATAAGAGATAAATTAATGAAATTAGAATTAAAAGATAAAAAATTACATAGACCATATTATCATACACCAAATGAACCATATAATTTTGTAAGTATAATAGAGGAGTCACATTTTGTTTGAAAGTACAAAATTTTTTTGTATCTTTAATAATTTGGTTTTTTTTTTTGTTTTTTTTTTTTTTTTGGATATGTCTAGAAATTACTTTTACAAAAAAGAAGAAGAGCAATACAAAAAAAATGTGAAAAATTTGCAAATGATGAAAATTTTCGTAAAGAACTTGAAAATAGATATAAAAATATGTCTACATCAGTCAGAGACAGATTAAAAAGTACTAATGAAAGTTATGGATCTTTTCCATCTCAGATTTCTAACAGATCTCCTGTATTTATAAAATCTAAACCTAATCCTGCTGTTGACACAACATATACCATTGATACATCTAATTTTTCTGAATATGTTTATCAAGATGAACCTCATCCCAATGTTTGGGATTTGTATCCTGAAGATAATTTTGAAAATGCTATATGGCATGATCATTCAGTAAGTTGTATCATATCAAATTTAAAGGGATACATATGTATGTCTATATATGTGACTGTTTTCTATCTGTTATCACAGTTAATATATATAGCGATAAAGTTGCTCGTATATCACATAAATCCTTACTTAATCCCTAAATGCTATACACATTCGAACATTTTTATTTATTTTTTATTTTTTAGTATTATCATGGTACTTTACCAGAATTAGCTGAAAGAAAGCAAAAACGTAGACGTGAGCATAGGATAGAAGGTGTACATCCAAGATATGAATCAGCACCAGAAAAACTTGGATTTTCTTATGGTGATACTTAAAACATGCGTTTCCCATGAATTAGACTGAGCAGGAATATCTACTTTTGGTTGATTTGATTGATGCTTTAATTGATATAAAGTGTATCTGAAATTCATATCTTCGGTCATGTCATCATCACCATATTGTAAACTTAGGGGCTAAGTTTATGACATGATGACATGACCGAAGATATGAATTTCAGATACGCTTTATATCAATTAAAGCATCAATCAAATCAACCAAAAGTAGATATTCCTGCTCAGTCTAATTCATGGGAAACGTATGCTTTAAGTGAATTGGAATTTGAAACATGTGATATATCAAATCAAGCAGATAAAAAATTTGCTGTAAATCAATCACAAAGACAACAATAACCACAAGAAAATGTTGCTGATGAAGCATGGTAACGCACTTCTTATAACACAAGAAGTAAAATGGAAAGTTCATCACGTTGTTCATTGTAAATTAATGAAAATTCATTATATGTAAAATTTAAATTTATTAAATTTATTACATATGTATATATATACGTATATTTTGCGTTTTTATTTTTTTAATGAACAGCGACTTCTTTTTGCACTCTTCTTTCCCATTTTTTCAGCCGATCGTCATAGGTTTTAATTCTAAAGAAGATAAATTTTGATCATAATTCATAAAATTTGTAATTGTACGATCACTTGGAAAATTTTTAATATTAACCCAAGACGATTTGGAAAATTTTGGCTCTCTAATATACTTTTGAATACTAGATACGATATTTAGTCTAAGATCATAAAATACGCTGGTACGTATATCACATCAAATATAGGAATTGATGCAATTTTGATTCTATTCAATATTATTTTTTAATCGTCTTGAAATTTTGCATTATTCAAAGCATCGTATGTAGAACAATGTGATCGTGCAATTTTAAATATCACAAGATTAGTTGGAAAATATTCGTTATTTTGAAAATGCATCGCAACATTCAGGTTAAGATATCACAATACACCATGAAGATCATGTATAATATAGGGTAAATTCAAAAATGCATCACTGGCTTATTTGATGCAATATCGCATTAAATAGGCAGTGAATATCGCATTAAATAGGCAGTGATGAATTTTTGAGTTTATCCATACACTCATGAATATTGCATCAAATAGGCAATGATGCATTTTATATTTGAACCTTTATACTCTATGTTTATATACCTTTTAAATGATCATTTATTTTTTATGTATTTATGAATTTAGATTTTTTTTTTCTTGATCTTTTTGTTTATTTGATTGATTTTTTTTCTAATAACGATGCTTTTTTGAACGATGTTTTCTTTTATGTTGCTGTTGTTGTTGTTGTTGTTCATCTTGATCATTATCATCATGATCATATTTAAAAATGGTTGCAGGATTTTGTTCATTTTGTGAATCAATTTCATATAATTGATCAAAATTTATATTACCAATTTTTATATTATCAATAATATTTTGATCAATATTATATAATTGTGGTGTTTGTAAACCTTTTAAATTAATTGAATCCTCTAATGATTTACGTTTAATTGATAATTGATCAGTTTTTTTACTTAATTCAATCATTTTTTTATTAATATCAATATTATTATTATTATTATTTTTATTTAAATTTATATTATCATTATTATTACGATCATCATCATTATTATGATCATCATATAAACGTAATATATACCACCAAAATTTTGTTGTTTGTTCAATAATAAATGGTATCGAAAAATTAATTGTATCAATAAAATTTGGTAAATAATATGGATGTTGAATATGTTGAAATTGTTTTATATTCATTAATTTATTTGAATTTAAATTTAATATACAACCAAAATTATTAAATATATTTAAATATGATGGTGCTGAAAATATTGTTATTAATGATGGTATATTTGTATTTTGTATTAATTTATAATATTCATAACCATTTTGTTTTATTTCATGTGCACGTATTATTGTTAATAATTTATTTGATTTTAAAAAATTTATAGTTGCTTGATATGTAAAATAATATGAACATTTACGTATTAAATTATAACGATATAATGGTTTATTCATATCAAAATTATAATTTGGTAATGGATCTGACCATAATAAATCACACATAATACCATTTATTGGTGGTTCACAATAACGATTTATATTTATAATATCATTTAAATTTTTTAGATTTGGTGATAAACCACCATGCATACATAATACATCTGTATTAATTAATGCAGCTAATGGTAATGTATCAAATACTTTCATAAAATGATCATATATTATTATATAATCATTATTATCATTTATATCATTTAAATTTTTATTTATTAATTTCATTTTAATTTCATTACGAAATGTAAATATTTCAGTCATACGACGACTTTCATGATTACCACGTAATAAATATATTAATTTTGGATAATTTATTTTTAATGTAAATAATAATAATATACATTCTAAACTAAATGAACCACGATCAACATAATCACCTAAAAATAAATATTTCTCATTTGGTGGTAAACCACCACCAATATTAAATAAATTTAATAAATCATAATATTGCCCATGTATATCACCACATATATTAATTGTATCATTTATATTTAATTCTAATAATGTATTTTCTAATTTAAATATTAATTCAACATCATTTAATATACGTTCAATACAATCATTATCTATACGACCTTCATTACGAAAATGTTCCATTAATAATAAATATGATGGTTTATCATTATTATTTAATATATAAATATCATTTATATTTAATATTTTCATTTCTGGATATAATACACTTGATATAATACGATCTGTATTTGTTATTGATGATTTTAATATTGTTGTTTTATCAATTTTACGTATATTACAATTACGTTTTAAATATTTATAACGTGGCTGATTATTAATACCAGTCTCAATATCAATTAATTTATCATTTAATTGTGGTTGTTGGATATTCATGATATTTTGTGCTTTTTTTTTTTTATTTTCTGGAGAATATTATTTTGTGACAATTTTGTAAAAAAAAAAAAAAAAAAATTTTTTTTACTAAATGCTTAAAGTCGTGGCTTTTAAAGTAATATATGCATTTTTTAAATTTAATTTTAAAGGTCAATATGCAATTGTCCGTTATTTTAAACAAAATTCTGTAGACCTTAAAAAGATTCACAATCATGAACCTAAATAGATTTTTGATCTTCTTCGAAATTTTTCAAAATATTTGAAGACACAATGAACAGAGTTTATCAATCAAATTTGAAGAGTCCTTCGTAATCCTTGTGTTCATTCGTACAAAAGTAAAAAATAAAAATATAAAACCAATAACCTGAGCCTAAGCTCATAATTAAATTATGAGAGGTAAAAGAGACAGTGTACATAATTCTATTTCGACGACTGAAGTCATAATTGTGATAGTTTAAATTAAATAGAAGACAAAACTGAAAACGAACTACCTAAATGCATTTTTGGGATATCATTGGTAATCAGTTAATGGAAAAACCATTATTAAAATCAAGAATTAGATGTCTTTGCCTCAATATTCTAGAAAATTATGGTAAGGGAAATAAAATACAAATTTTTAATTTTTAAATTTTATTTTATTTTTATTTTTTTTTTTTTGTCAATTTGAAGTCTTTTTAAATGTAATTAAAAATTCATCATCTGATGATGATTCAGGTGATGAACATGATGATACAGGGGAATCTCTTTTATATGATTTACTTTTGGTAGTAGTTATTGTGTGTCCATTAGTCAATACGTGTTTACCAATAGTTTTTGATTTTGTTGATATCGGTGTTGTTGTTGCTATTGCTATAATTGTCGTTGTTATTGCTGTTGCAGTTAAACATCATTTATCCCATAATCCAACCTCTTTCATTTTAGTTTGGAAATAACGTTCTAAAGTATTTGCGCATCTAAAAATATAACAAAATTAATGAATTATTTTTTTCTCTAGATTTGAAATGGATATTTCAATGAAACAAGATATTTTGCTTCTTCCAATATATCAACTATTTAAACTATGAGTGGTTGACATTTTGAAAAAAAAAAAAATTTTCTTTTTAACTTACTTATAATAAACTGTATCAGATGAATTATACGAACGGCAATTTGTAAATATTCTGGCCATATCAGCCATAAATAATCGTCGTGTTACATAATAACCCCTTTTTAAACGTTCACCCATCATTTTTAAATCCATTGGATATTTAATATGATCATAATAATCCGTTACTTCGGCAGCATCTACTGGCTTCAAAAATGGCCGTGCAGCTGAATGCTGTCGTACTGATTGTAATACAGATGCAAATGTTGTCGCTAATTTATCAGGAGCAGCTGTTTCTTCCAATGGTCTACATGGTCTTTGTGGTCGCATTTGTGGTTTCCAACCAATTTCCGTTAAACCAGGTATTGATTCAACTGGTATACAACGTACACCCTCTTTAAAACATGTTAAACCTGGATGAATTTTTTGTACCTCCTTATGCCGTTGTGTTATTAATTCTTCAACAATTTCACGTTGTTTTCTTATTACTGAACTAAATTGTGTATAAACAATACTAGGATGTAATTCACAATGCATTAATATAGCACGCTCATATTCTTTAATATAACCAGCATAAACTGATCGTGGTAATTTAATTTCCTTTGAAAAACCCTGTTTACTGAAATATCCTGTGGCATTTTCATCAGCATAAGCTAAAAAATGTCTAACGCCACGTTGGGTACTATAATCTTTTAAATGATTCATTAAATGTGTACCATAACCTTTAGTTTGTTGTGTAAATATAACGGCACAAAATACAATTTCTGTAAAACCCTATAATAAGCAAAAATTTAAAAGTAAAAAAAAAAAAGTTGCTTATGTTCTTTATATTTAACAGTCATTCAAACCTGTGTTGGAAACGGTCGAAAACAAATACCACCAAAAGGATTATTATCTCTAATTAATGCCAGTGTTTTATGTTTTCTAAAAATAAAATAATAAAAATTACAGCAAAATCAAATGGTAGATTTTAGAAAAAAAAATCACCAAACTTACGGATCAAATAATAATTGACTAATATATTCTTTTGGCATTTCTAGTAAATGACGCGCAAATAAATTTTGTAAACCTAATAACCATAACATTGTTTGTTTACTAACTGGTTTTGTTAATGAATTACTAATTACATGAAATTCAATAGCACGTTGATTTTCTTCAGCTCTTACATCTTCATCTCTTAATTCTTTAATTGGAAATAATATTTCATTTTCAATTGATAATTTTGATTCATTAACTGATTTCATTGCTTTTATAACAATGTCATCGCTTAAATCATCAGTTTCTGGTTCTTTTTTACTACGTTTAGTATGTGTACTACCAGATAAAGAATCATTATTGTGACGTTTACCACCGCCACTACCACCGGTACCAACATTGATACTAGTACTAGTACTAGCAGCAGATGATGTGCCAATTACATTTGTAGTTGCTGTATTCGTTGATGTTCCTTCTAAAAAAAAAAAAAAATATTTAAAATATTTAAAAAAGAAAAAAACATTTTCAAGTAAATGAATAATGTTTATGATATCTATTAATATATATATTTTTTTGTATTTTACTTTGTGATGGCTGCTGTGGTTGCTGTATTATTTGTGCTACTGATGGTCGATACGATTGATTCCATATTGGTGAATCATCACGTAATACTTCATGTTTTAAATTTTCTAAAAATTTTGGTACTTGCGCTAATACACTACGTTTATCTGTTGAAAAACGATCTTTATCTTGTATACATTTTTTAGCTAATTGTTGGGCAACTTTTTGATAAACAGCTTTTAATAATGCACGTCCGAATACTAGTGTTGTTTCATAATGATTTAGTGAATTACAAAATGCTGGCACATGACAAAATACAAGCCATCTGATTTTTTTTTTATTTTTAAAAAAATAGAAATAAAACTTTAAAAAATTGATACATTTAAAAATGCAATAGTAATTTTACCTTGTATAATTAATTTTATATGCTAAACTATCTTCTGCTGTCATATCTGTACAACGTATACTTGGTGGCTCAAAATTCCAATGATTTAAAAAATTTAAAAATGTTTTAGCTACTTCAGTCATTATTTGTAATTCATTTTGATTTAAATGATTATATTTATAAAATAAAAAATTTGATACTGCTTTTGCTATTGATGGTGATTCAAATGGTGGATCACCTAATGGACCATGTATTGTTGCTTGTTTTCTAGATATAATGCATTGGCGTAAGAGCTAAAAAAAAAAAAGAAAAAAGAAAGTATATGAATAAAATGAGTAATTATAAAATTTTGAGTCCTTTTCAAAAAATAAATATAAAATTTACTTTAAATAAATATAAATAAACTTTTTTTGTATCTTCATCTTCGACACGTTGCATACTTGTAAATAAATTTTCAACATCAATAATGACACCTAATAGCTCATTCAATTGTTCATTTGTAATATCTTGAAGATGAGATATATGAGTTTCTGTAAAAAAAAGAAAATAAAAACCAAAATTAAGTTTTATATTATTCTCCATCCCCTCTTCTAGACATTTTTTGTGATACCTAATGAATGTTTACATTTTGGATTACGACATTCTTCAGTAAAATTTGGGCAATAATTATTTTCAACATCTTTATGACGATGCTCTTGTGGTGCTTTCCAACCTAAACAACGGCAATTATTGTCACCCTGACATGCTGAATACATTGATAATTTTGCCATTTTTTGTAATTTTGGTAAATTACAAGCCTAACGAAAAAAGGAAAAACAACCAATTAAAAATTTTTTAGGTTCCCCAATAAATAAATTACAGATTTTTTTTTTTATTTACTTTACCTTTTGTTTACGTTGTTGTATACATTGTAGACTCGTTTGTCTTGTTGGCTCTTGCATTGATTGGCCACCAACTAAACCACTAGTTGAAGCATTTATACCATCAGGTCTATATACATAATTGCATACAAATACAAAAGAGAAATAAAGAAACAAAAAGAAAAGAAAGCCAAACAAACCAAGAAGTAAAATTTAGAATTTTTGACCAAAAAATGATTTTTGTTTTTTCTTTTTATATTATAACAAAATACGTGTATACAACAATTAAAAGAAGAATTGAATTCTTCTGAAATTCAAAACATCAAATTATCATCATCATTATCGTTTGAAAATAATGTGAAATAATTTTAAAATGGTTTAAAAAATATTCAAAGAATCGGATTCCAAGAAATTTAAACAAAATTTAGAAAATATCTGAATGATAATTATTCGACGTTTTCACATTGTAAAAAAAAAGAGAAAAATTTAAAAAAAAATAAAGAAGTTGACAATATCAACACTATTTTTTTTTTTGTCTTTGAACATTTATTCAAAAGCTTACACTATGAAGACGACCGAGTTTTCCTTACAATAAGGATGATCATTTGGTTCGTCTTTAATAACTCGTAAGGAATCTGCAACATACCTTGGATTATTATTCATTTTTTTCTATATATTTTTTTTTTCTATTTCTATATTTTTCTTTTTTGTTAAAAAAAAAGTGTTTTTCGACTATTTATGTTTTTTTTTTTTTAATTTTTTGTGTCCAATTGTTTGATGTTTGCTTGATCCACCCACACAATTTTTTCTTTTCAAAAATTCTGCTTGATGCTTGCTTACTGTATGCTGTACGTTTTGTTATGTCCAAAAGAAAATATTTACAAAAACAAAATACAAATGGAAAAGATACGAAAATACACAGTGTTCTGTCCAGATTTTTCAAGCGTTTTCTGTTCTAGAATTTCAATTATTTTCATTAAATTTCACTTTTTTTTATTTTTGTTTTCTTTTGTTAAATTTATCGTGAAAATTTTAAATTCACTATTTTATATTTTATGTTTTATTTTTACTTAATTTTTCATCTAGGTGAAGTGAACTGTCAAGTCAACACTCAACCCTAAATGCAATCAATACAATACAAGTTACATTACAACATATGCATATGCAAATGCATATATGACAATTGACACGATACGACAATCCCGTTCGATGTTCGATTGACGACCGAGGGAAAACAAACCAACCAAACCTAAATGTTTTTGGTTTGTTATTATAAGGCTGTGAGCGAAATTAAAAAATTTCATAATTTTCCCTGAAATTTTTTTTGGTTAAAAAATTTTATTTCGTCTGTAATTTTTGTGGGAAAGGCAAGTCGCAAAGGTATTTCTTTCAAATATTTATGGTTTTGATTATGTGATTAGAACTTAGGTTAGGTTACGTTGTGAAAATATAGATTGTATACAAAAAATATATAAATAAAGATTTATGGTGATGAAAATGTTTACTAAAGTAAAATCATCTATTAAATTACCATTTATATTAAGAAATTTTCATTTACAAAATACACCGAATTTTAAATCATTTAAAGATTGGTACCGTAGCTTATGGATACCAAAATCTATTATAGAACCACCATATTCTCATGTTGTACAAATTGGTGATCCAATATTAAGACAAAAATCTGAATTAGTACCAACAGATTTAATACAAAGTAAAGAAATTGATTTACTTATTAAACAAATGATATATGTTTTACGAAAATATAATTGTGTCGGTTTAGCTGCATCACAAATTGGTGTACCATTAAGTATAATTGTAATGGAATTTAGTGAAAAATTAAAAAAAGAATTTCCACCAGAAATCTATAAAATAAAATGTATGGAAACCTTACCACTAACAGTAAATATAAAAAGGATATTCTTTTCTCTAATTTAATGACGTTAACTCATTAGAAATAGAAAATCATCTCTTCAATTCTTCTCTATTTTTAGGTAATCATAAATCCGACAATGAAAATTATTAATTACAATAAAAAAACATTTTTAGAATCATGTGCTAGTGTATGCGGTTATGCTGGTGAAGTTGATCGTTATGAAGAGATCCAATTAAATGGGTATACATTAAATAATGAACCAATTCAATTAAATTTAAAAGGATGGAATGCTAGAATAGCACAACATGAATGCGACCATACAAATGGTATCGTTTATACAGATAAAATGAATCGTTCAAGTTTCATTTGTACATGTTGGCATCAAGTTAATACAAAAGGTGGACGAATTGAAATTCCATTTTATCCGAAATAATGTAACAAAATACTAGATTATAGGAAAGGAAATCAAATCAATTTTAGGATTATTGTTGATATGTAAATAAAAAAATTTTTTTGATTTTTTTAAAATCCATTTTTTCTTTTTATTTTCTGTATTTAAATTGTTCATTTTAAATACAAAATTGTAAAATAATCCATTTATAACAATGTTGCTTAACGTTTTCTACGTAAATGTAGACGGTTCTTACGTCTCCATGCTGCACGTCTTGATCCACCAATTGTTTGTGAATATCGGTATCCTTTACCAATACCACGTGAACTTTTGCCAGCTGATGTTAATCCTCTCAATTCACGGTGTTTATGTACAGCATTGCATATCCAATTGATTTTTGCATCACGGCGAATCGCGTTATGATGTGGATCAACTAAAATTACTTCAAAATATTTATATGACGCGTCTTGTGCTACCCAATATGAATTTAGTACACGTAAACCTCCAAGTCTACGTCCAACACGTTCCTAAAAGAAAAACGAAAACAGGAATGACAATCAGTTCCTTTCAGTCGTCAATCAATAAATAATTAAAAGTATATAGAAAGCTTTCAGACATCTAAGAAAGGCAATTTGATAAAACTCATCAAGGGATTTTAACAGCTAAGGTATTATCATCACTAGCAATACAAAAGATCTCTAGAGGAATCTACAGATTCTTAGATTAAAAATCGAAAATATTAATTACCTCAGCGATCGATTGTAGACTTCTGTATGGTTTTAATTCGTTAACACCATGACTTTTTGGTTTACCATATGTGCAACCTTTTGGCACTGGACGTTTACGTCCACCGCGTCTTACCCGTATACGGTAGATGACATATCCTTGTTTAGCTCGATAACCTAAGCGACGTGCCTTGTCTGGTCTTGATGGTCGAGGTGCACGATGCATTTTTGTTAATTGACGATATTGCCAAACACGTATACGTAACAAATAACGCATAACATCACTTTGCTTTTTTCTATAAAGCTCTTGCATATAACGATACGCACCCATCTTGTGTGTTCAGTGTTGTTGGGCGATAGACCTAGTAACAAAATTTTTTTTTAAATTTTTATTTTTTTAATTGGTCACATCATCGGTCTATCTTTTTAAATTTAAATAGACGATGACGACGACGTTGATGAATTTTTGTTGTCATTCTTTAAAGAACTTCTAAAAAAATCTGAAAAATTTAATGACTTGAAAATTCAAATATTTAAATGTAAAAAAAAATTATTTAGAAGTCATCGTCTTATTAATTCTCAGATATGGTAGTAAATATCTACATTGTCATTAAGAGTGGTGCATGAAGTATCATCATTTTGAATTTTTAGCTTTTTTTATTTTTCATTGTAAAAATATTTAATTCAGGCCATTATTATCCTTACCTAGTGAAAAAGTCCTGTCGCCGCCTAGAAAAAAAATAATAAGAGAAAATGTGAGAACACGCACAGAATTTTTAAACTCAAAAATAATCAAAAAACACAATCAAATATAAAAAAATAACTTTAATCACAGATTATTTAAATATTAAAATTTATATAAAAAACAAAAATTTATACATTATCGTTAGGATTATTAAAGAATTTTTAAATTAAAAAATCTAGACAAAAATTGTCTGTACCTTACCACGAATTAAAATTAAAAAGAAGGAATGCCAATTGTTAAGTCAATTGTCACGTCTGTGTGTACGTTTTTTTGTTGGTGCTTTGGTGGCACTGGCATTACAATTTACAATCATAAAAGAGTGCTATCGTTTTACTTCAATTGCAGTATTTTTACTGCTTTCTGATTTCTGATTTTTCGAGTACTATCGTCTCGTCCTGATGATACTGATGATAGTAGCTTACTACGTAATTTCATAATTATGTACTATATATGTTTTATTTTTAAATGTAATAGTACGAAAAAAAAACTTATTTTCGGAATTTAAATTTTGAATATCGCTTTCATTAGTCGCGTAAAATATAAAATAAAATTCAAGAGTCAAGAGTTACAATGATGTAAAGCGGTACTACTTTATGTCATTTCTATAAGGCCTGGAGTGAAAACATTTAAAGTACAAAGTATAAACTAAACCAGACTAAACTAGACTACTAGGGTAATGTAATGATACATCAAGATTTCTATTTCTATATATACACGAAACATAGTTCGTTTAGCACATTACATAGCATAGTAGGTAACAGTCTAGTCAAGTGTCTAGCAAGTTAACATGCATACAAAAAATATGTACTAACTTCTATGGGGCATACACTGATAATCATCATTAAATAAACTTTTGTTACGTACATACATATATTATTTTACATACACGAAGCTGCAGTTTCTACCTTATATCGAAGTTAAAAATTTTTTTATTTATTTAAGAATTCTGTCTACAATACAACTGCATGTAATTAGTGATTTTCATTTAGGCAAGTGCATACTGCATCTGCATATACATAAATAAATTTTAATTTTTCGAAATATCAATCACACTCGCAAAGAATTTTATCGTTTCACATTTTTAAAAATCAAGCCATTAACAAGATAACAGAATCTTGAATTATTGAGTACGGGGTTACTCCAATTTTTTTCAATCAGTACTCAGAATCAGGGTAAACTATGAATACAAAATGTGTCAAATCAAAATTTTGACATAAGTAGATCTTGCTTTTGACCTAAAATTTTAATTAACTTTTTTTTTTTCATATATTTTCTCCTACAAAAGAAGAAAAAAAATTAATTTTTGTTACTAAATTTTTTTTTTCTTAATGTTGGTATTTAAAGGTTTGAAGTTCTTTTCAACATGGCCACATCAGGTTAGTCATTTCAATTTAAAGTTATTATGGAAATTCTTTAATTTTAATTGATTTGTTTATTGCAAATGTAAGCAATTTATGTGATAATTTGATAGAACATTTGCTGTTGATAATTAATTGATAAAAATAATTTGCATTTTGTTTAATTTTCATAACGTAAAATTCATGCGAAAAAAAGTTTCATGTGTGTTATCTCATTTTTGACATTATCAAATGCAATGCAGTGATACTTTTTTTCATATTTCGTACTTAACCGCGTGGCGATTTTTCTAATCACTTCCAAATTTTTAAATGAATGAAAATTTTTTTTTGCTAGAATTTAAAAGAAAATGTTAAAGAATTTCTTATTTAGTTTCGATTGAAAATCCTTGTACAATAAAAAAAAGAAACTAAAAGTAGATGAGTCATCATTTGGCAAGGATTTTTCTTTTTTTCTTTGTTAATTAAATTCAAATAAAAGTAGGGAGAAAAAAATTTTTTTTCCAATTTTTTTTTTGTTTTTTAAAGGTAAAAAAGGTAAAAAGAAGACCAAAAAAACCATACCATTGCAACATTTTCTTGCTAATGGTACAACAACACAGCCTGGTTTAACGCAAGTTGCTAAAAAAGTACGTAATCGTGATGATAGCGATGATGATGATAATGGTGGTGCACCATTATTAGTTTATCAATTACCAACAGCACCAAGAGCTAATCGAATTTATGAAGATGATGATTCTATACCGCATAAGCCACCATTTTTGGCTTATATAACAAATTTACCATTTGATATTAATGAAGATGATATTTATGACTTTTTTAATGGTTATAAAATTGAATCGGTACGTTTACCACGCGAGGACGGTGAATATGGACGGGTTAGGGGTTTCGGTTATATACAATTTGAAACAAGAGATGATTTAATAAATGCTATAAGTTTACCGGATCCACAAATTAAAAATCGTCGAATACGAATAAATGTATCAAGTGAAAATGATCAACAAAAAGAGAAACGTAATATGGGTAATCGTAATCGTTATGATGGATTCGGTGGTGGATCTGATAATAAGGAATCAACAAATTGGAGAAGAGGTGGTGGAGAAGGTGGAGGTGGAGGTGATGATGATAGACGAGGTAGACATAATTATGGTAGAGGTGATAGAGATCGAAATCGTGACAGAGATCGAGACAATGATCGTTATACAAGAGATAGTTCAGCTGGTGCTGAAGCTGGATCATGGAGAACAGGTGACCGGCCAAAAATCGAATCAACATCACCTGGAAGACGAGAAGGGGGCGGGGGTCGTGGTGGATTCGGTGATCGGTTTAGTGGGCGAAAACAAATGAATGATGAAAAGCCACCAGAACGTGAACGTGAACGGCCTAAATTAAAATTACAACCAAGAACATTACCATTACCAGAATTTGTTGTCCAACCAGAGGTAGAAAAGGAAAGGGATTCTGAAGCAGAATCTGAAAAATCAGAGAACAGAACGGTTACACCAGAGCCACCACCGCCAGCACCTAAACCTAAACCAGCCGGGGTGTCAGCTGAGAAAGTGTTTGGTGGTGCAAAACCTGTGGATACAGCTGCCAGAGAAAAGGAAATTGAGGAACGTTTGGAAAGACAACGATTAGAGAAATTGAAATTACAAGAAGAGGAAAAGGAAAAAGAAAAAGAGGTGGAAAAGGAGAACGAGAAAGAAGTCGATGAGAAATCTGACGAGACGCATACGGAAAAAGATGAAAAAGACAATAAAAATACAGCTGCTAGTTGGCGAAAACGTGACGATGATGGAAACAAAAGGAATTATGATCAACAAAGAAAATACAGTCCTGATCGAAGAGGACCACCACTACCAAGACGAATTGGTAATTATCTTCTGTTAAAGTTAGAGTTTCTTGTTTAATATGCTTTATTTTATTGCAAAGTTACAGATGATCGTCGAAGTGGTAATATGCGTGATAATCGGGATAATAGAGATCGTCGTGATTATAGAGACAATCGTGGTGGTTATGATCGTGACAACAGGAACGTTGATAATAGAGATAGAGACAACAGATTTGATAGGTAAGCATCTAACTGAAAAACAAAAGGATTTTTATTCATTTTGTGTAATTTTAAGAAATGATCGAGAAAATTATAACAGAGGTGGTGGTCGAGATAGAGATCGTGATCGCGATCGTGGCTATAACAAAGATAATAAAGGCAATGTTAGAGATCATCGTGATAATCGAGATCGTGATCGTGACCGTGACCGTGACCGTGACCGGGATCATCGTGATAACCGACATCGTGATGATAAACCAAAGCAAAGAGAACGAGATAATAACAGACAAGAAAGACCGATGCCAAAATATCAGCCACAACAATCAGGACCAGTAATTATTAACGCATTTGAAATTTTGATGCTGATTGATTGATTTTCTTTTATTTTACTTCTTAGGTTTTATCAACATCGAACAAATATGCTGTTTTCCAAGATGAAGATGATGTCTCAGATTAGAATTTTTTGTCTCTTGTGTTTTGTTTGTTTTCTTCGAATGTTTAATGTAAAGGGGTTAAAATTGCATTCAATTTAGAAAAAAGTAAAATTATGTTTTTGTTCATTTATAAAAAAGCCAATTATTATTTTCTTTTGCTTTATGCTTTTTACACATTATATACATATTATATGTTCTTGGCATTATATATAGCATACGGTAGAAATCGTATATAAGGACATTGAGGAGAATGCAGTAAAATTGAATATCTTAATAATACTGTCCTTATATACAATTTTTACTGTAATTATCTATTTATACAATTTCTATCTTTGAAATAATAAAATACGCATATACATATTACAAACGCTAATTATATTACATTTATAAACGAAAAATACATTAGTTTATATTTTTATTATTATTTTTTTTTTCAATTAAACATTTTTTATTAAAGAATGGAAAATTTGTAATTATTTTTAAGGACAATTTATTTCGTATATAATGAAAATCTTTTGTTAATTTCTCTATTAAAAAAATAAAAGAATCATAATTTAAAAAGAAAAGAGTAATTTACATATAGTCATAAATTTAAAAAATTAAACTATCATTATTATAAAGAAAAATATATATACATATATATATATAATATCGGGATCGAAAAAAAAAAAAAAATTAAAAAAAAAATTTGTGTAGGTTAGTAGTAGTAATTTGAAGAAAAAAATTTAAAACAAAATGCGCAGTGTGCTGAAAACCTCAAATTTATTTATAAATAAAATAATCACTAAATAAAAAAAAGTTAATTAAAAATGATTGTATTGTAAACTAAAAAAAAAATTATATATTACTAGTTAATAAGAGAATAAAGAAAAACAGTAACGATTCAACACTACATTATATAGGATATGTACTTTTTTATTAAGTACATAAAATAATAAAATCAATATAAAACTAGTTATTTGCTTTATTACTTTATTATTAAATTAAATTAATTATCTTGGCGGAAGGACTATAATATTAACTAATTATTATCATAACTCTTTATATAAATACATATGTACGAATATTATGTACTCTAGAAATTATATATGTAAACTATATAAAAAATATTGCAGTTTGTGTTTATTAATTATAATAATGATAATGATAATTTTTGTTTGATTTTCATCTAAATAGAAAAAATGTTTTAAAATAAACCAATAAAAAAAAATATTTAAAATAAACCTAAACACATGAAAAATAAAAATATAACGTAGATAATATATTTAATAAATAAAAATTATTTAAATATAAAAAAGGTAAACAAAAAAATAAAAAAAAAACAGAAAAAATAAATTCTACTAGTAAAATAATAAGAATAAACAATTAAAAAAGAATTTAGAATATAAGAGAAAAAAGAAAATTAAATGATCGTAAAAAATAATAAATTAAATAAAAACGTATAATTAATAAAAGAAAAATTTTATGTATGTATAAAAAAAAATAAAAAAAAACAACCAACTAAAAATTGGACTTTTTAGTTTTCTAGATAACCATTTGATTTTTGATATGATTCAATTGCTTTTAAATATTTTTTGGTTCTTTCCTATATGATCGTTATATGTTCTGATCACTGTGGGTGTGGAATGCGGATCGGATTACTTATATTAACTATTAGTACGTATACATGAGAAAATCGAAAGATTGAAAGATCCAAAGATCGAAAGATCGAGTCAAGATATATGTGTGTGGCAATTATTTTGTATTATTTACATACATATTGTAGATGCTCTATAGTCTACTGGTGTATTTTCGTATATTTTTGTTCGTATAATTTGAATTTCATGTTTCTTATCTTGTTCAGTTTAGTCAGACCTGTGGTTTGGAAATTAAGTTTTAACTTAAAATAGATAGCTTACAAGAAAAAAGAAAATTCGATTGTCAGACGTTTAGCTTAGGCACAATCAGTGCTATCAACTGAATTGAATATCAATCATCATTTATGCTATTGACCAGGACTAGACTACTAGAACAAATTGATATTTTTATATTTGATGAGCATTAAATAAGTACCTACTAAAGAATTTTTTATTGTTGTTGTTTATATGTATAATGAAGTCTCAATAAATAAATTTGAATTTGGATTTGAATTTATTGTTGTTGTTGTTGTGGAAGTGCATCCAAGTACACATATTTTTTCGTATAACCAATTAATTAATAACTATTTACCTATTTACTATACGCAATTCGTGTATATACATATGGTGTGATCTGATGTGATGAATTTATTAAAAATCAAAAAAACTCGTATATGTAGCACGTAATTACAGATTACAAACTTGCTATATAAACACAATAAATTAAATACTGATCTTCATTTTTTTAACTTCATCTATGCTACTGAGTAGTGAGTACTGACCTTGAGAACTGACTAGACTACTTATGTATGTATTTACTAGACTAAGCCTGCCATACAGTGTGTTATTGCTATATATACTAGACCAGACTAGTATATAGAAAACATGAAGGTCACCAAAACTAGTTCACTTCTTACATAGTATGTCACATTGAATAGTAGTCTAGAGTAGTATAGTTCTACTCAGTACTCAGTTCACATCACAGTTGCCTTTTGAACGTTAAGGAATACGGGTGGTAATATACAGTGGCTCTTGTGAAATAGTCTTACTAGAAATTACGAGAGAAAAAAAAAATTAATAGGCAAAATGTTGTTATTTTGAAAAACGATTTTTTCGAACTTGTTGTACTGCTATCAAGTTTTGAAAAACGATAGCACTGGGCACAATACAGTTTAATTAACACAAACTTGTCAGCTATGTTATTATACAGCTTAACTAGTTTTTTTTTTTTATTCTGACACTACTTAATATTTCATCGTAAATTCGTAAGAATTATTATCGTATTTTTGTTTTTTTTTTATTGTGTTTAAAAAAGTGGCAGAAACTAGAAAGAAAAAAAAATATTGTAATAAAATAAAGTAATCGAAATGGAGGGCGAATAGAAATGATCGTATAGAAAAAAAGTTAAAAATGAATTTTTATTTTCCTCAAATTGAAGAGATTCTCGTGTATTTTGTTTATTTTCCTAAAGTGAAATAGTGACAAAAAACAAAATTAGAATGTAAGTGAAATTATTGCAATTAATGTGAAATAAAAGGATGTGTAACATATACAATGAAATTTGGTGCCGTAAAAGTTTAATAAAATTGGTGAAAGTTTTTTATCTTTTCAAAAACAACAACAACAAAAGAAACAGTGATTAACACGTAAAAATTTTTCTTTTTGAAAAAAAAAATGTTATGTTTTTGAGGTTTCGTTCAAAAAACGAAAAACAAAGTGGAGTACAAAAACAAAATTAAAAATCCAAATAAAGTGAAGTTTATATTAGGACTACAAGTGCAGTGTTTGTAATTTTAGTGCCAACCATAAAAATTCCAATTATGTGAATTCATTTTTTTTTTTCAAATGAAAAATAATTAAATTTCGTTTAAAAAAAATAAATTAAAAGGTAGCAAACGTACCAGATTCCTAAATTTCCATATCAAATTGTTTTTTTTGTTCCTTTCATATTGTGTGTAGAGGACGTGTCAAATTGTGTCAGATCTAGAATTACATCAGTTATGCATAAATTATTAAAATTTTATAGAATTAGATGAATTTTAATTTTATTCTTTATGTATGTTAGATTTATTTTTATTTTTTATTTTTTTAAAGTGCTAAATTTCATGTGTTCACGTTCCTTTGGTGTACGTTGTTATCTATGTAAAGCCATTGAGCCAAAAATAAAATTTAATAATAAAGCGAAGTATAGAGTATAGTACCCAAACCCATTTAAAAACAAATAATTAAAATTTGTTTCATTTTAAGAGAAGAATTTCAGAAAAGAAAAGATATTATCAGATTTTTTTTATTTTTTATTTTGAAGTGACAAAAATTGTATACCAATTAGACCATTTTTGAATCTGTACTACATATTGAATAGGCGCTAGATTTTTTGTTTTTGTTTTTTAATATCACCGTTTTTTTTTTGTTCTGTCAAATACAAGAATTTATTTTAAATCCTTATTAAGGATAAGTGATTAAAAAAAATTGCATCTCTTGGTTTATCTAATTGAGAAGTGCTTTAAAGTGTATCCTTAATTCTAATTGTCTGTAATGAAATAGGTGTATTTACTGTGGCTACACGTTTCTATTACGTATCATAATTTCTATTTTATTTTTGTGCTTTATTGTTAATAATTATCCTACAATATCTGATCAATTTATTTATTTATTTATTTTTAGTAAAAAAAAAGTTTTTAAAACGTGAACACAATTAAAACTTTTTTTTTGAAAAAATTCTCAAAATTATTTTAGTGTCATTTTTGCTTACATCTAATAAAACCTTATAAGATAAAGAAAACAAAAAAAAAATGGATAACAATAATAGTGGTAAAATATTAAAAGATATACAGCAACAAAAGAAATCGACAATGATAACATCATCAACAGCTAAAGCTACAGCAACAAACAATAATGGTAATAGTGCTGGCATAGGTGCTATTATCATCAATGGAAACGACAACGGTGGTGATGCGGGAGCTACATTGTCATCAAACAATAATAAACCCAAGGAAAAACGAAAGTAAGTTATCAAATAAAAAAAAGAATGAAAGAAAAAAGATATTTTATTAAATAGTTATGTAAGATGTCTATTTTGAAAGTGATACAAATTCCCGCGATTAACTTTTAGTATAGGAAAACTTTTACTGCTAAAATATTAAACTCCTTGAATATCAAAGGATATTATTTTTGCAATGTAAATTATGTGGCAGTCCTAATTTCGATTTGAAAATTTTAGAATTGTTTCACTTTCAAAACAAATAACAACTCATGCACATGTATCACGAGTTTTAATTATGTAAACCTTATTTAAAAAAATATTTTTTGGGGTAAAATTTTTCTACATGTGAGATCGTAAATTGATTTTAAAAAATTGATCCAGTTTTACAACTGTTACAGTCTATAAGCTTTCAATTATCCAGAATTTAATTTTTCTATTTTTATTTTAAACACGAGAATTTCATAAAAAGATACCATGTTGTCTGTCACCTTTTTATGTAATTTTTGAAAAAATTCATATTCATCTGATACGAAAAGCGACAATAGTCCAAAAAAAAAATAAATAAATAAAAATATAAAATTACACAGCTAAACATCATATACATGTGTAACCTATACACATATGTACGTATGGGTTACATGTGTGCATGTGTAACTTGAAAAAGCCAATTTTAGATCTATTGTACATCTACAATATAATCGGTTTTAGAGTGTATAAATAAATGTTTAATTTATATATTGATTCTGTATTTAAATTTCAAACACATTTTTATACATACATTTTCATGTATTTTGATAATAAGTAATTTACGAAATACCTACTTACATTTTCTAAATTATCACATTATAATATATTTGTTTATTTATCATACACATATATACTATATATGTATGTATGTATGTGATTATAGAATTTGTGTAATAGCGTGTACCTATATGGTGTATTTTTTCTTGATGTCGTGTTAATTTTGTACGTTGTTATGGAATAAATAATTCAGTTAGATATACACAGATAAAAGGTAGGCAGACATATGTATGTACATACTTGTACATATGTATACTTATCTCTACTATTATATGTATGTAGGTATATTGTGTACAACATAAACATATGCCTGTTTTCATGTGTGTGGAAGCCTGTGCGATATGTCCCGATTTAAACTTCATTCTCCGTTTTATTTTTTTGAGTAATTAAAAATTGCATAATTTGTAATTTTGATTAAAAAAAATTATCAAACAAATTCCATTTCTATTTTGTCCAATTTAATCCAATTGCAAAATTTGACGTAGTACACATGATTCATTCAAAATTTATTGTTTCTATTCTCTGTTATTATACATATCGTATATCATACTTTAATTATTTATTGAACATCAATAAATAAAAAAAATGAATAATAATCAAACATTTTACTTGAATAAAAATAACATTCTATTTCTTTTTTTTTTTCGTTGGTATTACAACCAATATCGAAACATGGCCTTTTTTCAATTATTTATTTTTGGGATGTCGATAGGACCTATTTCTTATATTGTCTTCCCACACACGTATTCACATAGTATTCTGTAATTATATTATATCAGTTATTTAATTTGAATCTTTTAATAAATTAGGTACATTTTGGATATATCAATTTATGAATTTTTACGTTCATTAATTAAAGGCTGGCGTTAAACAGACAATTGGCTATTTGTGGAATATTAAAAATTTTTTGAACATTTGTTTGTCTTCCCAATTGTATTTACATTATAAATTTCTTGAAATAAACACCCTGTTGTCTGGTACAAAGTACATCAAACATTATGTTTTTTGTTCGAATATGTACCTTGAATTTTTTTTTTTTTTGATTTTGTATCAAATACCATAATAATGCTGAAAATAAAATAACTTTGCCGTTATCATATATAACCAATATTAAATAATTTTATTGTGTGATACATAATGTATGTATTGGACTCACATTCACATACGTGCACCACTTAGACTGGAGTTTAATAGTTTGTTAATTTAATATATCTCATATCTGTATATGATTTTGTTTTCGGATTAGATCAGATCTTTAGATTGTGCAGTTTTATTGTCATTTTTGTATTATAGGTAAATAAATTTTTATGATTAGACAGACGAATGAATTGATAAGGAGTTGATTATGATTTCGTGATTAGATTTATAGTCAATGTGAATATACCTATATAATTTAGGTGTAACTAAATGAAATTCATTTGGCAAAATGGTTTATTTTCTCCTTACATTTATTTTTGACCACATTCTCTAGATTTGAATTCATTCTGCAAAAGAACTTCAATTATTCATTATTTATTACTTAAAGTACTCATTTTCTAAATCTCTTAGTCCTTTGATATTTTGTTATTTTCTTATAAATAAAAGATGAAAAATTGTTGAAATCTATAATGATTTTTGTTTTGTTACGAATATTTTTAACTTTGAAAAAATTTCCTTAACGTTAAATATTTTGGTACGCCCTTTATAAAATTTGTTCAAAAAATCATTAAAAAATTGCCAATTACAATTAATTACGTTTTTGTCAATTATTATGTAAAATGTACACACATTCTCATATACGAGTATATAATGTATGGACGTCATCACTTTTATTTTACTCACATACATATGTATGTACGTACTTATATCAAGAAAATATAAATAAATAAAAGAATTAACGACACAAGCAAACAAGTCAAAAAACCAAAGTATAAAAAACAATACAGAGTATAAAATTACATATTCTGTATACAGAACAGAAATATGAACAGTCCAATATAAAACAAGTATTTTTTTTTTTTTGTTTTCTTGATTTTTAAATTTAAATTAATTGAAACTAAATGGCTGAAAAATACTAAACTAAACATATGCGTAAGCAGAATATTTACATGTATTGTATCGATTTGTAACGCAAACATATACTCGTAGTGTTTGTTAAAAATATAACAAATCAGATTACATACTTTTTAAAAATGACAAAATTTAAATGATAATAATAAATATGATGTACATATGTAGTATATATACTAAGTTAGAATCAAAATAGTCCATAGTCTTCCGAAAAGTAAAGTAAAATACACAAAGTTGATGTCTATATTGCACTTTGGTTTGTTCAGTTCTTCAATTTTGAATTGTTATTTTTCCGTCAAATAATTTGTAAACGTACATAAAATAAATTTTTTAGTTTGTCATTTCAAAAATCCAGTGATTTTTACGTCTTAAATGATGTCAATATGTCATTTTTTGAAAATTTTGTTATTTTACTTTACGGAAAATTATGTTTTTATTATAGCTAACCTGTTACAAATTTGAAATTATTGACATATTATGTATAGATAGATGTTACTGTATTTTTGCAGTGGCAACATAAATCAGGCGATGGATATACTTTTCGATTTTTTACTTAAAAAAAGAAAAATAAATATAAAATAAAATATTTTTGTTATTATTTATTTAAAGTTTACATTTTTTCTTTTTTTTTTTAATTTCTTTTGTTCTTCAGTTTTCTTTTGTCCACTTTTTTTTTTAAAATTTTATTGTTACTTGAAAATACATGTGAGCATTAACGTCATTGAGTTCAAAGCCCAATTCAAAAATGAAAATGTGTTTATTAAATAATGTATACACACGAGCCCATACGAATGCTTAAAATTATATGAGTAAAAAAAATCTTTAAGAATTTGAATACAAAATTGATAACAAAACAAATTATAATTACTAGCTTAGAAAAAAACATATGTTTATGTAAATCAAAAAATTGAAGAAGAATTTTATTAGTACTCAGAATTAAATCTGTTTAGCAAAAGAATATCATCGCTTGATCGTTTGACATGCTGAACTTCTGAAACTTACAAGCACTCTTTGAGATTGTGGGATTGCAGATGTAATTGACGAGTACATGAATACAATAAATCTCTGTTGGTCGCAATATCCTAACATCTTACATCAGGTATATCTAACCAACAAAAAAACTAACAGAGTACCTTGGGCAAAAATACTAAAGTGAGTTTACTATGTTTACTCAAATCTGTCCACGTTGGACACTTTTCATTATAGAAAATTTTATTTGAAGTCTAGGTAAAAAAGACAGATGAGAAAATGAGCTTTAAAAAAAAACTTAAAACTTTTGGATTTGGATCAATTTAAAATTCGTCCGTGGCTGGATTACACGGATGGTCAACTTTCACAAATGTCACTGTGTCTAAAAGAAAATTTTAATGATAAGAGAAAGGGAAAGATCTTTGTATCCGAATCTACGAGAATAGATTAGATTCTTGTGGGTTGTACTTTATATGTACCTTTTTTATTTGATTTCGTACTTTCAATCATTTAATAATTTTTGAAGTTATCTAAAAAGCTAAAGGTTTATCTTGGCTATGGAAATTTATTATGAAAAGTTCTATTCTTAAGTTTATTTGTTGTTTGTGTTGCTATATAAAATGTGAAATAGGCTTTTATTTTTATTGCATTTTAGTAGAAAAATTATCGTATATGAAATAATACACGAATACAAACAGGAATCTTTGTATAGTAGGTATATGAATATGTATGTACGTAAATTAGATTAGTTTTTGTATAAGTTTGAATTTAAAATGTACATATTATACAATAACGACACTGCATGTAATTTCAAATATTTAGTTCTGCTTTTAAAGTGAAATAAGTATCTTATAATATTCTCTTATCAAATTTTTTATTTATTTGAATTTTTTCTGTTATTTTTTTGAAATCATTTTAATACATGATACCTATACAAAATAACACAGACATAATACTTATACATAATTGCCTTCTGTTTATAATAATATGTATCTACATGTGTATTCATTTTAATTTCATTTTAAATTTTTTAATTCACAATAATAATTATAACTCTCTGTCTGTTTTGTTAGTTTTATAATATTGATAACATTCAGTTAAATTCGGGTTATCATTCATGATTATATTCAGTTAAATCATTTATAAATGTTTTTGTTTTAGTTTCAATTGCATTGTCTGTATATTTGTTTCTTTTGTTTATTTTATTTCAATTTATTTATTTTTTTTTGTCTGTAATAACAGATTTTTTTTTTCATTTATTTCAATTTTTTCAAAGTAAACAAATTTTTTATAATCGAAAAAAATATACATATGTAGGTACATGGTGATTGTTTTTTTTTTGTTTTTATGTAATTTGATACATTTTTTTTAATAATACGCTGTTATTCCTAAAAGTATAGTCTTTTGTTTATTTTTAAGAATTCACAATAATTTTTTTTAATTGTTACATGTCTCACATATTTACATAAATAATTCCATTTTAATATGAATTAAATCGATTTATTTACTTGAAATTTAATTTAGAATCTGAACATTAAAAAAACAGCTCTTAAAGCTTAGATAAAATTATTTTTTTTTTGTCGGAGGAATTAAAAATTTTGTATTAAGGATATTCATAATTTCTCATTATCATCATATTTGGCCTTATAATTTTATGTAAGTCTAATCCACATTCTGCAAGATATATTAACCTATCATGTTCTGACTGTCTAAGCTTTGATCTCTCCATTTACTTTTTCCTTTGTGATTTTGTGTTTTTGAGGATTTTTAACAATTCAATCGTATTTAAGTTAAGTATCGAACTTATATTTAACAAAAAACAAAATTCAAGATGTTCACATTTAAAAAAAAAAATCGTTATGGAATTTTATCATTTAATTTTATTTTATTTTTGCATTTTGTTTAAATATGTAGATATGTACTTCTATTGTATATTTTCCAAAAAATTGTGTGGAATATATATTTTAAGTATTTTCATTATTTTAATTTATTATCAGAGTATCTATCTGACACGTGGACATAATTATGTTGTATTTAAACACAGACAAAAGATACTTAACAAAAGCAAAAAAAAAAAAAAAAAATAAAAAATAAAATAAAATAAAAACAGGTCATCAGCTTTGCTTTATTTTTGATATTTATGATTTTTTATTTTTAGCAAATTAAATACATTTATAGAGATAAACAATCGTTTCCTTAATGATAAAAATTAATACATAGCCATACACGCATCTAAATTCTAAAATTTTTAAATCTTTAAAAGTTTTATAATATAAACAATATTATGTTTACGTCGTACATACATACACATGTACATTGTACTTGATTGTACCTACATACATATGTATAACGTTGTTTTTGAAAAGGGCAGACTATTTGTTTTTTGTTTTGTATCAGCTTACGTTATATGTTTTTAATAGAACACATTGTATAGGGTATACATACATATATATGTACATACATACATGTTCTATAGATTTTAATTGGAAAATTCCAAAGTAATAAGACTAAATTATGTATGGTATAATAAACATTTAATATTTATTAACATACATAAACATTTTTATAATTTTATATATAAAAATAAAATTTCGTATTAACCAACTTGATATTATATGAGAAAGGGAAACGAAAGAAGTATTTATTCGTCAGCCAGAATTTTGTTTTATAAAGTAACCCATCTGTTCACGAAAAATAGTCTCATAATCTCACTCACAGTACATTTAATATGAAAATTTTCCTAATTCCAACTTTTATCCTTGCTATTTTAGGAATGATCCTTTTTAGTGAGGACATCAAACTTTTTTTTTTCCAATGAAAGGCTAGGCTGTTTCCTTTAATATACATTTCTAGCAGGGATTTCGTTTTAAGTCTCACTGATTAGTATATGTTTTAGTCAGAGGTATGATCATCAACATCGTCATATCGATTTGAAATTTCAAAGATGTTAGAATTTCCAAAAAAGTGACAATTTTGAACAGAGCATTCAAAAGAACTTTTGATAAACATACATAAATTGTATGTAATTGACTTACTGGAGTGGTATAAAATTCTTTTTCGAAGATTGTTGCAAAATATACATGTATTTTTTATAAGGTGTCATAGTTTAATTTAGTTTTACGTTAATTTTTTTTTAAATTTTAAGTAAAAAAAATTTTTATATATTTTTTTTTAATACAAAATAAAGAGAAAAATATACAACAGGGAAAGAGAGAGAGAGAGAGAGAAACTTATTTTGTTGTTAGTTTGTTATTAATTAAGATAAAGGTACCATATGAATATCATAAATTTTGTTGTAATTTGAAAAGAAAAAAAAATGTTTTTTTTTTTTGACTATGTATATATTCACAGATAACATGTCCATAAATATGGTAACAAACAAGGTCTTTGTTGACGTAAAAAAATAAATTTCTTTTTTTTTTATTTCTGGTAATTATCATATTATTTAATAACATAAAAATCGTACAAGATCATGATTTTATCAAATTTTACTATATCATGTATTAATGACAGTTTCTGTTTATTGTTTTTGTGTTTTTAATTGAATTTTATCTGAAAAAAAATTTTTTAATATTCATTATTTGTTTATATGGAATATCTTTTGTAAATTTTCATTTTCGACTTCTTTTAATTTAATTGTAATATTTGTAAACATTTCACACTGTGACGATTGTTGCGTAGACGAAAATATGAAACTGATAAGTTTAAGTTGAATTTGTAATTTGGAAAAATTCAATTTAAAAAAAAAACTATAGAGTCTAAGATGGTCTAAGTTAATCTACGTGTTTCAGATCAATCCAATTTCATTCAATTTGTTTGTTTGGCCTTCTTTATTTTTGCCTTTTCTTATTGATGCAGAACAGCTTTCCTTGTTATGAGTCTCGAGATTTGACAATTGTGTTACTTCATTTTTCATGTTCTTTTCCATAGTCTTCTAATGCTACGAACTTTTATTGATCCTTACGTTTTCTTCGATTCACTATTTCTGAGACTAAAGATTTCGTGATATTTTGTATGATTTTTAAATTTTATTAAATATAAACTTAAGTGTAGTTGTATTGAATTTCCAATTAAAAAATTAAAGAAATAGTTCTTATGATGTATCAATTAGAACCTATCTTAGGATATTATTATTTCATGAATTTAGATTGATCAATACAAAGCAACATTCAGTTTACATAGTTTTTAATTAATTATTTTTGTTCAAATTTCCTAAATGGGCACTATAACTATAACATTTTGTTTTTGTTTTTTTTATGTGTTAATGATTTTCATAAATTAAAGATAAAAAAAATTGTATACGTATATCCATACTTTAATTTCTAAAAACAAAACAAAAAACGAAAAAACAAAATTTTAAAATTAAAAAAAAAAAACCAAGGCCATTTAATGTAAAGTCGCTGTCTGATAAACGTAAAATATGTGTACATACATACACATATGTGGATTCGTTAATTGTGTGTATACCTGTGTACAAGCAGAGGCATATATAGGACATATATGTAGATATAGTCACTTATACTCTTGTTTATCTGACTCTGTACCTGTTTGTACGTATTTTTTTCTTAGGTTTTTATTGCTTATACATAGTATTTCGTACATTTATAATACTAGGTATATTTAAATACAATTTTGTTTTCGTAGTGATATCGTTACAATCATGTTAAACATATGAAAGAAAGAAACACTGCTTTGTTGCCATATTTCAGTATTAGATGATTACATACCTATTTGTAATTGATATTTTTAGTAGATATAATTGACATGTTTTTACAATGTACATACATATGTACATTATAATGTTTGATGTAACAATTTTATTCCCGCATATATTACACACGTTATACAGATATGATCTCTAATACATACAAAATTGAAGTCATACACATGTGCATATTTTACTATAGTATTATTTTTTATTTACTTAATATATCTTATAAATGATAGAAAATATTTACACAGTTTATTGAATTTTTGTAATTAATGTTATCATTTTTAGTACTGTATACGCGTATGTGTGTTACCTATTACATATTAAAAGTGATAAATAAATATCTATTACAGGTTGGTCCAAAATATATGGTAGATACAACGTTTAATTGGTTTAATAACAAAATAATATTTTTGAAATTATGGAATAATATTCGGTCATTTTTAAAAACAATGTAATGTAAATGTCCTTTCTTTTGATTTCTTTATTTTTTGTCTGGTCATATCAACAAGTAAAACTTTAAAACTATTTATACATGTAATAAATTATGTACCTGTTTGACTAACAGAAATTTGAATCAATCAAAATATTCTTTTAAAACATATTTCTTTAGTATCGTTAGTGGTTTTAATATGTTTAAATTTGTTAACACGAAGGATTTCTATAATTATGGTTTCAATTTTCGAAATATGTATGTACACATGTATGTATTTAGAAGCAAAAAATACAAAGAGAGATATTATGAATTTTTAAAATTAATTTTTAGGTAACCTTGCATTTGTATTTGAGAATTGTAATTCTTTGGAAAAATAAAATACTGATACCTATGTAATACAAATAAAGGTCAAAAGGAAAAATATTTGTCACCTATTTTCATGCTAATCCCGAGAACTCTTTTTTTTGTATATTGAACATTTAAAAAAAAATAAACAAAATTGCGATGTTGCGATATTGTATACATATTATAAAAAATGGGATTTCGTCTTGAATTTTTTATGAATTGATAAAAAACAGAAATTTTTAAATGAAGATATAAAAAAAGAAAAATAGAAATGGATCATATGATGTGAATGATGCATGCATGTAGTAAATGAAATTTTTATTGTCAAGAGATAAAAAATTTTTCATCAAACTAATTGTCAAGATTATTAAGTATGAATTTGTGTACATGATGAAAATACGTGTAATTGAAGGCCAAGATTTAGCATAGAACCTTAGATAACATAAGATTTAAGACATATTATAGACATAATCCACAAAAAATTTAAAAAAAAATACGATACAGAATTTTCAGAAGAAATTAAAGTTTTCAAGAGTAAGAAAAAATTTTAATTTCAGATTTCATAATATAAAATTAACAGTTTGTTCATTGTTTGCGAAGTACCTACAATATATTATTTGAACAGAAATCTAGATTTTGTATTTAGATCTTGTCTCGTCTGGATTTTATTTTTCTGGATTATAAAGTTTAGAATTGCGTATCTTACCCAATACCCAGTATATGTAGGTACAATTTGATTTCCATATCTGTTTTCCGAAATCGTGTATGGAAAATTTGCTGATTCGAAAATTGTTTTGCAAGAACAAATTTCACCCCTCCCACCGACTCCCATTCTCATTTTTCACACTGATTTTCTTTTTAAATATTTAATTGTCTGATTTTAATCAAAAAAAGAATAAAAGCGAAACAAATGAAAAATTTATAATTTATGTTACGTAAAGAAAAATTAAAATTTTAATTTAATATTTTTTACACTCAAACATTTGCACAGAGCGTATATGAGTGCATTATAGTCTAACATAACAAATAATTAAATTTTACAATTTAATGTGTTATTGCATTTTTATATAACGCAAGTCGAAAAACTCATCAATTTAAAAAGCCTTGAGATATGTTTATATGTAGGTATATGCGTGTAATGAAACTTTTTGTATATATATACAACGAACAATTGCAATTTGTAAGTGTGATAATACATTGTAAATAGAACGTATATGTACATTTATAGTTTGATTGTTTTGTTTCGTGTACACAGATGACCTCTCTCGTATTTACGTACATTGCACTGCACATATTGCATTTCTTGTGCGTAACAGTATGCATTAATATTCTCATGATGCATCCTATTGTCATGATCATCATCATTATACTATAATCATCCACCAGAATTTTTATTTTTCATTTAAAATACAGTGATATTCATCACATTTTATAACACTTTGTTAAATGGTTAATATGTGTGATACTGTAGATCAACTGCTGAATAAAATCTGACTGACTACTGAATATTAACTGTTCATTATGGAAATTTATGAGCTACTAACATAACTACGTTTTTTCCTATGGTCTGTATATGGCATTGCAACCACTTTGAATTAATTTTCAAAGCTTATAAAAATTTTTTAATTTTATTTTGAGTAATGGCAGTACGTTTGAATGCACACTTTGACGTAAGTATGTATGGGTAGGTTTAGATATAGCTATATATCAGGTAGTGAAATGGAATTGAGTAATAATCGAGAAAATCCATTTCGTTTTATACTTTTTAAATAGCTGCGGAAATTTTTGAGGTTAGTATAAAATGGTATAAAGGTGATAAATTCGTTTGAGTTTAAATAAAAGTGTTGAAAAAAAGGAATAAATTTCGAGATGTTTCGCTCTAAACAAATACATACATACATTTTTTACCAGATAATTTTACTTCAATGTCCCATTAGACGATCATATCTCTTGAATTGTAGTGTATTACAAAATTAAATCTTCAGTAGCTTCCATCTCACATGCCGTTCCTCATACAAGATTTTTCTGATGCTTATTCATAAATGGACTATTACAGTTTTTAGTTAGAATTTATTTGAAACTAATTTTTCTGGTCAGATTTTTGCATCTTTCGTTCTAAAATCTTACTTGTAAGATCTTTCTACATAAAGAAAATTTAAATTTAAAAAAGAATTGAATACAATTATGACAATTTATTTTTTATTACATTTGCAAGTGTAAGTTTTGATTTGCGAAATCATAGTCTTCAATACATAAGTATGCACATATGTACGTTCGAAGAACTGTATAAAATTACGATTTAGAGCCATAGTGAATGTATGCATACGTTTACACTTTTTTCTTTTTCAGGTTTATTGTAATTTTTTCTTTTTTATTTAAGTATTTAGGTATTTATTTATTTTTTTTTTTGATTCGTTTTATCAAGTAATGTTCCATATCAATTAAGTTTGAAATTGGACAACGATAACAGCAGTATTTACACATTTTTAGGCCCGTATTCATCAACCAAAATTATTCGTCGGATATCTTTAGGGTTGCTAGTATGTATTGTATTTCGCTTTGTTTATCAAGGAGGATATTATGTACCTATTTTTGATTTTTATTTTCAAAATGTCAAACACATCAGCTGATTGCCATTAATGAAGAAATAACGAGTTTAAATTTGTTAGGTTAATCGATTTATGCGTATGTACTTAGATTAACGATTTTCTAGTAGTGAATTTATAATCGTAAAATTGATTGATTGCTCTGTGATTGCTTAAAAAATATTTTATCCAGGTCGATGAATACGGGTCTTAATGTTTGTTTGAAAAATATGCATAGAGTAAAGAGAATAGTAAATCTTCAATATATATGTGTACAAACAGAATCGTATGTAGGTAGGTACATATACATACAAATTGTGTCAAATATATTTGAATTTTTGCATTTATAATTTTATACATTATACACATAAAATAATAAAGTGTATTTATGTACGCACATGTATGCATTTGTTATTTAGCTCGCTATTCTTTTGAGAGGTTAATGACCTGCGAAGTACAAAAGTAGGACAAAAATTTCCGTACATTCTAATCTAGATAATTCTAATATTATTCGAAAACACTGTCATTAAAATTGCAAAATAAAACAGGGAAGAAGAGGAAGGGTGGCATATATGATTCAATTGTTTAATTATATTTATGTACGTAACATCAAAATTAAAAAAAGAAGAAAACACTATGTTATGTGTACATCATCTGTATTTTTGTGAATTTTGCATGCGTCTAGTCTATAGGTATATCACATTTTGAATACGTTATGTTTACAAACTTTCACTTTCACATAGCGCATGTGTATTTAAAAAGTAAAAACAAAAAAATAGGTATACATGTGTATTTGTATGTATCTGTTTTATAAAAAAAGGAAAATATGAAAATACGTAACATATGTATTTGGGGAGACAATGATTTGGTATTAATTGCCGTAGGTTAACAAGAGGCATGTATTTTCCTTTGGATAATAATAAGGAGTATGTAATAGTCCTTTGACAAGAAAAAAAAAACAGTAGGAAAAAGCGAAATATATTATTGTTTCTTACAAATATGAAATTATACAATTTACGAATCAACAGATAGAATCAACTTACACACTGTAAATGCGTTATTTTTGTAAATATTTACTCTGTATTATTTTACCTGTTGAATGAATTACACATGTTTATTACGAAATTTTTTGTTTATTTTTAATTTATCTGTTTTTAAAATGTGACAATAGTCTATTTGTTGTGATGATTAGTACGCAACATATGTATTTATTTACATTATGTGGGTACTTCTAAATTAAAAGACATGCATGTACGCAACAACAGATATAGGGTATTTTACGTTATAAGCTCCCTTTCTAAGGGGGTAAGCTACTACTAAGTTTTAAACCCTGGTTCGAATAATACTCGTATGTGTAATGTAACTTCTCTTTTGATGATTCTGTCGTATATCATTGCAAGACCAAGATTGTATCATAGCCTAAAAGCACGTTATTCAAAATATTAAAATTCAGGATCCGGAAAATACAAAAGTCGGTACATACAAAATCCGGAAGTTGTCCGAGACATACATTCCAGGAGAGAAAAACAATTTTGTATTACCCAGATTTTGTATCTCAGATTTTAAAAATTTTTCCGAATTTTACCAGATTCTAATCAAGACCATGTCTACATTAATTAACAGATCTGATCAATGATGCTTTTGATTTATTTGTTGTCCAGCATGTTTTCTAAATTCTAAGGTCTACCATAAGTGTATTAGTAAGCTGAATGAGTTGAATTATAGAACAGAATTTTTTTGGTTCAACTATCTTCAAATTGGAAATTACTTGTCTAACTTTAGAGTAGGTTCAAAAATTCATTATTTTGTGTATGTAAATATATTTTGTGTATATTTTAGCCAGACACCTTATTTATCTGGTAATCATATCTCTTCAAAAAGTAAAAGATATGTATCTCAAAATTAAAGGAAAACAATTTCGGATTTATTTGCGTGTAAATTTTCAAGTTCATTCAAAGACATCCCACTATAACTCTACAATACAGACCATCGCAGATAATCATCATCTTTCCTATCATCAGTACCTGTATTGAATTATTTATTTATTTTATATTTCACATATTTTGTCTCTGTATCTGTCACATATAGTATGTGTGAAAAATGTGATTTTGATGATAGAATTATTTAATTTCGTAGTGTATTTTTGGAAATCATTAAAAACAAAACCAGGTATAATATTTCGAGGTAAACAAAAATATAATTATTGACAAATAATTACCTATTTCAAAAATAAATTTTTTATATTCATAGAATTTATTGTATATTTATCGTTTCCATTAAATTATTTACAAATTTTAGAGATAAAAAGGATTAAAATTAATTTCAGAATTAAATCGTCTTACGTAAATAAATACGAAAAAAAAATTGTTTTCTATATTTTTATTCGTTTCTTGATTTTTATTATTAGATTTTGTTAGTTATAATAAAAAAATTCTAAAGATGATTTCTATCGAAAAATTATAATATTAATAAATTCAAGTACATGTAGATACTTACAGGTATTGTACTAACGACGTCAGATGTTTGATTTTATAATTTCCGAAAATAGATAACATATTAAATTGAAATTTGAATTCATTATATCGCACAAGTATGTGTATGTTCATAAGTTTCAAGGGCAATAGACCATTTTCATAGAAAAAAATATACGGTGAGTTTCAAAACGTCAAAAAATATATTGTGATGCGGTAACATATTACAGTTTTAATAAGCAAATCGTACAAAATACATATCACTAATTTGTTTCAATAATGCGTTTTTGATACGTTTACACAATGCGTTTTGAAATTATGAACGACGTTATCGTTTACAGTGTTAGGATTTTGGATGAAACTTTAAATTTTGCATCGAAGCAGTATTTAAAGGTTTTGAAACGTACACACAATTTATGAATTTCGTTAGTTTAATTTTTCAATTAGTTCGTGTTTTCAAAAAAGTTTACTTAAACATTCTATATAGTGTGATCTTCTCACTATAATCTCGATCTAACTCTTTAGTTTAGGTTTTTGCCTTGATTATGACATAATTTTTTCGTATGACATTTATTCGTCTATGTAATTTTTGTTTTACAGTTATAATTTACAAGATAAAGCGTAAAGCTTTTAATCTTGTTCAAATTAAAAAAAATAACAAATTACACAGTTGACATATTATTTATGTTCATTTACAAGCATAGAACCACGCGTAGAACATGTGATAATGATACAGTAATAAGGAAAATTTTTAGACATTTTGGACAATTTTTTATTCCAAATATAAATGTTATAGACATGTTCATTTTTTTGAAAAAAATATAACGAAAAGTTAATATTGAGTGACGTCATGATGTAGAAAAAAAATCATTTATGAAGTTAGGTTCAAGTTCAAGTATAATTTGATTCTGTTTTTCATCGTACATCATTTTCTATAACAATTTGAAATGCATTTTATGCAATTTTGTTTTTTGCATTAAACTTTTTTCGTTCGCTGTGTATAATGTTGAAAATTTTCGTAGAATCATTGTAAGTGGCATAATATAACGATAATGAAGAGAGTAAATAAATTTAGAAAATTAGTTATTGTACAGTTCTTTGATGATGATTATGGAGATCTCAAGTAGGGGATAGACTGAGAAAAAATAAAGATTATAGTGGAAATAAGATATGTCGAAGAATATCCATTCAAGCTTTCCGAAATATACAACCGAAAGCAAACACCAAACAGCTGTCATAAACAGGTTTAAAGCGATAAACTGACGAAGATTAAGGGGATTATGTGTACGTTCTGTTAAGGACACTATGTTAGATACTCATCGTCATCACGATCTGATCTGGACATTTAACTTCATCAAGATGATTTATGAAAAATACCTAATTTTCTATCAGGTACTCATTTTATTCAACATTTTATTTAAAAACAAAAATGTCTTCACTACTACTGTATGGATAATTTTTACATCCACTTTGTTTCTGCCTTTTATTTTTTGTATTGTTTCCTATAATTTTTTTGTCTAACAAAAATGTATAAAACAGAAATATACAATTTTAATGATTAAAAACCAAAAAAAAAAAAAAAAAAACGAAAAAAAACTGACCTCAATTTAATTATGACTACAAATATTTTTTGTTGACTATATAATGAGTTTTGTATACCATACGTAACGTTTGTGTAAGTATCTGTTTTCATGTATTTATTCTGTATAACGAGTGAATGGAAAAAAATTTATTGTCTTCAAACCAAAATTATTTTTATAAAAAAAAAATAAAAATTTGTTTTTGTTTTTTTTTTTTTTTGGGGGGTTTTACTTGAACTTGATAAAATAATAAATATTTTTTCTCCTCCCTTTTCATATGTATTTTGTTTTCATTTTCATATACATATGTAGATTGGACTCTATCTACTCAGATACAACCATCCCCCGATATAACATGTGGCTCTGACGCATGTTACTTCATCCGATATTTTATTTGCTTTTTCCTTATACGTTATTGTCTTCAATTGTGAATTATGAGTATTTATGATCTAGAGGTGAATACTGTATCATTTTTTAAGGCATCTTCCATGAAAGTTAAGTGATTTGGCAAAGATGTCAAGTATGCAACTTAAATAACTGGCCTTTGAAAAGCCTGTTATTTAAGCTGTATTGCTTGATATTCTTGGGCAGCAGTTTTTTTTTTAAATTTCATGCATGACGTTTTCAGAAAGGCAAACATCGTGAATTATCCAAGATGTGGCCAATTCTAAAAACGACGACTTGTATAGAGGGATAATTGTACATTGAAAGTGTTTTAATAGTTTGTTTATGTATGGCGTTTAAAATATACATAGGTATGTATATAGCTGTGTGCATTAAAATAAATCGTGTACAGTAGTTTTTAACATTGTTAAAACAAACAAATAATAACAAATATTTTTCGTTTTTCAAAATTTTTGTAAGCTCTACTCGTTTTTAATTTCTTTTAGTTTTTTTGATTTCTGAGTGTAAATTGTAATCAAGCGCTAACATACATTCGTTTTTAACATGATTAAGTAAAAAAAATTGTGATTGCTTAATTTAATACATAAAATTTAGATACATATGCATACATAGGTATGTGGTGTTTATTTTATGATGCATATACAAGACACTGAACACAGTCACTTTAATAAATCATTAAAAAATTAATTATTGCTCTCGAAATTTATATAGTCAATAAATATCTACATAACGATAATATTAGTATTTATGTATGTATGTGATACTGTTTTAACTTTTAAGCACATTAAAATATTCACACATGTGTGTATGTACTTATATACTGCTGTGTGTTTATATAAGTAGGTGTTTCCATTTTCCATGCACTCTTTTACAATATCATTCAATGTAAATATCGTATAACACACTGTAAATTTATGATTTCCTAACTTTATTCATTTATTTGTCATTTTATCATCATAAAATGTTTTATAATAAATTCATTATAATTATACATATAACACTTTTTTAATACAGATAAACTTCGTTGCACAAAAATTCCATTTTTGACCAAACAGCTGAACAGAATAGATATGGACGAAAATTCTATTTGCAAGCTATATTTCAAAGATATGGAAACTCTTTGTACCTACTTCTCGGAAGTAAATAGAACAGTCCTGTTTGGTGCTCCTGTGTTATTTCTGTCTTATTGATAACCTGAAAAAAAAATTTTTTGTTAGTCGCAGATTTTTAACTTGTATTTAGAAGGCCAGAAAAAAAAATCCGTAATAATATAAATTATGTATGAATGATAAGTCTGTAGCCACGTAAAATTTGGAATAGTTTGTGTATCGTGTCATGAAAACATTGTGTTATACGAAGATTATCTGTATATTATTTTTTGTATTTATTTAGATTAGAATGGCCAAGTTAATTAGGGCAAAATTAAAATAATAAAATTTTAAAGTGATTTAATTTAATTACAGAGATATTTAAATCGTAAGCTAATCATGTGTGAAATTTATATAGCTCAGTAATTAAGCAGTAAATAAAAAAGGATTTCAAAAGAACCATCCATACAAAGAAAAAAAACCACATAAACATAAACCTAATAATCTGTTTATTTTAAAGGTGACTTTCAATTACACTTTTTAATAGGTTAATTTGAAAATAATTTTGGGAATTCCTATTTTTTACTTTTGGGCAATCATTTAGTCAGTTAATCTTTTGATCTCTGTAGTATATTAAAGTGTGTATAATATAATATTTTCTTAAGCGATTGTAAATTAATGGGAAGATAAAAACGAATGAATTGCTCCATAGAAATGCAACAAATTAAAGATCTTATTTCATTTTTAATATTTAATTTTGTTTAATTTGATTACATAATACCATAATTATAGGTGAATTCTTATTATGTACAAGAGATTGCTAAAAGCATCATACATGCAGTTTTGCCCATAAATAACAAAATTTTTCTCAATGTATTGTGTTTTTTTTTCTATAGATTTCTCTGAAAAGTTTAAATAAAATTTCTATAGATATGTATTTGAATTTGTTTTTATGGCACGTGTAAGTCTTTATAATCGAAAGTTCATTGATTTCTTCTTTATTTGTTTTATTGTTGTGAACACACTTTTCTAGATTATCAAAATTTTTATATTTTTTAATTTAATTTTGATTTTTATTTTATACCTTATCGTATGGTGGAATATGAGCAATCAATTACGTATGTACAATACAATTGTAGTATAATGCAATTTCCGCTGCATGTTTAATTTTTTTTTTTTTTTTTTGAAAAAATACAAAATGCTTACATAAACACCGAGAATAAATGAAAATTTTATAATTCATTTGTAATGAGAATGTGCTATAAATGTGTAAATTTTGAAGTGGCTTATTCATATCATATTTTTGCTAAGTTGATATAAATAAATTAATTAATAAATTTTCAGATTATTTTGATACTGAATAAGTAGTCGATTTAAAATAAAAATATGTTTTTTTTCAAGGAATTAAATCTCTTATTTGTAATCGTGGTTATAAAATGAAGGAAAAACAAAGAAATCGGAAATGCCAATACGTTCAAATTTTCATTTTTAGAAAAATATAGATAGGAATAGATTGAATGGATTGATCACAATTAATGGATTTTTATCTTCAAGGTTAAGATATAGATCGGAATGTTGTGAGGGACGTTAGAATTATTTACAGGATGTCTTAGAATAAATATTATCTGAGAGCTTGGACTGTTTCTAGCAAAATACTGTTCTTGATTTTAATTCTCTTCTAAAGTATCTTTCTTCTGACATGCATATGAGATACTATAGACATAAACTATGCTAATCAAAGTTGAGTTTAGAGCTTTCTAATAAGTTGTATATTTGAACTTTTGAAGGCTACTACTACTACTAGAAGTTGTTAGGGTTTAAATACGAAAAATATTTTGAATTACAATTTAAGGAAATGTTTATTTTTTTAACTTATGACAAAAAAATACAAACCTCATCAGTACCTTTTAAATATTATCGTGAATATGTACAAGTAAATATGGGAATTTAATTGAAACATTTCAATTATTTAATTACTTCAATTGTTTTTATTTCTAAGTTGGATAAATATACCGCATTTTTGTACTTTTTTTTAGGGAATTTTGTTTTTCAATCTTATTTGCTTTTTTTTTTTTACTCAACATTATGTACACACAGATACATAATTAAATTCATATCATAATTTTCTACATTCATAAAATAAAAAATGTGTTTGTAAAATAATTTTCAATTTAACAATTTGTAAAATTTTCAAGGAGAAAAACATTAAAGCTATAAATACATCTATCGTACACATGTACGTACAAATAAACAAAGATGTTGTTTACTATAAAAATTTTTTTTTATTTTTATTTTTTTGATGTACAAATATTCGAATATTTAAGTTTATTTTTTATTTATGTTTTTTAAAATTTTTCATTTCCTCATATCTTAATTTTTACTCTTATTTTTTATACGAACAGATAAATATTTAGTATTTTCCAAAGAAGAATAAGAAAATATGAAATAAAATTTTATTATCGCATTTCAGCGGGATTGAGCTTTTTTGTTTCTCATACAATAAAAGAAGGGAGAAAAAAATATTTTTTCATAGATACAATTTCTATTAATTGGTTTATCGGGGGATAAAATTCAAAATTTATCATAAAATTTATTTATGTAGATGAAAATTATTGTAAACAAAAATAGCTGTGTCCCATTGGAATGAATCAACTGCTCGTAAATATTTGAGAAATCTACCCATATTCTTATTTGCATATATACTTCATTCGTAAAAATCTGAGTTACATTGAAATTTTCTGTAAGAGAGTTATAGGTCTAGTGTTTTTGAAAAGGGAAATTTGATTGAGTTATTGAAAATTAATAAAAATTTTGTGTGTGACTTTACTATTAGAGTATAAAATTGTTGCCCCAAGAAGTATGCAAATACAAAATTTAACAAATATTCATAAACCATAGAATAAAAATAGAAGGTTGGCCTTTTTATTGGATTATTAGTACAAAAAAAAAAAGACGATAATAAAATTAAAATTATTTCTGATTACTTGTCGAAGACGTTTTTTAAATTTTTTTTTGCTTGGTGACATTGAACTGTATTTTAAATTCTATACCGATATAAATTTGAGATTTTTGTTTACTTCATAAACTACATAGACATTCTTTATTTTTTTGTTGTGTCTTGATTATGACAATAATTCGCATACTAAAAATATTTTTATCGATAATACGTTATAAATTTTACTGATTTTGACAATAGATTGTATTTGAAATGATTATATTTTGAGAGATAAACATCTTTATTTTATTTTTTATTAGATAACAATTTGAACATGTGCTGGAAATTTTTTTTTAAAGAAAAATATTCAATATGACACTTCAAAAATTTTTATAATCCTCGAATGACTTGAAGAATTCAATACATTCTTCACTATAACTACCAAGTGACATAATGATTTGTTTTAAAATTTCTTCTACAAGTTATAATTTTTTTTTGCCATTTTTACGATCATATATTAAATATGCGTGAATTATGCACAAATCAATATATGTATGCGTGCTCGAACCGTGAAATATCGACTATGTATGTACTATACATGATCTCAAAGTGATCAAATATTTAGGCTTCAATCCATTGATAACGCTCTTATATAAAAGCGCTGTTTTTTAAGTAGATGTGTTTTGTACTTAAATTACATAAAAGAAGAGGATAGAAAGGTCAAAATCATCTTCAAATAAATAAAAATTATAAAATTACATTTGGAAGCTGATGAATGCAGAAAAACCTAATCACGTTCTCGATACTTTGTAACGTCAACAAAACGTCTGAATAAAGTTAGAAGAATGAGATCCGTTTGTTTTCAAGACATTTAATAGTCAGATATAACGAGGTTATTTGATTCGAATTATTATTGCAGTTTTGGGATTTTCGCTATTTACATTGTATCTGGTTCTTATAAGAAATAGCATAACATAATCATGCCTACTTTGCTACACGAGGTGCTATATAAAATATCGAAGCTTCGCTAAATATGTATATGATCGTGGCTTTATCCATATGTGATAGATACATAAAATATATTTTTTGTATTTGTTATCCATTTCCTTATACCAAAATTGATCACTAATAATTAAAGTACATACTTCAAACATTTCTTATCAACAAAAAAAGAAATGATAAAAAATATTGAAGACTTTTTCAATTTTACTTTATTTATTATTCTAACATAAAATTATAATTTCCAATCAGTTATAATGTACTCGTGTCAGGAAATAGACTGAAATTGCTATAAAATTTATTTTTAAATTAGAAAAAAATATTACCTAACATTTTTTTTTTTGTACTGTTGATTTTTAAATAATTTTTTGGCATTTTCGCATTGTAATTCTGAATAAATAAAAAAAAAAAAAAAACAAAATGTACAATAATTGGTGTAATACAAATAATTTCAATCATAACAATAATGTAATTGATAGTTATAATGAAATTTTACAAAATAATAACTGTTTATATGATGATGATCATCGTTTAAATCAAAATCAAAATTATCACGATCGTTTTTACCATCCTTATAAACAGCATCATAGACAACAAAATGACAATATAATAAAGCGTGAAAATTTTATAAATGATAATTTTCATACTAATAATAACAACCAAAATGTAAATAATGAGAAATCATCATTGTTATTGCCATCGTATAACTGTGATCAAAATTACAATATATCATCATGCGCTAGTAATGATTATCACATATCGTATAACAGTCAACAACAACAACAACAACAACATAATCAGATCTCAACATCAATGTTTTTATCGACGTCACCAATTTCATTAAATACAAGTAGATCATTTAATAATGTTAGTAACTGTAGTGATCGTGATAATAATTTTAGAACTTTTGGTTACGTTTCTTCAAATCATAACAATATAAAACGAAACAATCATAATGTTACCTATGTAACATCTCCATTATCATCATCTATTATGAATGACATGATCAGTGATAGCAGACCAACAGCAACAATGACAACATTGTCATCATATCATATGGATGATGTTGATACATCATATGCTCCATGTCAAGGGCCGCGGCCATGGAATTATGCCTATTGTTATGGATATTATGGAGAACCAGCATGTCAATATTCTGACATTGTTGATATTGAAGATTTTGTGTAAGTTTTTTTTTATCGCATGTACTTATGTATGTGAATCATGAAATGCATATACATATAGGAATATATTTCCTGCTTTATTATATCGTTCTTACAATCAATAGTATTTGTGATGATGTCGTTGTCACTTTGTAAAAAAAAAAATTATACCTAAATTTTCTTTAAATGGCCATAAAAAATATTTATTAAATTTTTATGATACATTCAACGATGTTATAAAAATTAATATGATATTCTTTCTATACACAAATGATGGTGTACTAGATTCCATACAAATGTAATCATAAATTTTTAAAAAAAAAAAAAATCTAAATATGATAATCAAAAAATTTCGTAATCGATCTTCTCAGCATCATTGATGTAAAACAAAAACTAAAAAAATCGTAAAAATAAATCAGTATAGACCTTGACAATTAGTATCATTTTTGGTTTGGTTTTTGTACCAAACAATGTGTAGTAGTTTAATTTTTTATGGTATAAATAAATAAACACTTGTTTTGATCGTTTATTTTGATATTTCTATGTGGGCGTTATTTAATTAAAACGATGTCATTGTTTTCATATATGTACATACATATTTGTGTATCAATACGTAGAGGTGATAATGTACATCAAAATTAAATATCAATAGATGCTGTATACATTAAATTTTTTGTATGGGAAAATGTTGAACATTTAAGACAACGATTCTAGAGAATAATTGCTTTTTTGTCTAAATTTTTATTAATTTTATTAAATTTTTTTCTTTTGATTAAATTTTTATTTCATAAGGGCCAGTATTTTCTTTCGATGTTAAAAAAATCAAACTAGAGTAATAGAGTGATATTTAATGTATTCACGCTCTAGTGAATGATTTCGAATGCAACAAAAATATTGCAAAAATATTTCGATCATTACTCATAAGTGTTTTTGTGATACGATCAATTAAAAATTGTCCAATTCTCTGCCACTTTTATGAAAACTAAATTGTTCATATAATCTATCATTTAAAAATTGGTAAAAACAAAAAGATCATCAATTTGAAAATTACAGAAGTCGAGATCGTTGTAATGTCATTCACCATGAATTGAATATGAATAAGAAAGCGTTTTCCAACAGGAAATACTTTGTTAACATGTATGTTTAAAGGAATAGACAAAAAGGTGGAGAAATTATCAAGTAATAGAGGGCTTTTTTTTGTCAAAAAAAAAAAAAATAATAATAATAAAATAAATAAAGAAAACATCATCATGTTGCTAAGCTCATTAATCGAGACACACACACATACATGTGTATATGTAAATTGGACTTTAGACATTAACAAACATAATAGAAAATTCATTTAATTTGTACTTGTAGTTATGTATCAAATGATAAATTGATTTATTTCAATTTTATGAATATATAGAGAAAATGATGAATACAGTTTTTGTTTTTCCATTCATAGTACAAAATTTATTTGAATTTTAAATTACTAATGTATTAGTGTTAGTTACCGTAAATCTGTGATAGTGTTATGTATTTAGCAATGAAATAACATAAGATTTCTTTATTACATAATCAGTTTTACATACAAACCACTTTTCAAAGTGGAATAAGAATTCTGAAAAAAAATGGTTGCATTTTGCCAGATTATAAAAAAGCTAGATTCGAAAATGTATTTGAAGGATGTTTGTAGATCAATCACTTATGTCCATTAGTTGTTTCATATCATTAATGTCACTGGCGTGCAAATAGAGGCTTTATTTATTATGTTAACTTAACCTCAATTTTCCCTATTTCGGCTACATTTTAATGAAATCGAGGTGAAAAATGTACTTAATTCCTCCTACTGATGTGAGTAAAAAATACAATGATTTTTAATAGGTTCAATAGTGTATTTGATAAAATATTCAACATAATATTATGATCTTAAGTTGAATATCGCGTATCAAATAGATACTGATATATGTATGTATTTTCAAACTTACCCTCTATTTTTCTTCATTTTAGCCAGGTCAGCTATACGAAACTTCTTGAGTGCGTTATCCAAAGATTCAATTTTTTGTTTTTTTATTTTCTATCTACATACGTGTATGTATGTATATGTACAAACCAAAATAACATTCACCTTTTTCTTGTTCTTTTTTTAAAAAAAAAAAAAAAAAGAAGATGTTTAACTTATGGTTCTGATATATGTTTTCATATTTTTATACATATAGGTACGTAAAATAGTGTTCATACATTTTATTACATAAGCGTGTATGTTTTTTATTGTATACACGCATATACTATTATTTGTTATAAAATGGATATTGTACGATCGGTCAAGTTTTTCCAGTTTTCAATAATAATTATTATTAAATTTTTATTATACCAGTTTTAGAGAAAAATAAAAACAAAAATATTCATAAACTTTAAATTTTACGATCTGCATAATATGTACAAATAAGTATAGATACGACTTACAGTCATTTGAATAAGTTATTGGACTTAACATATTCAATTTATTTCAATTTTCTATAATTCTGATAACATCATAACAGTTGCCCCTGATATACAGAGTATGGCAGTCTTTGGAAACGTCAATTGATTTGCAATCATTTTTTTTCTCATTTAGAAGATCAATAGCTTAAATTTTTGGAATTATTCGCTAAAGTAGGATTTCTATGCTATGATTTCGGTAAAAACTATTTTCAATAGATTATTCAGTTCATTGTCACTGTAAATTATGTTTGACATTTTGAGCTTTTGAAAATTTCAAAGGAAATTCGTGTGTAATTTTTCTTTCTTTTTTTTTTGTTAAGAATTTTAATACTGCATTTTGAACAGGAAATCATTTATATAGTACGTATATCACTCATTTGATTTGTCAAATTTCACAGGAGAGATGAGGGAATTCAAAGAGAATCTCACATCAAGTTAGAGCCTGTGGGGGTTCATCATATGATTCTTTCTTGCCACAAAGATTGAGAGATTTCAAATATTTGATAGCGATTAAATATTTTATTTTCAAGTCAATAAATTTGTTAACTTAAATTTTAATTTAATTTAAAACTTAAATTTTCTTTATATGATGAACCCACACACAATGTTATTCTAAATGAGCATCATATGAAATTGTCTTATCTTCTTGACATTTTCTTAAATTATTTTATTTTCTATTTAAGATTTTTTTGGTGTTTATTATTTGGGTATAGAAAAAACGCTTTACATTTTTTTTTCGTTTTGTTTTGATAAGAAATTTATTTTCATAAAATTTAAATGTTTATTCCATACACGTGCATAGATCGTTTATTTATGTTTTCGTACTCATATATTTTGCATAAATTTACGTAAACAATTTTAAGATTAAAAGTAATTTATATGGCGAAAAAAAGTTAAAATAAATTTTTTTCACTGTTGTAGATTAATTCATAGGTAAATACATGTAGACATGTATTCGCATGTGGTGTTAAAAAATTTTCAAACATATGGTCTGTCTATACTAATTCGGTGCAGTTAAAGTCGTATGGAAATGACATAAAATAGTACCACTTTACGTTACTGGTATATTGATATTAAAAAAAACTCATCTCGTATTATATGATAACTTACAGATTGTGGTAATACTGCTCGTAAGATGATCTTGTTAGAAAATTTTAAGAGAAGAAAAAAGACACATATAGTCCTATAAAATTACACCGAATTAGTAGACAGAGTATAGGTATAAAAAATTTTAATTTTTTATGGAGTTTCAATCAATTGAATTTTTATTTTCTATAGGAAATGAGTTGAATGGAGCGGATTATTTTGGCTCTTCAATTTTTCTCCTATTGTAACTGAGTGTCACGATACGTACATTAATGTTTTTTTTTAAATGATAAGCTCTTGATTTTTTTTTTTGTGAAATTACTGAAATTAAAAAATAGACCTATATTGACAATGTTATTTTATTTTTTTAATTTTTGTTTACTGTGTACTCAAATTTTATTTAATTTATTTATCTTTTCTTAATTGATAAGAAATACGTGCCTGAATGATGTTTACACAAATAGTTCTATGGCAAATAACATAATATGATCAATTATTAATTTATGTATAGGTAGGTACATGATGAATACACGTCATCTATGTATGTTATCATTATATATAGCAACATAAATCTTATGCCAACATAACTCTTGCTAAAAAACATAACACAGTTTTTTGACTGTTGGGGGATATGAAATTTATAGAAAAATTATCTTAAATATCGTAATACTTCTTTAGCAAGGGAAACGACCCAATTTGTATGGTAGAATTAAGCGCTAATCACAACTGTTACATTTCTACTTGTTGCATCAATAGCCCAATCAGTACTATCAAGCTTTTGAATCTATAATATGCAGTACAAGAAAATTTTGTATGCAAAAATATAGAAAATCAGGATCAGGAAATAAATTGTTTTTCTATTTTTGTTCTTAACAAGGGTACGATTTTAGGAAAGTTTTTTTATGCCTGAAGTTAGCGTTCTATTCCGTTGTGTTTTTAAGTCTGTCTGTCATTTGAAAATTTTCAAGAATTACCTATTTAATATTTTAATAGATTATGTACACAAACGTCTTAGCCTAAAAATTCTGTAATATACTGTATGTATAATAATTTTTTTCGTTATTAAACATGTACATATGTACATATGTATGTTATATAACACACATACGAGTACGTATACAATTATGAATTTAAGTTAAATATATGTAATGAATTAAATTTCGTGTTTATTTTTATTGTATTGCAAAATTACTTTCAATTAAGTTCAATCACGAGATATGAATTCATACAATTGAATAAAATTAATGTATGGATGCCAATTTGTATTTTTTATAAATATAAATACAGCATTACATGGCAAAAAAAAAAGATTTGGTCATTTATTGTTATTAATAATAATTTTATACATATTTTCTTACATACATATGACCATGTGATTACAATCACAATCTCTATGTATCTGAAATTGGCATACGATATGAACAAAGTTCGTTTTAAACATTAGAAAAAATTTACTAAAATAATAAAATATGTTTGTCATACAGCATGCATATGACATTAAAATGTGTACATTATATGCATGCATGTGACAAAAATGAAAATATATTAATACAAATAGTTCGCTTTTCTTTTGTCAGATGATATAAATTGATATGCATATATTTGTAGTTGGTCATATGAGTTTTTATTCTAATGTATACATACGTATAAATAAAATTCATTTTTATTTCCCTGAATACATTAAAATATAAATTAAATAAAATTAAAAAAAAAATTGATCAGAAAAATGTATTTAAAAAAAATACAGCAACGGCAGTATAATTTTATACTGGTTGTTTTATTAGAATGAATAGAATCGTGAATGAGTAACCAGATCATTTAATAGCAAGTGGTTCGAAATAAAGACCAGTCTAGGTGTTCATTTCAAAAATTTGGTTTATGTTTTCTATTAAACCACATACTCTGCCTACTAAATGTATGCAGTTAAGGACTTATGAAAATATATATACTATATATGTCTTTTTTCTTCCCTAATAATTTCTAATTAGGGTGTTTCACGAGCATATTACCACAATTTTCAAAGTTTTCATACAATATGAAATGAATTTTTTGAACATCAGTATACAATGATGTATTGCTTTATGTAGTTTTCATAAGGCCTTAACTGAATAGAATTAGTGGACAGGGCATAATGGTTCATTATCCACGTTGAGCTGGGTAGCTGCATGTAAGACAATTGACGTAGAAAATTACATCACATTCATTAGATATGAAAACTAAGGATGCTGTCTGTACCAGAAAGAAAAGACAGTGGTTGGTAATTTTGTTCTCTATCAACTGTCTTTTCTTTTGACTGTTTTCGTCCCGCAAAAATTCTGGATCGTTTTTGATTGAGATTGAAATATAAAATCAATTTTGCTCATGAACATATAAAAAAAAAACAAATAAAAAATTCTAGCAGTTAATAAATTATACAAGCAAAAAAGAAAAAACAATACAATTTTCCACTTTTTTGCATATTGTTTTTATTTCTCAAGAAAATATGTCAAAAGTTTATATTTCCGCTTCATTTAAATACTTAAAATGCATGTATGTGTCAGACATGTAAATGTTTACAAAGATATGGGATGTATGGTAATGTAGACATTTACGTGCAGACGTGATTTATATAAATTTAATGGGTGTAGAAAATATTATATACATACCTATACAAGTCTTAATCTATTTTTAAATAAATTTATTCAGAAGAAAAATAAAAAAAATGTAAAAAAATAAATTAATAAAATTAAATACAAATTTTTTTAACAATTCATAAAGCATTTAAGAGAAATAAAAAAAATCGATGTGTAGAGGAAAATTTCAAGAATTTCCTGATTTGCATGTATTCACTTACATGTTGTGTAATAGAAAATTTGAATTTTTATCTCGAATTTTTCTTGTTAAAAAATGTAGAAAATCGATGATAGTTTTTGTCAGTTCACAGCATAGAGGGTTTTTTTTTTGTATTTGCTTTTTGTATTACATTATTATTTTTCAAATAATGTTTGAAAATACTGATAGATAAGAAGGACACCTCTTTTTGTAATTGATATAAATCTTTTCATACAAAAATCTTGCAGGATAATCGAAAAATCACTAGATATATTTTTTGCATGAAAATCGGCATTTTTAAATTTTGAACTGTGGTAACTCCGAACTTGTTTAATCGATTTCAATGAATGATAACTTGTTAAAATGATCTAAGGCTCAACTTTAACTTGCAGCATAAATCAAGTACCTACTTTAGATGGTTTAAACTTTTAGCCTATTTTTACGTACATTCGAACATATTTAATTCTCTATATCTCAGAAAGGATGAATTTTATGGAGAGGGGTAGGTCTAGAACGATTTTTAACTAGAAAGTAGAAACAATTTAAATTTTTAGAAAAGTAGTATGATTGACATTTATTCTGGTATACATACATACATACATATGTATCTTGTATAGTCTATCGTATAAGATTCACAGATCGTACGGACTCATATGTGGCGCAAAAAACAAAAAATTCAAATCCTGCACTTATAGGCTAACATTATTTTATTTTATTTATTTATTTATTTTTTTCTATAAAAATAACTTTTCTGAAATCCTTCAGCCTTGTCAAAAACATATATTATGACATAAAAAATTTTAAAATAACGATTACATGTATAGACATACTTTTCAATTGCAATTAAATTTTTAATTTGATTGTACCTATTCTTTTTATTTTTGTATCAAATGTAGATTATTTGTTATGTGTATTCTTGAACCTTTCAAATTGCCGTTAATAAAAATAAAAAGATCATTACTTATAAAATTGTGTAGATTATATTGTTTATTTAAATTGGATTTTTTGTTTTTTTTTTGTAACAAAAGTGCACAATTATTTTAATTGTAAATGAATGGTTGATGATAAGCATAATTAATCGAACAGTTGAGAATACATGCAGATAATGCTCATATACGTACATGTATGGACTCGTAAGTGCAATGTACAATAATTTAAGATTTATGACAATGACAGAATCTATATAATTTAAAATTAAAATTATAATTAACTTTTTACATAGTAATAAAACAAAAAAAGTAAAAAGAAAATGCAATTTAAATTTCACTTGAAAATGATTGACCTACGATGACAATGATCATGAGGATGATAAATGGCTTAAATAAATTTTTTTTTGGGTTTTTCTGAAATTTTGTATTTATTTTTGTAATATGATTTTTTATCAATAAACTCTGAAAGGAAATTTATGTGAAATCAATTTATGTCATCATGTCTGCATGTAAAAATTTCCATTTTTAGTTTAATCCTCAATTTATGTTCCTCAATTTTAAAAGATAATTCCATGTTTTGGTCCTATCTTATACCTAATTTTTTTTTCGCTGCTTTTAATCATATGATTTTTGGAAATTATCTCATTTTTGTTTGGGCTCGATTCTTGGACTCTTAGCTTTTAAAAGATTCCGCTTTTACATTCTGTAAGATCTCTCACTTCATGCTCATTCTTCGCTGTTCCTACAACTATTTGGATTTAGGTCGTTCTATGCTTGCCTTTACATACAAACACGTAATTTCTAGATGTCTATAAATTCAAGGAAATGTTCTATAAACAAGCTCATCCACAGTGCACTTTAAATGACCCTCGCATATTATATTGTTAATTGCATACACGTTATGTAGTACTTATTAATTGATAACACCAGATTTTATTGAGAATTTTATTTCAGTTTTTTTTATTTTATTTTTTTTTAATTTTTTATTTTTTTGTGAAAAGTAGAAAAAATATAACACACGCCTTTATTGCATATACATATCTATATGAGTATGACATATGCTATTATTTGCAAAATGTTATTAGCGACAGTAATCTGTTGTTAAAGCAAAAATTTATGTTTAATGCATAATCTCAAATTTAATATGCAAAAACAAAATATTGTGATGTATTATATCATTATATTAATTCAAAAATGACGTAAACAAAAATTAAATAAAAATTACAAATTTTTCTGGTAATCAATTTTCAAATTTAAAATCGATTTTGTTTTTCGGCCGGTACCATTCTAAATCATTAAAATTAAAACGATTATGTGTGCATTTCATATGATGTTTATATGATCTATCATTTAACAAACTGAATTCATATTAATTAAATTTTTGTAATTGATGACAAATAAAATGGAGACTTTTTAATTAAAAAGTGTCGAAGAACACAGAAATGAGAGATTTTTCCGTTTTTGATTTTTTAATTTTACGTCAATCAAATTACTACCATTGCTATAGGATTATGATTTATTTTCATGTAGTATATTGATCTTGTTGTTCTTGTTCGGCAGCCTGTAACTTTTATCGAGTCACAGTCACATCTTTTGTCGAGTTCCTCTAAATCTCCACCGCCTGTTCCTTTAATATTGATAAATTTGTATTACTTTCTGTTTTTATTTTATTTTATTTTTTTTGTACTTTAGCAGCAAATTCGACATTGCCACGGATGAAAATTTAACATTTAGTTAAATATTTATTAGTTAGTAAATATTGTTAGTACATGTTTTTCTTGATTGGCAATAAAAAATATATTTTTGTCTTAGCCAAAACTTGGGCTACCAGCTAACCAAATATTTATCCAGACCATGTAAACGAACTAATTAATTAAACATTTTTGAGCTGTAAATGATCGTAACAGAGATATTAAGACTTAATAAAATAGTAAAGACCCTCAATTTAATATATTGATCTTCAGCAGTTGTGGTAATTAGATGAAAAAAAAAAAAAAATTAAGGAAAGATTACGAACTTTTATTTCTTTTAATTTTTTTAAATTTTTATTCTAATAATGTTTGAGACTGGATAAAAGTTATCATAAAAGACATACATACATACATATGTATGTATATACGTATTGAATATTAAAAAATGTTCATGATCTTGTTTCTGAGGTACAAATACAAAATTCAAAGCCTCAGGATATGTTTTCACAGCAATATTGTTAGAAAAAAACAGATATTTTAAAAATTAAACAATTTTCCCACTTTCAGATATTCGATAAATTGTGAAAATGTTATCTTACAATGATCAGTTAAATAATTTGAAAATTTTTTAAGGCAATCGTTGAAGATCATTAAAATTTATAAAATATTTTACTGATCAGTTCATTGTACAAATAGAATGTGTGTGTGTATTTATTTATAGACTTGCTGTAGTACTTTTCAATGTATCTGGATGGATTTACTTGGGTATAGGTACATTATATGTAGGTATACATATTATATTTTATAGCAAAAGTCTATCTATATGCCAGATTGTCTTGATAATTATTTAATTGATTATTAATTCCGTATACATTATTTATAAGAAATTCAATAGACATTTTTCGTTTTTTTTTTTTTTATTTCATTTACCATAATTTTAATGTAGATAAACAATAAAATTATTAGAAAATATAAAATGTGAAACGTATGCACACATATGTGTATGTATGTAAATATTTCAGTTTATATTATATTGATCTGTTAATTAGTATGACAGTCACAAAGCTATATCAAAATTGTACATATGAGGAATTTATAATTAATGTTATTATTATCATAATTAAATTTTAAAGCTAAAATGAGTGTTAGAGAGTATTCGCATATATGTATGTATGTGAACTTTTTTGTATTTCGGAGTATTGTAACAAATACGATAATAAATTGTGGTTTAGTTATTATATTTTCATATTCATATGCTTTGTCTTATTTGATTTGATAATATGGCAAATCCGGTGCCATTTTGTTTTTCAATTAATACAGGGTTTTTCATAAATTTTTTAACAGCAATAAATCACTCGTACTCACAATTTTGTTTTTTGATTTTTTTAATTTTAATGTTATGAATTATGATTATTTTTCGATTTACAAAAAATTTGCAATTGGATGATTTTCCAAAAAAAAAAAACAAAAAATTGTTTTACAAACGAAGGACGATCAGTATGACATACATACATACATATGTACTCGTATGTAGTAATTCTGTTGTTTTGATGATATTTTAAAAATTTTTACACGAATAGCTTGGAAAATTTTATGAAAATCTGTCGAATACAAATTCTTTTGAGTTAGTTAACTTTGAATTTTGTCGGAACTAGATTATCAGCTTAATACTCAACCCCAAACGTGAGAGGTCAGTGATCAGTCTTATTTCACCTCACTGTCTTTAATTTTACTGTATGGAAATTAATTATACTATCTCTTGTAAGAGTTTTAACAGCTCTTCCATTCTTGACAGAGAAAAGACAGAAGAAGTAAAAGGTAGGTAGGTGTCATTTTCTTGAATTCGATGCATTCTCAACATCATGACGTTGTAGTAGAAATGTAATAATTATGTCATAGTCATTTACTTCGTTACATCAAGGTTCGTTATAAACTCCAATGGATTTTTTTTTAAATTGATGTTTGACACAGTGTCATCAGAGTTTCAAGAAAACAAAATAAAGTCCAATAATTTTGATGACGTTGGGTTTTTTTTGTTTTTAATTAAAAAATTGGTGTTATCAAAGTTCTTTTTTTCAAATTTATTATTCTATGATCGTGTTTTTATTTCTGTTTACTTTAAATGCTATTTAATTTGCAAATTTTTATTATTATGCGATATAACGTATCTGTAGTAAATTATGTATGGTATCTTAAGTGTTAACCATTAAGAAATGAACAATATATAGATAATCTCGTGCACCTGCCATCCTACCCTTATATAGTATTGTATTTTTGTTTGCTATAACGGTATAATAAATTATGTGATCGAGTACTTAGTGATCGTGTATACTGTGTTTTTTAATTTTTAAGAAAATAAATTCAAGATAGATATCTGGGGAGAGGTAAACAAATTATATTCAAATAAATTAATTACATTTTTTTTTTTTTTTGAAAATTATTTTTGTTTTTTGTTTATTATGATTTATTGTATAAACACTTGAAATAATTTTCATTCGGAAATTTATGACATTGGTCATAATATTTTGTTTACCTTTTTCTTAACGTAAAGTTAAAATAAGGATGTGGTGGGCAAGTATTTTAGTTTTTAGTGATGAGCTCCAACCGCCCATTAGATTTTTTTCTTTTTTCATTGAGACTTTATCCTTTGCTAATTTTATGTATTCATTTTAGTAAATCACCTTGTATTCAAAAATCAAAATCACATGATTTTGTATTTATTCTCAATAAATTGGATGTCTTCCTTTTTAGATACAATCATGAGATACAAATCATTTAAATTCTAGTATTTAAATATTTTCTGAGATTGTTTAATTTTTAAATTTAATTTTTATTTTTACTTTCAACGAAAAAAATTGCGAATGCGGATAAAATTTTTTCTTAGGTTTATTGACATCTCAAAAAAAAAAATAAATAAATGGGTTTTTTTTGTATTTGCTTTTTCCGTATTTTAATCTCATGATTTGAAAAAAAAAAAAAAAAAACAATGAAATGTAAGCTGTGCTAATAATGCCGTGGTGAGATTATCACCCTCACAAATTGCAAAAATTTATTTGATCGTAAAATCATTAAAAGAATTTTTTTTTTGTTTTTTTATTTGCATTTTTTATTACAATGGTGGCAAGTAATTTGCGTCAACATTTTTAATATTTAATCGAGTGTTGTATTAATTTAGGTGTTTAAAGAGTAAACAACAATTTCAATAAATTTATGTACACAACAGTGTGTGTGTACGATTTTTAAACTGATCTGATTGAATTGTTTCCAATTTATTTATTCTTTTTCTGTTTCCTTTTTCTCTTTGCAGGAGTAATGAAAAACGTAAAGAAAAATCCAGAGATGCGGCTAGATGCCGCAGATCACGTGAAACTGAAATATTTACTGAATTAGCACATGTATTACCATTACGTCGTGAAGATGTTGAACAATTAGATAAAGCATCTGTAATGCGTTTATCAATTGTATTTTTAAAAGTTCGACAAATGCTAAAATTATGTAAGTATCAAAAAAAGAAAAAAACAAACTGCATTTGTAAACATGAAGTTTGAAATTTCAAAAATTATACACAATTACTGGTACTTGAAGTTCCAGATAAAGATGAGAGATATTTCGATTCCAGCGCTAATAATTGATTTGGAAGAACTATTAAAAACAGAACTTATTATTTTATATTGGGCAATTCTAGACAAAGTGGCCCACTTAATGCAAGCGACCAAGATCACTTAATTTACTCAAGTCAATTGATTGATCAAGGATAATGAAGAAATACGAATTGAAGAGCCCTAATCTTTCTCTCATCTCAAATAATAAATTGGTCTACAAGTTATAAATCTAAGAGCAACCATATTAATTTTTGTATTCTGAAAATCAACTATAAAGTGACTCGAACTTCATGTTTTTTTTCTTTTGAAAATATTAAATTGAATTTTTCTGACTTCTAATTCTTTTTTCTCTCTTTGTATTTTTTAGTTCCAAAATTAAAAAATGTGAAAATTGAAAAATCACTAGACGATAATAATGATAAAAATAATAGTGACGATGATGATGATGATAATCGTGATTGTAATGATGATAATAAAAAAGATAAAAAATTAAATGATTTATTAGATGATAGTAAATCGAAAAAATTATTACAACAATCGATTGATGGATTTTTGATAATATTATCAAATGAAGGTGATGTCACATATGTATCTGATAATATATCAGAATATTTAGGAATATCACAGGTACGTACATGAATTTGTTATATAGATGAGAGTTATTTTGAAAAATTGCATTGAAAAATAGTTGAAATATTAAATTCAGCACTTGAAGTGAAACTGAATATTTTTTGTTTCAAGGATTTTTAATGTAATTTTTACAAAGACAATTATATACAAATTATTTTTGCACTTTTCACAATTTTTAATTGTTTCTTTTTTCTTGTTTTTGTAGATTGATATACTAGGACAACAAATATGGGAATATAGTCATCAATGTGACCATGATGAATTAAAAGAAGCACTTAATATGCGTCATAACGTTATAATTAATATGAATAATATGAATGATATTAAAAAAGAGGATCAATGTGGTAATGACCAAAATCAGAAAATTAATAACCATACAACAAATGATAATAGCGGCAATGACAACAGCAACAGTAATAAAAATGATAATATCAATAGCAACAATAATTGTCCAACAAAAATTGTTGATGATGATTTAAAAACAGCACATCGTGATATTTTTATTCGTTTGAAATGTACATTAACTAGCCGTGGACGAAGTATTAATATAAAGAGTGCTTCGTATAAGGTGAGAAAATGAAAAAAAAAAAAGAAAGTTCTACATTGTAGATAAAAGATACTCGGCTAAATCAAAGGGATATAAGGTGAATTAGACATTTACTGTTTGTAAGAGCTCAATTAAATGCCATTGAAAATTCAGGAGGGTGATTATAAATTTAGAAGAGACATATGATGAAAAAAAGGTCGAAAAAATTAAGAAAGAAACTGATCGAAATGCTATTTTATTACTTCTGAATATTTTAATAGATTCGGAACGAGGATCCTATAACATTAATTCCTATATACATACATCAATTGATTAAATCTGGTTTTGTTTTAAAAAAAATGCCCAAAATATTTTAAATCAATATTTTTTGAAATATACTTCCAAAGCCTAACATATGAAAATTTAAAAATTATATCGCTGCTTTTTGATCAGCCTTCAGTATATATGTAAACAATCTTTAAATTATGTGGTAAAAAATTATTACTTGTAAAATGATACATACAATAGAGTAAAAATTATTTTTTATGTTCGTTTTCCCTATATTTAAGATAAAAGATGATAAAATATAGTACAGTTTATTGTCAATTGTTAACATTTTTTTACACGAGTACATTATCAATATTATCATCATAACAATAATAAAAATGATAATAATGGAGATCTTTTTTGTAATTTTTTTATTAAACACATAGTCATACATTTTTATGGTCTTATAGTAAAAATATGAAAAAGTCTATAATTTCATTTTGTTTGTTATGATGATATGTTGATGATCACGATATTAAGTAATACAATACCGAATATATGATATGTATGTGCTAATGAAATTATTAAATAACAAATTTTTTCGCATAAAAACAAAAAATTCACAACATATGAAGTCGATTAAATGACAACGATCTTACTTTAGTTTACAGGGTATTTTAAAAACAGCGTTATTCCTTAAAAACCCTAATTGGTCTCAAGATTCAAATTGATTCTCATAAATCAATCAAAAAAGTTAATGGGCTGAGTTCATTCTTGAATTAAACACTAAAAAAATTTTTTACAGCACAAAAAAAAATTACATATGTATCTGAGTTCTGCTGTATTTAAAACCACACTGATGGTGAAATTCTGTTGGATTTCAAATGCTTATTAAATAAGAGAATTTTGAAATACGCAAGATATTCGAAACTGTTTAAAAAATCAAATTCAGCATGAGATATTTTGAAGCTGAATTTTAAATTTTAAAAAATTTTTTATTTAAATTACAATTTTAGACAAATTAAGAATGATTATCTCTATTGCAAGTACTCAGCTTCATTTTTAATGAGCTGAATATTAGATTTTATTACAAAATTTTTTAATCATTAATTTTAATTTTACCGTCCATTTTTTTTTTATTTTAAAATGTTTTTGTGTAAAAATTCCTTAGAAATAAATTAGCTGAGCATACCGATAAAATTACCGATGACAAAGTTGTAATTGAGTCAGTAATTATAAAACTGGTGTAAATAACTTACTTGTAATTCTTAGATTTTTCAAATTTTATATTTGCATTTCCTACACGATAGACCAGCAAGAACTATGACTGTTACAGACATTAAATTAAAAAACAAAAAAAAAAAACAAAATCAATTTTAACTCAAAATTAAATTTTTTCAGGTTATTCACATGATTGGCCATTTAATTATGAATAATGATGGTGAACGTTTATTAATTGCAATTGGGCGGCCATTACCACATCCATCAAATATTGAAATACCACTGGGATCGACGACATTCTTAACGAAGCATTCATTAGATATGAAATTTACATATGTTGATGATAAGTGAGTAGCCTAAAACAATAAAGAGAGGTTACCGTTAAATAATTAACACCTGTCTTTTTTCCTTTTTTTTTAGCATGCTATCGTTACTTGGTTATCAACCAGAAGACTTACTTGGTAAAACCTTGTATGATTATCATTATGCAGCTGATTCAGAAAGTCTAATGGGTACATTTAAGAGTGGTAAGTACTAGAATCTATATTTTACTTATTATTTTTATCAATTTTTTAATTAAAAAAAAAAAAAAAAATTTCAATCGCACTAGGAAAAGAAAGTGGAAAAAAGCAAAGTGATCACCACAGTAAAAGTAAATCTACTCTTGTCTCATTTGTATTACTGATTTGTTTGACTTGACACGCGTTTCATAACAGAAAATGTTTTTTTTTTTAAATTTTGTGATGATCAAATATTCAGAGTGATTGAACTTCGTTCTCTCTTTTTCTTTTCAAGTATTGAAAATTATTTATTTGCTATGCTTTAGTCAGTACATAAAATGTAATTTTTTTTTTGATTTTTGAATAACGTGTGCACTAATTTTTTTTTGATTTTTTAAATTTTTTAAATTTTATTTATAAATAAGAAATCGGATACATTTAATATTTTAACAACATTATTAAATTTTGTTTTGATTCGCGTGTTCATTTTTTTTTTATAGATTTTCTAAATATCTGCTTATTTCTTTATTTATTCAATTAAATCATTTAAATTACTTGACTGGATTTAATTAAATAAAAGTCCATTTATATATTTGATGAACATCATTTAACGTTGAAAAATGTTGGTGACGAAAAACGTTCAAATTTTTCATTTTTTTTTTTAAATTATAAATCATTTAATACCAAGTTGTGAGATTTATAACAAAATATAAGGTATCTATGGTGTATCATCTAAATTTTTGTTTGTTTCTGAACTATAGAAAATTCGTGAATTTTTGCAAAAGAGAACTGAATAAGCGTGTTTGTTGTCTGATTGTAGATAAAAAAAAAAGAATGTGAGGAGCTACGAGGCTTAAAAAGTTTGTCCTATATGTACGTATTTTTTCTGCTTTTAATGAAATCCACCTACGACATTAACACGGGGCGGTGTTCACATATGATCTGGAACTTCCATTCTGTACATTTTCTAATTTCATGTGTGGGTACATACGAAATGAATAAAAATATGATATAATGTTAATTTTGATTAAATGATGCATAATATATAAAATGTAGATCATATTAAAAATCTATGTATTTCATGGATACGTATGCGTACTTTATAAAAATCTTATACTAAAAACTATAAAAATTTTTTAATGTTCTAGAAAGACATACATACATATTAAATGCACAATTTGACAATGTTGCTCATAAAATCTCATAAAATTTCATTTTTATTTTTTACAATTACTGTTTAATCCATACACCCGCGTACACATTTTACTGCACATATGTATTTTTTAATATTTGTAATTGTACGATGTATTAAATTATTAGTGCTACAATCTACGACTACAATCACTGTGACTGTGATTCTCTGTCTTTAGCTGCTGCTAAGGTATACTGTAACATGTGTAGTTATTCTGTAACTGATATCTAACTAAAATTAAATTGAATGCAATTTACTTTTTTTGCTTTTGTTTTAGTGCTATTAATTTTTTTAGTACTTCAATTCCAATAATACGTAGATTTTTTTCTACGTATGCTACAAGTATTGTATGATGATTGATGCATAAATAAATGCAATCAAGAAAAAAATGGATATTGTTTAGAATATACCTATTGCTTATTATTATTATGTAGAAGAATTTTGTGTAATCTCTGTAACGCACATTAAATAAAGTCAATTGCTCGGGTAAAGTAGAATTCAGAATTGTGTTGTCAGCATTAGAAATTTTTAATTTTCGGTGTAACCTCTTCCTAAATATAGCTTAGTTTTCTTCTTTCTCCGCTTTTTTACATTTAGCGAGACTTAGGGTTTCTAACCTTTAGTAGTCATCAGAATTAATACTAGACTAGATGACATTATAACATGTCTGTTTATTTTAAAAATCGTTTCTTTTAAGTTAGAACGCTGCTACAGAGGTCTATTGTATTTAGGCACTCGTCAATTAGATTTGCAGTCCTGTCCTGTGGCCTCAAAGAACGCTAGTAGGTTGCAGAAGGTCATTCAGTTAAGCGTCGAATAGTAAATTGTTAAGCTGTTTTTATTACTTATTTCATTTACTCATTTTTCCTTTAAACGACGTTCAACACTGAGCACATTATCAATAGACGGTTGCCTTTGCTTCCATTCTCTTTAACTCAATTATAAATCTTCTTCTTTACCGTCCTTGGTCTTCCGTTTAATTCTTTTTACGTAGAAAAATAAAATAAAAATTTATGATGAGGAAAAGAACGAACCAAATGTAATTGAATTAAGTTTAAATGAAAAAAATGAAACATAAAGATTGAGACTTAAATTATATAAAGAAAAAAAAAAGTTTTACATTATAATTTTTTAACTAATTAACGTAATAATACTGTTATTAAATTACGTATAACGTACAAGAGAAAAAGGAAAACTAACAAAGAAGGAAGGATGAGATAGGAATAATACGTATGTATCTATGTACTTACTTTTCTAAGGTGTACACAACAACACAACGTACGGGATATAATGGATGGACAACAATGCAATTGTGTGCAAGGTCATTTAGTATTTGTCTTATCATTATTAATAGAAAAGAACATTTCCGTTCCTTTTTTCTTTTTCTTTGTTTTTTTTTCTCTTTAATATAAAGTGATATTAATTCTATTAAATAAAATAATAATTAAAAAAAAAAAAATGGAAACCATGTCCATGCTTATTTACCTTAATTTATGCACATAAATTATTTAATGAAGAAAATTGTTTTTTTGTCCTCTTGTATTATTTTATTAATTAATTCCTAATTAAATTTTAATTGAATTTGATAACAAAAAAAGGACAATTGAAACAATGAAAGGACAAAATAAAGTTTTCATGTTAAGGTGTTAGAAAGGTGTTGGAAATTTTTACTTTGTTCTTTGTTTCTCTGCGGCAAGGTACACACATAGGTATGCATACGATTTGATATGATATACCACAATAATTGACAATATCATCGTGCTGTGATATTTTTCATTATATTTAATGAAGAAATTTTACAGTTATGTTATTGAAATTCAAATAGAAAAAATCACTGATGAATATTTAAATTCAAATAATTTATGATCTAATATTTGTGACTATAGGTAAATAGATTTTCTAATGCGTATTAACTTTATTGCATTTCAAAATGCCCGTGGTTATCCACTTATTTATGAGTGGGTTTCACTTAGGTTTTGATGGCTCATTATGATACTACATACTAGGAATCAAAGTGGATCAGATCACCCCAATCTTGTGAATGAGCTTTCTTGAGCCTTCTCGTACCAAATGGAAGTACAACTTCTTTATCATATTTATTATAGACGTTTCTCTGTATGACTACGATCCTTTCTAGAAATTGTATATACATACATATGTACATATATTAAATGTTTTCATCTTGCAATTTAAATTGATATACATACATATGTGTCATGTATGCTTTGTTTGCATTTCTAATTACTACGTAACACACGCATACACTGGAATAAATTCAATATTTCGAAAAAAAAAAAAGAATCGTATCCATGCACCTTAAGGAATTATGTACGTATATGTATGCTGCATTTTCTGTAGTATCGTTTTCAGAGCGCAAAAAGCTTTTTTATCCTTGTTATATCCCTGATATCTCACACAATAATTTTCTTTTGATTACCGATATTCATTTTTGATTTGATTCCTACACGCGTTGATGTAAATATGTGTGCATTTACGTATTTTTTATTTAATTTTTGAATATTTAGTTTTGTAGAAAAAATGAAAAATTTTCCAGTTCGTTGCGAAAAATAAATCTTACGTGAATTGGAATATTGTCATACTCAAAGATTGTAGCATATACATATACTGTTGCATAAGTTAGTCATGCATGTACGCACACGTACACGTACAAATGAATGTGCATTTGATATTCTATTGTTTTATATTTTCTTGAATGTTGTTTAGAATTTTTTGTTACGTGTGGTAAAATACAAGGTAAATGCTATAAGGCAGCTAAAGTCGAATGAGAATTTTCATATGAATATTTTTTGTTCATTTTCAGAACCGTTATTTTGTGTAGTTCGGGGTCTTACATATAACTGTAGAATAATCTTAACTCCAAATATTCAAGGTGCTAACACAATCTCACTTGAGATTAATTCAGTAGCAGAAATGACAATTCATAGTAATTATCATTATCTACATATACCCTTATACATACTTATATTCAATTGATATTCTGTGGGGGTCTTAATAGGACGTTGGTTTATAAGCAGGCACGAGTCACGACAAAACACTTAATGCTTCTTGTAATGACTTTATAAAGCTTGTCGAGATGAGGAGAAAGAAGAATCTTCTTTGCAATTTTGTGGCGGTCTCGAGAACTAGGACAAAGTGTTTTGTAGCTGTCATTTTTTGTCATCTTTCTTGTTTAAGAGAAATTTTAAATCAAAAAGCTGATGGGCTTTTTAACAGTGGGCTTTTTATTGGTATCTGCTTACCCTACCTAAAAAAAATCCAACTACTATTCAATTATTTGTCCAATCATTTTAAATGGATACCCTGTGTGGATGCTTTCATGGATTGCATGAATTTTATTTTTTTGATGTATTAAAAAACTAGATTATTCTGTTACAATTTAACTATATAATGCGGAAAAAATAATATAGAAAAAAAAATTATCCGACAGATTTTCTCTTCAATCTTTAATGTTTCTTTAAAAAAAAAAAAAAAACAAAAAAAAAGAAAAAACTTAAAATTAGTTTAAAAAAGCACACAGAGAAAAAAACGACTTAAAATCATGTGTTATTGTTAAGTTACTGAAAAATATAAAGATTGACGTTATTAAATAGAAAATTGCAAAATGTAAAAATGAAAAAAAAAATTAAATGACAACCAACCAGAAAGTACATAACAAAAAAACGAAGAATAAAAATTTAAAATGATCATACGTTTACGTTATGTTACTTTTATATGGGGTGTACATATACATACATATGTATGTGTTCTTCCCATACATGAACAAAAATAGACATGTACGTTTACAAATGTATGTATTGCATCTTATTGTACAAATTTTTGCTTTTCATACATTGTATCCGTTTTATATAAATGTACGTACATACGTATACGCGTACGTACTACATCACGTGTATACAAAAAGAAAATTTGTTAAAGGATTCTATTCTGATGATTTTGTTGTATGCTGTGTAGTATGATGCGAAATCGGTTAAACGGATTAAGGCAGTCGACAGCCGTCAATTATTTTCATTTTCTTTGATTTTATCTTTTTTAGTTTTCTTATTATTATTTTTTTTTTTTTCAATTTAAAAGGATATAATTTTCCTTTTTGTTTTTTTTTTTCATGTACAAAATATATGCTTAATAAAATAGAATGAGAAGCAGAAAAAAAGATAAAAATAGAATGAGAACTTTTACCTATATAATATGCACACATACATACGTCTCGTGTATGCATCATGTATGATTTTTGGATAAATAAAAAATTAAACAGAAAATATTTTGCTTAAAAGAAAAATATGTGAAATGTGTTAAGTTAAGACACAACGCCATCATGCACAGCAGTGTGAAAGGATTTTCTTTTTCATTTTTTTATTTTTGAAATGTTTTAGAACAAGATCGTATATGACAAAATCAAAAAAAAAAAAAAACATTCTTATTAGGAATAAGAATAAAATGATAGGAAGTAATTTGTATCTCGAGTTAAAACAATCTCAATTGGGATATAAATATGTGCCAAGTCAACTACATATACAAATTATGTTAATGAAAACAGAAAAGTACGTAATAAATTTTCCGTTTGAATCTGATTTACGTAATTGGTAGATAATTATAAGGAAAACAAACCGTTAAGCAGTCGAAATAGTATGATATAAACCGATCAAAGCAAGATTGATTTGTTTTGCTTTTTATATCCTTTACCTTTCAAACTCTCTTTATCATCTACACCGATGATCGCTGATCGATCTATTTGATTCTCTCTTTTTTTCAAGGTTATTAATAAATGATTAACGAAAATTTTTTGGCTTACATGACATAAGGCGATACCTAAAGACCTAATAGATGAGAATGGAAATTCCTCATTGGTCTCTAGTCTGTTCTATTCCATATAGTTCTCTGCTTTCTTGTTTATATAATTCCCTTAATTTAAGGCTTCAGACTGTAAATCGTCCTATATACATATATGTACATAAGAATCAAAACAGAGTATGTAACGTATTTTAAAATATTTTTCAATTTTCATTATTATTTCATACGTCTTTTTTTCTTGTTTTTTGAAATGTCTGTATGAAATGTATACATTAGTTTTTTTTACTAATTTTGTTGTTGTTTTGGCTCATTTTAATGCATTATTCTTTTACCATTTCACTATTTTGTTACTTTTTTAATATGTAATTTACGTACATGCATATTTTTTTTACGTAATGGGAATGTTGCCATTTTCTGTTTTCTTTTTTATTTTGTATTTACTAAAAGAATTTTCCAAGTTTTCTAACTTATCCTGGGTTTTCTTTTTTTATTCCCATTTTATTTCAAAACATGTTTGTTTGTTGAAACATCTAAGTTATGTGAATTTTTAATAAATATACGCAAATACATTATGTTGTGATAATGAAAAGATAAATTCGCATATAAGGATATGAATGGTATATTTGCACACGATGGGATTATAATGTGCGTTTATAACAATGCATAATTTTGTATATTAAAATCGTTTGCTTCTTTTGTGTATGAAAATAGTTACAGGATGTTTCAATTGGATAAAATTTTAATAACCTCATGCATTGTATTCATATATGAAAAATTCCGATAAAATGCTGCTTTAACAGCCTTTAATATAAGTTCGCGTACAAGAGAGCTAAAAAATGATGAAGATTAAATCGAAATTTTTTTTATTTTATTAACCATAGATTCGATTTGACAGACCTATTCATATTTTTATTGGACAGTGTCTAGAACGTTGATACATAATATAAATATTATAATTACAATGACATGTTAATCTGATTCATGACTTGAGTCCTTAATTTGGCTGCTGTTAATTCGTTTGTCGTGTGTATTTGTGTTGGTAGTTGAAATAATACTACACATTTTGATGATATACGAGTCCTGTCTGTTTTAATCGAAATACCCTACACCACATTCTTATATTTACAGTATTATATTTTCATACAATATGTACATAGAAATAAAAGTATAACAGGATAAAATTTTAAATTTAGAAAAAAGTAAAATAATATAAAAAGAAATGAAATGAAAATTTAAATGAAAATGAAAAATTATATGAACATGAAATAAACACATAATTTAATGAAAGATAAAAAGAAAAAAAAAGGAAACAATATAGAAAGCCAGAAAAAAACACGGAATTTACTCATATAACAGTGCCGCAGAAAATTTTTGGAACACTGCTTGCTGTTTAATCAAAAATATAATTACAGATCAATAAACGAAAATTCTATAAAAAAAAAAAAACAATTCTGTCTTGTAATTCCTTTTCAAATAATGTTTTAATTAATTTTAATGGAATTTCTTTTTTATGCAAAATATGCTTGTATACCTCTTGGTACAAAAACTTTCATATTAAATATTTATTTCTTAAAGCTCGACATCATTTTTTCAATATTAGGTAAACTCAAAAATGGGATACTTAGCTTAGAGTAATTCTTAGACTAATTAACTAACTCTTTTAGACTTTTCTAATTACTCAATTATTGCTCACTCTGATCAGATAAGTATATCAATCACCTTAGTGATAAACTGAATAAAGCTCCAGAGGAGATACACACAACAACAACAACAACAAAATTGTAGGATTTTATTGAAATATTTATTATTCTCATATATGTACATTCAATAGTGTATTATAGTATAACTTTTTTGGATCACCGTGTGTATGAACATAAACAAGGTTGAATGACTTAAAATTATAATGTTGAAAAATGTTAAAAGCTAAATGATATAAATAAATAAATTATCTAGTATTTTTATAATTTTATATTATTAGTTATTTAAACAAAATAAAAGAGAGGGAAAGAGAAAAAAAAAAACATAATTGAGAAATTTAAATTGTAAATTATTTTTATTTTTATTGTTAGTTTTTATTCTATGAAGTAAAATTGAAAATAGCCATAGTTACATACAATTCAGTTTTATAATAGATTTTTTAAATATATTTTTATTTTTATTTTTGTTTTAATATTGAAGCGGTATTATGAAATTTAATAAAATAATTTAAATATAAAAATAAACTGTACATCATAAATTTATAACGTACCACGCGTTTTATAGTGTTGTTTTTAATCTCCAACACGATGATGATAATCAACAAGAAATAGAGTCAAGGTATTTAACCTTGACTTTGTCAAAGAAAATAAAAATATAATTTTTTCTCCTTTCTATCCAGTCATATCCACATGATCTTGTCAAAATGCCAACCTGTTCATTATCATCATTATTTTCACAGATTTTTTTTTTACATATTTGTGATAGTTCTAAAAAATTTTTCAATATTTTTGTTGCATAATTTACAAATAATGTAGTAATAATAACGCATTTCCTCGAAAAGTGTTGAAGTCATGATAGAGTTTCGAGGCCAAAATGTGATCATTGTTATTCAAAAGTTTCATCGGGCAGTGTGTAGAAGACCAAAAGTAATGATTGAAAATGAAATTGATTGATAACGCAAAACCTGGCCTTGAATAATATCAATCTAAAAATGAAATTGGTCAAAAAAGAACTCTGAAGGTAGAGAGAAGCAGAGAAGTAGTTTACGTTGATTTTATTAGGCAGGAGTAATGATGATCCCGAAAAACTTCTCTAATTCCGGAAAATTAATCCTTTGTAGCTTAAAACTACCACAATGTGTTGCAAAATTTCTGGTTTCTCTCAACCTTACTAAGGAAATTTTCATTAGAAGTTGTACTAATTAATTTAAATTATTTCATATGCGAGAATTTCACATCTGGCATGTACATATATGAGAAGAGAATTTTCTTCTTTCATTTCTAAAATATTCAAAATATTTTAACGATTGAAAAAAAAAATCTTAATGTAAATAAAGAAAAAAAAAACAGAGAAAATGAAAATGAAAATTCTTATGAATTTTTCAAGAAATTTGTAAAAGTTTATGTTGCATTGTTTTTCTTTTTTTTGTCAAGTACTTTACAATAATAATGAGATAAAAAAAAGGGAAAAATGTAAAACGTTCTTATATTATGTGAAAGACACGCACTCACACAAAATGGAAAATTCACATAGTTACACATAAAATCCTTTTGGAGAAACAGAATAAAAAAAAACAAAAAAAATTATTTAAAATTAACAGAAAAGTTGTGTATACAATGCATTAACCATAAAAGTGTTTTTTTTTTTACTTTTATGTTTTTGTATTGCAGAGGAGAGGAGAGTTAGATGGAGGGAATTTACAACGAAGAAAATTTGTATGGGAAATTTTCGAAAAAAAAACCAATTTTAATAAAATGAAATGATGATGATGATAGAAAAGAAAAGACAAAGTGTTTATGATATCAGTATGCATATTTGCACGCACATATGTACATGTACGTATACGTACGGTGTATGCAACATTATCAGACGTTTAGATGGATAGAAAACATTTTTATATTGGGAAAATGCATGCATGTTAGTAGACAGAAAAATATTACTTTTACAAAAAGTTGATCATTTTAGTTTGATGTACCATAGAGCTAAAATGGTAGGGTATTGGTAAGGAAATGAAAATTGGGGATAGGGAAGGAAACCTAATAAAAAAAAAAAAAAAAAACAAAAATTGGAAAATATCACGAAATTTTTGGTATAAACCGTGGGCTACGATAGAAATACCATGAATATGTAATGTGTAGCACACGATATGTACGATACAAATCTGTATTCACTATTCATGCATACAGATACGTTATACCAGAAAAGAAATAATGAATACGGTAGTTCGAATTGTTTTAAACGTTATGAAAATGTTTGAATGTATTGGAATTTCGTGTACTACTCTGTATAGGGCTTGGTTTACATACATATGTAATGTACATCATATCAATCTATATGCAGTCGTATACTGTATAGTTTTCATGAATGTTATGCATAAGTGTGCGCATGAAAATTATCCTCTTGAAAATGCCAAAATAACAATCAAATGCATGTCGATGCACTCGATTATTTACGTAGTAAAAATAAATTAGTAAAGTGAATTGTGTGTATATGCGATATATAACAAAAAATTTAATGATTTTACCTACATAGATTTTTAGTGGGTGGTGATTTTCTTTTGGCTAGTAATTTACATACATGAATATACAGGAAAAAAGGATATAGAATATGTACTGTATCACTACAGCAATGTAGTATGCAACGATGAGAATGAAAAAGTTAGTTAAATAGAAAATTTTCCCGCTTGATCAAATGTCGTACACATACTTACATTATATTTATACAGTTTTTATACATACTTACATACATATGTATACAGTTTTAACACATGTACAATGTACATATAACTCTGTCATAATGTAATGCAAACGTATTAACTAATTAACTGCACTAAAGTTTTGTGTAGAAAATTTTAAAAGAAAATAACGTAAAAATTTTATGTAATTACTTGGAAAAAAAGAAATGAAAAATTTTTCCAGTCAGATTTTTTTTATGTAATAAATGAAAATCACTTTAAAAAATTTATGATCTAAAAAATTATACATATCAAATTTTTTTTAGTTTTAAAAAATAATAATTCAAAGCTTAGAAGAATGATCTTAGTTTCCGCTGACGCGAATTCAATTACAACGTTTGAAGGAAAGTATAAAAAAATTTTCAGGGTATTATGCCGAGAAGATCTGAAAATGATGAGTAAAGAGAAATTAGAAGGATCTGATCATGTATAGAGAATTTAGAAGATTGCAAAAAATGATTAACAGTTAACTTAACAAATAGTCCTAAAAAATCATAGCTTCTGGATCATATATATAGAAAGGATAATAAGAAAAACGTACAGTATAAATACATGAGAGGAATAAAAAGTATAGAAAAACCAAACTAGAGATCGAAAGATGGTCTTAAAATAATGGAAAAAAAAATAGATTCCATTAAATTCAAAAGAAGAAAATTGCAAGAAAAAGGAAGTATAAGTCGGATTGCAGCGCTTTAAGGAAAAATAATAATTTTGGTTATATGCTGCTTTATTAATTAAAAAAAAAAAAAAAACACAAAATTATTTGCATTTTTCCACTCTATTTAACTAAACGTGATATGAAAAATTTTCTTCCTTTCTTTTTTAAATATTATTGTGCATAGCTGCAATTCAAGAAATGCACAACATACAAATATATATATGTACGTACACATGTTCGTATATTTATGTTATTAGTTTGTGAACATTATAGAGAAGTTAAAAAGTTGAAAGTTGAATGCCTTTAAAAGGATGCAACAAATATATTTTTCTTTAAAACTATATCGTACTAATATAATTCAAAGAAAAATAAGAAAAAGTAATGTATATAGTTTGTGTATTTGTACACGTCATATCATGAACTTTCCGTTTATATACACATCAGTGTATTTTACTTGTATGTATTATTTACAAAAATTCCACTCTTTAGTATCATTTTGGTGTGAATTTATTGTTTGTCGGAGACCAAAAGTTTCAACTATTATAGTACATTATACATATTTCACCGTATTGTGTGCATTGATAAATATATGATTTGATTCTGCATGCAAGCAGACATATGTACATATACATATGTGTACTGATAATGTATTTAATTTTATAAAATCAGGATCTCATGCAATTTTGTATTAAAGAATGTTGTTGTATGAATAAACTTTTGAATACGTATGCATACGTGTTGATAATAATATTGGAATATGTATATATAAATAAATGAAACATCAAAATCCATAGTCAGCGTATAGTCAAAGCTTAACAGTTATGTTAAGTGAACCAAATTCATAATATACTTAATTTGTATTGTTTAAAAATTGAAGGTATTTCTAAACACGATCTGTCACTAAATGCCAAAATTTTTAGATTTCTGTTGCAAAAATTAAGAAAAACTTTTAAAACATCAAAAAGTTTATTGTAATACGATAATAATCCGGCTTTTTGACATCAGTAACGCGCGTCATTTGCTTAAATTATACGTTTTCAGATGCATGACCAAGATGTTTTGAAAGTTTAAAAGATGCTATTGTTTCGAGTTTTAGCATTTTTAAATTTGAAATTAACCGTAACTGTTGAAAATGTTCTGACATGCAAAACTGTCAATCAAAATTTGCCAAAAAAAGTGAATAGACATTACGTAGCATTTTATTTACGAAATTCGTATAGAGAAGCACCTTAAAATGCATACGTTTATATGTCATACAAATTAAACTATTTAAGTACAGAATACCCATGTATTTGTAGAAAAGGATAACAAGGAATGAGAAAAGTAAAACACATTGAAATGTGTATAATGATGTATCAAACTGAATGAAATGAAAATGCAATGCAGAGAAATAAATAAAACAAAAATAAAATATAAATGAACAATGAAGTAAAAAAAAAAAAAACGAAAAAGAAAGAAGGGAATTTAAGAGCTTTTTGACTTTATTGTTTTAAAGCTGACGATAATAATATAATTGTCACGATAAATTATATTTTTGTTTTGAAATGTGACAGAAATTTATTTTCAAAAAGAGAACAACAGAAGTTAAAACGATATAAAATGAAAATGAATAAAATTGTTCATATTTAAAAAAACAAAAGGATTTTATAGTTTATTTCATACATACGTAATATATATGTACGTACTTACATACAAATGAGCACATATATGTACATATTTAAATGACTTTCATGTTAAATATGTATCAGCAGCAGCAGAGTATATCAGTTGCTAAAATTTGATTATTTTTGGATTAAAAGAGAGTTAACAAAAAAAAAAAAAACAACAACACACGAAAATAAGGACAGAAAATCCGTTTTTTTCCTTTTGAATCAAAATAAATTTATGAATTTTATTGGATTTAAACTTAAACAGTAGAAAAATGAATAAAATAAAAAGAAAATATAAAGAGAGGGAAATAAGAACAATGAGAACATGCATAAGTACTTAAAAATTCAATGACTGACTTTTTTTTCATTTTTGGCTTGTGATTTGATTAGGAAGATATGTTAGAATAATTACATATGAACATTTTTGTTGTTTTAAATGCTGGCAATATAATAATTGTATTATGTACGTATATGTAATGTCATAAAATTTACATGTATAATTTACTTGTCACATTTATTTGAAATTTATTACAAAAAAATTTTTTTTTATTACACTGATAGCAAAATTTTTAAGAATTAGGAATTGGATGGGAGAGAGATAGTTTGTATGAATGAAATGAATATGTTAAACAAAACAAGTAAAACTTAATATTCAAGAATGTTTAGTTTAGTTTGAGAAAATTTGACATTCGAGCAGTGGTAGAGAGAGATTAATGCGCTGGGGGAGGCGCGAACGAATTAAGAAATTTCGATGATGTGACGATCATCGTCAAAAACATGTATGAAATTAAATGTCTCATCAAAAATGAATTCATTTCAAAATAAATTCATGATTGTATAGATTTTGTATAGATTTTTGTGATCAATTGCAACATTAACAATTTTCCGAATTTTTGACAGGTGTTTTAAATAATTTCTTTTTTAAATTCACCCTATGTGCCCTATGTTGAAATAATGGTCAATTAAAAGTTCTTATCAGTTATCACACAAATTTAGTTTGTGTTCTTTGCTAACAATCCTGTGGTTCATAATTTCAGAATAAAGCTGAGCTGTTGAGCTGTGTGATAGAATTGTCACAGAATAAAAATAATGCACTTAATGAAATGACGGTGAATACCCTTTTAATTTATTAACATCACAGTATCAACTAGATTAATAAAATGTATGTACATGAATAATATTCGTATAATTTGGTCTGCATTTATAAATGCATTCATAATAATTTTTTTTATGTATTTTCTTTTTGAAACGCTAAAAATGTTGTATAGTTAAAGTTTCATATCTATTTTTATTTGTATTTATGTTTCTTTTTTTTTCGTTTTGGCGAGTAGAGGGATAATAAATTTCTTTGATAACTTGTAAGAATTTTAATGAATGTAACATCAACATCAACATCATAGTCATGAAATTTTATTTATTTATATATGTATGTATATATACTAAACTTATATGTAAGATACCTTTATCCTTCATTTTTTTTTTTTTTTTTTTCATTTTTGTTTGTTGTACCTTTGCTATGTACGTGCACTCTAGATTATTTTACCTGATGATGATGATGATGATGATGTTTGCCCATAGTGTGTACATAATTTATATATTTAAAAGGATAAAATAATAATAAATGTTATTAATGCATTTTTAGTTCATATTACAAAGATCATCTATGTTTTCTTTCATTTTCTGTATTTATTTTTGTTTATTATTTTTTTTATTTCTTTGAAATTTTCATTTCAAAAAATATTCAAGCTCCTTGTAATGATTTATTTTATTTATTAATATCTTTTTATTAAATGAGATCTTTAATAAGATGTTGATATAACATTTATTCGCGTGTACAAAATTTCAATTAGTAAAATAAGTTGTTAACTTCATTTAAATGTATATATTTTTTAAAATTATTATTAAATTGAATATTTTAACAATTAAATACGTGGGTATCTTCTATTTACCATCTTCTTATCTAGTTGATGTCAAGTCGACCCTTAGTAATCTTGAAAGTCACACATATAACACAAGTGATTTCTTGTTTTATGCTTTTTTTTTGTCCCTCTGCTTTTTTTTCCAACAGCTACATATTCTGATTTTGATCCCTGGAGATCTCTTGATTCATCTAAGCTTTGACCTGATTTTTACCATATTTCTTGCTTAAGGTTGATTCTCACATTTCCGATCTATTTCAGTTCTCAGTTATTTTAACATTGTTGTATCTAATTTAATACATTTTCTTTCTGTCACAGTTCAATCGTCGATCCCATGATTTTTGGGTAACCAAAATTTTCGTTGTAATGTGAAAGCAAAAAAATGTTAGGTAAGACACTAAACTATAACGAAACTACCGAAATGGAGATGTAACTGAAATGGCTCGGAAATGTAGAAATCAACCTTTTATAATGTGTTAGTGTTAAGGTAAACCGTTTTTTAAAACAATTAATTTTTCTTTAACATTTTCTTATATGCTCTGTGGATCCTAAGATAACCCAATACCTACCTTATTTCATATTTCGCATTAAAATGGAGAAGAAATTCAAATTTTTTTGTTTTGTTCATGTTTAATAAATTAAATTGGTGGCTTTTAATTAACTCAATTTGCAAAAAGTTCAGAAGACAGGGAAAGAGTTTTCATATGTATCATAAAAGCGAAAAATCATGATAATGTTCTTCTCATTCATTTAATTTATTTATTTTTATTTTTATTTTTTGTATGTAACGTATATTAACTTACGTTATATTAACATTAAAATAAAAATAAAATTTTGTCTTAAAGAATTTTGAAGGATTAAAAATGCCATAGGTAAATCGTATTATGTTGTACCTCAAATGAATAAAGATACTTTATATAAACTGTAATACATTGTGCATCAGTGATATGTGTAGTGCACTACAAATGATTTCATTCAACTTTTCACGTTTTTTTTTTGTTTTTGGTTTTTACTTGAAAATTTTCATAAAAGGAGATGAAGAAAAACGTAATGCTATTCAGTAACTTACATTACATTCTATGAAAATGAATTTCTATAATGTAATATTTTACATAAAATTTAATTTCTCTCTTATTGACTATCTTAATTTAGTTTTTTTTATTTTTTTCTTATTTATTTTTTACCTTTTTCATAATGAAATTACATGCATAATGTACATAATATAAAAGTAAATTCCCAGTATACATCCTTTATGGATTTCATATTCTATACGTATTATAACATTCAAAGAGTGCATTGGATGTAAAGGATGTTTCGGAATACAAAATATCACAATATTTCAAAATTTTAGAAGCTAGGAACTTCGAATATTTTTTTTTCTATTTCAATAAAACATATCTTGACGAAAAGGCCCAGATCTCAGCTTTAATTTGGATTAATTGTGAGTTGAATACACTGAAGGGTTAAAAAAATATCACCTGTTATAATTATAATGTCATGTATTTAACATATTTGAAAACTTTCAAGTAGACAAAAGAGAATAGGGCGAAACATTTTTGGTAGAAACAGTTTGTCGATGTAAGCCAGATGGCCCAAGTCCTAATCACTGTAATGATTTTACAAGATAATTCTATCATTGATTAATCATTTCTTTGAGTTATTTGTTGTCAGGAATTAGACTTGATCAATATTACTGAGCGCTTGAATCCATATGAATAAAGTTTTTTGTGTTAATTCAAAGATAAGTGAGTTTAGGGAGCAGTAATGTTATCGAATGCAGACAAACAATGAAAAATACGATATTTTTTTCATAGACGATATTTCGTCTATGCCTAAAATTGGAACCAATGGATTTGAAAGCAACAACTCTACTCATTCAGCTACTGAGCCCCCAGAAACAATTTATACTTGTAGAAAAATATACTTTGTCACAATTTGGAACAGTCTGTACAGTTTCTGTAATCTTATATACATGATGTACACATCAAAATTTTAAGTATGTACATATATACATATACATGTGTACACATATCCGTGTATACTGTTTTTAGCATAAAAAATGATATTATCGTTTATATAGTTATTCTTATTAATTTTCATTCATTATATTATTATCTTCCATCAATTATATCATGGATGTCTGTACCTATATACACAGTGTACTTACATGTATATTCAATGATGTATCATTGTTAAAATGAATATTGAGGTAAATTAAAAAAAAAAAAAAAACAACCATATTCTATCTATAAAAACAAACACACAGACTTATCTATACGGTTGTATTGCACCTACACAACCAAAATACCTTTAATCCTTGTATATAGATCCATTGGTATTTAAAATATCAAATATGTTTTTTTCTTGCTTTTTTTCAATTTGTTTTTATAATGTTTAGTTACTTTTCTACTTAATTTGATAAACTAAAAATAAATCTAAAAAGAAAACAGAAAAGAAAATTTAATATAGAAAATCAAATAGATATTTTACCTTTGATATTTTTAGTTATACATGTATATATGTATGTATGTTAGTTATATTTTCTTTACATATTTAGATTAAAAAGTAACCTATTATATGCAATGTGCATACAAGCATTAAAATTAAGTACACATACAGAGAGTACATAAACATCAGATACTTTTCATATTATGTACATATATACAAAATTTTTTATTTTTAAGAGACAGTTTACAGGTTCAAGAATTTAAAAAGGAACATTTTCAGATAATTCATGTATATTACAAAGGAATTATTAATTGTTGGATTGTTGGTTGAGATCAATTGCTAAATCATGTATTTTGAGAATTTAAAGATTATAAACACAATCAGTAGCGTTAAAAATCTTGATATGTCCTGATTCTGACTTGTTCCAAGTAAATTTTGTGTTTTATTGATCTGTATGTTGACTTAACATTTATGTATGTATGTATCTATTCTCTACTTGTAATCTTCTCTAAATAAGACAGTTCTTTTACGTCTTTCTAGAATTTGTTAATTTTTTTTTAGGTTTAAAGTTGGAGGAAGCCTCCTACGTGTTTTCAAAGTTTTCGTTTCTACTACTGCTTTCTTTGCTCTCTATGTAGTTGATAATTTTTATTGTTTAAATGCAATTTTTGTGATATCGAACCACTTCATCCTTTGGTTTCGGTTCTAATCTTATTTCTCTTGATTATGTTTTTTCTATTGAACTCTGGCATATATGTATATATCTGTTTGTAGATGATATATGCTTTCATAAAACGCACACTAAATTTTCAAGGAGATGTGCACGCGATAATTGCAGGATTGAAAAAGCATAAATTCACCTGTAATATTTTCATGTTTGAATAGTTTATCTACGTAATAATAAACTATACCTTAAGATAAAATTTTCAAATATTTGTGGTTTTCATTTAATACAAATCGTTCTTGTATAAATCACAAATGAGAACGTTAACGATAAAAAAAAAAGAAAAAACATATTGAACTTAAACGGTTTATTAACCTCCTTTTCTTTATACATGAATGTTGTATATATGTATCGATTTTGTTCTGTACGTGTACTGTATGCATATACGTATAGTACAAACCTTACATGGCGTACATATACATGATGATTGGTACCATCAAGAAGAGTACATAATAATTTGTTGTTAATAATGCATTACTACGTACATATATGTAAACATGAATATACATACATATGTACGTGATGATATTTAAATTGATTTTTTTTTGTTTGTGCAGTAAGAAAATGTTTGAACAAATATATCGTTACAGTTTACAAAACATAATTACCCAAATATAATTAAAAATAATTAAAAAAAAAAAGTGTTTATCACGAATTTTCTTACAAATAATGTAAGCCCAAAGTTTCCTTTTCCGTTGCTATTTTCTGGCTTCTGTGATAAAAGTTTGATCCTTATTTGGTCTTATTGAGGCTAAGTTTCCTTCCATTTTTTTACAAAAAGATACAGTGTACTCCCCCACCTTTCGTCGGTTATGACCGGTCACCGGGTAATGAATGGGTAATGTAGTCAATACACAAAGTAAAAAAAAAAATTTACCTTTGCCGTAACTTTTCTACATACATACATTTAATTTTAAATTTTTAATAAATATGTTATGATGTATTTTATACGTTTCTTATTGTAGTTTTTTTTAGAAGTTTTCTTACTTTTTTTCCTTGATGTTAAAGTTAATAAACTTCTTTTTATTATTATTAGTTACAACTTAAATATGTAACAATGGATACAAGTTAATATTGGACTTAATAAAGTCATTTACAGAAAAATAAATTTATTGTGAATGTACAAAGCAAAGAAAAAGAAGAAGAAGAAAAGAAAACGTTTTTCTTTTTATTTTTAATTGTGAAAAGTTAAATAAAAAAATAGAAGGAAAATTCTAAATTAAGAGAAAAGGACAGAACAGACAGAAAGCATGAAAATTTCGAAAAATTTTAAAGGAAGTACAAGAGTTGTAAATGCGAGGAAAAATAAAATTAAAAAAAAAAAAATTGTTTTATCCATAGTCTATTTTGCACAAGGGGTGATACTTTTACTTTATACAACTTTTGTTAAGGCAACAAAAATGCATTTGTGAGGGGGAAAAGCGGTGAGTGGTCGTGTTTTCGGAAATTATAAAAATTGTTCTAAAAATTCATATGATTATTTGACATTATTTCTTTAAGTCTCCTTTTTAGTTGTATTCCAGTTGATTCTGTTTTTTCTATTGAAATCTCACGTACAAACGTTGGGGTAACAACGTTTAGTCTTTGCACTTTTATAAAATGTGTACAATGGTTGAGGATAGTACAGAAAAAGTCCGAGGATTTAATACAATTTTGATGAAGATCACATGTTGCCAGTGGTGTAGTATTAGAGCTCTTTTATTTTAAAATAAGCATTTAAGTGGAATTATTCAAGAAAAACGGAATCACCCTTTATCAATATTCTGCAATAAAAATTCGTATTGAAACTTTAGAAAAAATGAAAAACCAAAGAAAAAAAACATTTGGTAGAGTAGACAAAGTTGAAAAGAAAACATTTCATGTACACAAGTTTTGTTGTTCATTTTTTTTTGTTTTGTTTCTTAACACCTTTAATTGGTATTTTGTAAAAAGGATTAAGAAAAAATATAAAACAATCCTTTTTAATTTTTTTGTTTTTGCTTATATTTGTTTACTTTTAAGTTATTTGTAATGACTTTGATTGCTTAAACTTTGATAAAGTGATTTGTCAGTTGGATTTATTTATTTAACACTGATTTTCTATTTTCTGTTTTTTTTTTTTTTTGTTTATCTGATATGTACGAACAAATTGTGTACACATGATTCTCATTCATTTTGTAATTTGTATCACATTTATTTCTCTTGATACAGACAGGAATATGGGGAATTACAAACAGGAATACATTAATTTTTAAATTAAAAAAGTTTCGGTATTGTACAAATAAATTTTAAATCGTTTAATATGAACTGAGAAAAAAAAAACTAAACTACAAAATATTTGTAAATAAATGTCTTACTTTCCGGTACTTAAAGGTTAAAGAACGACTAAGAATGAAACGTTTTATGGAGCCGTATTATTGTTATTGAAAGACGAAAAAAGGATAATTTCCTATGTCATTGAAGAAAGTATACAAAACCTATTCTGAATTTACTTTTAAGTAATCAAGTGGTAATTAGACAACTTCTCAGGTTTTCTTGAAGACTTACACTTCCCATAAAATTGTTTTATTATTGATGTTTTTCATATTTAAATATTTACACATATTTCACATTTTAAATTCACTTTCCCCAAAGAACTTAGGCATAATCTTGGTTCATTCCTATATCCCTTTTTCTTATATTGACCATTGTTATAAGCAAAAATGAAAGATATTATGATTCAGAGAAAAGAAAAAATCTTAAAATATTTTTTTATTGGATTTGAATAGAATTTTACCAATTTTTCCAAATACATCGTAAATAAAAAGAAATGAAAAGTCCAATTTGTTCGATATGTATACTTTACTAATATGTAACCAAGTCAAATTTTTACTGGATATGCACGTATGTACATGTACGTATAAATTTTGTACATCACGTGTAGAAGTTCATTATGTTGAATGCATGCTAAATTCTTTATTTTGTCCTTCGGTTTGAAAAATAAAAAAATTCTAAATTTCTTTCCATGTTCTTTTGGTTTTCTTTTTTTTTTTTTTTTTCAAAACCACAGATTTGTTTAATATTAATAAAAAAAAATGAAAATCTAAATCCATTTTATTTGTTTCACACATTTATACATTTTGTAATAAAAATGAACGAATGCATACGTACATATGTACATGCAATGAGTGTATACACATCGTAATAAAATAAAGAAAATATGCAGTAAATATTGTATAACAATCCATGATTTATGTACCTTTTTCAAGGCATGCAGCATGCATCTAATATATGGTATTCATGTAGTCTGACTGTTTTATTTCGTTTTTGTTTTTCTTTAGTTTTACTTTACTATTGTATTTTTTTATTTTTAGTTTTATAAATAAATGTTTAAATATTGTTGTAATGACAGCGGTATAAATGTAAAATATTGTATATAGGGCCCCCGTTTACTAAAAATGAAAAAGAAAAATGCTAAGGAACTCGATACGATATAAATGGTGATTCGAAAAATGTATAATATCGAATTCAAGAAAAAGAGCAATCGAATTTTGTCTTTCGGTTAATGAGAATACAATTCTGTTAAAAACTAATCCACATTATAGTAAAGTCAGTGACAACAAGTAATTCAAGGAAATGATCAATCTCAATCCAATCATACAAAAATTGGGTTTATTCTCTACAACAAACTTAGTGGTTCACAATTCACATTAAACTATAGGTGCACGTCTGATGGAATTGTCAAAAAAAGTCGTTACAATTTCGCTCTGGTTTACTTTGAAGCTATACATATATTCCTAAAATTTCCCCAGATTAGGAAGAATTCTCAAAAAATGTGAATGTATACAAAAGTTCAGTTTTTCCTTCAAATCTATATTTTGTACTTCAAATTTTATTCACTTAAATTTAAATCATCCTGCGTCGAATAGATGTTTAATAATAACAAATGATAAATTCGTATATAAATAAAATATAGCAGAGAGTATCAGAATTTATGTGTATAATATATGTATACAGCTCCCGAAGCTAGTATTTATCTTGTGATACATTCACTTGTAAAAGAAAAACAATCAAAAATGTATAAGATTGCATAATGTACACACACATATATACATAGGTACATAGATACGAGCACGTGTGCGTATATCATGTGCATATAAAATGAATCTATATTTGAATTATTACTATTTTGTATTCTCATGTTATCTTTATATAAACATCAGGTAGTAGTTATTTCATTCAGCCTTTTTATCATTTCTTTCATTGCTTTTATTCAATTTCTTTTTTTCTATTTGGATTTTCCATAAATTTCATTTTGCTATTTCTGCATTTTCATTGTATCCAATATACTTTACGGAATCTAGACAAGATGTGTGTATGTATAAACAACAGTTTTAGTACATTTACTTAGTTTATATACAATTGCATATCGCGGTAAAGATCGCTAACCATGTTATTTCATATAAAATGAAAAAAATGAAAATAAAATTTAGAAAAGGAATGAAATTTGTTTCTTCTGTTTTTTTTTTATTTTTGCTTTTTTTTTCGGAGAGAGATTCTCTTGTTTTTTTTTCTTTTATATTTCTTTAAAAAGAAAATGCAGTAAAATTGCATATAAAATATAAAATGATATTGCAGAAGTAATACGAAATATATACGAGCATGTATCTAGTGATGCAGAGTATATACATATAAGAACAATAGTCCTTGGTAAAAGGACAAATGTGGGAAGGACGAATTTAAAATGTGCAATGACCTTGCTTTTGATGATGACGAGATATGTATGTATGTACATTACGTAGTATTTTTGTTGGCTGTTGCTGCCAATATTGCATTTACGTATAGGTATACTCTATACTTTAAGAAGTACAAAATATACGTAACATGTATGTATATATACATAGTACATAATGTACTTACATTTTATCATGAATCGTACTTATTCGAACATTGAGTGTGCATATATGTATGTATGTATATGAAATTTTGTTAGTCTTATACGTACATTTGGTTCCTTCGTATATATTCTAATCCATTCACATACATACGTACGTTACATATACGTATAATTTTGTTAATGTAAAAGAATTGATGCTTTGGATTGTAAAATTGCACATGATACCACTTTTATTTCCAAAAAAAGAAGAAACAAAAAAATAAAATAAAATAAAAGATTTCGTATGTGAATGATATTCATGTGTACAAATAACGCTTCCATTCATAGAATCCAATTTTGATTTTTTTTTGAGATATCGCTTTTATGGATAAATGCAATAGCGAAATTATGTAACTCTAAGGTCATACACACGGTAGAGACGAGTTGAAAAGATTTGAGCTACAATTGCTAAGGCCACCCGCAAGCTACAACCGCAACTGAGCTAATATTAGCTTCGCTCATTTCTGCTTCACTTTCTGTCTGGCCAGAGCCTTACAAGAAGCAAATACTCCTGTATGTATGCAACGTATGCATTTATGTGTGATGACGTACAAGCGTGTGTGTATTAAAAGGTGTATCAAACAAAACTATCAATTCACTTGATCCGTATACACATTTTGTTCGTATGTGTCATATTTTAAATTTGATATCGAATTAACTATCATTTTGTTTTATACTATTACATACACATATTTGCACATTTATATGTATATATGTATGTACGTTGGTATTATAGTTTTTATTTAATCGAGAATTTCTGTATAAAAGCAAATGTGTTCTTTTGTGTATGCATTGCATTAGCCAATAAAATCATAATAATAAAAAAATATGAATGAAGAATATAATACATAATCTGTTTAATGTGTTTAGTATACAAGGATGAATTTTCTTTTCCTTTTTTTTTCTTTTTTTGAATTAAAATTGAACATAAATTTATTTAGAAAAATAACGAATAATACATTTTCGATATAAGTACATATTTTATTTATGGTCAAAAACATAAAAATGCGAATAATATTGTAAATGATATAGAAATTTATGAGAAATGATAAAAAATGAAAATGGAAATTTTCTCCAAAAAAAAAAAAAAAAAAAATACAATTTATTATTATTATTATTCGTTTTTTTTTTTTTTTGGAAAAATCATAAAATTGTAATCCGTACATTTTTGTACGATCTTTTAAAAAGACTTATAAATGTAATAATTTTGAATTTAACATCCAAATTTTACTAAAAGCGAATAAGTTGGAATCAGATTTTTGTCCTCTCGTTCTCACTCCACAGCCTTTTCATTTCTCGGCATAGTTTAACAGTTGCCTTCAGATAAGGATCTGCCCATGTTCATTCTGTACAAAAGCATCTTCTAATCGCTTGGTTTTTACACTGTATTATCAAATGTAGCAGAAAAACAAATCAGATAAATTTGAAAAAATATTTTTTTTGTTGATGATTAATAGGACTCTCAAACGAATGTCTGTTTTTTTTAAAGTTTAATGACAAATTAAAATACTGTGACCACAGGGATTTATTGTATTCACATTTCCGTCAATTAGATCTGCAGCTGTGTACTTCCAAAGGGTTCCAGTAAGCTGCAAAAGTTCAGCTTGACAAGCACAGGAGCTCCAAAAAGGGTTGTTCTAATGCAGGGGACACAATAAAATTTTCTTAACTTTTAATTGATGACATCTGGACCATAATCTCAAATGCTTTTTTTTTCAATAATGAAATTCTTTTCGTAGATTTATTTTTTCTATTATTATTTTACATAAATTCGAGAAAATAAAATTTTTATGACCTTGTGAAAAACTTCATAATAATTTACTACAAACAAAAATGGATTTTTTGTTGTATACGTCTGTAGAAATACTAGTATACGTATTACATTTAGAGTTTAAACAGTTCTTTAAGTAATATTATATATTCGAATTTAAACTTTTTATTTAATATTTAAGCATTACAGATAAAATGTAAGTGCTTAAATATTGTTATTAAGGAACTGCATTATTTGCATTTTATGTGTACATACGAATATACTACGTACATATAAGAAGCATTAATATCCAATCTGTATGCACAAAAGCAGGACCGACGCTAAGATTTTTTTCGCCCTGGGCCTAACATATACAAAATAAACAAAAAATAAATACTTTTTATCTAGAAATTTCTTGTAATTTTGTGATCTTTCGTCTAAATATGAAAAAATTACATATTTTCGAAAGTTTTTTTTATTAAATTAGAAATTTTTTGCCTTAATTATTATTTACTGTTCTAAGCAATAATCTAATTTGCTCACGTGGTAATGCCAGCCCTATATAAAATGAAAGTATACAAAAGTTGATCAAATTGTGTAAAAGAAAATCTTCTTTTATATAAATACAAAAACAAATCAAAAACAAATCTGTTAAATTGAAGATTTATATAGACAGTAAGTAAAAAAAACTCCAGTAAACAATTATTATAATACACTCTCATATATAGAAAGAAAATTGTATATTATTATATTTTCAGAGTTTCATACTTTCTGTTTATGTACAAACGACCAAACACATTCGATCAGTATATATACACAGGAAAATGTACAGCTTTCATAGAAAACAGTTTGAAAATTCAACTGTACATACATATGTACATATACTTATTATTATTTTTAAATCTTTCACTGTACTGTTAATATATATTATCCTTAATAATATTGCATAGAAGTTTTCTATTTCATGGAAAATAAAAAGCACAATTGCTTGCCATATAGCACATGTATGCTGTATGTATGTGTGTGTGTGTCGGATATTTGAAAAGTATAAAATGTGTAAGGATTTTAAAATTCTATGACCCGTTAAAGTAGTTTTTATACAAAACAATTTATATACTCTGCATGTTTTGATTATCATGTCTTCTTTATATACTTATATAGATATTTTAAGTCTTTTACGAAGGATATAACAATTGTTCGTTATATTTTGTTTATTTTATTTGTATTTAAAAACTATGGATATATATTTATAAAATTTTTTTAATCACAAGAATAGATAATGATACATTTTTAAGTATTTAATAAAACTTTATGTTAAAGTCAGTCCTATGTAATATGTAGAGAATGCACAGTATTGTTCTGTTTTATTATAATGTGTGTACATATGTTCATACTTAATAATTAAACGTGTTTTTGTACATATTTGAATACATTGTTTTCAGTTAATTACTATTCGATATCATCTTTTAAAATGAGTTTAATTTTAATTATCAGTTTTAAATTGTGAACATATGTCAGTGTGTAACATATTCGTAAATGTTACTATATAGAATCGAAAAAAAAATCTTTAAGCAGAATGTAATTTTGTTAAAACATTTCTATGATGCTTAAAAAAATAAGATAAATTTTCAGGAAAGGATGTTATGTAAGTTGATACATTATGAAAAAAAAATCAATGTCTGCCTTTTTACACTTTTGAGATACATAATATGAAAAATTGTCTCATGAGAAACCGGGTGATATCGTGACACCCGGTTGTATCGTGCTACCTCATACAAGAATCACTTCCTTCATCCGTTACACTGGAAGCACTGGAAAGTGTCTCATAACACAATTTTCATATGTGTCTCATAAGTATAAACGCCAGCCATGAGATGACATTACGACGGACGGTTCTTTACAAGATCTATTTATTACTTTGTATAAAAACAGAAATAAGAGTCCGTTCATATTGGAAGTCCAGTCTTCAGGAAGAGTTTCACTATCTTTGTTTATTATCGTTATAAATTTTTATGAGAATCAAGAGACATTTTTGTATGTGTGTTGTATAACAGATAACATTACAATTAAATGTAATTGACTGGTAATTACACACTGCACAGAAAAATGACAAAAAATCATATTAAGCATTTGAACTGGATGAACTTTTTGACTAAACACCTAAATAGATTTTATATTATGTTTTCTCTTTCTTTTCCATTTGAAATTTAAGAATAATTTAAAAATTTTTTTTATATAACATTTAATTGATTTTTGTGTTTGTTTTTCGTGTTTTATTTAACAGTTTTAAGTAAAGGACAATGTGAAACAAACCGATATCGTTTTCTTGGTAAATATGGTGGTTATTCATGGATTGTAACACAGGCTACAGTTGTTTATGATAAACAAAAGCCACAGAGTGTTGTTTGCGTTAATTATGCTATAAGGTAAGTGAGAATTTTTATTTTTTTCATTTATTTTTATTCGATTTCAATTTTATTTATATCACAAAATCGTGTGATATTTTTTTATATTTCGTGTGATATTTAAATAAAAAAATTAATAATAATTAAATAAACAATTGTGAAAATGTGAAAATATGTACATATAATCAATATTTAAAAAATAATTACGTAATAATAAATAAAAAACGGATAACAAAATGACTTTGTTCATTTTTAATTGGAAACGCTACTATCGCGCATTTGAAAGAAATAATTGTTCATCGTCTAACAAAAGAATATCAATAAGGTGCAGGTAAAGATCATCCCTGGTTTCGTTTGTTATAGCTCAATACAACGATTATTTTCTACATTTAGTATGGGGACAGTCATTCTGAAGTGTGGCATCACAATGATCGAATTTAGGTCTCAGTGTGCTCTATTGGAAACGATAATGAGCCAGGCGATCACAAGTACTTATTTGTAGGTACGAATGATGAAACGAAAAGTTTTAGATTTTGCTAATATTCTCGTTGGCAAAGATTTTCATTCTTTAATTGTCATCTCCTACTATCCAAACAATTCAGGCTAAATTTATGAGCTTTCGCGTGTTTATTAAACAGTGTATTTTCATTTTTCATGGCGTACAACTTATTTTTAAGATCAAGTCATTGCCTCCTGTCACGTTTCGTAATCCTTGAATTTAGCTGCTATGCCTGACGCCTTCGGAAACATTCTAGTGCACTTTTCGTCACAATCGTCGAAACATCGTTTTCACTAAGTACAAATATTTTTTGTATTTGGGACAAACATTTTTTTCTTCATAAACACGTAAAATTGTGCTTCTTTCATATTTTAGTAAATTTCTTATGACTTTTTTTTATAATTTTATTACCCTTATTCTTTCTTTTCTTATGTCATACAATTTAGTATGAAATAATTGTAATACGCTGTACACATTTACCTTTTTATTAAGTTGACTTCCTCACGAGACATTTATATACCCTTTTTATTTATTTCTAGTTCACTTTTTTTTTCTTGTGAAAATGAAAATACTCTAATGATGATCGATTGTACTTAGAATTCATCCATTTCATTTTTTTTTCGAAATATAAATGAATAAATATGAAGAAAATAGAAATGAAAAAAAAAATTTCATTTTATGTGACAATGACTTATAACAGGTAAACGAGTAAATGAAAAATTGTATACGTAAACATGTACCATTGCATGTTGATAAAATTATCCGCATGCTATCACGGAAAAAAGTACATCGAAAATGACAAAATATAAAAAGGATATGTGAGGAAGTAAATGAGAATTTTTTTATCTGTGTTAAAAGTATGAGATATTTTCAATGAGGAGCGTGAATTTTATAAAATTCTGAATAAGGATATAACATAGCTATGATGAGACGTATAATAATAAGGACAATATAAAAAATTGATGATGGGAGAGAGAAGGATAATGGTACATAAGATATCATATTGTATAGCATATAATTTGAAGTTCACTTTAAAGTTCATTTTAAAATTCCTTTTTTGTATATAATGAAGATAGAGTTTCGCGTCATCTCATCGTCATCATCATCATCAACATCAGAGTACTGAAAAAAATTACAATTTTTTTTCTAGGTTAGTGTCCGAATAAAAAGGACACTGGCATCTAATAATGTGTTTAGTTATTATTTTTTATTTAATTGAGTTCTACATTAAATTCGTACATATGTATATGTGTTCATAAAACGATGACGACAGAGACAAACAAACAAGATGATAATGATGATGGCAATGATCAAAGTCGGATCCTCTGATGTAATATCCTCTGTACCTATAAATGTTTTGTAGTAGACTATATATAGTATCTCTACATTTTTTAAGTTAAAATTCTCATTTAATGTTTTATAATCGTATTATAAAGAGGACGTTATACAAATGCACTTTTGTGTAACACAGATGCATACAGTTCCATTTTATTCCCTGTTTTATTTTCATTTTTTTTTTGAAAATTTTTAGTTAGTTAACTAAACTGACTTTCGTTAATACTTAAATATTTTATAGCTTTTTGACTTGGTACAGAGATGACGTGTACAGAGAATACACACATATATAGGAGGTGTATATGTTTTCTGGAATGAATTAAAAAGGACATAAAGAAATCAAATAGGGAATTTCTATGTATATACATAGTATCTATTCTGGATTATGTGAAATGTTCATCATCAGTTGCATCATAAATATAACAATTGGGAAATGTTATACACTCGCAGTCCTTTTTTACATACAATCCTTTTTCATTTATTTTTGTACTCAATGTATTTTAATGGTTACTACTACATGTTATGACAGGGATGAGAGAGTGTACCATATACACAACAGAATTACAAAAATTTTTTTATGAGTTTTAAATTTTTTATGATTATGTGAACAAGTTGTTAAAATTTTTTGTATGTTTGTTTTCAAGAGTGCTAAAGTATGTACAATGAGTTCTAAAACGTTTGAATAACCACCTCGATACAAAATTTAAAGTTCTAAAACGCAGACTCATCATTTAAAGAATTTTTCTGACGCAATAAATTACTGACATTTATGTAATTTTTGTATCAAAATCATAGTATTATCATACGACAAAAAATTTGTTGACATTTTGGAACCCACTGGTACATACAGGCTGCTGCTACTAGAATATCATATCTGTTTTAGATAAATTTCATGATATATGTATGTATTTGTACATACATATATGCGATGTAATACATGCTATACAATTCCAGTGTGTATACAACAAACCACGTTACAGCATAATGTAGTAAAATATGTAATGAAGGGATTTTAAAATTTTAATAATTTTCCAATGAATAATTTATTAAGAAAGAAAAAGCAGAAAAAAAGGATCAAGGATTTTTTTTTTTTTAATTTGATGATTATTATTTTTTATTTATGCTGAAAATTCAAACAATTTTTAGAAAAAATACATGAAAATTTATTTAAATAAATGCGTATTTTGTTATGAACAATTATTTCTATTCGAATAGAATTGCGTTTCCAATTTGAAAGTGAAGTCTTGTGTTAAAATAAAAAATGAAAATAAATAAGTAATGAAAATAATAAAAAACTTAAAAAAAATACATTATATAAACAATAAAAAATTAATTCAGCAGATGTTATAATAAAAATAAAAATAATTAAAAAAAAAAAAATAACGTATATATATACATAACGCATATGTTGACTCGTGGAAGAGTTCACATACAATGGTTGTATGTTTCCACTATGAGCGAGATATTTCGCAATCGATGTCTGCTTTTTTTTTGCCAAGTACGGAATATCCCACATAAGAAGGCCAGCTCTTATTATAAAGTGCGGAACAATCTGCATAATCTTGTAATAAAGGATGAAATATTTCGCAATCAATGCTTGTTTTTTTTCACAAAGTGAGGAATATTTCGTAATCGATGACTATCCTTTACTATTTTGTGTGCAATTGATTAGTGTCCTCTTTTAATTAATCATAATATTCTCCAGTCAAAATGATTGATTAAAAAATCTCAGAATAAATTACATTAGATGGAACTTCTTTTTTACAAAGGCGCGGAATATTTCCTGCAAAACTGAAAATTTAGAAAATTGGAAATTTGTTGTTAATGTTTGCGTAAAAATTAATTATATTATTAAATAAAAAAAGTCTACACACATGGTTATGTAATAAAAAATAAAATTGCAGTTATCTCTCTAGGAACAATAAAATTTATGACGATGTACAGTGTGTTTTATATTTATTATGTTTAGAAACAAATAATAATGAATGTGTATTATGGTCTATAACTTTTAATAGTAAGATTTTATAGATGTAAATAAATTGCGTACATATTTGTATTATTTATAATAAATGTACTGCCGTATTTGTTACGTACTCGTGCATTACGAAATGCTATCATACATACGTATACATAAGTATATATCGAATTTTATGACAGATTATAGGCTTTGTGTGGGAATTTACTAAGATATTACATAAATTTACGATGTCAATATTTAAACGAATATACATACATATAACATTCTTGCAATTAATTTGAAAAATTTGTTATACAAACAAAAATGATTAAATTACGGATTTTATGGAATTTTTTAATGCCAAAATTCAGCTAAATATGGGCTGAATGTGAATCTTCATATAAATTTAAAAAATACTAAAAGTAACAAAAAGACAAAAAAAATTTTTTTCCTACGAGTGATTTTAGTATCATAAAGTGTTGCAAAATATGACAAAATTCTGATTTTTCCTTCCTTGAATAAAAGTTAAAGCTGAAATCTAAAAGTAAGACTGAACACTCAGATTCAAAGTTTTAAATGTCAAAAATTATTTTCACTATATGGGTGTATTTACGTAATTAATTCAAATGCATACCTCTAAATTCAAGACTTAAATGAGTTCGACGTTTTTAAAATTTTAAAAATATTATGAAAACTGAAAAATTTGTATACAGTACAGCTAATATCCTTTTGTATCGCTTCTGGAAGTTGTTTAATAGCTTTGTAAATCGATAAATTGTCGTTTGTCCAATAAATTTATTCACATGATTGTATGTAATTTAACTATGTATATATTTTGTAGCGGTCATAAAAATTTTCTAATCACTAGAAATTCTATATATTTTTTTTTATAAATCATAAAAAAGTCAACAAATTGCCAATACTTACTTTTTGTTTTTATTATTGTAATTTTTGATTTTATTTTTAATGTGTTTCTGATAAAATAAAGTTTTTAGTTTAAATACATATACACATGTATATGTATACATGTCATCATCATATTGTCACAGATACTATAAAAATTATTTACAAACATTCATATGTATGTATGACGATGTGATTATTGTTTACATTTTTCTTTGCTTTTAATCGTTTTATGAATTTTATTATATCACTTTTTTATTATATTTGAAAAATTAAAAAAAAAAACAATAAACAAGGAAAAACAGCAATTTTGCTTCTCTTATCAAAATGTAAAAAGAGAGCAAAAAAAAAAAAAACAAATTAAATGAAAATTGCATACATGGCAGAGCCAATAAAGATTTTAATGTGTTAAATAATATCAGTAGTAAAAAAAAAAATAAAAAATAAAAAAAGTCACGTCAATTATATCCTTGGCATTTAACATAATTATGTACATAAATGTGTGTTATACCTACATGAATATTTTAATGTGACAATATAAAGAAAATGGCATGAGAATCTATTGATAATGCATTCTAAAATGCATTTAGTAATGCATGTTGCATAGATGAATGTAGTCTCTATAGATGAATGCACATTAGATTACAGTGTGAATGATAATATAATGCATCAATTTAAAGAAATTTTTCTAATTATATTTTTATATTTACACTTCAATTGTAATTTGATGTAACAGGGTGCCTCATGTTCTCAGAATAATAAAAACAACTTTTTGTTTGAATATTTTAATTGCTATCATCCGATTTTAATCAATTATACCTTGGAAAGTTTTAAGCTTCGGCTTTAATTTCTAGTAAATGTTAAATTGAAAGCACAGTATAATTCAAAAGATATTTACGATTATATGATGTCATGTATATTTTTTTGGTGTCTGTATTATCTACACAATTTTTTTTAGAATAATTTTATTTGCTAGAAACTGAGTTACCTCGTTATACAGTATTTTAAGAAAAAATGTTGGCCTTGATGCATCAAAAAAAGTATGCATTTCTTTACTGTGTGCATATGTTATTTAATGATATCGAAAATTTAAAAATAGATTTCTTTGTTCAAATGAAATGAACTGTACTCAAATGTATAAAAAGCTAACTAAAATAAAAATAAAAAATAATTAAAAACATGTGATGCATATAAATGATATAAATTTTTGAATTTTTTGATTTTCACAACAAAAAAAAATTAACAAGAAAAATTGGAATAATATATTTTGTTTTTAAATTGTGGACAGACGTATAACGTGTGTAAGCTACTTAAAATGCAAAAATTCACGTGGCTTTCACATAATACTGTTTTGTGTTTTGAAAAAAAAAAGTATGTCAATGAAATTTTTATTTACTTTTAAAATTTTTGCAATGTTTACAGTTAAACAAATAAATGAATTTTCTTCGATACCAATAAAGTGATACATATCAACGTACTCTATCAATTTTTATTGATGTCAAATCAATTCCTTGGGTTTAAACAGTGATGTAAATAATTACCATGTAAATGACACCCTGTCAAGTGTATACACGTATGAATTATATTGTATAAAAATCTACAGAAATTTATTTATGCGTACCAAATTCGATTAAAATTTTAGCGCAGATTTACATGAAAAGAAGATTGAAAAATATGCCCAACTCATATCTATGTAGTGAAAATCTTCATTAATACGTGTGCAAACAATTTGGACCCCATAATCTTGAAGACAAAATGTGCATGTGGTAAGTGTTTTCTCTGCTGCGCATACAAATGTAGTATGACGAAATGCTCATCGTATCTGGTATGCACTCTATTTGTGTTTATGCAGTAAGTATGTGTAATCTATAATTAAGTGCTAGATATACGAGTTTGTTTGATTTTTAATAAATTCACCACATTAGATCACACCACATACACCCGAATTACGTATAGTTATTTATTAATTGGGTAGGTTTACGAAAAAAGGGGGTGTGTACTTGGATGCATTTTCACAACAACTACAATCTTTAGTTTATTTAAAATTCATCAAATATAATAATATCGATTTGTTCTATTTTTGAGTTTTGTCATTACATTATGCAAGATTGCATCAAGAATTTTTCTTCGTGTATATAAGCACGTACATACTATATATTCATACAATTTGTATGCAACTTTTCAAAATACAAAGAAAAAAAAAATCAATGAAAATATAAAATTAACAAAAAACGATTGATCTGTGAAATTAAAAACAAAATCTATTTTTAAAAATATCTCTTTATGTAAGATTTTTCTTCTATTACTGTAAAATTGCGGTGATATACGTAAGTGTATTATTTTGGCTTTTTATATTTATGCAAATTAAAATGAAAAACAGACAAGCAAAAAATTTTCATATCAATTACGTACGAGTACTATAGTAATGTATTTATCGTATTTTTTTTATTCTCTCCATATCTTTATGTAACAAATTAAAATTTTAAATTTTATATTCATGGGCAATTTCAACGTGAGTCATGTAAACTGTTTGATTTGGATGAAATAAAAGAAAACCAACATGCTATAGTACACATACAGTAGTAATCGTATTATTATGAACAGTACATGAACAGCGCAAATAGAAAATCGTTTATTTGAAAATGGCTGTGAGTTTTAGAACGTCTGTTTCCGTAATATCGTCTTAACTTTAAAAACGTATTATTTAATCAAATGACACAACATAAATTGCTTTAGTGACATTTTGTATAATTTCTTGATGTTTACACGATTATACACTCAATGTCATCTGTCATTTCATTTTTTTTTTCTATCAAATTTCCCATTAATTTTGGCCTCCACTGTAAACGTATGTACGTGAATAAAAGCGTAAAAATTATTACTTTATTAAAACAATATTTGTAAAATATCGGTATAAAAAAAAAACTGAAAAACATTGTTGATGAGAAGTTAATAATATTTTTTTATTAACTTATTAAATTTAAATGTGAGAAAAAATAGCTTTAATTTGAATACGTTATGTAATCATCACTATATTCTTATAGGTAGAATGGAAAGGAGGTAAGGAGCAGTGTTGAAATCCGTAAAAAAGGTTTCCTAACACGTGGCAACAATATAAATATAGTACATATTATGTTCTTGATTCCTGCTGTGTATTTTATATTTTTTTATAAAAAGTATACAAATATATAGTGTGTATAGGGATACAAATACGTGTGTGTATTAGAGAAGTACCAAATTTTTCCATTTTTTGTTTTTAAAGATAAATAATGTGAATGGTGGCAATGTAAAGTTATTATTGCCTACATCATGGCTTTTATCATGTACATATACATACTATATATCTATACATATACACATTATTCTCTCAGGATGATACCAAAGATACGTTGCATATGTACAAATAAGTTTATTGCTTATTTATATGTACATCAGTACATGTGTATCCCAAAAGCAATTTAAATTGTCAAGATATAGAATAGTCAACATTTTCTGCTTTCAACTCCGTAAACTTTAAATTACAATCGTACATACTTGTGTACAAATGTAAATTAATTCGATCATTTCATTTACAAAATAGAGACTATAATAAGGATCTAAGTTGTATGTAGATACATACATGTGTACATTTCTATATAGTATGTAGATACACTTATTTCTGTGTATTTAAGTACTTGGTGTGCTTTTTTTGTGATATGATTACATGTGTATATAGGGTGTTGGGTACTAAAATGGCAAACAATAAATTAACAGCTACAGTCCATTGAATGACGTCATATTGTTCAATCTAGAACAGCTTTTCATCTGAGACCTTGCATTTTTCAAAATAATGAATCAAACGGCAAAAACCGTTTATAGGTTGTAGCACCTGAACTAAGATAGTCAAAGTCATACAGTAAAAAACAGTAAATTTGTAGAGGAAGAATTGGGCTTCTTGTTTGTTGTAACAAAAATAATACCAATCACCCTGTATATGAGACGGGCCTCCAAACCCTTATATAATGACAACCAATGAAAATTGTATTTTATCATTAGTATCATTAGTTGTTGTTAATAGTGTTGTGTATACATTTTCCTTATTTTTCAATGGTAAATATTATACAATATAATGTATATATGTATAAATGTTCTCCTTAATATGAGAATTTATCCTTGAATTTTATTTGAGAAAAAAAAAATAAAAAACAAGAAAATTCTTCACTCTCACTTTTATTTTATAGTTGTCGTTTTATACACACGCATGTAATTATTGCGTACGCATATTTTATACATATATGTATATTTGCGTGTCTCTGAATTCCAAACGCATGCATACATAAAATTTACGTGAAAATTCCTAGAAAAATGGAATTTTCTTAATTTAAAAGAAAAAATGATATCTGTCATTTAAAATCTATATAGCGAGGCTATAAAGAATATAATAATAAAAATGCTATAAAATAAACTTAAAATATTTTTTTTTTATATTGAAAGATAAAATTAAAAGGATAAATTTTTTAAGGCTTTTAAAACAAAAATAAATTAAAGATAACGAAAAAAATTTTTTTTATTTTATTTTTGTGTCATTAAATAAATGAAAATTCAAAAGAAAATTGTGTACTTTTGTTAAATACCGGAAAAGTAATAAAATGCTTACGAATGTGTACAGAATATTCTAAAACCAAAGGCCATAAAAGCATAATAGTGAATTTTGCGAGGGACGTGAAGAGAAATTCGTGGATTATAAAGCTTGCATGATAACAACATACCATTTTTTGTAAATTCATGTATCATGACTATGATAAATAAAATGATGGGAATAAGGTTTTATAGCATTTAAATGAAAAACACCTCTCTGCGGTCTTTCGTTTTGTCAAATACGCATATTAGGTAAAAATTTTCACCCACTCTGTCAATTAACAATTTTAATACCTTTTATAAAAAAAAAAAAATTCCAAAATATTTTCAAAATTTTATCGTAATTAAACATAAAATTTTTAAACTTCATTCATTCATTTGATAAATATAACCTTATTTTATTACACAGTTAAGATATTGGCATGATTGTCACGCCATCCAATTATTCCAGACGAAAATATTGATTTGGAGGCATTGCTGCATATACACAGCTTTTGTTTTTCCTCTTGAACAAACCCAGTCAACAATTGTCAATAAACAAAATGGCAGTTTTCCATGAAAAATAAACATTTTCAACTTTCCTTTCACTTTTCACCGACGTAAAGTCTAAAATTATGCCAAAATTTTTTTTATAATACATTGTAAATATTTTAGGCAACACGTGTATATCGTCTACATTTTACTCTTCCTCTCCATGGGAAATTTCTTCTTATCATCCTTTTTACCTATTGAATGAACCTACGCGTCTGTGTATATCTACTGTATGCGGTATATGTACATATAGCTGTGCCTATAAAACACTAAAGTGAAACGAAAGTAAATAAATAAGTGTTTTTGGAATGAGAAAAAGTTTAGTAGCTGCCTGGTTATTCCCCATTCCTTTTTCCCAGTGATATAAGCGCATAGAATCTGTATAAAATAGGTATTTATGTATTAGGCTTCATTTTAAAATTTTCCCAGGGTGTAGAAAAACAACGGAAATGTTTCATACATATGTGTATTTATTTAATCCTTCATTGGGGAAATGGTGAATTCTGATGATGGAGAAATAAAACGCACACAAACATACATAAGAAGCAGAAAATAAAAAAAAAATGAAATAAATAAAGGACGAAAAAACAAATGTACCGAATCATCTCTGTAATATTGTTGAAGGACTTTTGTTTTTGATAGTGAAAGTTGAATTTATTTTTTTATGTTTTCTTTTTCTATTCTGCCTATCCTATGTTTTCGATTAAATTTCAAGGTCTGCTCAAGGCCGCATGCCCTAAAATGTTTTTTATTTTTTCATTTTTATTACACCTATAAAAATGGGAAATTTAGATATAAGATAGGCAAAAAAATTGTGATAATGGTTGATTGTTGTTAACGTATAAAAAATGTTTTTTTCTTATTTTAATATATCGTATATACGTATGTATGTACGTGTATTTGAGATATCCTTTTGAATAACATACATATTTTCTTTTGAATACGAACACGTATGATTTAGTTACGTTATATAAAATATCCTACTTCAAAAATAATGAATTGACCTCCATCACATTGATAAATTTATATTTCTGTTTCTTCTTTCTAAAGAGCATTTTACATTATATTTTGCATTGGTATGTGTACAAATTTATATAGGAATTTTGTATTAGAAAAGGATATAAATTTCATTTTATTGAATGGAGAGACTTTCACAATATGAATGTAAGGTAGTAAGGTCGAGTAGGATTTATCTTCTTTTTTTCTCGTTTCATTCATTATGCACGTACGTGAGTTGTATGTACATATGTATATGATTGGGTCTGTATTTAAGGACAAAATTGAATCGACTTTAATACTGTATGCGTCTGTATATGTATATGTGATTACATATTAGCAATTCTGTTTCCTTTTTTTGTATAAATCTGATGGCAATTATCTGTATTATTATATCAGCACGTATTCAAGTAAATATACAAGGTAATTCTGATTCAGTCAAGTATGTTTTTTATAAAAACGGAAGAGAGGTGAGGTGTTAATTCTACATCATTAATGTCTTCACAAAAGTTATAGCAAATCTAAATTCAAAGTTAAAAATTAGAGAAAATGTGACAAATTTTCCAAACATTTTGGTAATTCTTGGAGATATCCTTATTCAAAGTAGTTACACAAAAGTAAAACTACTAAAATCCTAGTCTCTTTCTATACTATAGTTTCTCTTTTTACACAAAGGTTCTATTTCTCAATATTTTTTTATTTTTTTGTGAAAAACAAAAACTTTTTAACTGAATCACCTTGTGATCTTTGTATTTTTCCTTTTTTTATTGGAAAGATTTTGAAAATAAATAAAATGTTGATTCCTTCTGTTTTATTTTAATTATGTTAAGAAGAAATTTTCTATGCTCAATTTCATTTATATTCATTTTGTATTTTAATGTATTTAACTGAAGTACATACATATGTGATACATTTATCAAAATACGTTGTATGTATCTTCCGTTTTATGTGCATGACGTTATATTACGTTGTAAAAAAAAATGTTTTTTTTTTGTTTTGGAAATTTGATATTAATTTTTTTCTTGTCCTCTTTTTGTTTTTTCTCTCTACAAATATCCACATGTAAATAACAACATAAAATAATCGTAAAATATGAAATTGAGATTCATCTGCATGTACTTGATTCATGTACATATGTAGCATGTATCTAAAATTTTCAACAGAATTTTTGTTAGTTGTTTTCTTTGGGTATTGTTAAAGTTTTGAGCACGTTTTTAAACTTCAATAGTTGCAGTTTTTTTTCATTTTAATTTTATTTTCTGCTCATTTCAAAGTTTTTAAAGAAATATAACAAATGTTTCATATATCGTGTTGTAATATTTGTACAGAATATTTTTAATATGTTTTGTAAATAATACCCAATAAAAGCGGTGTTCCACAAAAAATTAAGTGCTTCCATAACACAAAATGCATAACCGAACTATAATAGCTTCAAAGCTATTCAGACTAACAAATATCATTTTAAAGACTTAATTGTAGATGCAATATAAAATACACACACTGAAAGGTAAAATATTGAAATTTCAGAAAGACGACATTTGGGCCTTCAAACAGTATAAATTGTGATAGGAACTAACAAAAGAGCTTTAAAAGAATTTTTTTTATTTTTTTGAAAACAGTCTGATCTTTAAGAAAATTACACTTTGTATTATTTATTTTGGGACACCTTCTATATATCCCAAATGTACAATAAATAAAGCTTGGTAATGGATACATTTGTAACTATGGTTTTTGATATTATACAATTTGTATGTACATCACACATGTACTACGAGTATATCCGAGATTCATCGGTCAATGAGGCGTCAAAAAGTTATAAGATATTGTCATTTTACTCAGTTTTATTATTTACATACAGATACGTACATAAAAGTTATCTTTATCAGTATATGTACGTATTTATATGACATACGCATAAATTTAAAAGCAGATATTTTCCTTATTTTCTCTGTATGCGATCACATATTATAAATATACAAAAACTAAAGTAATAAAATGGTTATTGTCTTTTTGTGCGGATTTCTTTGCTTTTAAATTTTTTTTTTTCGTACAAAATATTCAAAACACGTAGCATTACATAGCGTTACATTTAAAGAAATAAAATTTAGCCAAATAAAGTACCAAAATACACATGATATGCATTACTGTGATTATTGTACAGCTGTTAACACTAAAAATACACATAAGATTTTAATACTATAGAAATCTTTAAAATACCGTGTGTAAGACCAGCAATATTTTGTTAATTTTGATATGATATCTGTGATTTTGAAAAATTCACATCCGCATCATTTATTCTCTAAAAGTTTGAAACTTTGAAAGCACAAAAATAATTAACAGCAATAAAACCCATGAATCTCATGGTATTGGTATATCAAGATAAATTTAATACTACGAATATACTATCAATAATACTAGCCATGTGACATGTCCCTTATTTCAATATTAGATGTGTGTCATGGGTATAATGGGATGTGTGAGTGTGTGTGGATTTTAATTTTCGATAACAAATTTGATTTTCAAAAAATTCAACGATTATACCGTATTGTCAACAATAAATTTGTATTTGTACCTATATAATATTTTCACAAGTGCAGTTTATACTTTAAGAAAATATTAATTAAATTGTTTTTTAATATTTACAGTTTTATTACAATATCCATTCACTTTAATCATTTTTTTTTTTTTTTTGTTTTTATTGTATATATAATACCTATGGAATAAAATTAACCAATTTTTCATATGCACATAAAATATTTAATTAAAGAAAAAACAACAATAATGGAAAGCACAGCATATGCATAATTTAATAAATAAAAATAAAAATTGTATGCAAAAATTAGATTTTTATTTCATTTATATGAAGTATACGTTATTTACATTGCTTTTATTTTTGGGGTTAATAAAAAACATTACAACCTTGATATATGAAAAATTTTACATAAACAAATAACGTACTATTATACGCATACACACATTTGTATTTTAGTATATACATACATAAATGATCAAATTGAGTATGATTGTGTTTATTTGTATGTGTACATACGCGTATAAATATGAATTAATTTTTTGCAACATTTGGTTGACATATAAAATTAACTGTATACAACGTACCCAATTTGTATTTAAACAAAATAAACAGTAACAGTAAAAAAATACTAAACCTTATAATAAATATGTATAATGTGTTTAAATAAGGTGTTGAATGTAGTAAAAAATTAAAAGTAATAACACATTATTTTATTTGAACGGATCGTTACTATGAAACATAAATTTTTGATTTTATGATGTCATGTACATTTAAAATATGATCTGGTATACCGGGTAAGACGAACAAATGGTAAAGAATGCTTTTGTAAGTAGTCTTAAATTTTCGTTAATTAATAATTTGTAAATTGTTACCAATTTTAATTTCTGTTTCTAAATAAATGAATTTATATATACATACATATGTATCTCTGAATGCCACATATTTAAAAAAAAAATCCTTGTAGGAACCTGATTTTATGGATAAGCTGTTTCTTCATTCTGCTCAATCTATTGCCATATTTATTCAAAATCGAATTCATCCATGTTCCTCCAGATTTAGCTCCAATATTAGGTTTTCATTTCAATCAATTCTATTCTATTCTTTATTTTTTTTAAATGAAATTTAAATCAAATTGAATTTTCTTAATTTTTTCACCGAAATCACAACTGTTAAGTCAATTAAGAATCATTTAACAGATATTTTTGGTGTTCAATTTCATTTTATTCATTCAAATTTTTCAGTTTTATATAAACTTCGTTGAAATGAATTTTCTTTTATCTTAAATCAGAACTGAAATATTGAAGATGTTGATCATTATTGACAAGATCAAGAATGGTTAGTTTCTTTTTACGAGTACTTTGAATGTACATATACTATATGACCATTTGTACTACATATGTACATATGTACTAGTGTACGTTTTTGTTTTACATTCAATTTAAAATGTAAGCATTTGTGTATTTGTGTAATCAATCATGCAAATTGGTGATAAAATGAATTTAAAAAAAAAAAAAAAACAAGAATAGTTCGACCTGATTGCACTGATTAAATGAAATATTGCCTAGTAGATTCAAAGATTTAAAAAAAAAAATTAAAATCATGATATCTGTATACCACATGGCAATATCGTTTATTGTATGTATTTATTTAAAATTGTTAAAAAAAAATCCTATTAAATATTTAAATTTAATTTTTTTTTTAGTGTCGAAAATGTAATTTAAATTTTAACTACATTGTTGCTATCTATACATAAGCGACAGCACATATATGTACATATATGAATGTACGTCAATGTTGATCGTAGTGCTGTATTTTTTATTCGATTTTTATTTTTATTTTCAATTTGTCGATGTCACACTTCTTGGTAAAAAAAAATCAAGAAAAAAAAAATTGATTAACATTTTGATACATTGTATTGTATATTTTTATTAATCGGTAATTAATTACAATACAAAAATGCATTCATTTTTTTGAGTGCAATGAATGGAACAAGATCGCTGCTAGAATCATATTAGATAGCGATCTCTTTCAATAATTGCCTATTTTACACCATAAAATTTTCACATGATTTTCATGCAATTTTGTTGATAAGGAGGGTAGAGTTTTATGGGTATGGAAAAATCGTGTAAAAGTCTTGTGATTTAAAATAGAGAAATTCGAGTAATAAAAGTAAGTAAAAAAGAATTGTGTATTTTCGAGTATATTTGGTCTTTATTTCAAGAATGATTGGGAATTCTTATTCCTTACTGATTGTATGAATATGATTAGTCTGGTATATAGACAAATGGGAAAAAAGATGATTATTATCAATACACACACACATATGTATGTACTTGTGCTCGTACGTTGTATATGACTACACCCTTATAGTAAAGTAGTCAATGTAAAATCACATGAAATTGTATTGTGATGTGATGTGCCTTATCCACATTCAGAAAAGGATTAGCAATGGCTAAGTTTTGTTCTAATTTTAATTTCATTTGGACACGAAACAGTCACATTTAAAATTTATTAAATAAAAAAACAAAAAATTATTTTTATTGAATTCTGGTTTGTAACTTTATACTAATATAACTAGGGAAAGTTGAGTATACTCATGAATTTTATAATAATTTCTTTCGTTTTCAATTCATTTTGTCTTGTATTTTATTGATTTGTAATATGAATTGATTGAAATCACTATTATGTTTGTTTTTTGCTTTCTAAAAATACGATATACATTTGATTTTATTTATAAAGTCAGCCAAGTTTGTGTATTTTTGGAATTTTAAGCAGACTGTATCAAGTTTTGTTATAGACAGAAGAAATTCACTTTGAATCAGTTGAAATTCATTTTAGAGTAATTATACCATTTTAGAGCAAAAATTAATGATTTTTGGTTAATAATGTCCTGATATCTATCAGGCATGGCCCAAATTTATAGGACAAACAAATCGAAGCCAGCCAGGGCCAAAAAATTATTAGATTTTGTAAATGAAGCCTGGTAATAGTGCTCTTTAGTATTAGTCTCAAATTTTATGCAAAAGGTACATTTAAAAAATTTAAATGATCCATTATGAATAATTCGAATTCCAAATTTTGATTTCTTGCAATAATATAAATAATCCTTAGCTTATCAGGGTAAAACAATAAATTTAAGAAAAAATCTGTACAAATAAAAAAAAAATGAAACGGAATCCAAGTCACATTCCTTAAAAAATGATTCATTTTTCTCTGTAATGATTTTGATTTAATATTCTCAATATACATTACATCGTAATTTCATCATTTATCATCATAAGAAAAAGAACAAAAGTATTTCATAATTTTCAATGTAACATTGCAATAGAAATCATTTATTATAAAATAGACGAGCTTTCCACTTTATATATGGGCATCTTTATGAACGTGTAGGTACCTACGTATGAATGACGTACTGGCGTATGTGCTGTGTATGTCATAGAGAGATCTGTAGATGACACATGATTTTCTTGTCCAGACAAATATGTAGTAATTTTATGTTAAAATATGAAAAAAAAAAAAAAAAAAAAATTTTTTTTCAATGGTAACATTTCATTATGCTACCATCCCTCTTTTGTTGAATGATGACGATGATGTTAAGAAAACTTGCATACTGTTGATGATAGTTTTAATAATGATGTTGCAAAAGACGTTTTGTTGTTTTTGCAATTTGTTATTAAATTTTTAAACATAAATAATTTTCAAGTTAATGATGGAAAAATTGTTTAAATATTTTCCATTTTTTTTTTTCGAATATCATTTTAAAATGTCATTGTCAAAAGGTATTGAACTTTAAACAAAATAAATATAGAGATTGAGAAATTGTAACGTGTAGTATGTGTACACCACTATATTATAGTAAGCAATGATCATAGACTAGAGTTAGAGGTTAGACTGGTTAGAGTTTAGAGTATAATCTTGTGTATTTCTTTCGAGAATAGAAAATTCTTAAAATTATTATACGTACACAAAAATGTAAACATTTAATCATATGCTTGAATTATTGCAACATTTCTGTTCTTTTCATTATCGTGTGCATATGGACACGTGCAAGGAATTTTTTTTTACCTTTGCAAAATTATATAGGGAATGTGGTAGTTCGTGATAACAAATGCAATACAGAGACATTTAATGTCATATGAGATTGTCTTCTTTTTTATAACTTGACAGTTATTGTTATTACAGATCCTTCGTCTCTTCATCTACATCTGTATTTTGTGATTTCTTGCCAATTCTCAATTCAGTAACTTTTTCAGGTTCAACCACATTTCATTTCATTATCCAATTCTCGATCAAATCCCTAATCTGATGATACCTTCGAGAATACCTTCTGGGAAATTATCTGGAAAATTTGAAATATTCGTATGAGCTCATTTTCTTCCTATTTCTTTGGAAAATAAAAATGTATGTATAAAAGTAAAAGTATAAATTACAGGTATAGTTCGTATAAAAAATTGAATGAGAATGGCTGCGTAAATATTAATTATAATGGTTATCATTTTGCTGTTGTGATGTACCATTTTGGTCATCTAGTAGAAATTTTTTGTTGCATCACATGGTATTTAAGTTGGACTTTTGACAAAGGGTTTTGATCAGTTTTAAGATTTATAGATTAGGTATTGAGTCTTTGGCTCAAAAGTTATCTATCATTGTGTAAATTTCGCATGTATGCGAAATTCATTTCGTACCATAGCAAAAACAATTGTTTTAAAATCAAAAATGATCATACCATTATCATACAAATCGTCGTATAGTGTTCACATCTATAACTCTACATACATATTTACCTATGTATGTATTTTGAATTTCAATTTAAAACGAAAAATTTCAATTATTGTTCTGCTATGCTTATTTAATTTCATAACTTATTATGTCATTAATATCAGATTTTAAATTTCTTTGATTTAATTTATTTACATTCTCTTGAATATTTTTGCAAAATTATAAATGAATCACGCGAATATTAAATAAATTTTAGATCTGATTTCATAAATTGACTGTACGTATGAGACAGCTTTTTTTCAGACCAGGTAAAACATGATAAGCATGAAAAAAGAGGCTCGTCTTTTAAACTTTGTACAATATCATATATAGGCCAATTACGAATAGAACATGTTTACGTGCCATCGAACATGAATAATTGCTCATATTTTAATTTTCTTTTTTAATTAACGTGTAAATTGTACATTGTGTAATAAATACGCCAGTATTAAAAATACACACAGTAATCAGATACTAAAAGGTATCTAATTACTGGTAATGTAATTTTTTTTTTTTTTTATTATTATTAAATTGGAAATCGTTTAATTTTTCTGTTTTTTATATCGACATTAATTTTTATTATCTTGATTTTATTGTTTATTTTTGGAATGGGCAATCCATTGGTACCAACCTACATGTTATCTATATATTATGCTCTGTACAACCGGTCCGATAAGGTTGTGTGCTTTATCATTAGACACATATAACGAGGAATTCCAAAATGTCAAAAAATTTATTGTGAAAACTTTTACAATGCCAATGATACATTGGATCAGAAAAATTTGTGATGATTTGAAACTAAAAGTAAATTTTATTATTTTAAACCATTTGAATGAGAATGAAGTGCAAAAGAAAAAATAAAAAATAAAAATATGTACCTAAAGGAAATTTTAATCAAATGACAATAATATGTCTCTCTTATCAAACTCAGATTCCATTCACAAAAACCTTCAAAAATGGTTCTATTCAATTGACTATCCTACATCCGATGCAATTTCATATTCAACTTGGCCAAGTTGTACAACACGTTAGACCGTATGGACAAAGCATTATATAGCATAAACCGATCATCAGAACAGAATGAACACACATGATTTTTTTCGTTATAGTATTTATTTTACTGATAAAAAGTTTCCAGGTTTTTCTATTAATTTTTTTCTTTTTCTTCTTTTTTTTATTTAACAATTCAATTTCTATGATTGTGATACTGTTTACAGAATGTACAGCTCCTAATATGGATACATTTAAAAAAAATATATATATTTTTTTGGTTGATTGAAAAGTTTATCGACGTTTCTATACAATTTAATTGATAAGAAGAAATGACTTAATATGCAGTAGTCTGTCCCTTTATGTGTTATTTTGTCGGTTATACAAAAAATAAAAAATAAATTATTTTCGTTATCAAACAATTACCTAACATATATGAAGAAACATAAATTCATTCACAATGACCGTTCACAGAGTATAAAAATAATATTTTGGATTTATTTAAATTCTTAAAAATAAAAATATAAAAATCTTGACCCATTTTGTCCATTATCTCTAGAAAGGTTACATTTCCTTAATTTTTGTTTTTTTTTCTTAAATGCACATGGCACATGTATTTTTCGTTTACATATACCTAGATTTGTTAGCTTATGATGAACATCAGAAAATAAAAAATGAACAATATGGGAGCGTCTGTTTATTTTGTATAATCATCGAAATTTATATCGATTCGTTATCAGACATAAAACTGTATTCGGTAGACTGTATACAATTTTGCATTTGAAAAGGAATATACATGAGATTACATAAAAGTATAAACTTCTTTTCTTCTTCAACCCAATTTTGTTTCAATTTTAATTAGAAGTTAGTTTGCAATTTTGAATTACCTTTGTGAGACGATTCTGAAGCTATTTTTAGTCAAGTTTTAGAATAGAAATCGATAGATACTCTGGTAAAGGTTGAATCGTTACTATATTCAATAACACTTATCGCAAGTTTCAAAACGTCTAAATGCCGTTTAGATGCAAAGTTTAATATTCAAAGAAGAAAACACTCAAAATGATAACACATCGTCTAGGATTTCAAAATATTTTGCGTAAACACATCTATAACAACGTATTATTTAAGCAAATGCCACATCATGAAATCATATTTTGTATAATTTTTATATTGAAATCATAATATTATCGCATCATAACGAATTTTTTTACGTTTTGGAACTCACCGGTTATTTTCAAGTTATTCAATATTAGATTTTGTACATATAGAAATTATTTCAATTGAATACAAAATATTTGTATGACATTAAATAACAATAGACGAAAGATCCCGTAGAAAAATTCCAAATGCATAATATCACAATATTGTAAATTAGATCAAGATGGAAAATGCATATACATATGTAACTAATTATTATTTATTATTACTTTTATTAGCAAATAAAAAAAACAAAACAATGGGATTGTGGCATTATGTGTATCTATCTGTAGTCAGCTCAAAAAAACAAAAGGTGGATAGACAACGACGACCTTGCTATCTAATAATTCTAATAATTACTATCGTGTACACAGTCTGTTCTGTATAACTATTAAGTACAGTAAAAATCGTAGGAGTTGTCTTACCAACCATCACGTATGTACATACGTATACATACATACATATATATATATGTACAATCATTTGTTCATATTTTAAACAAAATACACACATACAATATACGAGTACTTGTTATTATATCTATTTATTAGCACAAATTTGTATTATACAATCTCCTAATTTACATATTTTAGTGTGTAATTATATTAAGATTGTTTTTAGGTCTAATAAATTGTGATAGCAATGTAGAGTCATTATCATGTAATTATCATGTTAGTTGGTGCATTACTTTACTGTTTTATTGCGATAGGAAAGGTACCTGTTAGAAGTGTAATTAAATATCTTACAAAAAACGAATATATAACACATTTATCGGTCTATAGTTTCTTTTGGTATTGTATTTCAAACGAATTTGATTATATCTGATTGATTGAGCGGAGCTCTATATAACATTTATGATCATGTTCATATAGGCCTTATCGACTTTTGTTTATGTAGTGTACAAATAAAGGATTAATTGGAAATTTTGATGTTTTATCAAGCTCAGATTTAATCTACAGACTCAGATTGATATTTAATGATTTATGATATTTTACGATTTTGTGTTCAATTCAAAAAGAACAAAATTTATGCACACATTAGTACCAATTTTAGTGGACAATCACATACGACTGATGCACTGATGACCAAAATTTCAAAACTTTTGAACTTTCTTCAATCAGACTTTTAATCGATTTATCAAATAAACATTATTATCAATCTGATTTTCAGTTCTGCATAATTGATAAATGCGTACGCTCTGCTTTAGTTTTATTAAGTGTAGATGTAGACATTAAGGTAGATCACAAAGAATCATCCCGCAGAAATGAAAAAGGTTCAAGGGTTAAACCGTAGAATTCGGTCATAAAACTTAAATGATTCCTGATCCTTAGATGTTAGAACAGAATACAATTAAAATATTGATAGACTCGTTTACGTTATTTTGATTTCATGTAAGTAGCTCATTTTTATTTGTGCAAAATTTTTGTGACCAGTATTATTAGCTATTCACAATATGTCATTTCTTTTTCTTTTAAAGTATAGGACTTTTTTTTTAAGTTGACAAAAAGAAAATAAATGAAAAGAAAAAACTACAGGAAAATTTATTATGTTTCATATTATAATATGGAGGCAGAGTGTAGGTGAATTTCTATTTTTAATTTATTGTGCCGGCTGGGATACAGACACGTTTATGTATGTATGTACGCTGTACATATATTTCATGATGTATGGAAATGTGTAACGAATACGTTGTTGGATGTCAGTGTGTGTTTTTGTTTTTTTTACATGTTGTAGCTCCATACTGTATACCAAAATATCTTGATATTCTTACATTACATAAAAATGTACGACACGGGGCACGCACACGGGTATAAGAAAGATCATATAAAATCATACAGAGTAAGTGTATATACATATGTTTGTATGTATGTATATTATTATGGCTCATATTTGTATTAATTGTATATGTGCCGGCCTCCACAGAATTTCTTTTTCTGTATCAAATTTTACATTAAACCGTATATGCGATACATACCACATTCATAATATTTTTGTTTCTTGCCATTTTTTCTTTTTATTTTTATGCACGTATTGCCATTGTGTTTATTTTAAGTTCAATGAACTTGAATACTGATTTGTTTAGTGAAATTCTTTATTGTTATTTATTATTTTATGAGTCTACCACATAATAACTACGATGGTTATATTCTTATAATTTTTTAACTGCTTTCTGATGATGATTTTTAATATATTGACTGCTGCCATTAATTTAATTTTCTTTTCTCTTTTGCAAATAAACAGAAAAAAAAGTATCTTAACTAACATGCATACTTTCATAAATGTATGTACTTCCATACATGTATGTTTATACATAATTTGAAAAATTATCCATTATAGCAAAAATGATGATGTCAAATGCAAAATTTGTCTTTATAGAATCCGATCTGTGGTACACATTGTCATTTGTATGGACGTGTTTACTTTCACGTACCTTTCTTTGAATTGTTTTGTCTTTTTTGCTAATACGTGTATTGACACACATGTACAGTGCTAAAGAAAATATGATGAACTCTATATCGTTTCGAATAAACTAAAATGTACTGTATAGTGTATACCATTGATTCTTGTATGTATTGACAGATTTCTTGCCTTGTATTTGTTTTTTTTTTATCTTTGTTTTGTATGCGTTTTTTTTTCCTTTTCAGTCTTTCATTCTCATTATACCCTTTTGAGATTTGGTGTTTGTCTTAAGACAAAATCATTTTCAATATAAATTTCAAAATATCACGATCGGTTAAGTAATAATAGAATATATATACCTACCTACCATTGAAATATAATGTAATGGTATCTTGTACATTCACTGGAAATCCATTAATACTTGTTTATTATGAGAATGTCATAACGATTTTTAATTGTTTTTTCTGTTTTTAATGTGCTTAAAGACTCGTAACATGAAAATCAAATTACTTACTTTGTCAGTATTTTGAAACTGAACAAAACATAAAATTATAAATACACAAGATTTGTATATAAAATGTCTAGAAAATGTATAGGTATAGAATTACCTTTAATCTATTAAATTAGTCTAGAAAATGGTCTAGATATTTTTTGTTTATGCTGTTTTTCATATTTACATTTTTTTTTAAAAGAAATTTTTCAAAAATTTTACGTTCTCATATTATAACATCAAGAAAAGAAAAACATTTATGTATGTACCTATTTCGGTTAAATAAAGGACATCTTCCAGCTTGTAATTAACTCTTCAAAATCTAGTTGTAAAATTGAAATAAAAATATCTTTATAATAGAAAAGATTGGCTGCTGCTTGTACATAATTTTAATTAATTAATTATTATTGATATTATTTTCGTTCTATTTATAATCAAATAATTTAGTAAATGATTTTCGTGCAATGAATAAAATCATTTTACAATATTTTTTTAATATTACGAATTTTTTTTATATACATATATTTTTTTTTTTTAAATAAATTTTTATTAAATGAATTATTTATTTTTGAGAAAATTGTTCACAAAACACACATACACGCTTATACATGTGTACATATTATGTGCTTACCATACTAAAAGGAGTATAAAGTTAAAATGATACATTTCAAGCATACGTAATACAGCATGTATCTGTATTATAATACAGATATATGGGTGTATGTATGTGCTTGTGCTTTTGAAAATATGTCAATTTCGCGAATAGTTTAATAAAGCGAAAAATATAGTTACAAAAAAAAAAAAAAGACAGAAAAAATTAAATGAAAAAAATCAGATATCATATGTGCAACATATAATAATAGCACATACATCCATGCTTGCAAATACATGTATATTCTGACACACGCACGCATATCTAAAGGGTACCCACGTTGTTTGACTTAACAATGTGAAGCTTTAAGAAAATTACATTAAATGAAATGGAAAATTATATTTTATTTAATGTTTTTTTTTTTTTTGTTTTTTATTCAGCAAATAATATAATAAGTGATAGCATAATAAAAGGATAACCGAGACAAGAATAATAAAAAAGAGGATATTTTCGTTTTAGTTTGGTTTTCATCTACTATTTTGTTGTTTATCGTCTTTATCATAATTTAATGTATCAAGAACGTTTGTGTTTGTGTTTATCTATATACATGTGTGCATACCGTGTGTACGCGATGACATTTTCATTTATAACACATATCATATTAAACGAGTTGCAATTTTCTTTCAAAATGCATGCATACATGTTATATACATACATGGACAAATTTTAAATTCACTTTAAATTGTTTAAAAAAACATCCTTACATCACTACGTATGCACAGTAACGAGTAGCAAAGTTCATAAAAATTGTGCACAAAGGATATGAGAATTTTAAAGTAATTTTCACGTTAAATGTCAACGTCCTGGCGATGGCTTATATTTAAGTGATTGGACTTGAAATAATTAAATTTAAGTTATTTAGGTTTCTATTTCGTTGACATCAAATCGATATCCCTGACAAAAGATATAATGTTGATGTCACCCCTTCAGTTAAATTTGTTACCAAAATAGGTTGTTTCATTTTACATCATATTTTCATTGTGATCTTGATCTAGTAGCCTCCTCTGGGTTTAATTCATTCTTGCTGTTCAGCCTTGAATTTCGAAACGTCAAAAAAAAAAATGTAGTGACACAATGTTATTATTTTTCTGATACAATATTATGATACATCGAATAGTTAAACCTGGAGAGAAATCTTAGAAGAGACTGAGGCTGACAATCAATTATTGAAGTAAAAAGAAACTTTAAAGTATGAAAGTTGGTGTCTTGCCGTTTTAATTACTTTACTGTATAACATACAATTTGTACTTTTTAATGTGTACTTTAATAATGCAACTTTTCGCGAACTTTTTACATTATTATATGATATGTATGTTTTTTGTTGTTTTTTTATTAAAAGATTAGAACAGTGCCAGAGGCCGTATTGTTTATCTGATCTGTGCCAATTGTTATGTACATGTATGTTGTATACATGCTAGAGTGTATGTGTAATCGTATGATAGCCATCACACAATAAATTCATGTATCATAAATTTTACAGATATACAGATTATATTATCTTCTTATATATTTTTTTTTCTGTTTCTTATACTGAACAAATTATAAAAGAAACGTGAACATAATTTTATATAATCTCATATATAAAAGCTACTGTGTGCATACATATATACAGTAAATAACAAAAAAACAATATAAAGTTCATTCTCTGTATATACGTACATATGTGTACTTTGTATTGTACCATTGTACCCCTATAATCCTCTAAAATTCTCAAAAGAATTTGAGAAATCAAAAAGAATCTCTAGAATTCTCAAAGTTCACCATAACATCTTCTCTGTTATTTAATATACTGACTAACTGATGTGATAATTCAAATTCACCATAATAACGTCATCTCAACGAAAAATTTTATTTTATCATGAGTCGAATCATGCTATTCATGCTATGTTCACGTTATATGACGTTATGTACATACATATTTTCTTCTGTTCATCGTATCCATTTCGTTTGGTTTGGATCCATTGAAAAGGAATGAAAAGTTTTATACGGTATATGCTATACTGTATGGTATGTGGATCTTATCGCAATTTCATATTTTGCTGCTTGTTCAGTATCTTACTTTAACTTTTCAAGATTTAATTCAAAATTTGTTGTTACTAATGGCAAATACATACATTTTTGCCCCAACATATCTTTGTATGTATTAATTTTCCCCAAATGAGAATATATACATATGTTTGCATACCTTTATTGCACGAAAAACCACTCAATATGTGTATGTACAAACTAAAATTGGACGAGTGTACACTATATAATATATATACTTGAAATTTTGTTAGTGTACGTATGAATGGATGGATGGAGCATGAAACAAAATGAAAAGTTATATAATTTTTCGTGCTTTTTTTCCTACGTCATTTTAATTTTAGTATCTGTGTGATATACAGTATATGCATCGGGTATCCACATAACCACCCCATTAACATACATACATATGTATATACACATTTGTACGTTTTCTTGTATGGATGTGTGTGAAAATGTGTGAATATTTTCATATACATACATATGTATGTATCATATGTAAAAATTTTTATTTTAAATGAAAATGAATTATATTGAGTCTATCACATATACAAAAACACATTTAATTGTTGGGGGGCTATCTTATATACATACATGTCTGTTTTAAAAGTGCACCATATATTTATTATACACGTTATATTTATTCTTAACACATACACATGTAGCTATTGTGTTTGTGTGATATTAGTATAAATATATATTGAAGTGTTTTTTTGTTTTTTTTTTTTTAAATTTAAAAGTATATCAGATCAGATCAGTGGTTAGCTTTTTTAATAGTCCATTCATCGTTGCCGCGTACTGTATAATGTTAGCTGTTGGCTCTAATGGTATATACACACATACGTACAGTGCACACCATATCACATAAATACGTAAAAATACAATTGTATTTAATATTTTTTGTTTTATATATATATCGCGTTGTTTGTTGTATTGAATTGTAGTTGGTGTCGTAAATTGTTTTTCTTTCTTTTTTTTTTGTAATTTGTTAGATTGGCGGTCGACAGTCGTATTCAGGAATTGATCAACTAAATATCTATCGTAGTACATTTTTTTATTTTTAATATACTTATTCAGTGTAAAGAGAGAATTTTTGTTATAATTTATTTGTTTTTTAATTAATTCAAATTCAAATTTAATTTTTTTTTTATAATTAATTAAAAATACTGTTGTCATAAATAAGAATTTGTGCCGTTTGGGTTCGATTTGATATTTGACAAAAAAAAATTTTTTTGCAGTTACAATTAATAGAATTCTAAAAATAAAAAATTTAAAAAATTAAAAAACAATTTTTTAAAAAATTATTTGTCTATTTTCTCAATAATGATTTAAACAATTTTTTTTTTTTTTTTTTTTTTTTTGTAAGTTATGTATGTGTTGCATATTATGTACGTTCATGTACGATTATTGCAAATTATATAAAATATGATCATAACAACAACGACAACAACGATGATAATATGAATACATGATTGTGTACACGTTCACGTTATTTTTTTTTTTTTTGTACAAATTGAATAAATAAAACATTTATTTGAATTCCATTTTTTAGTACCACACTGTATTTAACAATAAAAATGCATAATAATGTGATGGCAATTAAAAATTATAAAAATAGAAAATAAAAAAAATATCCATATACATATGTATGTATCTACGGTGTTTGAAAGTACTGTATTGTGAATAAATAGAAAAAAAAAATTAAAACCCCAGTTAATAAATAAATTTTAAAAAAATATTATATTTTAATGAATGAATTTACACAGATACAAAACGAGTATATGAGTGTCGGTGCTACATAGATGATTAAGTAATAATGCATATTTTAATTGTTTTTCATTTTTTTTCTTTAAATTATAAAAAAGAAAATTTTGAAAAAAGTTCATTTTAGCCGATGTTTAGCTGTTGGGCGTTTGTTTTGAAAATGTACCAATTGATTAGTGAAATTCATTACATTTGTGGAGATATTTTTAATAATTTGTATCGTTGCAACCCTTTATCAATGTGGAGTAAATTCAAAAATGCATCACTACCTACTTGATGTGATATTTAGCTTGTGATCGTAGTATATGCTGGTTCGTGTAATAAAGCAGTGTTGCATTTTTAAACTTAGGCCGTGCATTGAACAAAGATCCACAAAAAAAAACTCATTGCTAATGAATTGCTTAATTTTTTTCACAAATTTTCTTTACGGATTATTCACGTAATCTGATGCTGGTGCATTATTGTAGTTCAGGCCATTCGCAAATGTATGAAGCTCATTTGAGGTTTATATTCTGACTAAATTCAAAAAAAAATTTTTTTGAGGACTGTTCAGGAACCATTTAGGACTATTTTACAATGTTCAAATCGGTATTGACTCAGGGGATCGATAAATTGCCTTTAAAATTTAAATATCAGAATATATAGCAAATCTAAAATAAAAGTGATATCCAAGATTTGATATAGGTATTCATGTTTGAATATAACAAACTTTATTAAAGGATGAGATCTACGTAATCAAAAACAAAAAAAAAATCTAAAGAAGAATCCTTGGACCAAAACTTAAAAAAAGTAACCAAAATTAAAAATATTTTATTAATTTTTTTTCCCATAATTTTTCAATCGTTCATAGTTCAAGGATAAAAATCCTTTATTTTTTAAAATTTTATTTTAATTTTTATCTATATTTTAAAAATGCGTTATTTTGAATAGAAAAAAAAATAGAAGGGTTTTACATAATCAACAAGATTACATATGAGACGACGACATACATATTACGAAAATAATTTTTTTTTTTTTTGTTCATCAGTATGATAAACTTTATGTACAAATACATGTAGACACAATTGCTGTACTATATTGATGTGTATAAAATATAAATACACTCTGTTCTCTCTGTAAATACATTTAATCATTCATTTGTTTTTTTTTTCTGCATCGATATATTTTGCATACACAATACAAAGAGCTCTACGAGTGAATACAGTATGCGAAAATTTTTTTCGTTATATTCTTTATGCCTTTCAGTCAAGAAAAATATAATAAAATTTTAATAGGATAATAGAAAAGTTAATCGAATCGATGATCTCTAAAGCCGTGTTCACGTTGAAACTAATATATAATTTAAAATTCATTTCTATGATATGGAACATAGAAAATTTTGATCTTTTTCAGAAAAAGATGAAAATGAAAGAAAATTACACTTGTACAATTATTTTAAGATGTGAATGAATTTAAAGATCATGTTTGAGTTATGTTTGTTACGCAAATCAAATGTGAATGCAGCCTTAAAATATGTAAAATGTGTTGATTTGTTTGCCTACATCCATCTGTATATCGACATTGTAAAGGTACTCGTTTGTGTAATTTTAATTTTTTTTTTTTGCTAATTAATTCTTTACGTACATACATATGTATACATACATGTGTGTGTAACTTCGTCCTCTTCTTCTCTTTAAATCACTCGAAAGTTGATTTTTATTTAATGCCTACATTCTGTTTTTTTTTTTTCTTAATAGCACTTAATTTACTAAAAAACTAAATTTACTTTTTTAAGTTTATAGACGTACACATACAAACAAAAGCACATCCATATTTTATCTCTTAAAAGTACACTCATACATTGAATAGTAGAGTTTTATTTATTCTATTTTTTTTATTTTGTGATGATCAGCGGTGAGGTGATGTGCACTTTACATACATATATGTACATACGTCAACGTCATTGTAAATGCAATTTATGTTGTGCCTTCTATAATTGCATTTTAACTTAAATTATTCAAATATGCACATTATATACATATGTAGATGTAGATGAGAATCGAGTTGTGATGATACTCATCTATAGGTAATAGGTATACTCTATGCATGCATGCATCGACGTTTGCATTATTGCATTCTTTCTATTCAATTCCATTTATAACAACAACAAATTCAATTGTAAATTAACAAAACTACAACAATACAAGGCAGAAAGAAGCAAAGAAGAAGAGAGGAAAATACGTAAATTTAATTTTGTTTTTGTTATCATTTTTATCATCATTCATTTATTTAACATTGTTAGTTGGTTCTTTTTTCTCTTTTAAATTTTTATGTATGTGGTCTTTATGTCATTGTAATTACACTTGTTTGTTTGTAACTTGTAAGTGTACAGCAAGTAGGCCACTCGTTTTGCAGAGCCCAGTGTAATTAAATACATTCAAAAAGCAACTAAATAATCCATGTTTTCGAAAATGCACCACTATTTGGTATGATATACCTATCCAAAACGTATCAGGATCTAAACTGAATTTCAAAGGGAAAGTGGTAGATTAATTTTTTAATTTTGGTTCAGTGGCTTAAGTCCAAAATTCATACAAAAACATGAGATCTTAATAGATATGCACATAATTTGCTCTGAAATCAGATGTCAACTGATCTAAAATTTCGAAATTGTTAAAAAAATGTAGTATATTTTCTAAAATTCTATGACAGATGATTATTATGATGATGAACATTCTTAGCTTATTAATGATTTTAAACCTTTTAGATAAGGCTTAGAATATTTAAAAAAATTGGAAGAATTCTTTTTATCCTTAGATGTAATGTATCCCATCACATTTTGTACTGTTATTTTTGTTTTATTTAAATTGAACAGATCCCCTGTATATCATTTAACTCAAATTAACATTGAAACTAGATTCATTCAAAATTAAAAATGAATTAATTTATGTTCCACTTCACACGATTTATTATTATTTGGCAATCAGAAAAATATTTTATTTTTCTTTTCTATGGAATTTTAATAGAAAATGTAAACACACGTATAATCCGGAAAACTCTCAATATGGTACATTTAAATCACTTTCACATGATAAAACAAAAACGATTCATTAACATAATTAAAAGAAAATCAAAAACGAAGAATAAGAAATAAATAAACAAAATATTGAGAAAATAGAGAAGAATTTTTTTTCGGTTTTTAATTTTTGTTTTTTTAAACTCAAATTGTAAATTGTAACTGTTAAAAATTTATTGATCGCCTCCTTCATGTCAGTAATCAGTATCACAGCACAGCACAGTATCAGTTCAGTATATTGATTGTCTCGGGAATGTACAGTGTACACAATCGAATACGACAGTGAATTTTAGAGATCGTGTCTCATATATTTAAAAAAAAAAAAAAAATTTTTTTTTTCCTCACTCCCCTTTCATTTGAAATATTTTGTTATCATTTAAGCATTTTGTACTATGTTTCAATTGTAGATAAAAAATGACAAGATTTTAATAAAATACAAAAGAGACAAAATACTTTTTTATAGTTTAGTGCAATCTAGAAAATTAAATATTAAAAAAAAAAATAAATAAAAATAAATAAAGAAATATATAGTAAGTGCAATAAATTTATTTTTTTTACAACACAAAGTAAAAATTAAATTCAAAATGATAAAATAAGAAAAATAATAAAACACAAAAGACAAAAATTATTCAACAATTTAAAAAATAAAAATAAAATAGGTACAAACATAAATTAAGAGATATAACTGCAATTTATAATACATATACATACGTGGACATATGTATGGGAGAAATTACATCTGATTTTTTTGCTTTGTAATTTTATTTAATTACTAAAAAAAAAAAAAAAAAATAAAATAAAAAATAAAAAGAGTGTTAACATCTGCTGAATATTTAAAATCTCTAAAATAAAAACTATAACAACAATTTAAAAAATAAATTAAAATATTAAATAAAATGTACGACTGCTTATAAATGTGAACAAGATTAAGTGATCAAAATCACAGTAATTACATAAAATAATTTTTTTTTATTCATTTTTTTTTTTAAATATTTATTTATGAAAATTTGAGATTTATTGGAATAATCTTGAAATTTGTTTAAGAGAAAAATTAAATAAAAAATTTAAAAAAAAAATTAAAACTAATGAAAATATAAGGAAAATCTTAAAAAGTCTACAAAATTTATAAGAATTTAAAGTAATTAGAAAAATTTAAAAAAAAATTTAAAAAAACAATAAAAAATTAAAAATAATTTTAGAAAATTAATAAAAAAATTAAAAAAACCAAGAATTTTCTAAATATAATTAGTGAATGAAATAATTTAAAAAATTGAAAACAAAATATCACACGAAAATAATTTATTAATTAAGCATACAAATATATAAATAATCCATCCCCTCCAATAATGTAAAGTTTACCATGACCATCAAATTTATGTTGGTAATTTGAATATTAGAAAAGACCTAAGAACAGTGTACATTCTGGTATTTGTTGTTTAAAATGTACTACTAGAATTTTATATACTTTATTCAAATGAGTATGTACTAGGTACTTTCTTGTGGTTTTCGGAATATATACCTACTGTTGGTTTATTTAAAAAAAAAAAAAAAAAGCTGTTGCCAAAATGCCATGATTTATACGTAAATAAAAAAAAAAAAAAACAAAGATTTTAAATCATAGGCAATACGTCATCATTTTAACGGTTAAAAATAAAACTCAAGAAAACACTCAGTGCATAGAGTATAAGTATACACGTAGTAGTAATGGTGTTGTGATGATTCAAAAAATTGTGTAACAGAATTGTGAACAAAATTTGAAGATTTGAAAGTTTTCTTTTGAAAAAGAAGGAAATTAATAAAAAGGAAAATCGAAAGATTCATTCGAGAATTTGTTATAATCTTGGAAAATTCCTATTTATTCTAGTGTTTATTTTCCTATCAAAGATTTTAATATTTTGTCAACATAATAATAACGTCTACACGCACACAATTAAACAGTCAATGAATATTTAACTGTATTTATACGTGAAAAGTTATTTGTATTAATGTATATATATTCATCTCTATACATGTGTATGCAATTGTGTGTGCGTATCACATAAAAAACGAAAAAAATTAATGATCAAAAATCGCTTAAGTAATAACTTTTGTTTTTATTAATTAATCACGTGCTATTAAGTGATTATCACGATTTAAAAAAATATATTCAGTATTTCGTTTTTTTTTTTTTTTTTTTTTTTGAATATTATTTTCTTGTTACTTCTATACTCTGATATTTAATTTATTTATTTATTCTTTTAAAACGTTATCGATTTATACGTTATATCGATGTTTGAAAATAAAAAAAAATTTTTTTTAAATGATAAGTTATTGTATTCGTGATTTTAAAACAAATGAACAACAAAGAAACAGTATGAAGAAATAGAAAATACATACTTTGTTTTTTAAGAATTCCTCAAATGAACATCATATAGAAATATTTTGAATTTTTTTTGTTTTTTCTTGAAATATCGTGAAAATACATCCAAAAACAAAAAACATCAAAAAAATTATTTTTTTTTATAGTAATCTTGAAAACGACAATGAAATATATTCGTGTGAACAATTGGAAGCATCGAATAAACGTAAAACAAAATCAACAACATTATCAGCATCATCAGTGTCAAAAGCAACAGAACAACAAAACGAATCACAGCAAATTGCAAAACTTCTTATTCAACAGCATCAGCAACAAAAGGATAAACAACAATTTATTGATAAAGATACCAAGGAAGGTATCATTTCAACAACTGGAAAATTATCAGCAAATCAAAATAATAATACGAAATTATCAAGAATTAAAACATCATCAATTGCAGCTACAACAACGTTTATTAGATCAAATTGTGTTAATGCGATTGAGAATACCACATTATCACAATTATCTACGCCACCATCAGCTTTAGTGAAACAGCAACAGCAAGAAGTAAAAAATTTATTACAATCAAAAATTCAAAAAATTCAAAACAATAGCATTATTGGTGATGTTGACAATCAACAGCATCACCATCCACAGAATAATAAATCTGATTTAATTAAATGCGAGAATCAACATAAATTGATTTATCAACGTGAAAGTTCATTATCTCCGATACGTCATACATTTAATAAATGTTCAATTAACTCAACAACACCAACAACAAAAGTTTTTTCTGTGCCTACGTTTGGGATACAAAAATTGAACGGTGTTATAGAAGATTCAATTCAACAGCATCAGCAGCAACAACAGAAAACTGCTGCTACTGCAACAGCAACAATTTCTAGAGGTGGTGGTGGTGTTAGTGGTCCAAAAACAGTAACTGCCACTGTTTTCAAAAAAGTTTCAATACCAACAACAAAATTAAATTTTGTTACACAAACAAAACCACAATCAGTAACTACCTCAGTTTTGACACCGATATCACAATTAACAAAAATCCAAAATCATAACAGTAACGCTAATATAAATTTAACAACAAATTCATTTATATCATCGACTGGTGCAACTGCTATAACAACTGCAGCAGCAGTACCAACACCAACAACAAATTCAACTGCCCAAAATTCAAAATTATTTATAAATACAACAAATAATATTTTAAATAAAACGCAACAACAACAATCGCCGCAACAGTTACGTACTGAAGATATGAATAAAGGATTCTCAATGTTTCTTGACGATCCAAGTGAATTAACAAGTGAGTTATTAAAAAAAATGTATATTGAAGCAAAACTTTACGATTTTTGATTCTTTTTTTCTTTCTTGGAGTAAAATATTGAAAGGAAAAACAAAAAGGTAAAAATAACATGATAAAATGTTGTGTTCTATTTTATATTGTGAACATCAACTAATTGTTTTATCACGACGTAATAGTTCTGTGTAACATTTTTGTGTGATAGACTGATCTTCTTCGGAAAATCTATAAATCAGAAAAAAAAAAATAGGATATGAAATTTAAATCCTTTTTGCAAATGGTGATCAATCCTAGGCTTTGTTCCTATACATGTACGAATACAAATTACGACTGAATAATTCACAATTATGGAAATGACCATAACGATGGTCCATATTTTATGAACTGTGTATTTACAATAGTGTTAAATACATTCCGATGTATCAAGTATCATGATTTTGTATACATGCTTGATTTGATTTGATTTACGTAATAGATTTGCTTGTGTTAACACACACACATTATGAATTTAAGTTTGTTATTTGGGGTTACGTTTGTGTGTGTGGGTACGTTTTGTACAGAACATTTTTATATCATTTTTCTTTGGACTTTTTTTCGTTTTTTTTTAAATTTTGTTTATCCATCCATGTTATTTATACTCGCATATACAATTTTTTCTATAAACAAAAAATTGTAATTTTATCCATTTAATTGGAATTATTAAAAGGAACAATAATATTCTGCATGATTTTGTATAAAATGAAAATTTACACTATACCAAATTAAAGCATGTAGATAGGTGTACGTGTCTATCTACAATACTACAATATGATACCTAGCGATTTTTATGGCAATTTGTATATTTTACTACACATCTCTTAATGCACCTTGAAATTTTGATTCCATAGAAAAAGATGTTTCGATTTTTCTTCAATTACTACGAATGATGTTACTCGTGAAGGTGTTTCTTACCCTCAATGAAACTGAATTATACATCTTTTTCAGGACTGAAAGGAAAAACGACAAAACGGGAAAATTTCTTTTTTCTAATTTTTGATTAATACAAGATTCGGAGACAAGTTCTCAAAGGATCAGACGCAGACTTTATACGAAACACCCCGTTTATTATACATTATAATTTTAAAAACAACATTTACTTATGACATGTGCGTAAATTGTAATGAATTCATTTTTTTTTCTGTCATATTACTTTTATTACTAACAAATTTTTTTATTATTTTTATTTTTATTTTATTGACTGACCCATTAAATAAATTTTGTATTTTATATGGCGTTAAAGATGGATTCATTCATTTTATAGTGTGCTATTTTTTTTGGCTCTCATTTAGATGACGGTAGAAATTTTATTTAATTAAATTTTATGTCATATACATACATATGTATACGGACATTTTTTATGAATACAAATGATACTCTGTTCTGTAATCTGTGATCATATGTATGTACTTAGAGAAGAGCAGAAAGAAACAAAAAAAAAATCATCTCGTAAATTACTCGTGTTTACGTTAAATTATTTTATAGACTCGTGTTTTTAAATGCAAAACATAAAAAAATGACGATGAATTACAAGACCTAAAAATATCAATTTTTTTGTTTTTATTGAATCCAATTAATTTTCTTTGTTTTTTTTTTTTTTTGACTGTATACAGTGAACCATTCGACTTTTTGTCGCTTTTTTTCTTAAATTTTCAATTTTAAAAATAAACAAATAAATAAATTTTTAAAAATCATAACCTATTTTTGTCCGTAATTACCGACCTTATGACATTTTTAGTTGAATTATATGACAATTTACGAGATCACAAGTGACAATAAAATAAAGTCCAAAATAAAAATAGGCTCAATTAAAAAATTTAATGGGTTGGTGTCATATGCTTGTCCTATTAAATTGTGTATATTGTGTCTTAAAAGTGATTTTTTTAAAAAGAAAATTGGTAATTTGGAGCTTTTAAAGTGCCCTGCGTATACTTATATCTCAAAAACTTCTATTCAAGATGGTCCAATCGTTTGGTCCATTGTTAGAATACAATCAGCATCAGGTATCAAACTTTTAGTTTGTGATTCTATTTAGTTATGTAGACAGTGCCTTAAAAATTATTCATTCAAAAGATATTTTTGATCATTTCAGGCTTTTGAAGCACGTTATGTAGCTTGTGATTTACGCAAAATAGGATTTACTTTTATACTTATAAGTTTTTGTTTAAGATAATTCAATCTGTTGATTGGAATTAAAATTTTTCAGTAGCCACAGAAATTCATTTGATTTTCGTACTTGTCAATCTTTCTTAAGCATGTGACAATGGAACACCTTGTTACATTTCGTTAGATAAAACAACAAAAATATATGTATGTAAAAAATGTTAAAAATCACAACAGATCATTAGTACATTAAAGTCATCACGATTTCATGTATTTAAGAGCAGTAAATAAATTTTTCTATTCCATTTCTAACACTAATTGTGCATATTTCTCAGATTTAATTAAGACAAATTAGTTTTTCATTATACTCCACTTAAATATATGGTGGTATACATTAGACAAAAATGAAGAAAAAAAAACAACGAAGAAAAAGAAACGTAGTCAATGTTCGTGATCTTGTAATTTTTGTTTAATTTTTTTTATTTATATTTTGTTTTTTGTTTTATCGCTATGGAATACAATAACACGTACAATAGCGTTAATTTGACTTTAAATAAATCCGGAAATGACTACTTGTATTGCAGTAGACACAAAAAATATACCATTTCGTTAATTTAAAATTAAAAACAAACAAAAAAAAATAGAAGATTGATCAGTGCAACAAACATTATTTTTGTTAAAAAATATACAGGGTTTAGATTTTTTTTTTCTTTTTGAGAACAAAGCCCAGATCTAAATGCAAGATTTAGACGCAGGAATTTGAATTTGAATTGAATCCTAATTTTTTGATGTCATTCTAAATTTACATCATGTTCATCTTGGGCCTTATCTCAAATAAGTACAGAGTATTTTCTACGAAAGAATTATAAAAATTTAGAATATTAATGGTAGACAAAATTATATCAACAACCAAAAAAAAAAAAAAGATAGGGACAATTTTTTAAAAATCTTAGAATTGTATTGTAGAATGAAGATTGCAATCTTATAACAACTTATGACGTGCACGTACGTGTACATACATATGTATGAGCATTCGTTTATGAATCACATTTTTATGAAAGATATTATTTGTATATCGATAAAGAATTATTTTTTCTTTTTTCATTAGATAAGAGCTGTGTGCTTCAACGATAAGAAAAGCATAAAATTTTATTTTATTTTCATTTTCATTTTTTTTTTTTTTTTTTTTTTTTTGCCAAATTTTTTTTGTTTTTCATTAAACTTTTCAAAGTTGTTTTTATGTATGTAGGTACGTATAGAAAAACGTATGTGTAACATGTGGTATTTGTATTTTTTGTATTTACAAATTCATGTAAAATACGTAAATGAGTACATTTGTAAAATGTTCATTATTATGATTATTATCTATGCGATATGTTCTCCATTATCAGATACAAATGTAATGTACGTACACTGCATTAAAACGTATGTAAGATCTACATACATTTGATTTAAATGATAAAATTACCACCATTATTTAAATTTAAAGACTAACAACTAGCATAACCAGTATGCAGGATGTTTCAGAATAAATGTTACAGAGTTCGGAGCTGTTTTGAAATGTTTATTCCACCCTCAAAGTGTTTTGGATCTCTATTACACTATAGATTTTAGGTTGTGATCTATAGAAAAAACAATTTGAGCTTTCAGAAAAGTGATTATCTAGGACAGTTATTCTGAGACACGCTGTATACCTGTTGTGTGCTCACGTATTTATTCTTCTATATGTACATCAAGATAAATTTTAATTCACTTTATTGTACGTAAAAACAAATATACCACAAAAAGAATTTAAAAAAAATTATCTAAGTGCATACCAAACTGTACATACATACGTACAATCATACAGATTACAGACCATATTTGTAATATAAGCTATGAACTAGATTCGAAGTTTTAGTATAGGATAAATGCATATTGTATTTGAGTAAAAGGCAAAGCATTTATCTCTTTTAAGGAAAATCAGTAGAATTACATACAGATCTAAAGGAGTTATAGATGCAGTTATCACACACTTTCTATATGATAAACCATAGATTTATAATAGTCATTATAAATATTACTCCGAACAACATTTCACTTCTTAACAAAACAAAAAAAAAACACGAAGCAAAATCTGAAACGTTAAGCTTTAACGTGTACGTACCATAATTTTCCATTAGGTTTCTATACATTTGAAAAATTATCCATTAATCTTACGTATATCGTTTTTTTCTTTCTGCAATGTTTTGAGGTTATCATTGAACTACAAAAGTACCATAAAAGAGTATTAAGAATAATGTTACATCATAGATTATATGTATGTACGAACATACAAAAATATCGAGTATCTCTTTGTACATCTTAAACATCTAAAAAGGTATACCAATGTATGTATGTATACGTAACATGATGTAATCGTTTTTCTGTCTGTACGATAATGAATGCAATGTAGAGAAACTATCAATAAAATCCCATAAATCGTTTAACAACCATAATTTATTGGAAATGAAGTTGTTGTTGATTTTTTGATAAAATGATACTTTCTGGATATCTACTCCTTTTTTTTATATTTTTTTCTTTCAAATATCCTTGCATTAATTCATAATAAAAAGAGAAAAACAGATCATTGATTATATCAGATTGTCATATCATCACACTGTTATTTCAGATTTGTGACAATTTGTATTAATAAATTTATTGATAAAAAAAAATTTTATAATACTGTATAATCTCTCATATAATACGCATTCGTTTTTTTAATTTTTAGTCATTTGATGTTATGAGTATTTTATCACAAACGAATGATAATACGGTAATAAGTAAAAATTTTACAGCAAAAACAAAAAAAGAAAAAAAAAACAGAAAATTTATTATATGTAATAAAATACATTTTAAAATTCTTAATTACTCAATCATTGATGTAATGAAAATAATGTGGTTAACCATATATCGTTCATAATTAAAAAAAAAAAAATAAATAAATAAATAAAAATAAATAAATAACAATAAACAGGTACATGCATGGTCTTTGATGTATCATATTATCACATGTTTACTACATTGTATACGTAATCAAAACAAAACAAACAAAATTATTATTATGTAATTATACGCATATATACAGGGTGTTCCATGAGAGTAAATGCTAAAAAATTCTAATATATAAGATACCTAGATCATGTCAAGAAATGTTTATTCATTTTTATTCAATTAGCCTCTGACCATTTTCAAAAGTTCTTCGTAACTGTTTTTAAGATATACGATCACAAATACATATGTACATATGTATATGCTATTGAACGTTTATACATTTTTGTATGCTTTCACGGAAACATTCATATTAAATGTCAATTATTGACACAATTTTACATAAGAACATGGTAAAAGTCCACCCTAAACATTGATCAACCCGTGAAGCACTTATTCATAAAGAAATGAAAATTTATCTAATTTTTCAAGAGGTACGTAGGGGTACGTGTATAATAGATACATTCTGTTTGAATAACAAAAATTGTTGTGTACTAAATATGAAATCACATTTTAAAATGCACAGTATGTCTATCGTCTATGTATAGTGCTCATAACGTAATATGACAACATCAATTAAACGTGAACAGATTCATGCATGTAAATTCTATTGTAACAAATGAATATACGAAACAATGAAAATGTGGAAAAAATTGTTTATTTTTCTTTTGATATAATTTTGTATTAAATTAAGTTGAAAATTTTATTTTCTTTGTAAAAAAAAATTTTTTTAAATTGAAGAAATCTGGTTTTGACGAATTGTTACACACGTGTAACTAATCATTTGTTTAACATACCATACAGTCTATTTATATTATTTATACATTCTATTAATATTATTTTTATTGTTGTCAAATACTTTATCAAAAACAGACATTTAGAAGACAAACTAAGAAACATGTTTTTTTTTACACGACTGAAAATGTTTATCGAAATTGCTTGGATACAATTATGTAAGTATATTTTGTGTAAAAGGGCGATTTCTATTGATTTTAATTAGATAATGAGAAGGTATTCATTAGTATAAAATAATGTTAGACTTACGTTATCACTCGGAAAATAAGAGGGTTATCACTAATTTAAATTTCTCAAGTGCTTAATAATATTGGTTTAGTCGATCAGTTGATAGTAGTCGATTTAAGCCTAATCATATACAAAAAATTGGATTTGGTCTATATACTCTTAAAAAAATTTCCACTAAATCCATAACAAGTGATTTTCAATGATTTATTTATTTATTTTAAAATCTCGTATTCTTATCATTTATGTAGTCCGTAATCTAGAATTATCTTTTATGAGAATTTCTAAAATTAAAAATTTTTTTCTCTCCTATTTATTGGGTTTTTTTTTTTTTTATTTGGAAGAAAACAAAAAACCTTAATAAAATGATAACCCCAAAACTGATTAGATCATTGACTAATGTAGGCACGTAAATGTATACAGAAAATATACGTTAAATTATTTGTTTTTCTAATATGAATGAATCTTCTGATAAAATGCTATTTTTTTCTTTTCGTACATTTATTTTTATATTTTCAATGTTTTTTCTTTAATTAATTAACAAACAAATAACAAAAATAAATTACACTTAGTTAGAGAGGGGGGTGCAAAAAACAAAAAAAAAACACAAGGGATGTTTTCAGTAATGCAATTGATATTCGCTTGCCTAATTGATTTGTTCGCTTACCAGAAAACTTATTTACGCGTGTGATTTTTAGGACTTTCTGCTTTTTCAACTTGCAACTTATGTACATTATTAAAAACGGCCAGAATTTAAATTAACAGTGTACTCGTATATAAAGTAACGATTATAATTTATATTTTGAAAATATATACGTTAGATAATAATGACATCGTATTACGTAGATACATTACAGTATTTTGTTGTTTGTTAATTATCTTCTCATTTTATTAGAAAATAAAATGCATTTTTATTTTTTATTATTTTTGTTTTTTGCTATGTTGCCATTTTTCAGATGGTGTTATATTTTTTCATTTGTTTGTGTTAGATCAAATAATATTTTTTTTTTTACTTTTAATTTTTTAATTTAATTTTAATTGATTTTTTTATTTTTATTTTGCTTGATTGATTTCTTTGGTATTTCGATTATATGATAGGAAATCAATCTATTTATTTATTTATTTTTATTTTTTTGTATTAGTGACTTAGTTCAATGTAATCGATATTTGTAATACCAATTATTTCCTTATAAATCTTCTGGTATCGAATTTGAAATGATAAAACAATTATAGAACACAACATTTTATTCAACATTGTATTATTCCTTGCTTATCTTGGTTTTTGCGTACCATTACATCAATTTAAAAAAAAAAAGGAATCAAAAATCGAAATAAATTGCTAAAGTAAAAAACATCGAAACACATTTTTTTTTCTCAATCGCATTCATATGTTTGTTACAGTGTTAAAAGAAGAACCTGATGATTTACAACATCTGGCACCATCAGCTGGTGATGCATGTCTACCATTAGATGATTCAACACCATTATTTGGTGAAATGTTAGATGGTCTTATATTACCAGATACATATGGTACATTATTATCAGATGATATTAATTCACTTGATTCACAGCATAGTAATAATTGTAATAATAATAATAATAATAGCAATACAGTAATAACAAATAATAATAGCAGTAATACAGATACAAATAATAAAACTCATATTGATCCATTTATTAATTATCGTGATGAATCAAGTGATACAACTGGTTCACCGCATTTATTATCACCAGGAGCGTCAAAGGTAAGTAAAAATTGTGTTTAATGAAATATGAAACATAAATTTAATTTTAAAATATATTTTTTTTTTTTATCACTATTTAGAGCCCTGAAATTAGTAGTATACCATCATTATGTAGCCCAAATTCATTAAGTCAAGATGATGAATTTGCATTTATGACAATGAATGATGAAATTGATTTATCAATGCGTGCACCATATATACCAATGAATGAACAAGAGGATTTACCATTATTAACTGAAGATCTAATGTGGAGCGCATTCTCAGATGAATTACATAAAGACATTAAAGAGGCATTACAAATTGAAATTAAAAATAATTTAAATAATAAAAATAATATTCATGTTATAAATGGTGGTGGCGGTACAACAATAACAAATAATCGTAACAACAATAATGATAATTGTATAAATCACAATGATACAAATCATCATTCTGAACAGACAAGCAGTTTAGCTGCATTATTATGTAATGGTACTTTAGCTAATAGACAACAGAATGTACAACAGAATTCAACGTCATCATCGTCATCATCATCATCACCATCATCATTGCTAGATCAAAGCCACCATCAAGTGAATAGTAATGAAATAAGTAAAAAACGTAAATATGATTTAACTGACAATGTGACAACAACGACAACAGCAACATCATCTGCGGATGCTGATGCTGATTTAGTTGATACAATTGACGCATTTGGTCAAGTTTTTAATAATAAAAATTGTAAGTAAAAAAAAAAAAAAATAAGTAATAAAATGAATTTCCGTTCCAAAAATACCACAAGAAAAATATAAACCAAAACTGGGAAATAAGGAAGAACGAAAAAATAAAATTTTCCTTTTGAAATTTGATAACCCTAATGAGACAAGTGAAGTACATGTAGTCTGATCTTAAGGTACTTCCACACAATCTGTATAAAGTGCCGAATATGAGTTCACTTTCAAATGGAACTCACGGTTGTTCTCTGCTTTGTATCTGAATGAAATTGGTAGATGACCGATCCGTAGTACATCGTCTATTGAACGCACCTTAATGATTTTTGTTTTTTGTTTTTTTTTTTTGACACACAAATGAAGCATTTTTCTTTTGGAAAAAAAAATAAATTCCCCAAAGAAATCATTTAGGTTTTTTTTTTCGATTGAGGTAACGGACTGATGTGTTAAATACAGGAAATCTCATTACTTTGACAATTTATTAGGTTCAATAAAAAAAAACCGAAATAAAATGAAAATTCTTGTGACCTTAATTTTATTATTTTTCGTCAAAAAAATGTTTATTTTCTGTTTTTTCCTCAATAATACATTGTGTTTTCTTTTTGTTGTTTCTGAAAATTTGTTTATTTCAAATTTAATTTTCTTTATCATAAATTTAAAGGCAAATTACTTGTTAATATAAGACATAAAATTTTTGTATGTGATCCTAGCCAAGTATATCCCATGCTTAAATGAATATTTTTGGGTAATAAAAAAAAAAAAAAAAAAACAAAAAAAAATGTATATAAAACAAATTGCCACCTTCTTTCCCTTCACCCCAGATTAAAAGGAAAATATTTCAATTAAATAAAAAACAAAAATAAACACAAATAATAATAATAATAAAAACTACATTAAGTATCTTTTGTTGTTTATTAAGTAAATTTACCATGGAATTGCCACAGTGGAAATGTTTTTTATTTATCATTTGGTTTTTATTTTTTTAAAAATCAAACGAGAAAGCTATAAAGAAAAAAAAAGAAAACAAAATTAAGTTATTTTTATTTTTTATTTTTATTTTTGATTTTATTTTAATATTTCATCTGGTTTTTATTTTAATTTATGTGAAAACAAATTTAGAAATGCAATAAAAAAATAAATAAAAAACCAACAGAATTATTTTCAAAAGATCTCTTACGTATGAACGCACTACTCAAGATCATATGTGTGCTCAAAATATTTATCTGTTTTCTCTCAATGTGAGATAAACACAAAACAAAAGAAAATCTGAAAATGGAAATCTATTTTAAGATCTTTAAAAAAAAATAAACGGAAGATGGGGGAGAAAGAAAAGACATTTTTAAAAATATTTAAAAAAAAAAATTTAATTTTCACTGTTCAAACTTGAAAATATGAAAAACAAAACGGCAACAAAAATAATAAAAATTCCTTTTAATCATGGGATTAATCAAAAATTTGAACATTTGAGTTCCTTTCACTCGAATTCATCATATTTTAATTTACTTCACTTGAATTCGCCGCATTTGAATCCATTGCAATATGAATTCGTCCCTGTTTGATCGTGTTCTTCCTTATTCCACTTTTCTTTTGGGATTTTTGGTAACGAAAAAAAAAATCTTTTCGTCAAATTTTTAATATTACCATAATTTTCTTATTTTAAAAAAAAAGCACCAAATTTAGATTGTTGGACAATTAATGATCTTCTACAAATAAATCCTTTAACGACTACACCATCATCGTCTATTGGTACATCAGTTACAACAGGAACAACAACAATTACAACACAGCCATTACATTCACAATCGTTGGATACAAAACAAAATATAATAATAAATGCTGCCACAATACCAACAGCAACATTTCATGTACCATTATTAGCATTTCAACAAAATAATTGTGGTAATATTGGTAATAAAATTAATCTGACAAGATCCATTTCAATTGGATCGATTAATAATAACAACAATAATTGTTGTCACACAACAAAAATTTGTTGTACTGGAAGTGAAATAAATAATGATAGTGAACTTACTGCTGATGATCAACATCATCATCATCACCAACATAATGGTATCAATCATGATATTGGGGTAACTGATCATCAACAATTATGTGGTAATAAAAAATTGAATGTAACAAAATTGTTATCATCACCGATTACAACTACTGCTGCTACCGCTCATATCACTGCTAATAATTCGATGTTATTGAATAAATCAATAAATAATGGCTTGAATACGACAGTAGCAACAAACAGTGGTAATGAAACGACCACAACAACAACAACATCGGCAGCGACAACAACGAACGGAGGGGCAGTAGCACATCATTCTTGTAATAATAAACGACATTTAAATGTGACAACAACAACATTAGATACGAAACGTGTTAAAAATTCATCATCGATTGAAATTCAAACATCACCACAATTATTACAGCAATTAATAATGGCACCAACTCCTTCCTCACAACAACAAAAACAAAAAGGAGTTAAAACATCATTGAATGCAACAAAATGGTGTTCAGAAGGTGGTGGAGGTGGTGGCGGTGTACAAAATCTAAATAACAACAATACAAATAATAATGGCATGTCCTCATCATCCAATGCCACATCATCAACGTCATCATCATCAAATTCTGTTCTAAAGAATCTTTTAGTTAGTGGATGTGATGTAAGTGCCGGTTACATATGTTTAGTACCGATGAGACCAAAAAAAGCTGCAAAAGCATAACGGCAATAATAAATTTCGTTTTTTGTCGAATTTAAATTTAAATTGAAATTCAAGCAAAAAGATAACAATAAAGAGAAATAAAGATTTAAAGAGAAGTTTAAAAGACATGAACTTCTATCATTTTTTGTTTTTCTTTTAGTTTTTATTATTAGGTTGTAAATAATAGATTTAAAAAAATAAATAAATATTTATCATATTGTATTGTAGTACATTTTGTAAATGGATCTGATCTTTATGAACTTTTTTCGTATTTATTTGAGCTAAATATTGGCCATTATCATCTGTTTTTTTTTTTAAGTTATTATATACGTATGTCAATAGTCAGAAGCTGTGAAATTAGCTTAATTGGCAGAACTTGTTTGGCCAGCAGATTCAATAGATCTGGATTGGCCAACTGATCTACCTTAACCAGCAAATTTAAGACTACCAGACGTAGCTTAGTTAGCAGACCTAGCTAAGCTAAAAGATCTTTACTGTAAAGACTTTATTTGGCTAGCTGCTAACATTGAAAGCTAATCTTAAATCTAGAATATTAGAACTCATTAGTTTATGATTGGTCAACTTATGTTGCTTTAATCATTACATAAAAATAATAATATGAGTTAGTTATTAAGCAAAAATTTGAAAAAAAAGTAACGAACAAAAATAAAAATACAAAAAAAAATGAAAATGTAGCAAAAATATTTTAGTTATTAATTGAAGTAAAAAACAAAAAAAAATAAAAAATAAAAACAAAAAAAAAATTATAAAAAAATTAAAACTGAACTGTGCTGCGATATACATAATATTATGATATAAAAATATATGATTACGAAAATACACGATATAATCTATAGTATGTACATGAATACGTACATATGTACAATGTATAATCCCTCCTTCCTCTATCCTCCCCGACTCCATTATTACTATAAAATATGTTGTTGCATATAAAATACGCAACACTTCAGATTTTTATTATTGTGTAGATTATAAGGTGAATCCCCCTTTTTATTAGTGTAATATTAAAAAAAAAATAGAAAATAAAATAAATTACGAAAATTTCTATGAGAAAACAAACACAAAAAAGGATAAATTATTGTTTATTTTATTTTATTTTTTTTAATTTTAAATTTTAAATATTTAATTTTTTTTTTAAATTTTATTTCAAAAATTTTAAATTTATTTTTATTTTTTATTGATTTTTACTGTTTGAAATTCGAAAATAGAAAATTATTAAAAAAATTTAGATTTTTAGCTAATAAAATACGACAAATTTTATAGACAAAAATACAAAGAGAAATATTAAACGAAAATCAAATAGAGATGCGTGCTTTCAATGCAATTTAAGTTTGTCGGGTAATTAATTGGTCGATTCTTTGAAATGATTCGAACAATTTTTCTTGCTAAAATTCTTGATTTAATAAAGACGATACAAAACGATATTGCAAAAAATTGAAAAAATGAACTGATCATAAGCCATTAAAAATCAATCTTGAATCATTGAAAGCAACCGATTTTTATTATTATTAAGCTAATGACAAATATCTGATGGTATTGATATCACAGGATGTCTTATTATGCCATTGAATACCATCCTTATCGGTGTTTTCGAAAATGCATCACTTCCTTTTTGATGTGATATGAAGCGTCTTATGATCTCAAGTTGAGATCATAACATGAAGCTATTATCGAAATCAGTAGAATTTATCAAACATAATTTATAGTGTATCAATAACAGATATTTATCATTAGCTTTAGTTTCTTCTTTTCATTCATTGTATTTTGGTTTTTATTATTTTATTGTGAATTTTAATTTTTTTTTTTTTAAATAATAGATAAAAGAAATTAAATTGAAACGATATACATTATAGGAAGGAAAAAATTAATTTAATAAAAAAAATAAAAATAAAAATAAAAACGATTTTCAAAATATAAACTGAAAAAAAAACATAATTTTCTCGTTTTTTTCTTTTTCGTAAAAACATTTGTATGATTTATGTTCTGTTTTTTATGTATTCTATAGAGTTTGTTTTTTTTTCCTATGATTTTGTCTTTGATTTATTTTGGTTTTAGATGAAAACACAAATAAAAATTCTTAATCTTTGTTTTTAGTTTTCATAAAAAAACAAAACAAAATTTACTCACAAAATTTTTTAATAAATTCATAAACCATTTTAATTTTGTACTACTTTGCTAACATTTAAGGAGCACAGTAGTTCTATATACGTGTTACAGAGAATGAGAGAATAAGGACATTGATTTATAAAAGTTTGAAATTTAGGACTTTATATAGGGAGCCTTCGAAAAATAGTTTTGTATTTGAATAACAAAGATGAATAGGGCGCATAAAAAATAAGAAAGAATGGGCAAAAGAAAAAGATAAATATGATGAAAGTAGTGAGTATGGGACAGTGAGAATGAATGAAAACGCGAAAAGTGATTGAGAAATAGAGAATGTAAAAGAATTAGGATAAAATTAATGAATAAAAATTAGAGACAGCTCTGTCCCTGTCCGTGTTAATTTGGGATATGTATATTTTTGTCCAAAGAAAAGCTAGGAAGGCTGTGTTAAATAAGACAAGGTATAGAATAGTTAGTATAGGTATGTTAAAAAAAAAAAGACATTGTTAATTTTATTTTTAAAATTTTTTAAATTTCATGAAGTTCGGTAAAATTTTTTGATTTCTCATGAAATGAACACAAAACAAAAAAGTCAATCAAATAATCAATATACATACATACATACAATGTAAAAAAACAAAACTTGAAATTTTCAAATACCTCACGCTATAATACAAACAAAATACAAATTTTTATGAATGTGCATTTGTTTTTAATATACTCAATATACCAATGAGTGTTTTATGTACACCCATAACATTTTAGCTAAATATTTAAATGACATAAAGACAAGCAATTTATATCTTAATCATTTATATAAATCGTATATACCTCAAATTCATATTAAATATATATACTCTTAACGTTATGATATAGAATACAATAATTATTCACATTAATAATAGAAAAATGACTATAGAAAATGAATATAAAAACAAAATGACCTTATAATGGATTCCTTAATTCAATGCTAAAATTTTAATTAGGACGAATTGTGAGCTGGAATAAATTATGGTTAATATCATGTATGTATATAATGTTGTCATACATGGCAAAAAGAAAAATAACTCTTTATACATTTCGTCAAAAACTAAAATAAATATACCTCATATAATAGATAAATTTCATTAATAAATATACAAAATCTCCGACAAGTAACCCTCGTATAAAGCAGAAGTATCATATTACAAAATTTGTCAATAATTATAAATTACATTACGCGTAACTCATCTGCATAAGATTTTGAATATTTAAATTATTAACAGATTGTGACCACATTATAAAAATATCGAATTTATACGAGAGTTAATTGTGTATTATACTGTTATTAATATTTATAGGATAAATATAATTATAGCCGTAATTTTTTTATTTCGAGTTGCATTTTCTTTTTGATTTTTATACAAAACAAAACAAATTGTATTGTGTACATAATTGCAACTGATTACCTCAGATAAAAGTGTTTCAAAAATATATATAATGTATGAATTAAAAAACAAAAAATTTTTTTCTTAATATTACTAGAAAAATTTACATAATATAGCACATACATAATAGTTATATATAATAAAAATATACCGTTATTTATAATATTATATGCATATTTAAACATATCCAGTAATAAATTATATGATAAATCCTTTTTTATTATTGATTATAACGGAATTTGATGGAATATTTCATGCCTAATCCAACACATCCTTTTACAGTAAACGAGAGCCCAGAATGCCAGAATTTAATACATACGAGTATGTTGGATGTGTGCTACTAATATTATGATGATGATAAGTACATACTTATGTCTAAAGGACTGTTTAAACACGAAATTAAATAATACAAAAAAGAAGAATGTCAACATCAAAATTGTTCATAGTCTAATTCAATTCTTAATGACGAAAAATTCAATTTAAAATCTAAATTACGCATGTAAATGTGCAAAATTTTTATTTATATAGTAATAAATGAGAAAAGCGCATACATATGTACATACACCACTCATATATGTAGTAAAAAAATGTCAATTTTGTTGTTATTGTTTTTATTTTATGTATAGAGAAGAGGAATATTATAGATTAATGAAGTAAACAGTACACAAAATTTGATTGATTTCGAAAACGTCAATTGCACAATTATGATCAGAAAAAAAGACAAAAAAAATTTAAGAATTCAGAAAATTTTTGATGTAGCTGTCAAGAAGTCGGATACTCACTGATATTACACAGTTGTTCACAGAAATCCGTGCAACTGAGTATTTGGTTTAATCATTAATGGAATGCATTTTTTTTAATGGCATTCCGCTTGTCATTGACATTTTCAAATTCATTCTGAATGTACTGTTTGTCTGATCATCGCGCTGCTTGAGGGAGAGAATTAGCTACATATGACGTTTAGTTTATAGCAGATGGAATGTTTCGATTGATTATTTCAGGGCTTAAGATTACAAATTTTTGTGTTTAGAAATTTATTATCTACATATATGATCTATTTATGATCTGTTTCATTTTGTTGCGAAAAATAAAGTTCTTTAAAAGTACTATATAATATATACATAAATTGATGTTCTATATAAATATTAAGTCCTTTATAGTGTTACATATGTCCTTAGAAAAGAAAATTACATAATAATAAATTATAGATGAAGTAAGTAAAATTTTTTACTACTTGCAATACTTACATTATTTTAAAAAAAAAAAAAATTATTATTACTAATAAAAATACTAACCTAAATTAATTGTCATTATGAAATTTTTAGTATAATTTTTTAGAAAAGATATAAAGTTATAAAGATATGTATTTATAGCGCCTACACATAAAATAATAATTCTCTAAGTGCATAATAATAGTAGAAATCATTTATAAAAGGATATTTCGAGGATAGAAATGAAATTCAGTCACTATAACCTATATGTGTCCTTTTATATAGTATTTACTGTAATATTACATAATAATAATGATAATTAATTAGTAAATAAAATTTTTAGATAAAATTCATACAAGTGAATATATTTACGTAATATATAGAATAAATTAATAATAATCTACAAAATTACAGTATCCATAATAATAATTGTCACTATACCATATAACATACACTTACATAATCACATGCGAATGCATGAATATTTACATTGGAAATTGAGTTGTGGTACCAAGCCACCTTTTTTTTGTAACGTTTTCATACTCATCTGTATTTTAATTTTTGTTTTTTTGTTTTTTTAAATATTTTCTTTTCATTTTACTGAAAAATTCATGGAAATAATGTATGAAAATCCAGCTAATATCAAGTATATAAATATATAATTTTTCAATTATATTTTTCATAAAAGTCTGTTATTTGTGCCTACGTAGGAAAAATTATTATAAAAAAAAAAAAAAAAAAAAAAAAAAAAAAAATTATGGAAAGAAAAAGATACCTTGTAGTCAAATTTAGATTTAAATTTATAATATAAAATAACATGTAGTAGAGTTTGATTTTGCGTTTTGTTATTTTTTCTTTTCGATTTTTGCTCCATTTGTAGAAAATATGAAAATAACAAAAATAAAAGAAATAATTAGATATTAATTTAATTGTAAGTGTAAGATAAGGCTAATATCACACAAGCGTTGAAATAGGGTGCCTCGAAGGCCAAAACCGCTGCCGTTGTCACACAAGAGTTGGCGAAAAAAAAAAGCAGTAAAAAAGACAAAAAAGAAATATGTTTAACTGTCTCCTTTGATTGAAACATTTTTATACGACTCGTGTATTTGTTACATAACAACAACGTACCATTGACGCAACTTTATAACATAACGCTGTTAACGCTGTAAGTCGTGTGTATGACAACTCCAATATACATATGTACGTATTTCTGTACATTTAATGCCTTACGTTAATTTAATGTACGTTATTTTAACGCTTGTATATGACATTAGCCTTTGAAATAAATTTTAAAATAAGATTAATAGTCTCATAATGATAACCTAACAAAAAAATTTTTATAATTAAATATTAATAGGCATTTAATAAATTTTACTTACTTACTAACTAATGTCAGAGATGACACATACATTTGTTAATTAGATATGAAATTGAACGAATATACATAATGAAACTTATGTGAAAATTTTATGTTAAAAGACGATCTTGTATCATTGATGGCTAACACAATTGGCATATATGTATACGCATATATTGAATGAGATTTGTACCATGTTGGCTTGTAGGATACTTGGATGTCCACATTTAGGAAAGGTAAATACAGTGTTACCAGAAAATTAGAAAATGTTTTTATTGTGTATACGATCTCACATCTATATTAGCAAAAAAAAATTAGTTATCTCTGACTACTACCAATACTTTAAAGGTACGTACTGTGTGCTCCAAAAGCTGCATGCAGTATGTATACAAAATTTTAAAAAAAATAAATAAAATAAACCATTACATTAATACCAAAACTGCATCACCCTGCGCATATGCAAATATTTAATCATTTATCATTGTAATAAAACAAAAATAATTCACAATAAAATTCATTAGAAATAAAAATATTTAATAAAATAACGCATACATCTGTATACATATGTTATGTATGCGTCATCTACTTATGTAATATTTTAGCGAATAATAAATACACTAATATACTTATAATTATAAATACTCCTATTTACATACATTAAATAAATTATGTCATAATAACTCAGTTTATTTATATCATCATCATAATATAAATAAATAAAAGTGTTCATACATAATTATTATGCTCTTGTCCAGAAAATTTCAGTTGTTTTACCTTGTTTTCTTTTTACATTTTTTAATTATATTTTCTTGATTTGGTTCCATTTAGTTGAAGTTGTCTAGGCGTGTGACTGAGTAGAAGTAGTCAAAATCCTGAAAGTTCGTTTAGTTTTGAACAAGAGTACTAACAAACATATCTAATCTAGTTTTCTGGAGAGAGACACCGTTTGACTTTGTCCTCAAATTTGAAGGATCAAAGATAAATTTTCAAATAACATCGGTTTAGATTCTTCAAGTACAGAAGGTTAGATCAAGCAGATCAACAAACCAATATCACACATAATAAGTTCAAAAATTCACCATTGCCTATTTGATGCGATACCAATAATATGTTGTAATCTTAAGTTAAATATCGTATCAAATGGTATTGATGCCTCAAAAACATTTTGGACTTAAATTTTGTCTTGAGGAAATCTTAGGGGATTTTCATTTCATTCACAGAATCATGAACCTCAGTGACCTTGGGTAGTATCTAGAGAAAACGAAGGACGCGTAATTTAAAATGCACCCATTTGAGGTTCAATTTTGTACTATAGAATTTGCCTTTTCATTAAATCTTCCCAAATTAATAGGAATATAAGCAATCTTTTTATACATATATGGACATATATTTTTGCTGCGTGTTCATTACTCCAATAAGCCTCTAAATAACTGTCGTTATCCCAAATTTTTTTTCTAGTCATTTAAACCATTTTTCTACTGTAATCGTTAAATCTCACCGTTATAAGGTTTTCTTTATTGTTTTTCTCATAAAATTGGTTTAATTTTAAATACCGTTCTACTGAGATATAAAAAAGGATACTTTAAAAGGAAGAAGGGTAGGGGGAGTACATTAATTTTAAATAAATAAGTGGTTTTGAATGAACATAAAATCACTTCTACTTTATTTGTGTTTTTCACAGGCTGCGATTCATATCGAGTCACTGTCTCCTTAACGCATAAAAATAGTTATTAACCTACACCATTTGAAAAAGAGAAAAAAAGAAAAACTGTTTACGCTTTCATTTTCACTTTATCTATTTTCATTGTTTTGTCATTATTTTATGGTTATTTATGCTTAATTTTATTTTTGCTCCTTTTAAGGATAATAATAAAATAAAAATAAAAAAAAAAACAAAAAATTGAAGAATTTTCTTTCAACATTTTTATGAGTTTTAACCAAAAAACGCATTTTACATTATATGAATTATGTATACACAGGCAAGCTGGCGGCTGATGGGAGGCCATTGTACATATGTGATGTGTGTGTAATCGCATCTTAAATCGACAGAAAATGAAAACAGCAATAAAATGTCATACTTGTGTTTTAATTCAGATTTTTATTTTCAAATAAAATTTTCTTTTCTTTGATTTCTGTTGTTATTGTAAAATTGTGACAATGTAAAAAGGCCCTATAAAACGAAAATGGCATAAAGGCCATAAAACAAAAACTTTTATTTTTTGTATATTTTGTAACATTTTATTTTGATATTTAGTAAATCATCAGAAATCAGTCAACTGTATCAGTTTGTTTTTATATTTTTAGTTTTTTGTTTTGGTACACATGTCATAGCAGAGTTCATCATGACAATACATATGTGTGATGGTGGATTATGAAAATAGATAAAAAATAAAAATAAAAAACCAAATAAATGCTCATAAAATATTTTATTTCTTTTGTGTAAAAACAAAACAATTATATTTCTTTTTTAAAAGATAGGCACGTGTTGTTGTTAGTGGTGTTTTTCTTTATTCTTTTGCGTTCAATTTGTATAAATTCGTCTTTTTCTATCTTTACGACAGTTTTACCAGATTGCTAGTTTACTGCGTTTTATAAATGAAAACAACAACAACCACACAGGAGCAAACTTATTTCATAAACACTAATGGTGTTTTTTTTCTTATCTCCTATGATTTACACGTGCCTAAGTTAAAAAAAACAAAGCATAAATGAATTTTCCATGTTGTATCTATGTCCGGTATGCATAGAATATCCAAGGCTAAATGAAATGAAAGACATTTTCTCGAAATTTTACACTATTTCTAATGAAAAATCGTTCTTTTCGCTTTTTGTCGCAGCTACAGGATATAATCAGAGGATTCTGAGTATATTTTGATAACAGTAGGTTTTTGCTTAGGGTCTTCTTGAAATTACATTTTTTTTTTTTTTTTTTTTTTTTTGACAAAATAATGCGTTGTTCCATCAACCATAGGGAGACAAAAAAATTAAACATATCCGAAATCTCCACACCTATTACGTAGAAAATCGTACAATCTCATTACTTAAACGATAGGTTGGGTACCCAATTGTCCACGTGATATCCAGACAAAACGAAAAAATTTAATTTTTTTTAATTTTTATCTCAACAAAACATTTTTAGGACGACGGAAAAATAAACAATAAAATAAGTTCCAAAGGAATCCATGTATTTTGAATATTTTGCTGCAATGTAATAAATTGTTATCATAATACTTAAAATAATTTACATACATACGAAAATCTTTTGTAATCTCTTTTCTCCAACGCATAAATGTTTGGGTCTTTTTTTTTCACCGAATTCAAATTTTCCTTAAAATTCAAATACATAAAAAAAAAAAATTCAAAAATGAAAAATTCAAAAAAAATAATAACTTAAAAACGTTGAATACATTTTCATCATTGTCATCACATTGTCTTTACAGTTGATATAGATTTTTGTATTGTTTTTATTTTTTTATTGTTTGTCTAAAATGATAAACAATAACAAAATGTCTATAGTTGTCTTTTTAATAGACTGGCAGACATTCGAAAATGAATGAAAAAAAAACAACAAATTACATTCATGTGAATGTCTGCATACCTTTTAGATTGCACCTTAAATGTACATTAGAAATCGTTTAAAAGGACATTGGGAAGGTGTGGTATCAGTCACTGATATTCGATTATCACTATATGTATGTATGTATGTACATGTATACAACCAGTATAAAAATGATTGTATAACACGATATAACTGACTTTTAATTTTTGATCGCTTAAATATAAGCAATGTCCTTTTATATAATTTTCACTGTACTTGCATGTTTTCTTTGTGTTTGATGTAGAAAAACAAAAAAAAAAAAATTCGAAATAAGAGAAAGTGAAACTGAATAGTAGGGAATAAATTTTTTAAGGTGGTAGTAGGATGAATGATGGAACTGCATGACAAAATTATGGCAATATGAGTTTAAAATCAAGATACAAAAATGAAAAGTGTATCATCATCAACCAAACAACTGCTACACACAATCGTTCATCATAAAACCATTAAATCAACTTATCTGCGACGTAGAAAATAAAAAAACTCAAAATATTTTCTTACATTTTCACTACTTTTGACTTTTCTTTTACAAAAATAAATAAATAAAAAAAGAAAAACCAAAAACGACAAAAGTAACAACAGAAACCAAAAAACAAAAAAAAAAGGACCTATAAAATAACGAACTGGAACATCAAGAATTTTCAGTTATTATACAAAATCATCAATCGTCCTATACCCCATGTGCATATGTATGTATGTACAATGGCTATGTAAGTACATTACATTATTACAAAACATACATATAATCTAACCCTATACACACACCATTATGTCATGCGATGGTTGTGATGATGATGCAAGAACTTTCGCTTTCACTTTCGAAATATACATACATATTTATGTACAATAAATTTGCTTAAAAAAATAAAAGATATATTTGTTGTTGAAAGAAGCCACCTTCTTGACTTTTTTACATACTTTTGCATTATTTTCTAACGAACACCTTCCCCACCTCATCTCTCCCTTTTCACGCTAGTACTTTTCTATAATGTCTGTGCATAGAAAAAAAAAACCAAACAAATAAGTGCCTGTTTAAACTGTTTCTGCGTATGTACACCCAAGACATTACACAAATGGTCTACTTACCATCGTGTCATATAGTTACATCGTATCTGCATAGTTATGAACATAATATCTATGTGTAGGCTGATTTATCTTAACTATATGTATGTTATGTGTAATCCTGTATACAAGAATTCTTTTATATTACAACATTTTCGTCCTTGGGTTCAAATATTCACTCATCCATGCATTTATATTGTACACAATACATTCTCATATGTATGTATGTACGTACGTATATACGATATTATATGATAGCAATTCAGTTTTTATTGTAAAATCAATGAAAAACGACGCTTTAAACATGAGAATTGTGAATAGAATGATAATAGAATGGTGGCCGTATAATGATGGTGATGGGTAAGATACAAAATAGTCATATACACAGGACTGATATAGAAAAATGAGAAAAGGAGTTCACTTTCAATTTTATTATACCCATCATCATTGCTGGTAGCCCATTTTCTTATTGCATCCTATATCTAGATGTACCGTTATTTATGTAAATGGTATATGTATGTATGTGACCTGTCAGAGAATTTTCTGAATGTGCAAAAATTTTATATGTGCATTATACAAATATACATATATGTATGTACATCTATCAACAATACATGTGTGCGTATAGTACACAAAATCGACAAATAAAAATTTTTACTACGTATTAACATGTATAGGTTATGTGTATATATACAGAAGATACTACATATACATAAGTTCATATTGAAAGGCAAAAACAAAAAAAAAATGTTTTTCCCCTTTTTAAAGGATTCAAATACTGTTAATGTGGTGAAAATGCAAAACATAGCAATATACATATTTCTCTTTTTTCCGTTATTTTTCTCCTCCATTTTGAAGGAGCAAAAGCTTTCAAAATAAAATGGAGATTACCAGAATGTTAAAAGCTTCATAAATTGTGTGGTTATATTGAAAATTTTATTCGTCTCCTTAAAAAAAAAATTTTTTTTTATCGTTTATTCAATGTGTGCCTATATATACCGTTCGGGTACATATTTATACTCATGACGTTTTACAAAAATCCTTCACTCTTCCTTCAGTTGTAGACACGAATATATTTATGTACATACATATGTACATACCTACATACATACATATATATAAGTATTCTATAGAATTGGGTGTAATACCTGCAATGTATTGTGTAACATTCAGGCAATTCATAATTTTTTTTTGTTGAAATAATTTAAAATATTTATGTACATATGTAGACATAAAAACGTAATAATGATGAATTTTTTTTTGTAACGCTTTAATATTTAATTTACAAGAAAAATAAGAAGAAGAACAGCGAAGCGAAAGAGGTACATAATAGGTTTATCTTTAATATAAGTGTAACGAATGCTTGTTTTTATATTCAAATTTTTTGTGTTAATATGGATAAGTCTAAGGCTTAAGTACATTTAATGGTCAATAGTGGTTTAATTAAACCTAAATATAAATTATGGAGATACTCAGAGTATGGGTGTACTTTTCTTCCTTTTGTTTACCATAAATTTTATTCCTAGAATATAAATTATGGGTTCAAATTTCAAAGCCTTAATGTCTGAGAAGTGAACGAAAATGTCTTCATCATCATCGTCATGTAGGCACTTGGATCCATAGATTACTCTTATTTTCTTGTAAAATCTGCTGCCATGCTATTTTGTCACTTGCCTTTTTCAATTTTACATTTTTCAAACATTTCTCATAGTTCTCTCACTGTGTTGAATAGATGATCCAATAAAAATGCATTTTATTTTGAAATTTTAAACTTTAATGATCGTATTCATCAACCAAAAATTTTTTTATTTTCATTACTGTTATAATTTCATTATAATAAAAATAAAAAATTTTTTTTGGGCGGAAAATTACGTTTGTAGGACATTTTTATGATTGACAGTTTTACTGTTACGTGAATGAATACGATTTATTTTGTCTAAAGATAATTTTGATTGATAAATATGGGCCTAATAATTTATTTTTATTTATTGTAATTAAAGAAAAACAAAAAACGAGAAAATTTTAATATAACGGTGTTAATTTTAAATTTCGTAAGTCTAATGATTCGCATACATCATATAAAATGTGATCACAGATACCTTTTGTGAGATTGAATATTTTCAAAAATTACCTGATGGAATAATGCGAGTTTTACCAAACTTACGAGATTTAAATGGACACCCACTTAATATAATTAAGATAATAAATTTTTATATAACTGTAAAATCGACAGATCCATTTACAAATTAGAAATAACAAAAATTTACATACATATAACAAGTTTTGGTATTTTATTAAAAATTATGTTGACATACTATAATGTATGTACATCTTTTGCAGCTTTTGGTCGTTACATATTGTTATGTCAAGGTATAATTTGAGCTTTTTTAAATCATAGATTTGATGAAAAATGAATGTAATTTTCAATTTTTGATTTTAGAAAAGCTCTAAATTTGAATTTCAAAAATAATATTTTCGTTTCTAATATTTTTCTTTTTCTTTATTCTGAATATTTATGTAGCAGAACATATTATTCTCGACTTATCAACCATCAATTGATATAACAATGACAAATAACAGCAACTTAGATTCAAATACGAATTCTCAATGTTTTGAACGTCAACAATATCAATCACAATTATTATCACCAGCAAGAATGCCAACAAATTTGAATTATTCGAAGCCGTTACAGTGTAAAATTTCTCCATCAATTGACAATAATTTAACAGGAAGTTTACATTTAACAGAAAGAAATAATGGATATTGTGGTGGTGGTGGATCAAATCCAATGATTGGTGGTGGTCTAGGTATGCTACCATCTCCACCAATACCAATCCCATCAGAAACAACAACAGTGGCACCAGCTTCAATTCATATTAACGATAATCACAATAATGCTAATATGAATTTTATCATCGGTAACCGAAAACAACCGCAACAACAACAGCCAAATTACAATAATTGTCCAATTGAATCACCATCAAATTTTTTAATGATACATTCACCAAAATTATTATCGTCAACATTTAATGATTCAGACAGTGACAGTGGCATAGAATGTGGAGGTAATGCATACGGTGACGGTAGCGGTAGTGTTGGTGTTGGTGCTATGAACTCTGATCGAAATTCAAAGGATCTTTTACAATCATCAATGTATAGAAAATTGGCAACACCGCCATTTTTAAATCCATCAGGAAAAATTGATATTCCACCTAATCTTGATGTTTATGGTGATGACAGTATGTCATTGAGTGGTGATGAAGCACCACCACCATTAGAGCCAACCGAATTTGCATTACAATCATCTGCTGTTTTAACACCGGCATTGTTATCACCATCATCATCAATATCATCATTATCGATGCCATCATCGCCAGTTGCATCATCAAAAACAGCGTATAACGCTAACATATGTTTTACACCATCTACACAAGCAAAACCATCGAAAATGATGATGCCAATAATAACATCACCAATAAAACAGCCTTCGATGTTTGCTTCCACTTCTTCACCACCGCCACCATCGCTATCACCACCAACGTTTATGGACACTGAGAATCCATTGGCAAATTCTTCATTTCTAATGGATTTATGCTCAGACGATTATACAATGACAGATTTACTACATGATAATGAGATAACAAAAGTTTTAAACGAATGGAATAATGAAATGACTTAAGAGCAAACAGAAGGCAAAGGGGGGAAGGGAAGGATGGTGTCGGTAAGTTTAAAATAAAAAAAATTTTTTTTTGTTTTCTGATCAATCGATTTTTGTTTTTTCTTTGGTGCAGGAAGGAAACCAATAAGGCAGATACAAAGATACATAGTTAATAAATGTGACATATTATATACACATATTATTGATCTTTATTATGTTATGTGAATAAGATTTAATGTTTGTTTTTTATTTTCTTTTAGATTTAAAAAAAATTTTTTTTTTTTTTATTGAAAAATCTATTCTTCATTTACCATATATTTTAGTTTTATGTACATTAGTGCTACATAATATGTATGTATATGTATAATTATTTACATTTTAAAATTTATAGATATATAGGTAACGGTAATTAAAAATCAAAATTTTATAAATACATAACGGTAATAAAATATGACCTACATATGTACATATGTAAATTCTGTGACACATAATTGCACGATCATAATGAAGATCACCATCATTTTTGTGGGGTTTCATCTGTAAAATCCAATATAAATTTGATGGTAAACGATGACAAATGCAATAACGTCTTACTAATTTATTTATGCCGTAAATTTCATAAATCCATTCAATCAGAAAAGGTTAGTTTTGAAAATGTATCACTGATCTTAATTAAAATATTACATTAAATAGGACAGTGATGCATTTTCGAATTCAGCCATACTGATTTAAAAATAACATTCACTAAACTAGATACACATTTATTTTCAGCTCAAGGACAAGTGGTCTGCCACTGGTGTACCCCCTTGTCTAACATTCTAAATTCAGTATATTTTCAATTTTTATTGCATTTCATAGCGATCTTCATTTTTGAAAATAAATTCAAGATGATCATCGCACAATAATTTTAGAGCAAAACTTGTTTATAATCAAAAATATTTTCTAATGATATTTTCCTAAAATAATAAATGTGAGTTTCCAATAATTATATTCCGTGTTATAAAAAGGAGAATTCAAAAATTTCTCAATTGCAAGTTTTGATCATGGTAACAATGTTCTAATAAATATTTTATTTATTTATTTATTTTTTTTTTTTCAAATTTAACTTTTATTTTAAATTTTGGAACAATAAAGAAGATAGGTTGCATTAGGTAAAAACAGTTAAAATATGTAATCCGAACATTTTTCAAATACATAAAATCATCAAAGAAAAAACAAAACCTAAAAAAAATATTTAGTTTGGACTTTGATTTTTTGAACTTTATTTAATAAGGTTTTGCTTTATTACAAAGTACATGCTATGCTTTCAATTTTTTTTTTTTTTACAAGGATAAAACTTGCAATGATGTATCTTTGTTTTATGATCAATGACGGTAACTTGTTTATGATCCCCTTTTCAAAGTATAGAAAATTTTGATTTTTAATTACATTTTTTGTTTTCTTTGAATGTAAAAATTATTTTATAATACACATATAACAGAGTAAAAAATTAAAAAAAAAAAAAAAATTAAAAACAAAAAAATAAAAAAAAAATTTAAAAAGTAGTTCAATAGAAAATTGAATATTTTTTTGTTATTTTGTAATTTTAGATATTTTATTATTTTGTAAAAACAAAAGTTAAAAAAAAAAAATAATGAATATTTGTAGAAAATTATAAATGTGGTAATAAAACAAACAAAAAAATATATAAAAAAAATATTTAAATAAAAATAAAACAGAAAAATTAAAAAAAATATATACTATATATACATATAAGCATTAAAAAAATGAAAAATAAAAATTGAATACAAAATAAAATAAATGGAAAAAAACAATAAGAAAAATAAAAATAAAAATATAAACGTTATATTATTTGTAATATTAAAAAAACAAGAAGCAAAAACAAATGAACAAAATTTTAATAAAATTAAGAACAGAAAATTTTAAAAATTTTAATTCAAATTTAAAATGTAATGGAAAAATAATAAATATTATGTACACATTACACTCTGTGTCATAAAAAATTTCAGATCAGCAAAATATTTCCATTCAATATGATAAGATCCTTTTAAGATCCTGTAATATGATGAATAAACGAAAGTTCTCATCTAAATTTCAACCTACTTGAAGTAATTAAAGAAAATTTTTTTAATTCCTAAGTCATATGGATCAATCGGTATTAAACCTGATCTAGTCGTAAAATTTATTGAACTGCATGCCATTGGCATGAAGTAATTTCTACGAAGAGCCAGCCTGTAGGTTTAATACTGATTGGTGTTATCGTTATAAACAAAATACAGCGATGGATTACAGATACAAGCTATATGGACTACTTTCGAAATTTTTTTTGTCGTGTATATACATACAAATGAAATCGAACACATTACAGTTACTAGCCATAATACTAAAATCTATTTTTAGCTTTTTTAGAATTAGAAATTGATTTTAATTTTTTACATGGTTGGAATGATAACTGATGGATATTATTTTTTGTAGTCGTAGCTTGTAGTTGTACCACATCGTCGTATTATACCTATGACATGGCATAAAATGAATTCTTTAGATCTATATAACCAGAATGATGATGTCGAAAATTTGAGTAAACTGGAACATCTTGTTTTTATGGTACAGAGTGTACAGGGTGTATGATACACACACATATTATAAATATAATAAAATATATTGTAATTGTAGAATATTAGATATTAAGACAAAGGATTTGTTTTTTTTTTTTTTTTCTTTTATAGTTTGTTCTTGTTTTAATTATTTTTATTTTTGTGCTGCCTATTATATAAATACATGTATACATACATCTAGATATCTCTATAGGGTTTACACATTTATTACAATTAATTTTATTTTAATAGTGAAATATGAAAATGTAAAAAAAAAAAAACGTTAAATACAGAATTAAACAAATTGTTCCAAAACGAAGAAAGGATTGTTGTCATGCAAAATTCACAAAAAAAAACACAAAAGGAACATAAAAAGATTTTAAAATTTAAAAAAACAAAAAAAAAAACAAATTTGATGAAATACATAAATAAATTTCAAATCAGTTTCCATCGATCGTCGTTTTGATATTTTCAAATTCAAGTTCGATGCGATTTTTTTTTTTTAATTTTCCCAAATACGTACACTACTGTCCTGTTTCCATTAAAAACAAAGCTATTCTGTGGATCACAAACGATTATAAATTTAACTCGTCCTCAAACTGTTATATTCTAGTAATCCATACATTTTCGATGAAAAAAAAAATTTAAAACCTTTTAATTAATTCTCGGGCAGGACAGAGAGTACAGGTAAACAAATTTTAAGAAAATTTTTTTCCTAATAAAAAAAAATTGAAATTAAATTAAATAAAAATGGATTTGAAAAAAATAAAAGGCTATGACTATGACTTTGTTGCCTTAAAATTTGTCATTTTATTGGCAAAATTTTTCATTTGGCACGGCATTAAATGATAGAATATAATTTTGTTTTGTTTTAAATTTGAGAGAAATAAAAAAAAACTGTTATTGCATTTTTTGGTGAATTAATTTTTAAATTAAAAAAAAACAATATAAAAAAGTAAATCTAGAAGTTATATTTTTTGTTATAATTATTAAAAAATGAATTGTCAATATATATCTGTGCACATACCGATATCCCCCATTTACACGAATTTTTCCATTTTACTGTACAGATTAGCACTACATTTTCTGTGCAAGCATATTTAGCTGGTACTTTTAATAACGATGTAAATCCATAAAATATTGTATGTTTTTTGAGTATGTCAAAATGTATTTGGCGTAAAATGAAACCACTTGAAATGGTTATATCGCATAAATTGGTTGGAATTCGAAAGTAGTGGATATGTAAATACATATATAATCAAACAGAAAATAATCCATGAGTAGAAATGATAGATTTTTTTTAATTTTGAATTGAAAACATTTCGAATGGAACAAAAAAAAAAGAAATGGAATAATAAAATAAATAAATAAATTTGTAATTATTAAAATTCTATGTGTGTATATTACTTTTTATTGGTTTTTTTAAATTTTTATTTTTAAATTTACTGTAAAAACAAAAGCAAAACAGAAAAAAAAAGAAATATATAATATAATAATAATTCTGATAATACCGTACATATTATGTAATATTGTAATTTGAAATAAAATAAATATTCTGAGATAAAACACACAATTTGATTTTTTTTTTTTCGAAAAAGAAAAACCTCAAGAAATTTTAACAGAGGAAAAAAAGTATGCATGTATCAAGTGTTTCGAAAATATGCCGCTATCTCACTAATGTGGTACCTATTTAGCTTATGTTTCACAACACGTTGGATATCGCAACGAATTAGCAATAATGCATTTTCGAGAACACTATGATTTAGGTAGCTGGGTGTTCCATAATCCTCTTATCATGTTTTTGATGTGTTTCCCATCAAAACTCTCTGGAGAAACTCTCTCACAGTAAAAGTTTTACATGTGTAAAGTTTTATTTACCGTTCTTGGAAAAAAAGTTGAAGCATTAAAAGCGTAAATGGATCACCTTTGTCTAGATATCAGGTTTATCCTTATCTATAGTCTGGTCAATCTAACATAAAATGGCAAAATTTTCCTATACCGCAAATGATCCAACATAAACAGACTAATTAGTCTAATTTAATTTTTATTTTTTATTAATATTTTATTTTTAAAATCATAATCGCCATAATTGTTTTCATTACATTCCGGCTGATTATAATAACCAAATATTATATAAATTGTTTTTAAAAACTTTGCCTTGTTATCAATTAAAAAACGAAAAAAGAAAAAACATAGATAAATTTTTTTTTTAGAATAATTTTATTTGTAAAATAAACAAAATAAACAAAAATAAAACAATATAATTTCTGTTTATTTTATTAAACAGAAAAAGATAAACGAATATATTTATTTATATGAAAAATTTGCAAAAAAATGTTAATTGAAGAAAATCTACTTTTTGAAAATAAATAAAAATTTAATTAAAAATTTATGAGATTTGTTTTCATTTTATCCAGAAAAATCTCAATTTTTCCTTTCCAATGGCACCTATTTCATCAAAATTGTCCTATTATTTGTTAAAATATACCCAATTTTCGAAATCGTCATCATCCCCTTTCAAAAAATTTGAATTTTAATCGGTTTCAAAAGTATTGAAAATTTTCACAAAATACCAGGCAATCATAAGTTGAAAATTCATAGAAAGGAAATTTAATTTTTTAAAATTTGTTTTTAACAACGGATATGAAAATTTATTCAAATTTAAAAATCGGATTTTTAAAACTATAACGGATATCTTGTGGAACCTAAAATTTTAACAATTCCACATCCGTTTTCAATTTTAACGAATTTCCGGTTGGTTTTAAGATTTGATAATTTTCACATCCGTTGAAACTGAAAAAATCGATTTTTTTAAAAATTCAAATAAACTCATTTTTCTTTTCTGAACACTCCCTATATGTATAAACAAAATAAACTGAATAAAAATTTCCTTTCTATAAATTTTCAACTTATGATTGCCTGGTATTTTGTAAAAATTTTCAATACTTTTGAAACCGATTAAAATTCAAATTTTTTGAAATGGGATGATGACGATTTCGAAAATTGGGTATATTTCAATAAATAATAGGACAATTTTGATGAAATAGGTGTCGTTGGAAAGGAAAAATTGAGATTTTTCTGGATAAAATGAAAACAAATCTTATAAATTTGAATTAATTTTTTTATTTATCTTTTAAAAGTGTGAAACAAAAATAACAACAAAATATAAAATTTCTCAAATGTAAAATGTAAAATGTCCGTTCAAATGGTAGAATAAAAAATCGATGTTTTACAGTCTAAATTGTTGAAATTGAAACGGAATGCAACACTGGAAATTCTGGAAATTGATGTCCGTATTTTTCCCTTGAAATAAATGTTTTCCAGTATACACAATAAATAAATATTTTTCCCCACAACACATCCTTGACCAAATGTTTGTGTACCCAACTTAGGAATATCGCGAGTAATGATGCTTTTTTCTTTTAATTCGATCAGTGTTGCAAATAGATTCAGTAACATGCCTACATGTTTTTAAGAACAACAGAGGCCGCTGTTTCATATTTTGACATTTTTTAGTTATCAAAAATTATCATCACAGGCAAGAATGTACTTGGTAAGCATTTTTCATATATGTACACATACATGCGCATGCCAATTTCAAATTTTAGAAAGCACCCCTATACAATATACATATTGTATGCCGTGTATAATAAATACACTTGACGTGTTATTTCCTACGACGAGGCCAATCAACTGATAAATCAGCTGACATTTTCGATGTTTTTTTGTTTTTGTTATTTTCATTGACTTCTGACTTCGCTTAGCATATCAATTCGTCGTAACGTAATGTCAATTTATTGTTGTTGTTTCCACTTTGTATACACGTAGTACGAACGAAGTACGAAGAGTGTTCAATTCTTTTTTATCATTTTAAATTTTTCAATTATTATTAAATCATCATATAAAATAGAAAACAGAAAATTTTTTATAAATGCCATTTAATATTCGCACATAAAAGAAAATTGTTTCCATGGAATCAAAATTAGAATCATATAGAATTCGTAAAAGGCGAAAACAAACATTTGAAAATTTAAAAAAGAAATTTTTAAGACTGATGCCATTTCAACAGGAGAATAAAGTTGATGATTGTAAAATTAGCATCCCAGATGAAAATAATGGGATTACTGTAGGTATACATGTGTTGAATTTTAAAGATTTTTTCTTAAAAATATGTTTCCAATATATAGACAATTAGTAACCATCAAAACATCATTATTAACAACAACAACAACAATAGTAACACGAATGCTAGTGGTGATGATGTTCTAAGTAACACAACAACAACAACCACCACAACAGATAATTCAGATGAATCTGATGTGATATCCAGTGGTTCTATAGAGGATGACAATGAAATGGAAATTGATACAGCCGATATGTTAACACCAGAAAATTGGAAATTAAAATATTTTTTATGGCTGTTATATTTTTTATTTTGGTCAACATGCTATGCGATAGCAATTGAATTGAAATTTGGTACAGTCTATTTAGTTATATCAGCGTTATTTGGTATTTATTTTAATACACGTACTGGACCGAAACAAAATGGTGAAATCAGCGCATACAGTGTATTCAATGAGAATTGTAAAAGTATTGATGGTACACTGAAAGCTGAACAATTTGAACAAGAAATACGTTATGGATCAGTGAGTGTACGATAAATTTATTTTTGTGATTTTTTTTTTTTTTTTAAAGTAATGCGATATATTACATTTCATTGTTGACACGTTCATTTTCATTCGATTTTAAAAATATATATCCACCGTATGTGTTTATTTGGTCGAGTGAAAATTTCAACGACACACATACAACATACAGAAAAGGAGGAATAAAACACAGAGCACATCACAGAAGACACAGCAAAACACACATCGGTGACATCATGAAAATTTACACGTTTGTGATGATGAACAGTCATGTGATTTTCAGGATAAAAAAAAAAAAATATTTTAAAGAAGTAAACAATGTAAAAGGATTTTACTTGTACCTACTTGTAATTTTGATTGGATTTTTTTTTTTTTTTTGTAATTTACTGTTACATTTTCGTAATAAATATATACAATAATTATTTGGAAAAAAAAAATTATTTTATTTTATCCCGTCGGAAAGAACAGGAGTTCTGTTTTCATCCATTTTCATATCCATTTTATTCAGACTGGCCCATTATTTATACATCTACTGTCTATTTTTCAAAATCTTGATTATGTGCTTGCTCTAATCAGTTGAATTCAACCAAAACACATTGAAGAACTGAAAATTCTCTTGAAATACCAAGAGCTGAAATTTTTGAATTAACAGCGAGCAAAATTTCTAAAAAAATAAAATAAAAAATAACGAATTTTATGGACATTTTTTTTTTCTAATGAAAATTTTTAATAGTTGAAATACAAACTAATTTGCCGTTTTAAACGGAAAATAGAAATGATGAATTTTAAAAAATGTTTTTTTTTAGGTCAACCGATTAGATTTAAAAAATTTCGACACAAAAATGCATACTGTGGCCGTTACTTCAAAAAGGGGTTTTAAACACGCTCGTATTGTTCATTGTCAATTTGTCAAAACAAAACACATTCAAGCCACAACCACTTGTTATTGAGACCTTTTAAGATACGCCCCCCCATATAACAAACATGGAAATAAATTTTTGAGACACATCAGACATCTTGTTACAACAATCCTGACAGGCGCAGCCAAGATTTATATAGGTTGTCTAAAAATTGCAGACATCTTTGCAAAAACGCATAGACATGACCCGTGATTGTAGATATTCACCTTAATGATCTTATGACTTGGATTCCACTTTCTACGTTCTTGTGTTTTTGAATAAAAATGTGTTCTTAGGATTACATAAAAGAAAATTACTTTAAATTTATTTCATTTATTTATTTATTTTTTTTTGTGTGTTTTTTAACTATAAACACGCATTTTTATTTAATTTTTATTTCAAATTTATATTTTGCTTCTTTTTTTTTTATTTTACAGCATTTTTATTACATATTACAATTTTGTTTATTTTTGTTTTTAATTTTTCGTCTTTTTAACTTTACAAATACAATATAGTACACATTTTGTCTTCTCATCGTGTAAAATATGGCAATGATGCAGAAAGAAAAAAAAAATTTTTTTTTAATATTACATTTTGTATTTATGTACATAGATAAATGTGTACCTTACCTTTCTTTTCGTCTTCTTTTAATTATCATTTTATTTTTTACATGTTACCATAGAAATAAGAAGCTTACATTGTCATAGAAGCTCAATTCAGACAGAGTAGCATTGTAGTCACTTCATATGTAGTTCACCAAGTGTAGAAGATCAATGATGTAGTTGCAATTATACATCATGTACATCAACTATTCCACGTGTATGGGATGTATGTTAAATTTGAAAATGCATCGTTGCCTATTTCTTACGGTATATAACATACAGTGTATTATGATCTTAAATTAAATATTACATCGAATAGGCAACGACGCATTTTTGAATTTACCCATATGTTTGTGTTTTCACTCAGTTAAAAAAAGACTTAACTTGGCAAAATGATGAAAAAATGTTTATCGAATTTTCGAAGGTGATATGATACTGAAAAAGTGTATTCAATCAATTAGTGACGAAATTAAACTAGGCACTAGGCAGTACTAAATAATACATTTTGTATCATTTTGCATTGCAAACTGCTTTTACTCCCCGATACGATGTCGTTCATCGTACAAACAAAAATGTTTTATCTTTAAATTGAGTGCTTTAATGCATCACACTGTATAAATTGAGTTCATGTCCTTCTTCATGTATCTATACATGCGTTATATCCCCTTTGCCATAGGGCGTATGGTATACCACATAATAAATATATACACAAATTTCAATAATAATCGTAATTAATTTATGATTAATTAATTTAATCCAATAATAAATTTTGAGGCAAGCTTTCAATTTTTCTTTTATTTATTTAATTTAATTTATTTTATTTTATTTTATTTTTTAAATTGAGCATTTGAATATCATTTTGGTGTATAAATCATCAGTACAAATTTAATTTTTTTTTTTTTTTTGTTCATTATCATCAATTGCTTAATTTACTTTTAATTAAGAAAAAAAAAAATTAGGTATGTGATTTATTTGGAAAAACAAAATCATGAATTTTCTTTATTTGGTTTTTCTTTTGTATACGAAAATGTGTGCATCGCTTAACAAGCCTATCGTGTAGTAATGCACTTTTCCATTTTACGTTTTTAAAATGATCATGTGATCGGAATCAAATAAATACAGACAGTCTACAGATAATCTCTTAAATATTTGGGATGCATTTAAAAATTTCTTGTAATCCAAGAAATTGACGTCATTAAATTGGAAAAAATCCATAGAGAAATAAGGAATGACATCAACGCCTTTGTAGCTTTTCTAAATTAGTTTTGATATGATCTTAATTTTAATTTGATTAACGATAATATGTATATATTTTTTTTTAATTTGAGACAAACAGAAACCATTTCTAATTTTTTTAAAATTTTTTAATTTTTAGGATCTTCAGAACAAAAATGCGGTTACTACATAATATGCTATACGTGTGCCATGTCATTTTGATACTAGATGAAAAACCTAATACAAAGTCGTAATGTGGCTGTATTGAAGCTGTATTATTTACTTAGTATCAGGTCAGGCTCTAGAATTCATAAAATTACCGCATGAATGGCTTTTAAAATGAATTTTGTTATAATTAAATAATATGGTGTCGAAAGGCAGAATGTCTATTCCTTTTTACGTACGATTTTAGATTAAAGTAACTATGGTGGACCCTGAACACCTCTACTTTATCATCGTCCAAATATTCATGAAATTGACTGTACACTGTCAATAGGATAGAGGATTTATCTAATAGTGCTTATAGTTTTAGGGAAATGAGCTATATTTTTTATTTTAAAAAAGCTTTACATTTTACAGACTTTGTTTTCTTTTTCGTACATACATACATTAATAATCCTAAAAACTATACTTAAAATTGATTTAAAATTGTTTCTCTTTTGTTTATTATTTATTTTATTTTTTTTGCTATAAATTCTTTTGTTTTTCTTATTTTCCTTATACAAATGTGATTAAATGTTTTCTTTTGTTTTTCTAGTAAGGCTTTGTGAATGTTTTTTTTTGTTTTTTAGTTTATCTTACGTCATTTTGATTTTGCTTATAACGCGTACGCTAAAATTTTATTTGAGCACAATTTCATATTAATGAGCATCCAATGTGTTAACTACTATCGTTCTTAATACAGTACAAAGTTACGTATATGTCATGTCTATAATGTGCATCACATTGGGGTACATTCGAAAATTCACTGTATAATGATTACCAAATTGGTGCTATTACCATGTACATAGTTAGTTAACCAGTTAATTTCTTACTGTGATAAACTGACTAGTAAGTATAGAAACGTGAAATACATGGTGATAAATGATCAATTATGGTAAATTTGTGTTATATCGGTATTTACCATGGTGAATATTCGAATGCGCCCATGAACTCTAAATTCTGATCACTAGCACAGAATAATTCTTTTTTTTTGTTTTGGATCTTCACATCGCTTACACATAATCTCTTATATATTTTTTATTAAATTTTTTTTTTTTTTTGTTTTGTTTTTACATATAAAATTCCTGTTCATTAAGAAGGAACTGATCATGTCTAGTTAAAATTATATGCTAGCATTTTGGTATAAATGAATTACGGCTAGGTAATAAACATAGTAGGCTTAATGCCATAACCATATGCCATATTGAATGTACAATGTGATAATTTTGTTTTGTCTGTAAGAATGCATAACAGCATAAACCGATCATAACTAATATTGTACCAATTGGCATATAAACGGTTAAATATTTTTTAGATGGAAACCATTTATGAGTTTTATGACATCGTAAACCCCAGCTAGTTGATATTATACAAATGCCAGTTAATGATGGTGCTAAAAATACCCATAATGATTGTTTATTTAATTCGGTACCAAATGCTAATATAATGGCACCAAACATATGTAATAATGATACAAATTGTTGACGTATATGTGACATTGCTATTAATGTTACCCATATTGCTAATAGACCACAATAAAAATCACAGAATTGTAATACACCAATTTTAACTAAACAAAAGCTATATTCATCTTCACCAGAATCGCATGCATGATAGAATATTGAAAAGAACATTGCAAAAAAATATATCACAGATTCTGTTAGATATTTACGACGTATTGCAAAATATATACTTGGAATGAATAATAAATTACTTAATGTTAATAATAATGATGCAATTAATATTGAAATACTTGAAGGAACTTGTGAATCTTCTGTACAATCCCAGCCACGATAACCTTTTATGCATAGACATGTTGAGAATACAAAGCCACCGCTCATATAATGATAGCATCTACCATAACGACCACAACGGCCGGCAACGCATGGACTTGATGATATTGTGAATATTAATGATGTATTACAATTTTCTGTAGCTACACTTTGTTCCGTTGCAAATTTATGATGTATTTCAAATTTTTTTGTCATTTCAATATAATTCACAGTACATTTTGAATCCATTAGACATTCTTTAATTTTTAATGTTTCAGTTTCATTCATTCTTGACAAACATTTACGATCCTCAATACATTGCTTATAGTACGTTGCAAAATTTGTACATGAGCATGGCATTTTCATATTATCTAAATATTTTGAATATTTCTTAATAAATTCTTTAACGCTATCAATAATTGTTGTACGTGCAGCTGTTTCAGCACCATGACAAAATAGACCCATTGTTACATACCATTTACCACTTTCTGGAAATGGTACATGTATTAAACCTGTGCTAGTCTCTTGATCAGTATTATTTATAATACTTGATGCGGGTAAAATTTTATTACCATATTGGCATTTATCTGGCCATTTTGGTTCACCTGGTTCACCTAATCTCATACAAATGATAATCGTTTGATTGCTACGACCAGATAATTTATCATTATATAAATCATCATCACCATTGCCATTATTATTGCTGTTGTCATTGTCATCTAAACCAGATGGGCGATCAATTAATTTTTCAGCTAAAATACTTGTGCTAGCACGATGATGTTGATCAATTGGTGCCATTATATCATTACCTTTGATATCTTGTTTCATTGATAAGGCAAATGTTAATGTACCCCCAATATCATAAACATCACCAACATCAAAACGAAAACCAACTGGTTGACTAGCTGTCATATTTAATAATGTTGGAACGGTACCATTTATGTCTGGTATTAGATCATAATCAAACATAAAAAATTCACGATAAGTTTGCCTTAATAATGGATAAAATTCAATATTACGAAACATGTATGGTTGTTCTGGGCCGGCATGTTGTTCATTTAGTTGCTGTTCATTACTCTCTGATGATGATGATGATGATGAAGGGGGCTCATCTTCAATATGAAAATCAATTTCAAATAAAAAATCAACTTCATACAATGTACCATTCATACTGTTGCTGTTAATGCTGCTACCGCTATTGTTACTATTATTGTTTGAATAAGTGTTGCCATTATTAATGCTACCAGTGCCACCACCACCACCACCATTTATCCATGATTGTAACGGATCATTTTGATTTTCACCACTGATATTACTACCGTTATTTGAACTATTGTTACCATCACCATTTGAACCAGTCATGCTACCATCATCATTACCACCAGTGTTATGATTACCATTCTGATGTTGTTGTCCATTTAAAAATTTAATGTCAATATAATGCCATGTACTCGATTGTACATAAAAATCAAAAACAGTTTCACCAGTTTGATTTGAATTCACAATAGTTGAATGAATGTAATTTGAATTTTGTTGATTTGTACTTGGTAATGCATTTGCCTGTATGTAAATACCGATATCTGGGCATAATGGTGATGACGATTGTTGTTGCTGCTGCTGCTGCTGCTGTTGTTGTTGTTGATGACAAACAACATTCACAATTGTTATACGTCCAGTTATTAAACCAACATTTCTAGGTACATAAAATTTATAACTAATCTCTTTTGTACCATTTAATTGTTCATTATTTGTCAATGTATTTGCTTGAATTTGCCCATTATTCAATATAATTGGTATTATACGTGATACAGACATTTCAGATAATAATAAAGTTTCACATGATGCTGCTAAACCTGTATAAAGGAAAAATAGAAAACGTTTAAATGAAAAAGGGACGATACAATGAATTACAAGTGTGTATAAAAATCAAAATGATTAAATCAAAATTTTGTAATGGGTTGATGGGTTGGTAATTTAATAATGATATAAATTAATAAATGATTTTGAAATTTCATGTCGTAAAAAGGTAAATTATCAGACCAAATGATTGTGTTATGTAATATGTGTCTGTATATCATGAAATGACAAAATGTAACAGATTTTCACTAAAAACTGATATAAAAAGAAGTTGTAATGATGATGATCCATGTAATTAGTAACAAATGGAGCAGTAATTCTGAAATTTCGTATTATCTTTTTTTTTAAAAGAAATACAATATGTAATTACTAAACTGTTGCCACAAGCAATCTGTGGTACACTTAGAAATTTTCTATTTGACTACAAATTTGTCGTCAACATCATTTCAGAATTAGAGAGTACATAGAAAACCATGGTAGAATAATTTTATACTGACGGCTAAGTAACAGATCTTATTATACTATTACACCGCAATGATAGAAAATAATAATCATTTTCTAAATTTTATTAATGGCATATTCTAACGTTTTTTATTTTTACTACTATGATTAATGTAAATTTTCAACTGATGTCTACAAGAGATCTAAGAAAACCTAGAAGACCCAAGATGAAGTGGTCGGATGATGTCAAGAAATGAAGAAAGTAATGAAGTGACATGAAAATATTAATGTTCAACAAATCGAAATGGAAGAATTTCGTTGAGCAAATTAAAGGCCTACATAAGGCTGTGTGGTGCTAATGATGATGATGTCTGCAGACAAATCGCTGACATCAACATAGACGCTAAGAGTTTTACGAGAAAATATTAAACTCCGTCTACAGGAAATCAAAAATTCTTGATTTTTAAATGCTTGTTTTAACCATGCAAACGTATATGTTTGCCCGTGTGCAAGTTGCTTAAGACATGGATTGCCACAATATTACTGAAAATCATGTGATCAATTTTAAGCATTTAAGTTTCGGAAAATTTGCATAAACAAATTATTTCAAATATTTGAATGACTTAAAAATGTTATGGATTTATTTAAGTCTAGAAAAATCAGAGTATACAAGAAATCACTTTACATAAAATGTCAACTGGTTGTGAAAATTTAGTTTTTCATTTATGATGCTTAATTCAATTATTCCATAGTCCATTATATAATTTAACTAAAAATATCACATGTCCTTAATTATTATGAAAATTGCACTTTATACTTGTTAACTATGAATATATAAAATGCATTCCTGAAAATTTACTTTAAGTCAACATAACTTAATGTTAGTAATAATTTTGTTGTACATAATTGTATAGTGTGTACAAACCACAAAACAGAGGCTAAAGAAGGAAAATAGAGAAAAAGTGAATTCATTCAAAATTTTGCAGTTAATTTGCAAAACACATTTTCACAAATTATCTCCTTTCTATGTACATTCTATAAATGGCACGTACATGTGGTATTCATGGTATACGTATGTACATAAATAAAAAGGAAATGCACTTTCATATAACCGACATTATTTGTATGTTTAATAAACCTATGTAAAATGTATACGATGAGTATAAACATTTTGGGGGATGAAAGTAAATATAATAGTAAACATGACAACAATAAAAAAAATTTTTGAATAAAAAACAAAAAGAAATTTAGCAACAATGCATTTCTTTTCTCTGGTTTTCTTCATGATTGTCCTGTTTTTAGTTTTACCTATTACAACACACAATACTTCATGTATATACAAATAACTTCAAAAGACTATGTACATATGTACCATTGGGTATGGGTATATGTACAAAACCATATGGGCTTACGTGTTATTGTATACCACTTTGCTAGACCAAATTTGTTTTTGACCACCAAGTATGTTCATACATAACAATGTATCTACATATACACATATGTACATAGGTATTTGGTGGTAGTGTTTTACGTGTGTTTTACTACGTATTTCATTTTGGTATTACAAGATTTCTACAAGTGTTTTAAATATTTCATTATGTAAATGTACAGAAGTGTTATACATTTTAAGAAAATTCTTAATATCTTTTTGATAAAACACAATTTTAACACTCAGTGCAACGATGTTACACACATCGCACATGATCAATGCTTCAAAGTTAATTACAAATCGGATACAGAATGATCCTTAGTTTTTGTTATAAAATGGGTTTTCCGTATAGTTCGGACTGTTCCTAGCACAAAATCATTCTAGCCCTTCTCCACTTCAAAATTCATCCTCTCTGACTTTTAAGGGATTGGAAATTTTTGGACATGTGAGGTACATAACGTTGTACATATATTGGGCAATATCTTTTGAACTACTTTACGTATTTATTTCATATTTACTAAGAATATGAGATGTTACTTTGGCTTTTCAACAAGGTATGACTTTTTACAACCGGATGAGAAAATCCGGAGTTATTATTGTGTAAAGTTCAAAAATTCTGTTTTTCATGTAAAAGATATAAGTGATCTTTGGGTCACTAAAAAATTTAAAATCAATCATAAAGAAAAATTTATGAAAAGAATAATCGTATCAATCAGAAACAAGTGCTTAATCAATGTCTTCAAACTTGGGTAGTTTTGAGAGAATATTCCTGGCGAAGGCTTGACTCTTTTAAGGATAACTGTGCACCGCCTTAAAATTATAGAAAGCCATATTACATATATCGAAGATAATTTTCTTATGTTGTGTAGATACAGATGGATGTTCCAGAATTTGAGTTTTGCATCCCTTACACTGTTCATTTCGAAGACTTGTGTGTTACTGATTGTTTTTTTCATTTGAACTTTAAAATTACATTCGCCAGATACTTTTTTCTTCTACAGATCGTTCATTCAATTTCACTATTTAATTTAAACTACATAAAATGTCGAAAATATGAAATTCTATCTTTAAAGTTTGTACAATATTATTTTTCACTTTTCCTTATTTTTGTTTCATTTTTTTAGCTTTAAGTTTATTTTGCAGAGTCAGTACATGCTTGCATCAAATTTCTCTAAAATGTATACGAACTTTTTAGATGTACATATGCATGTACATATATGGATGTGCACTTTAAACTTTCAAGTCCTTGAATATTTGAAATGTTTTACCAAAAATACATTTAAAGGATGTATACGCTATTTTGGTTTAACTGCTGGCTGATATAGCACAGGAGTATATAAGAATAAATTTTCAAAATTACATATCTACGTGGGTGTGAGTGTGTATGTGCATTTTCTTTTATTAATTAAAATGAAACATTCATAAACATAAATATAAATTCTGTATTATCTATAGTGAGTTAATGGAAAATGGTTTTCCTTTTCTTCATCTTTTCTTACTTCAAGTTTTTATAAAATTCTGTACTAACACATACACATACGTACATACATACATAATCACATATACAGGGCGTTCCAGAATGGGTTCATCATCCTTTCTAAAACATAGGAGGTTGAAAAATATCAAGAACGTATCATGACATCATATATTGGATAATACTGGGGGTGAATTTAAAGAAGAGGGACCTAGAGTGATTTTTTTCTATAGAAACACTCTGAATTTCACGATAAACCCATGTTTTATTTTTATTCTGGGACGCCTTGTGTATTCCTTTAATTATATATTTGGACTGTATATCTGGTACATATAGAATATTTTCACACATTTACTCAGACAATTCTCATTAAATTTATAAGGGATTAATGGTACATACTGAAGGTATAAAATTTATATAAATAAAATACAATTTATTAGGTGATACATAACTATAGATAATATGTGCTTTTGTACATCTATACATAAAGTACGATGAAAATGTGAAGGTATGTTATACAAACTTTCATTCCATTAAATTTTCCGTATTAAATTACTGATGGTATAAGAATTAGGAATATTGCATAAATAAAGAAGAAGAAAAAGGAAAATAAATTGAATAAAGTGTATGCATATGTGTACAGTACGAGCATTGTATGAGAATAGTAAATTAGTATTAGAAATGAATACATAAGGACTTTATGTAGAGACAATGTGGTATAGAATCTGCCAATTTTGATTGATCAAGAACAAATTTTACGTATGTTAAAGATACACATCTAGTTTTGAAACAGAATATCTTTAAAATCGTAGATATATGTACATACTATACATACTACTAATGTGCGATTAACAGAAAAAATAGCGGTCATTGTTATTTACGTTTGATCATAGCACATTGTACATGTACGTTAGATTATAGCAAAACTGTTAACTGTATTAAACCCATGGGCTTTCATAGTATCCCATGGGTGAAAAATGAATACGAAGCATTTAATTGGGTCCAAATGTTAGAAAACTTAAGAAACTTCATATCCCTTAAAGTTTTTATTGAACTAACAATTAAAACTTTATCGCACTAAAACTAAGTACTCAGTATATAAGAACTTAGAAAAAAACGATACAATATCGTGTGTGTATGTTTAGCTAAAGTTAAAGTTGGTTAAAAAGGATAATAAAAATTCTGAACAGATGAAGCGTGCACATACATACATATATAGAGCTCGAAATGTTCATTTGAACACCTAACTTAATCAAATACATTACTATAATATGCTTATTCAAGACTTTATTAAATGAGTCTAAATTTTGTGTTGTATCTATAATATTACATTACATGGACATGTAGGCAATTTTCTCCAAGAAAATGGAAAATCTATTCATGTTACGCCTGTGTGTGTGTGTGTGTGTGTATGAGCAAATCATTATTTCGAATGTTTTAAATGATATACATAGCTACACGTAATAATGAATTTTGATAATGAAATACTATAAATTAATGCTTATTAATAACTGATGTGTGTATATATGTACATATGTACATGTAGCAGTTAAGAACTCAGTCACATATAATAATGGAATGGCACATGTGCGTGTGTACGCGTGTCATTATCATTATCATTACCATATCTTAATTAATTTATACACATTCATTTCGTTTCATAATTTATTAAATGTAATACACACAGATTGTAATAAATTTTGTATGTGTGTGTGTGTGTGTGTAGCTGTGTTATTGTGCAGAGTACGATATTAACAATGGCATTCGTATAGATTAAATTAACACATTCTCCTGATAGATGGTATTATAACCATGTACCTATCTATGTATGTACGTGTATTCAGAACAAAAAAAAAAAAAGAAATAAAATAAAAAATGACGTGTGTTACACATTTACATGGCTTACCTTGCTGTTCTATTCTTTCATTATTTGGATCTGTCCAACTAATAAATGCTACCGCAAACCAATTACCAGATTGTGGACCATCAATTGTTAAACGTTGTGTTCTACCATTTGATTTAAATTGTAGACTATAAATTTTAAATCTGAAAAATAAAAATAAAATGAGTTCAATGTTTAGAGTATCAGTAATGTAAAAAAATATTTAAAAAAAAATTAAATAAATAAACAAAAGCCGTCCCTTAAGTAAAAACGAATCAGTCAATGGAATCAGTCTAACTAAATTGTGTTTATGTTGAAAATTGAATATTAATAAAATGAGAAATGTTATTGAAAAAAACAACCAGTTACAGTTATTGAAGTATTTTTTATATAGTCAAATTGTAAATTAGTAGATCAGAGTAAATCAGGGTTTCTCAACCTTTATGTACTCGAAAATAGATTATAAAATGATAACGATACAGCGGTGGGTATACCATCTATTTTTTAAAGTAAATTTAAATGTAAAATAGTCTCAAATCATACGAGAGAAATTTTCATTTAGAAATTTTATGAGATTTTGACTCATATTAATCTGTTATATGTACCTACAGGGGTAACTACGATGGTCTGAATACGTCCTTAAAAAATTTCTTTGGAACGGTTAAATCTTTCGATAAATTTAAATAATTCATATTACTCAAATTAAAGTATGAATTGATGTCACCAGAGCAATTATGGTGGCAAGTTTGATGTAGATCAAAATGATGGTTTTGGGAATCTCTGTATTCTGGACTATTCAATTTAATTTGCAATGTTTATAATTTTCTTGTAAATTCATTTATATGGTACTCATTGGTATGACCTCTTTCATGTAATTTTTTTTTTGTTATTATTACAGTAATGTAAATTTGATTTAACTCTGTTTATGATTTAATTTAATTTAATTTAATTCAATTTCTTTTTTTTTAGAATTTCATTCAATAGAATGTAAATAATAGTATGTATTTTTTACCTTGAAAAGAAGAAAATATCGTTTTTTTTTTCTTTTCTAATTTGTAACTGAATGAATGAATGAAATGTTATGTAAATATTCAAATAGGTTTCTGAATTTTCTGTATTTTTTTGTGTAAAAAATTTCAAAATGTTTCAATAAAAAAAGAATTTTCTTTTTTTTTTTTTGGTTTTTTTGTTCCCTCATTTATTTGGAGTAAAATTTTATATTTCAATCATATAATTTACATTGGCGAAAATAAAGGAAAAAAACGAAATAATTTTCTTTTCAAGTATTTTCTGCCTTTTGAAATAATAAAAAAAAAAAGAAAGAAGGAAAATTCAATTTTACTACAATGTTAGTTTTTTTTTCCTTTCCGACATGGTACAAAAAAGGAAAAATTGAAAACTCTGCGAGGTAACATTGTATTGTAGAATATCATGGAAGAAAAAAATGAACTAAAATTGGTATCATATGACCAAAGTGAGACACACAAAAAAAAAAAAACCAAGTAAATTGAATATCCTAATTACTTAGAAAAAGAATTTGAGTTTTGTTTTTTGCAGGGTTTTCACATAGTGCAATTAATGAACTATGTATCAAATTTTTCTCAATTAATATGGGTATTCATGACAGTTTCTGTACACAGTGTACCATACCATGATAGAATGAGTTTGTAAGGTGAGTCACTTTGATGTAATTAATAAAAAGTCTGAACCTCAAACCAATCAGCAAATAGCTTTTTAAGAAAGCGAACTAAAAGGTAAGATTTAAAATAGCGTTGCCATTGTTATTCGATAATTTAAACACTCGTGATATGCATAAATAAAATTACATTAATTAAATTACATTAAAGTACATTCAATTTTCATGCTTCCTCATTATGGATCATTATAAGTAATAATTAGGTATTTAAATTATAGTATCAATATTTTTTGTATTTCAAAACTTCTTTGAAGAAAACATTTGGTAACCTTTAGTTGAACGAGACATTTCGAAATTGCTCACCTTGGAAACTCATTTTATCATGGTATCATGCATTTAATTTTATCTTTTTGTGGGAATTTCACATAATGTGATTCATGTAACGCGATTTTTTTTTATAGAACTTAACTTCTTAACCTCTGTGTAATGTATAAGATCGGTTCTTTTTCGATTTACATTTCGTTTTGTTCTCTTCCCTCTTTACTTTATTCTTTGTTTTATAGAAATTCTGTTTTTCTTAACATATAGCAACATCTAAATGTGAATATTATTTTCTTGATAACGGATATACGATACGTTGATATTGAGTAATTCAATATGCTAGTAATATCTGCACTACACAGAAACTTACAGATTTTAAGAACTAGAAAAAATTGAAAATATCTTTATTATTACGATATCATCTCTCTTTTTCAAAGTTAACCTTAATTAAGATAAAACTTACACAGACGTGTATTATGTAAGTGGAATACTTTTTATTTTCTAAACAAAAAAAAAAAGTATTTTTATTAATTTGTAAAATCACATTTACTTACCTTTGGTCAGCGCTTAAAAAATGTCTGGGAAATGTTATATTCTCTGGACTTATCACAGGATAGCTTCCAGCTTTTAAATGTAACGTTATATCACGAGGTTGGCAAACTCTTTCTAAAAACATAAAAAAAAAAAAAAACAAAAAAATTAATAAAAAAAACATAAATTACAAGAAATACAGTAAGAGCAAAGATAATGGCTCACAGAATGTGTTAAAAGGATATAAAGGCAAAATAAATCATTGAAGAAAAATGTATACGTACATAAACAACAGCATTAATGTGTGTTAATGAGCCAAAATAAGAAAATGTTGTGCTATGTACAAGTTATGTACATGTTATGCTTCGTTCACACTATTCTAATCCTATAGTTTGTTAACTACGTTATTTTAATGCGTTCGAATGGAAATCAACTGTTTTAATAATGAGAAACAGTAACAGTAAATCTGAGTAAAATGGTGTCAGTTCCTAATAAACATTGTTCGATAGGTAGACACTCTAACAGAATCGCCATATTCTATAACGCTCACGCCGCAGCTACAGAGTAGAATTAGAGGAAAAATTTCCGTTTCACTATCTTTGTAAGTGATTTCTTTGGATCCTCAAAATTTTCAAAACAAAAACAAAAAAAAACCTCCTGTACATTAATTTGTAATTTAAAGCAACGTTTTATGTCCAACAAGAAAAATTCTAAAATTTAACAAACAGGTCATTAAAAGAAACAAATAACAGATGAAAACCCCATAAATGAATGAATGGAAAGGACAACATTGATGTGTGTATTGCAGCGAAGATAGAAAAAAAGTTGATTTTTATTTTCTTCACTTTTTAAACTGCAAAAATTTGGAAGTTAAACGATAAAGCAAAAATCTTCTTAATGAATAAAAAGGAAAATTTAAAAAGGAAGCTTTTAGCGTATAAAAACGACAAAAGGAACTTATATAAAAAAGGACAATTGACTGAAGAATGAAAACAAAATTCACTTAATTGCTTCTTTTTTCTTCTCTTGTTCAGATTTTTTCTAGGTTTTTGGGTTGTTTTCAAGACAGAGAGAAACAAACGTGATGATGACTTTAAGTTACGATTTTTGTATTTTCATTACACACAAACATGCACATACATACATATATGTGTATACACTTGTACTTGATTTAAATGAAAATGAAAACTAAAGAACGAAAAACTAAATAAAAATAACGAAATTAAAACAAAGGGAATAAAATAAAGAGGAGAGTCACGAGGACAGAATAGAAGTTAGAGTTCAATAATGTATATACATACTTTTCAGTACTTGCAGTACGGGTGTGTAAGTAGTGGTTTGTAATCATTCGTGCAATTCTTGAAGATTTTTGCTTGGTGGATCAGAAATCCATTGTGACTATCGATTTTAGTTTACTTTTAATAATTCGTTTTTGTCTCATCGGTCGTGACAAGAAATACTGTAATAATGGATATTCAAAAAGTGATCAATAGTTGATAACAGAATATAATGCCGGATTTATTCACATTTCTTGTTAACTAACTGTCAGTTAAACCTGATTTAAACCTGATGATAATTCTTGCTAACTTTGAAAAGAAGGATAACTAGAAGTGAATGAGTCGGGTGAAAAAATCATTAAGCTCTTAAAGGACATTTCTGAAAAACAAAGGCAACACAAAACAAAGCACTGCGTATCACAATTTTCAAACCCACAAAATTGTTGAGTTTATCAATTTTAAAAATTAATAAATCGTTTGCATAATTTCTGAGACACCCTATCTGTATGTATGTACGAGACATGAAAAGTGTACATATGTATGTATATGTACACGAGAACAAGAAAAGTTGTTGACATGATTTTACGATAATGATGATGATGATAAAGTCAAAGCATCGACTTGAGTCTCTTTTGCTATAATTGTTGTTTTCTTTTCTGTTATTGCGAAAAAAAAAATTCTACAGGTTGTAATGATTGAATGAAACTCCAAACAAAAAAGAAAATACAAAAAAAAAGAATAAAAATTGTGATAAACACCAATAAAAGAAGAGAATAAAAAAACGATAAAAAAAAATACAGAAATTATTTTTTTCATTGTCCTTCGATACCATTTAGAGTAAAAGAACAGAGATATCAATTTGGAAATATATTTTTTTGTTTTTATTGCTTTTCTTTTTTTAATACATTATTTTTCATTTGAGTTGATTTTCGTACAATTAATTTAATTCGTATTTTTTTTTTCTATTTTCCACTTAAAATTTAATACATGAACAAAAACAAAAGGCAAAAAGAAATAAAAAACAAAAAAACAAAAATGATGATAATGTCAAATAGATAAGGACAATATGAAAAAAAAAGAACAAGACAATAAAATAAAACAGAAGAGAAATTAAAAGAAAATAATTGTAGAAATAGAAGTAGAAATGATAATAAATAAATTGTCCTTTTTTGTTCATTTCATCACATACACATACTAGAGAAGATACAAAAAAGCAAAGTTGTATAACGATATACAGGATGTCTCAGAATAAAGGTCACAAAATGACACAAAATATTTCATTTTAAGTGGATTCCAATATGATATTCTCCGTTTTTCGTAAAATTTTTAGGGATTGAAGATACGTATGAAAGATATCCTTTTTTCGTACAATTTCCATACAAGAACTTTACAGGCAGACCCAGAAATTATTAATTATTTTTTACATAAAAAACAGGATTTTTGAACTTTGAACGTTGATAATCACAATTTATTGAATGGGCCTAAACTTCAGCTGTCATCTGCATTAAATATGAATCAAGTGCTTACATAAGGTGGTTGATATGGTCAATTATACGACATTATGTACTGACGTATCCGAAAATTTTCAATTTCTTATAGCTCAGAAATAGTGAATTTTAGCAGGACAAGAACTATAAGAATTTTTCGTTATAAACGCATTGAATTATACTACAGATACATTTTTCGACGATTATTTTGGCCACCCTGTTTTTTGAAAGTGTGTGTGTTCATACCCGCATATATACACAAAAAAGAAAAATGAAAGAAAAAAAATTCAGAAAATAAAAATGTTACTCAAATTGAAATACAATGGAATGGAAATTAAAAAAAAAAAAAGGTTTTCCTTTTAATCGTTAACATTTTCATTCCCATTTTTATTTCGTACATTATGTTGTTTGTGCATTTTCACAACGATATATTTTTTCATGTTAACAAGATTTAAAACAATGAAGATAAAAAGATACTTAAATTTTGCACAAAATTTTACAGAAGAAAAAAAATTTGAAAAAAAAAATCTTAAACCCATTTACACATATTTGTAGTGATGACGACAATGACCTAAATGATAGTCACATTGAGATGGGAAGGGATCGTCACTAAAATTTTTGTCGGTTCGACATTCCGTACTTATTTTTTAGATTATTTACACTAAGAACTTCATACATGGTTGGATCTACATATGTGCGTATAATTTGGCTCATGACAGACATATGGTACCAGGATATTGATGTTATGGCATTAATTAAATTATTAAGGTAACTGATATGTAATCTAATCTCATGTGATGTATGAGAAATATTTTTGTTTTTCAATTTTTTTCATTCTCTCAGATCTTCTCTATTTGATTATCCTTTAGAATGGATATTTTGTTATCTTTTCTTTACCATCAAGATCATTAAAATGTCAGATTGTATTCAAGTGTTTTATACAGAAGGAAGTTGAGAAGATATGATCTATGAACAGGCTAGCGATTAGCATCTACTCGTGAAACACTTATTTGTATATGATGTAGTATCATTACCATGTTACTTGTCCAAGATTTTAAATTCTACTCTATGGTTTTTTATATAAAATGGGAAATAATAAAATTATAAAATGTACTTACGAAAGGCACTCTTTGATTCCTCATAAGCCTTAAACGTGAATAGTGCTGTACGTGTATCAGTTGGTATACGAAAATGTAATATTGATACATCCTTGTATGCTGTATATTTAAGTAATGTATTTGATGGTAAACGTACTAACGGTATTTGATCTTTTGGTATCTGAAATTGTTCATTTTTATCTTGCTGCTGTTGTTGTTGCTTTTGATGTTCATTATGTTGCTGTTGTTGATTTTGATGATGCTGTTGTTGTTGTTCATGCTGCTGTTGTTGTTCATGCTGCTGTTGTTGTTCAGATGCTGATGTCTCAGCAACTTGTATACTAGCATAACATAATTTTGTTGTTGATATCATAAATAGAATGAACATAGTAATTAATATGAATGATGATTTTCCAATTAAATTTATATCATTTGTATTTTTTATAATTGTTACTGTTGTTGTTGATGTTGCTGTCAATTTGGTGTTATTGTTATCGAACATGATGATGTTATATACGAATATAAAAATTAAGAAAAAAATTCAAAATGAAATTGCACCAAATTGATGAAAATCCAATAGAGAACAACAACAAGAGCAAAAAAATTTTAAATTATTTGCATATATATTTAGGAATCGTTTTAGCTGTTCTTCTTTTTATTAAATGGTATACTTGCAGACTAAATGTTGCACAAAACACATTTCTTTATTATGTTTTTAAAAAAGTTTCGTAAAATCTTTGATTATCTGAAAAGAAATAAAAATAAAATAATGGTTAAATTATAAATTTCTTATTTATTATTAAAAGTGAATATCAGTTTTTAATTTGAAAGGAAAAAAAAGGGAAAATATCGATATTGAATAGTAAATACTTATATCGAACCCTGCTCAGTAATCAAGTCGAACATTAGTTATTTTTTGTTTTAATACTTATTTATGCTATTAAATATGTCACCTTGATAATATTTTTAATACCATTGTATCAACACTACATCCTTGTCATAGGTCTTAGACAATAGTAAATTTTATTTTAAAAATAAGCCATACAATTTTTATTTTATTTTGATCTAGATTGACCATTTCTCAGGTATAAATGTGCCAAATGGTAATATCATGCTACTTAATTACAAATTTTTGTTCCTATTATTACGAACATGTGGATGTGCTAGTACGTATGCATGTATACATATGTGAATTCTTTACAGTCTTCAATTACTACATCCTTTTAATAGTAACAAGACAATGATGTGTGATCTTATAGTAATTTGATAATGTACAAAGTACAGACAGCAAAATATTTGATATATGTATGGTTAGAGATGAATATAACGCCTGTGCCATTTACGATGAACATTTTAGTGTAGGTTTCTGTTGTAGATTTGTAGATCTTGATCTTAAAGTTATAGAAAAAAACACACTTCATCACTAATGCCCGTGCAAATTATGCCTTTCTTTTTATTGCACATACGACCGTATTGCATTACGAAATGTTAGTTATAGATAGTATACGCAATATGAAAGATACGGAGTGTAATATCAACCTCATTGATATGTGTTTTATATTCCTAAAAAGAAAATGCATGAAACTCAAACACAGTTATGTGCATACGTACACATGTATGTACATGTACGTAGATATATAAGTACATTCTGTAAAGTTTACTGTATGCTTATTTATTCATTTACTTCTTTATTACTTATGTAAACCTTTTAAAAATTTTATGTGCATGTAACAAAATATGAACACATAACATCTATCTTTGATTTTCACCTTTGTTATTTTTTATCTTTATTTTATTTGTTTTTTGCTTTTATTCGCACTCAATTTCTTCTCATTTCCCCTCCTCTTCCTCTTATTTACTTGTTAAATCTTTTTTTATTTTTAACTTTATTTTTCTTCTCATAAATTTTAAAACAAAATTTCACATTTACATATGTACTTATTTTGTTGTACACATGATTTACACACATTCTAGAGAAAAAGGATATTTGACGAAAACATGCAATATGAGACAAACAAAAAAAGAGCAGAAAAAAAGGATGAGAACAGGATTAATGTACAATCGTAAATAAAAATGTAAATAATTCCTTGTAATCCTCTTCTTTTGCATGCGAAAAAAAAAGAAATGTTATAAAAAATTCATTTACAAATTTTCTTCTTATTATATTTTTCTTAAAGGTATACAACGTGGGGTGATATCCTTTTTGTCTGTTGTTTTTTCTTCTTGTTTCTTTCTTTGTTCTTTTTGAGAGCTTTATGAATAAGTTCCTTTTTATCTGTTTTTTCGCAAATCACATAAATATTTGATTTTAATCGAAATTATTCGATTACTCATTTTTTTTTGTCAGTTTTCCAATCGAAATTTTAAGATCCTAATTTTTTTTTTTTTTTTGATTCCTTTTTTCTTGAAAGCAAATGAATTTATTATTTAAAAACAAAGAAATCAAAAATGAAAACGAAATATTAACAAAAAACGAGAAAAAAACATCTGTCACGTTACTTACTTATCTGTTAATGAAATTATAATGCGTACGTACATATGTATGTATGTACTGTATACATTAACAGATGACAAATCTTTGTGAAACTTTTAATAAAACAAAAACAAAAAGAAAAACAATTCTCAATGCTGTGTTCATAATTTCTAATCATTTTTCCATTTCATCGTAATGTTTTTCTTTTAATTAAAGGTCTTTCTAAATGTTCTGGCTAAAATGACAAACATTATTTGATCATTTTTGTAAAATGAAATTAATTGCGGTTAGTCAAAATTTATTGAGAGAATATGAAAACATTTCTGTGAGCTAAAACCCGACGGAGAGCTCTAAGGTAATATTCAATGCACTGTGGCTGTAAGACCTAAAAATACAATACGGTGACGGAGTCACTGAATGCTTGTCGGTTTTCGTTCTACTCGGGCTACAAAATTAGAAAAGGATTTTAATAAAGCTAGTCGAATACTGATTTGAACTTTACGATAGTGAAGTTACAGATGGTGACTCGGATTCGTAGCTTAGTTTCCCGTCACCATATTGTACTTATACTGTAATAGGGAAAAAAGGGCAAACGAATTTACCTGACATTTTGTTAACTTGCGTAGAAGAACCCTTAAGTCTCAACTTATTTATTGAAAAAAAAAAGTCTTGGCACACGCTTGTATAAATTACTTTTAAAACAAAAATCATAATAATTGGCCATTTTTCTTCTGTTACCATTTTTTATATCGTTTTTATGTATTTAACAGTCATATATACACACATACAGATACCATGTCAAGGATACTATTTAGATGTGTGAGGTGTATTTAATCTGGCAGGCAGGACACAATATGTTCAGGAACAGAGAACTTTTTTTTCTATTACTTTTCTAAAACTTTAATATTACTTTTATTACAATTTTAGGATAATATTTTCTAAATAAGTATAGTAAAGATTTTTTTTTCTTTCTCTTTTGAATTTTATACGTTATTAATTGAAAATTTATTTCATATTAAAAATACAGGGCTAAAAAAAAAAGAGAAATTGACGACAATCATAAAATCAAGATGGTTCGAAAATACTTTTTACAGCAAACGAAAAGAAAAACAAAACAAAAGGACGACAGATAAGCAGAATAAAAAGAAGCCCGTGAGTTTTTTTGTTCCAGATATCAAAATATTGTAACTTATAACTTGCATCTTATGTAAAAGGAACAAGAAAAAAAAAATTTTTTTTTCAGATATAAATAAGAAAAAGTTTTGTAACTTTTTGTTTTTTCTGTTCGTTTATTCTTTTTCATTTTTTGGAACAATTTTTTTTCTTTATTTGTTTAAAAAAACGTTTTTGTTTTTACTCTGTTCAAAGAACAAAAAAAATAAATAAATAAATAAACAAAACGGACATTTGAAGGACTCTTTCGGTTAATGTCTACCAAAAACGATGTACTTAAGAAAAAAAACTTACAACTTTTTTTCCGTACTTTTAAAACCCAGTCCAAAAAAAAAACAAAACAAATAGGCGAAATCTGTAGATTATCTTTTTGTTTTTTGTTTATTTTTTTCGTTACCTTTACGGTAACATTGGTAATTTTAAAATATTAAGAATGAAACATAAAAATTAAAAGAAAATTGTTTATCTTACTTGAAGTGAACTTTTTTTTTTAGCTGTGAGAATGAATGTATTGTGCACGTACAAAAACAAATATCACAGTGGTAATCGTAAAGTAAATGAACTCATGAAGAAATATTGAACATTGATATTTATGAATTTTTTGTAAATTTTATATAATTTTTTAAAATTTACTCTCCTTTACTCTGAGTAAAGTGATAAATGATTCAAGATCACATATGTATATTAAGTTCAAGTTCAGGCCCAATGTAGAATACTTTATTCGAGAACACAAATTAATTTTCTGTTTATGACTGAATTGTTACAATATCATGAAAGAAAATGATATTTGAGCCATTCATAATTATTTATGATTTTGTGCTATTTATTTTTAATGTGAAACTAATTAAAAATTTTCGAAATCAAAATTTTACATAGTTTTCTTAACAAGGAAAAAAATTACTAGAAAGGTTTAAAAATTACAGACTTTTTACCAGTTAAACTTTTCATTTTATATGGAAGCTCATAGAAAATGTAAACACAAAACTTTAAATATCTCCGAATTTTAAACAGTCTACTTCATTATAAGACTTACTGATCTACCCTGATTTACTCGAAAGACCACATTGATATAGAAATCACGTATTGCACATAAGTACATATATTTTCGTCATCGAACAAAGAAGGTTTATTTGACTCATGTTAAGCTAGTTTTTGGCAAACAATGTAAAAATTTTATAAATTTTTTTTTATATTACCAATTATTATTGTTATTGTTATTATCATTGTGATTACAAAAAAAAAAAAATAAACGAAAAAATTTACTTTTATGTCAAAAAATTTATTTAAAAATACGAAAATAATTTTTTTGATTGTTTTGAGAGATTGAAAGATAAAATAAACAAGACAGGCTGAAGTACAATACATTATTATCGCTCTTTTTCAAGATGGTACATGCTGGAATGTGTGCAGGCTGTAGGTAGGTAGAGAAAAACATGTGCAAAAAATAAATGAAAAACAAAGGTAATAATTCGTAAGAAAAAAAAAAAAAAACTTCAGGAAACAAAAAGAAATTAAACGAAAGAGAAAAGCCGGTGAACTGGAAGTAAAAGAAAAGCAAAAAAAGAAAAAAGAAGGAAATGAGAAAATAAATACATACATACATACATGTACATACGCATTTACATTATGCGGAAAAAATGATGGCTTGTCTAATGAAAAACACCTTGTTCTCACTCTCCAGACTGGAGAGTACGCTATCTTCATTCTGACTGAGCCATCATCTCACTAAAGTTTTCTTGGTTTTCCAATAGGTTCTTTTCTCTCTGGCCTATCTTCACAGATTTTTCTTGCAGCTCTTTCTTCATTCTTTCTGGCCAGTGGCGCAGCTATTCTAGGCTATATTTATTTGTATATCTGCGTAATCTCTTCGTTTCAACTGATTATCTAAGCATCTCTTTAAGTTCACACCGTGAATTGGCGAATTAGAAAATTTATTTTGGCCGTGCCTACCGAACAAAGGCAGTTTACTTAAAATTCAATTTATGAATTCGAAAAAACAACAAAATTGCAATATTCTTAAATTTTTGAAAATTACAGTGAATATTCTTAATATCGTATTTCGTAAGTATACACGATGGTTCTTTATTTATTTTATATTTTCTTTTTTTGTCATGTTTTTCTTAAAGAGGATTACATTCTATGTACGTGCGTGAAAAATACTTTATTACACACGATGTATTTCATATACGAATACGTTTACATACCGTGTACACGTCATATTGTATACATGGTACACATTCATTTGAACATAAGAGTCTTTTCTTATTACTTTTTTTACAAATAAAAATGGGATTAAAGGATTTTTCAGTGAATAAAATGACACACATTTTCTTTTGATAGTTGCGATTTATGTAAACAAGCGTGTGTATTAAATGTTTTGTTTATTTGTGTGTGATTTAACTTTTCATTCAAATATATGTTATACCAATTTTACAAAGTACCATATACGAAATTTTGTATTTTTATAACAGCACATACATACATATGTATGTACATACATGCGAAAGAGTTTCCTTAATTTTACATAAATTTTATTTATCCTTAAGTACATGCGGTATGTATGTGTGTGTGTTACATAGTTTTGTATTTAACTTAGAATCAAAATTAAATTGTTGTTAACTTAAACAAAAACGTTCTTTGCTTAAATACACACAAAATTAGAGATAAAATACACATGAATAGCATGTGATGATTATAATGAAAATTTTTCTTTCTTAAATACTTTTATGTTATATTTTATCTCATGTACATATATTTACGGGGTGTTTCAGGATTTTTTTTTACTTTTATTTATTTATTTTTTTATTAAAAGTTAAGGCGAATTTGTAAAAGTCAATTGTACGATTATGATTAAAAATTAAAAAATTTTGAAACATTTTGATTCTTGTTAAAAAATTTGTTTTTAACAAGATCACATCACATAATCGAAGTTTTAATACATATGTATTCGCCGTCCAATATTTTTTTCTTTTTTGAGTACATATTTATCTATATAAGAATATAAAAACAAATTTCATGTTCTTAAAGCACATTTTTGGTCTCACGGGTTTATCTCAAACATAGATTGGAAAAGTTTTGAAAGCAATCGAAGATCAATCAACAGAAGAAAAACAAAAAAATAATAAAATAAAAAAATTTTCTCTTGAAGAGAGAAGATAAAAAATGAATACCATCACACCCATTAGAAAGATCCATCATTATTCTGTTAATAAAACTACGATTCATTTAAACTATGTACGTTTGATTTAAGTTATAAACGTCCACGAGGTGCGAACAATCCTGTGCGAATTAGGAAGTAATGTGCGAATAAGTAGGTGAGTGAGTACAGATCCTTAATCTCATGATGCATGACAAATCAGTTAATATCAGATTAATTCAATATGTATACTTGATCAAATACCCTGTATATCGCCACACATAACATTGTGACAAACAATAGATATTTAATAGCAATGAAACAAAATTGAGAATAAAAACTTAATTGTTTCTTTAACGAAAAAACAACATAATAATATAATCCTAATTATTTATATGAAAAACTTTACACATAATTAACATTTTCACATGAATGAATATACATACATATGTACACGACGCGTGTACACATGTAAATGTGTATATCGTTGCTCATATCGTATTTATACGTTTAAATACAAAGGATTTAATACAACCGACAAAATAAAAATGAACAAAAAAAACAAAAACGATATTTTTCTTACAAACTTATGTTTTGGAGGTTTTTCGTACATTCAAAATAAAAATTAAAACAACACAAACAACAATTAATTATTTTGCAATTATGTATGGATCACGATGAAATGGTTAATATAGCGGGGGGATGAATTTATTCCATTCATTCGAAATTAATTCAAAACATGTGTAAATGTCCTTTTTCTATTTTTTCTTATATTTTTTTTTCTCTTTAAATGTCTCCGATTACATTTGTGTTTTTTTTTTGTTTCTCAGTTTTCCTGTTAACGTTTAATTAAAGAGATAGTCACAATTAAAAAAACAGTTAAATTATTTTCATATTTGTTTCAAAATAATTTACATTATATTAAAAAAAATATTCAAAAAAAAAAAAGCCAAAGAGTAAAAGACAAAAACGTAACGTTAATTTGTAAAGGCTTTTAGTCCAAACAAATAACCACCATATAACCTCGTCTTCTTTACTTATTAATTTTTTTGATTGTTTTATTTTAATCGTTTTATTATTCTTAATTACGTTAAATTTCACCCTTTTTATTTTATTTATTTTATTTTTTTTTCATATTTTCGTAACTAATTTGTACCGTCTGTGTCCTTAGGAGATTCTTTATTATGTAAATTTTTGATCTAAAACTTATACCAACGACACACATATAATTTTAAAAAGGAATATTGCTGGTGACGAAATCATAGATATAGTATCGTAATTCATAAAATAGAATACATCAGACACATATGATTTTCATGACTTTATTCTTGTTAGTCGTGTCGTGTGCTTTCAAATTTTCAACATCTAAAAGGTTTCTAAAAAGTAGATGATGCTGAATATCATCTCAAAACTAGCAATATTTGCGTAGTTTTCATAACATCTTAAATGCGTGGAAATAGTAAACAAAATACATATATTACAAATAAATGTGTGTCTGGTAAAGAGCTGGAATGTAACTTAGATAAACCGATACAAAATGAATTATGTGGCATTTGAATGTTATAACTCATAACTCGTAAAAAAAAATGATATACATTTGGACTTCGGTAAAATACGTTCGCATTTTATTAAATTTAAACCTCTTGTACATAAAATCGAAATCATTCACTTAACCCTAAAAATATTTTGAATTCTAATGAAAATCATTTTTAAATTATCAGTATAGTTATAATCCCATCCATTTGTGTTCTTAGTTTCCTTTTATCTAATCTTTTGCGTACAATATTACAATTCTTCTTTCAAAACATTATGTCATGTTTGTTTTTCATTTTTTTCAAGTAAATATGTTCAAAGAAAATATGTGCATAGTTTTTTTATTTTCATATGTAACAAAAAATGAAAAATTCATATTGACATCAAAAGAAAAACTTGAAATTATACCTACAATATTTTTTATATAATAATCAGGATTGTTAGTAAAGGAAAAGTATTTTTCAGTCGTTATATTATACATATACTACAATATATGTACATGCATGATCGACTGTGTTATTTAAAAAGACAGATACGATATGCATACGTTCTTGTTTGCTCATTTATGTATCAATAAATTTCGCTATCATACATAGCGAATATCATATCATACATACATATACCCGCAAACGTATTTATTAGATACATATACATATATATATGTATATACCTTTGATTTTATATGAATAAATTTTATATCAGTGATTCTTCTGTTATACGTACACATGTACGTATAAGCGTAGATGCAGATACTTTTTAAAGGATGTACATACATGAAAGGATATTGCTTTATAGTTTATGGCAAATTCTATAGATCCCATACATTACAAATATTAGATATATCAGTACCAATTTATAAAATGTTCAACATGATTTTTTCGTATCCAATACATAAACACACATACACAAACTTAAGCACGTATGTATGTACATTTACGGATACGTATAATATGTCATCATTTTTTATGTATGCGATCGATTTTTTATTCCAACTATGATTTTTCTTTTGACAAAAAAAAAAAAATTTATGCATCAATATGAATCTATCTATACGTTTTGAAATCATTCATACGAGAACAATAAATTTAAAGAGGTACATACACTTTATTTATACTGCTTAGGTAGGGCTTCGAACAGCTCTTAGTCTGGGTTCGGATTAAATTCAGGTTCACAAAAGTATTTTTTTTTTGGTAGGTTCGTTTGTATTTGGTAAAGTTGATGTTTCAAAGCGAGTTTTCGGAGAATTCAGGTTCGCTTTTGTTCAAATCTCTGCCCTGAACTGCTTGAACAATTCAATTATACAGTATAGAGACACACGTTTGTGTAATTTAAAACAACAGAAAAACGAAATCATATTCTAATATGTTTGTATAATATGCATAAAAATAACAAAGAAAAAAATAATCGTAATAGAGAGCCTTACAAAAGCGTTAGATTACCATATAAAGTAGAATTCTTAAAGGTTTCAATTTTCACAGGATGTTACTTGTTTTCCTTCATCATTCTGCCGTTAACATTAAAAATTACAATGTACACACACATACAATTTCCTCTTTTTATATTTGTTTTTTTTTTCGCATATTCACTGTAGAGTAAAAATAAAGAACAACAAAAAGAAGAAGAAGAGAAGATAATATACAGTAAAACAGGAAAAAAAACTGTAAAAGTAAATTTTATCCTTTTTCAATTTATCGTTTTGTATATTATCACATCATCAACTGATACGTATATGTTCTGTTTGTTAATTTCTCATTTTTCTTTTATATCCTTTTTTTTTGTCCTGATTTTAATTCTTGTAATGCATTTTCCTTTTATACACGTAATAAAAAAAAATAAAATTGATCCTTTTATTGTATTGTATGTATACAGTATAGCTACCATTATCATCATCATCATCATCACCCATCAAGTAAAATCGTATCAAATATAAAAGTACCGAGCACAACATGCATAATAATATAGAGATCAATCGAAATAGAACTATTAAATCATCATATACAACAACCATTTTTTAAGGATGATTATATGTGTACATTTTATAAGTGTGTACGTGTATGTGTAGAAAATATGGAATACATCAGATGAAAAACGACAGCAATAACAACAACAATAAAAGAAAAAAACAACAAAACAAAAGATGAGGTGTAAAAGAAGAACTCTATACTAAAATTGAATGATTTAAAACGTTTCTATAAAGAAAATGAACAAAAAATCACACACTCATGTACATGTGTAGTATGTGTGTATTCCCGACGTGAGTAGAAAAATTTAACAAAGAGTATTAGCTATATAATTTATGTATATATGTGGCTGGGTGTACTCTGTGTATCCATGCTAAGTATACATATCTCAAAAGGATTCAACGTATTCTGTTCGTATACATACATATGTACATACATATGTATGTGTACGTATAAATCTTTAAATTTCAATTGCAATTTTAAAATTGCATAAAATCGCATTATATACACAGCCATACACATACGCACACAGTTTGTATTGTATCATTGTATGTGTAGCGATGTGCTCAACCCCATCAGGCCCGTATGTACAATATAACCCACTTTTATATCCATTTAAAAGCTTTCGTGAATAATAAAAACGTGAAACCAACCAAACCAACCTAATAACCGTCAGATTTTTAGTTCACAAGATGATGATGATGGTACATTATATACATACATACGTACATCTCTCAAAAAGGGAATACAAATACACACACACATACACAAATGAGTCTGTATAATAGAGAAAATCAAATAAAATATTTATAGAAAATATATAGATTTTATACAGTAAATTCAAATAGTCTTGTGGTAGTGCTGGCATGGTATCTAGCTACGTACAATGTTATACATATAGTGATGATTGTACGTAGGTGAAAATTCTGTCGTTTTCATTGTACGTATTTACATTAGGCACCTACAACTACATTCAATTCAAGAATATTGAAAATGCATAAAAGAATCTACAATAAGTATTTGAACTACAGCACACATGCGTTTGTATTGTAGAAAATATAGAACTTGGCTAAATAAACAATGCATGTAGTAATTTTAGTAATATCACTGACACACAACCAATTTTTAAAATAGTAATGTTGCTGGTATTTGTACTGTGTCGTAGTTTTAAAGCATAGTCAACTTTCAATTTTTTTGTACATACATATTTGACAATCCAACAATAAAAACAAAAAGGACTTAAACGATAATGTGGTAAAGACATGAAATTTTGATGTTTGTCACATTATTTTGTTCGAGAAATGAACTTCAGTTGGTATTAAAATATGTCGTACAAAATTGATTTGACATACATGACATTAATGATTTTAAAAATTTCTAGTATCAAAACTGGATGTGCATCCTTAATATAACATTATAAAAATTTAAGAAAAGGAACTTTTTTACATTTCATTATTATAAACAACTTTTTTTTTGTTTATTTTTTAGCAGATTAATTTTCATTTTTTTATTATTTCTACAAGAGTTTTTCAAACTTTACACAATGAAAATTATACAATAATTTCCGTATTTCTTTCGTAAAAAAGACAATAAAAATGCATTTTCGTATGTATGTATGTATTTTGTGTTTGGCCCACAACACTTTATGCATATATTCACTATATGGCGTGCATGGGTGTCAGTGTATTTTAAATGGAACAGCGATATGATATCAATACATTTATTTGTTCTATTATACATACATAGAGACTTTACGTGCACACATACACGAATGTCCTAAAAAAATCAATTCAACATGCGATGATAAATATATTTTCCTTTATTTCGTTTTATGCCATTCGTGTGTATGTGAATCTGGTGAAAATACACAACACAAACATATATATGTACACTGTGCGAAAGAAAATATATATAAAATACAGATTTTTCATAGCATACGTAAATACGTACATATGTACATAAGTGTGGTGTATACATATTATATGCGCGTCATACAACACACAAAAATAGTATTATAGAATAGCATAAGATCTATTGAAGAATTTTTAAAAAAGTTCGAAATAAATTTAAAAAAAAAAACAAATGTACTTTTAAATTATCGTAAATAGAATGGAAATTTTTTGATTTTAAGTAGGTACTTCTATATACGGCTCGTATGTATGCATACGATGCAATAAAATGCACACAATTAATTATATGTATATTTAAAATTGAAAGAATGAAAACAAAAAGGACTAAAGGAATTTTTGTGGTTGATTTTTTTCTCTTTCTTTTTTGGTATTTTAACGGTTTATTGAATATTTAATTAATTATTAATTTTGATGTTTTGGAAAGTCACATACACAAGAGCGTAAGTACAATGGAATATGTATAGTGGCATAGTACAGAGTTGAATAATGAATATATAGAATAGTATTTAAGTTATTCAGAAAATCAGAATGAATAAATAACAAAAGGATGTTATGATTTTGAAAATTCAAAAATTTATTAATAAACTTTTATTCGAGACGGTATTTACCTCAAGTGCATCCGTACAGCCGGTCATACGTATATTGAATATATGGTAGTTTAGCATTTGAATGACTATGACTAAAGAAAAACAGGAAGTTTCATAATGTATAGTTTTAAAAATGCATATACGGTATAGTTTTGATATAGAAATTCTACAAAATATCATTGATGCATTGCACTAGAAAAATTCATGACATGTTATCCTTGAATAGCGCTTTTCAAATGCATTCATTCATAATGGTGTTTTAAAAACGTAGACGTATCAATTCTGTGTGAATTACTCACCTGGATACATACTGGTTGCACGAAATTAAAGAGGTCTCACTTTACTCATTTGTTCGAAAATGAATAACAGAGAAAAATAATATTGAAATATTATAGAAATTTCAATTACAAAAAAGAGATTTGAAAAGTTAAAAAGAAGACATCCGTTTTTTTTTTTTTAATATTTTAAGACAGCGTCTTGTATGCCACAAATTTTTGTTAATTTCATTCTTTGAATTTCAATTACGATTTGAATAATTTTTAATAAATTTATTGTATTTTCGAAAATAAATTCCGGATGAAAAAAAAAAAAAATACGAAATTAATAATCCGCCTTGAATTTTTGTGTTCAAAAGCATCTAATACTCAATAATCCACCCACACAAATATTCATTACAAATTAATATACGTACATAGATACTTGTATGCTATCAAACTGTTTCTAAAAGTATGCTAAAAATTCTCTGAAAAATACTGGTACATAAAATTTTATACATATGTATGTACGCCCACGTTTACATACGTATCACATCTGTAATTAATATTCAAATTTTCGTTTTTTTTTTAGATGATCTTTTTCAAAATTTTCTCAAGAAATACAGGAAGGAATACAAAAACAGAAAAGGAAAAAAAAATTTATGAAATCATTTTTAATATTTAACTTTTTAACCCTCTTATCCTTTATTTCTTTTTCTTAATTTGTACTTAAATATTTTTCTTCTTTTTTTTTCCTACAGGATGTCTTAGAGTAAAGGTTAAATATTGCAACTATCGTATAATTTAGAGTTCTAGAGTAAAAAATCGTTCTAGACAGTAGACACCCTATCCCAAAACTCACCTCTTCTGAGATATAGAGGATTGAAAATTTTCAGGCATACATACATACATATGTATGTATATACGACGTTGTATATGTATACGTACGTACCATATTTTATGCTGATAAGAACTGAGATTCAGTCTTTTCCAATATGTATGTTATTGTTCTGAGACAACCTGTATACATGAATCTATACTGACTTATATACACCTACACATACATATGTATGCATGTACAAAAGAAATTTAATCTGTATTCAAATTCCTTTTTTTTCATTTAAAAGGAAAGTACAGATGAAATATGAAAAATCCTTAAAGTCAAACAAAAAAGGAGTAATAAAAAATACACATTAGAAAATAACAGAAAGGTTAGACGAAGGGTGAAGAGCAAAGGGTTTATCGTTAAATAAAATTTTCTAATGTTAATGTACTTAATTAATTTTAAATATTACAAAAATTAAAAGGGTGAAGAAAGGAAAATTTTTCAAATTGACTTAAAATCTTTACACCCCTAAACGTATATGTACACTTTAATTCTTTCTTGTTAACAAAATTTTAAATTTGATTTATTTTTACTTTTTTTTTTTGTTTTCTTTCAATTTTTTAAATAAACGTAAAAGTAAATAAGAGAAAGAGAAAATTTTGAAAATTTTCTTTAATGAATGTCATAAATACGATATGATTGTACTCTGGAAAAGATTAAAAATTTTAGTTTAAAGTGTAAAATCCTTGTTAACAGACTTCGTATCTTTAGGTTTATGTCACACAAGCGTTGAAATAATGTCCAACATGTTATTGTCATACTGTGTTGCCACAAAAGCGTCAAATAAAAGCGTAATGAAATAAAATCGAACTTGCCACTATCGTATGCTGTGTTGTCATACGTACAGAATTTTAATACTATCACATGTACAACATGCTGTCAAATTAACGCTTGTTTAACAACAGACCAAGCCAATGATAAGTTCTTGTGCTTAAAACAAGTTGATACAAGACTACAGAGTCAGAAATTATCATTCTTAATTTTCATGTACCATAAAAATGATCGTTGGTCACATGAATATACAAATGATCATTTTAGTTTTGTAATATAATATAATAGTTTTGTAACTTAATTTTTGCTCCAAAGGAAAATAAAGTTCTTAAGTTTATTTTTACAAAAAATGAAGACAGAAACATTAAAAACTGATTTTTCATATTTTATTTTATAAAATTTCATAATTGGTTATAAAACTTTAAATTTCTTTATATTTATTTGACGGTTATTAACATTTGAATTTGACTTAAATATGAGACAAATAAAATTTTTACAGTGAAGTCGCCATGTACGATACTGATCAACCCGTGATCATTCACAGTAAATAAAGATTCGTGTCAAGCGCTTTTGACGTTATTTCAACGCGCGTTATTTTACCGCTTGTGTGACATTAGTCTTAGAAGAAAAATAAAAGGGGGATGATAAATATGTTAAGATAAATTGAAAGTATAGATTCTTTTTTTTTTTTGAGTTATATTAAATTTTATCAAAATTCGTGTGTTTTTCTATCTAAGTTTATTCTTTCGTGTTTCATTTTCATTTCATTTATTTATTCGATTTTCTCCTTTTTCTTCAATTTATTCAAAAAAACAAAAAACTTTTTTTTTTGCTTGTTTTTGTTTTTCTTGTTTATTTTGCTGTGCTGATTTTAATTGTATCATTGTTTAATTGAAATTTCTAAAATTATTCATAAAACTTTTATTCTATTCGATTCAATTAAAATAAATACGCAGGAAAGCAAAAAAAAAAAAAAATAACCAACAGTAGATAAGAATTAAGTTAAAATATTCATTTGTCGTTTTTAATCTTTCTTTTTACTGTTATTATTTTATTTTGTTTATTAATTAATTTATTCATTAATTTTTGTTTATTATTACTATATTTCACGTGTATTCAAAAATATTTTGTTTTTGCTTTAAAATAAATAAAATTTGTAAATTTGCAAGAACGAATTACATTTTTCTTCATTTAAAAATTCTTTTTTGTGAAGGAAGGGACGAGAATACTAATCAAGGGTGAACTGAGCCATTCTCTGAAAAATGTTTCAAGTTTTGTATTACTTTTTCCTTTGAAAATAAAGAACTTTAATAAGTTATATACCTTGTTTAGGAATGTATTTAAGTCTTGGTTTTTAAAATTACTGACCATGAATCAAGTTCAAAAGGTTTGCCTTAAAAATGTTTCAAAAGTTTTAATCTTTATTATATTTATGTAAATTTCAGAATGAGTGAATTTTCAGGCAATGATATTTTTTCATGGCTAATTTTTCATTTTTCAAGTAAAAAGGAGGCTAGAAAGTAATATGTGAAGGAAAGGTTATAATATTTAGTAGTTCTTAGATGGTGAAAGAAAGCGTAACATGCCTAAGGTCGGTTGATTAATTGAGATCTGAAAAAACAAATTATTTTAGGTCAGATTAAAACACATTTTTGTAATATATTCTAAGCGTGTGTTCCATATGCAGATTTTATGATTTAATATTGACATAAAATTACTTCGCTGTATAGAAATTATTTCGCTGATTCTACTTTAAGGATCAATGTACATACATATTGAAAATATTTTATTTTTATTATGCATTGCAAATTAGTAAGTAAAATTGAAAATCTGACATCCTGAGTGAGTCTAAGATTTACATTATATGAACCAGATAAATTAGATTTAACTACGTATACGTAGATACTACGTATTTTTTACATAAAATTTTTCAATTTGTTCAAGAACAATTTTATTGATCCAAATAAAAAACCGTAATGAAAAAACTGCTTCCTTGTAAAAATATGCAAAGGGAAATAAGAATGAGAAAAAAAAAATGAACCAAATTTTTGCTTATATGAAAATTATGATTTTGAATAAAAAATGAAGCATAAATTATGCGATAAAAAATGTGTTGATTTTGTAGATTTTTTTTTCCAAAGGACCATGTATAAAAAAACTTGTCCCCACATCCATAAAGTATATCCCTGTATATTGGCTTTTGAACATTTACTCATTGTCATTTACCACTTGTGACGTTTTCCTCCTATTTTTTACCTCCCTCGTAAGCCTCCCTTAAATTTATTTTAATCTCTTTTTGTTTCTGGTACTATGGTTATGTATAGACTATCCGATAAATGAATGAGCTTATGTACAGTTAGAATTTACGGATGAATGAATGATAAATTTTGTTTTTCTTTTGCATATTCCTTGCATTCTTCGTCTGCCTGTATAGTATCCAAAGTGTAAAAAGAAAACACATGTACAAACGCAATACAGTCATATGAAGGATCAGCAAGCTAAAGCTTTCATTTTACTTAGTCTGTACTATAAAAATAATGAGGAAAAAAAAATTTGAAGTAATAATCAATGTGGTGTAAATGTTTTGAATATTTAAGTTAAGAAAATTCTTGTTGTATACACATACATAGATTATAATGTATATACACAACCACACAAGCATAATTTCTTTAGTTCTTGTACCATACACAGCGAGACATGTTGATCAACTTGGTCGAATTTCACAAAAAAATTTTTATTGTGTAATGAAGTTGGTAACCAACGAATTTGAAAATTGAGTAAAAACAAAAAATTTTAAAATAAAGTAAATATAATACGTTGAACTGTATGGATTGAACGACAAATAATAAAGATAATCTGCTGAAAATTGACAAACAAAGAAGAAAATAAAAATTGTAAAATAATTTTTTTTCACTTTCTGTTTTAATGCTTTAGGACATTTTTCAAAAATTTATCGATGTAAGAACCAAATTAGTGTTAGGCGTTTGGTTAGTTAATCTTATTAATAAGTTTGGTTTTTTTTGCCAATAAAAATTTATGATTACTATGATGAACTAACCAGTAAATATACAAACATGGCATTTGTACTACATACATGATATTTGTGGTAATTGATCAATTTTCGAATACGTTTATAATAATCAAAAATCTTGATAAATGAGATAAATGTGTGTAAAACTACAAACAATGTTGGTCAACCAGGTTGATTGTCATGTTTTCAAATGCATGGGCTCTATTATGAATAAAAAATTATTGCACGTATCCAATCTGTATTATTTGTATAGATGCTGACTAAAGAAAGAGATCCTAGCTACTGGCATGTTATTGTCTCTATAATACTATATTCCTTTTACTATTTCTATACTATTTTTTTTACTATACATACAACAAATACCGAACTGTGTACTATGCTCTACTTCACCATCATTGTTACTGTCACCATTAATAAAAATGAAAAATTATGTGATTTTCTATATATTTTCTATTTTTCACATTATATTCCAATTTAATTCCAACGTTTATTACAACTAAAGTGGACGGGATTGTATATAAGCAAAGAAGCAAAAATAACAAAAAAAAAAAAAAAAACAATAAAAAAAAGGCAATTTTTATTTGAATTGTAAAAAACGTGAAAAACTTTAATACCATACATATACAGCTACACTTCTGTATAGACGACGCATATATTACAGAATTAACGAGAAAAAAAAAATTTTTTTTAAAAAGAAAAATAGGAATATAAAAACATTGAACATAAAAAAAACAAACATGGAAAAATGGTTCATGTAGTAGAGTAGTTAGAAGATGATGAAAAATACAAGAAAAAAAATTAATGAGGGTGAAGCTAGACAGAATGAAAAATCAACAAACCAAAAGCTACTATTCTGCTACTACTTTGCTAACTGCTATTGGTGGTGAAAATGTGTGTATTTTCCATTTTCCACATTTTTTTTTTTTACTTTTCAAATTCATAAATAGTATTTTAAAAAGAAATTAAGAAAACGTGTAGTTTTGGACATGTATCCAAATGTATGTACAGCATTGGTGTTCATGGCTACAAAAATTAATTTCTGAATAAGTAAAGTGGTTTGTTCAGTATGTAAATTTTGTTCTTTCCTTTTTTCCATCTTTTATTTTGTTCTTTTTTTTCATTTTATTTATTTTTTCTTAATTGAGATGAGTAGTTATCGAAAAAATAATACAGAGCTAAGAAGAAAAATAAAAGAAAAAAGGAAGAACTTTCATACTACTTATTTAGCATAAAATCTCAATTTGATATGCTGGTCTTCATGTTTTTTTCTATTTCGCTTTATGTCTCTTTTTATTTTCATTTTATTTTCAAAAGTTTAAAATTTTTCTATTTTTCTTGAATTATTCAAATAGCAAATAAAAAAGATTTATATCAACTTATAATTTTTTGAGGTGGGGAAGGGAGAGGGATTCTGGAAAGAAGTACAGGATATTTTTAGCTAATGTATATTTGCTTGCTTATTTGATGATCAGATATGTATGTGGCTCGATGATAGTGGTTGTGTCAGTGACAGCGCTTTCTAGTAAGTTATTAAAAATATCACTGACCCTGTGTACTAAACCTGATCCTACTAACCCCCTATACTGACTCTATGTATTAAATTCTATAGTTTTTTACATTTTATTTTATGATTTTTAAAGTTTATACGTCATTATTTTTCATCGCGTACATTTATAACACAATCCTCGCATTATTGAAAACATACAAAATAAATTATTTAAAATTTTCAAATACGATACGTCATGATCGGACCGGTATTAATATCAGAAACTTTTATGTACTCGTATGTGCAAAATATGATGCCAAATTTTTGTAGGAAAAAAATTTAAGAAAATTTATTTTGCTTTCGATTTATAAAATTTATTATTATTTGTGTATTATTACAGTTTTCTTCATTTTTTTTTTCTTATTTCCAATGTTGACACACTTTGCGACAATACGTGTTCAAAAAAAAATTGTTTTATTTAAAGTGTCAAGAAAAAATATTTCTCGATTTCCTATTTTTCTTTTTCTTTTTTTTTTTTGTAATTTTCCTTTAAACTGATTTATGAGCAAGAAAATACACATAAACGGAATATTTTCAATGAAATTCGTTTGAATTTTTTTCCTTTTCTTATTCATTTGCTCTTTGACTCTCTTTTACATGTTTTTAAATTCAAATTAGAATATAATCAATTTCCTTGATTTGTGATTATGTATTTGAATTTATACTAAATAAAAAAAAAAAAAAAAAAAAAAAACAAATTGTACGTGTACATAAGAGACAAAAGTTAAGTAACGGAACCGAACGAAAAAACAAACAAAATTGTGAGCCAAAAACGAATTTTTGGAAAAAGAAAAAGGACCACTTAAATTTGAGAATTATTCTAATTCTGTTTACGCGCTTTAAATAATAAATATCGATTCGGTATACAAAGTTTTCTGTTCCTTGTACGTTACGTGCACTGTATGTACATCCGTATACAAATATATGCCTTATACCGTCCGTTTATTTATACATATGTACGTATAAATTCAATGATTGATTTTAAATGATAACAGAGCAGAGATTTTAATAAAATAATAAAATTTTTACGTATAATGTAATATAATGTAAGAAAATTTCTTCCTTTATTACATGTACATATGTATATGCGTCCTCCTGTTTAGTTGTAGTTGGCTCTGTTAGCTGTAATACATATTTTATATGAAACGATAAGGATTAATGTGTCAAAGCATTATGATAAATTAGCAGCACTGATTTTGTATTACACGATTTTTTGTACGTACGTATGTATGGTCGTGTACGTACTGTATATGAATAACAAAATAATTTTTTATGTGTGTTATATTATCCTTAGCTGTAATACATCTCTCTAAAAGATATCGTATCTATTGTAACATAATATAAACCAAAAAAAAAAAAAAATTCATTTCGAAAATGAAAATTTATTATCAAAAAAAAAAAAAAACAAAATCATAAGACTATGTAAGTATCTTGTTTCATTTGTTGTGGTATTGTCTTTTATTTATATGCCTGCATGGTACTTAAGAAACGGATTATGATACACTTTAAAAAACAATGGATTAAACAAGCAGACATAAATTACGGATAATTTTTAAAACAAAAAAAAATTTTTTAACGTTCAACCAAATGTTATAATTGTTTTAGAATAAATTTCGAATTAAAAAAAAAAATTAAAAATCTTTTATTCTTAGAAACACGGAACAAAGTGGATGAAGACTGATTGATTAGATTCTAAATTAGGTAACGAATAATCTGCTATTGGAAAATTTATGTCAGTGGGAAGAGAAAATCAAGAGCAGGAAGCAAAACATTATAGATAAAAGATTCTTCATAAAATACAGGACTGCATGGGGTGTGAGACTACAAGGATAATAAGACTGCGGAAAATAAAGCACGGTATGCGCTATGATATTAGAATTACACAAACTGTAATAATGATGATTTTGATGAATTAATTCGTCAATTACAATAAATCAAAAATTTTCTTGATAATTATTTAATGGCTTTAATAGATACATGAAGTCCTATGGGTTACGATTTTACGAATCTATCATAGGGTATAAGTTAAAAGATGCATCACTATTTGCTTAATGCGAAATTTAGCTAAATTGTAACACGCTGGGTATCACATATGCAACGTTGCATTTTTGAATTTATACAGTCATATTACACTTTGATCTTAGTCATAAAGCCAAACAGAGATTGCAGCTTACAGCTATACTTATTACGATTTATATGTGTGTGTGTGATTGTTAACAAAATTTTTTTTTTAATTAGATTGAATTGTCTGCATCCCCAACCACTTTCCTAATACCTGTGTAAATTACAAATAAACTATACTAAAATAAAAATAAAATCCTACCTTGATTTTAATCCCATTTACTCGTTGCTTATATAGGTATTTTTGTTTTTTGCTTATTAACAAATTGAATTGCGTACAACAAACGCGAATAGTCTTTTTTTTTTTTAAACAAAAAAAAATTAATTTATAAAATTCAGTTTAGTGTTTTTTTTTTTACAAACATTTTTCTAAATCCACAAAAAGAGCAATAATTTAATTCATTTATTTTAACTGAATTACACAAAGCAAAAAAATTCAACTTAAAAATTGTCAATTTATATTCGATATCAATTTTTGAATTAATACGTATACAAATTTGGTGTAGACGTCTAAACGATGATGATTATATGTGTTAAATGGGCTTACTACTCTGTCTGTTGTTGTATTGTTTTCACTCTGTACTGATAACAGATTTTTTTTTGTTTTGAGTGAGTCTACAAACAGTGGCAGCAAATTAAAAAAATCAAAGAATTCTACATAAAAGACTAATAGAGCATATTGCACTAGGCAGTAGGCAGGCACACATACTTATAATAACCCAAAAAAAAAAAATTCATAAAAAAATATTTATTTGATTTTTTTTAGAAAATTACGGGCGTTTGTTACATATGTTATTTGCAGTACTCACCATATGAACGCGACCATATGAGGTAAAAGAGGAGAAAAAAAACAATATAAATAAATATTAATTATTTTTGTGTGTTCGTCCGCTTATCATTATGTATAATGAACTGTTGATAACATTCACTATTTCAATGATAATACACTGAGTATTTGAAATGCTATAAATGAATAACTAAGTGAACACTTAAACCCCTAGGCACGCGGTATTGACTAATGAAGATCATAAAACTGGAGAGAAAATTTTATGCTTGGAAGACAAAGTTTGAAAATACCTATAAATTTTTTAAATATAATAAGACACAGGATTTGAATAATATCAAAATGAATGCAGATGTGTGTAAATACAGATGACGTCACGATCCTAACCAGATATGTGTAACTAACCTCATAATCACGTTGTGCTCATTTAAGTTGCGTATCAAAAAGTACTTGTGTAAGTAAGTACCTTCTCCTCCACCTCCACCATAATTTCATCTTAACCGGTACTCTAACTTTACGAAATGTACGTCATTACATGTCATTATTCAAAAATAAACGTTTTGTTTTTCTTATCATTTAAACTACACACAAATTGATAAGAATTGATTTATGTTAGTTACAAGAAATTCATGTTTATTTTTTTTTTTCACAATTTAAGAAATTACAAAAATAATTTAGTCATCATTGGTATAAAGCAGTAAAATTCGGAATTTTTTTGGATTTAATCTTGTTAAAACTGAATGACTGATTTTTTGCAGAAAATTCTGTGTAATTAGAGAAAAATCATTGCTTTTTATAGAATCAGAACATACAGATCAGATGTGTACGTAATGGATCTCTGATATTGATCCAATGGCGCAAGAGCTTGATGTTATTCAAGACTACCTAATCATTGTGATGATTTTCCAAGATAATTTCATAATACATGAATCTAAAGTTTAACTTGCGAACCACTGACTTTATTAGAACATCTTAAACCCACAAATAAAAAATTTTTGGTACTCATATAAAGATGAGTGAACATGAGAATTGATAAGGTAATAATGTCGATAACGCATACAAACGATGAAAAATACAATTTACGATCAAACTTGAGACCACATAGAATTTAGAAGCCAATTACTCTATTTATTGAGCTATAGAGCCTCCCCCAATGGCACTATAAATTTGATTAATGAATCTATAGGAAACAATTTTTTTTTTTTTTATTATTATCTATTTCGTGTATTCGACTTACCTTCTATTTTTATTATGGACAATTTAGTCAGTCAGTAGTTTCTATACAAAAAAATCCATTTATCTTCTTTATGTTTTTATTTTATTTTTTTTTTTTGTTTTTGTGTTTATGAAGTCTTGTCATTCAAAAAATATAAATGATTACGTATATATATTGTTGAGTTATTGCGTATACATTTTTGTATCTTTAATGATTGTTGTTTAGATGATTTGCACCTGAAAAAAAAAGAAATTTAAAAAATAAAAAATTTTTCTTGTTATCTTGTAAATTACATAAAAAGGGATGTGTACTAATTTTTAATTTTTTTTTGTTGTTTTTTAATTTTTAATAAAATTTCAGAACTTTAAGTTTTTATCTTCTCACTAAAATATCAAATTTGAAATGATAAAAGATAAATCACATATAATTTACGTGTATACTAAAATTTAAATTATATCATGAATTTATGTACATACTCGTACATATGTATATGTACGTTATATTTTCCCCTGTATAAACACGAAATCTCTCTCACAAAATATTGTACGGTTAAAGGCATATTTTGTACGTATGTACATTTGAGTACATATCTAAATGCTTACTTCAAGAAAATAAACAAAAATAAATTTTAATTAAAGTTTACCATGAAAATTCGCGTATCTGATAGTGTAAATTTTCTCTCTTGTTGTTGTTTTTTTTTTTTTTCGTTTTCAAATATCAATTTAACACGATTTGTATACAAAACACTTGTAAAACATGACGGTTATACAATGATTGTAAACTGAACAAGTTGTGGCATTTTGTATTATGTGGGGTAACTATCACATTGTACTAAAGTTACCTGTATCTGAATGTGATAGATAAATTATTACATATTTTTGTAATAAAGAACGTAACGTTGAATGTTATCATATCGTATCAAATTTTTACGATGTATTCATGTGATAGGGTAATTCAAAAATTTTGTGAAAATATTTTTTTGAAAAAAATGATCACAGCTTCTAATTTGTTGTAATATAGCCATGATTTGGTTTAAGCTAAAGTGCAATAGACTAAATCAAGTTACAAGATACTGTCAACGTGATCTCATATATATCAATGACTTTATGATTTGATTAAAAACATGAAGACTAGATGCTATCTAACGACTGTCAACGAAACATGATTTCAGATGAACTTTGAAACAGACCTCAAACCGAATCAGTTTTTTTGTAATAAAATTCAATGAGTTTCCAAACTTTAAAAGTTATATATAACGATTATCAGTGAAACTGAGTTCCTGGATGCGTAGTTGCAAAGATTTTTGCAATTATTTGTAGCATCAAGAAAATTGAAACATTTTTGATTTTTGAATATAATCACGTAATTGACGTTTTTGAATTTATTCCAACTGCTGGTTATATAATTACCTGAAGGTTTCTGAGATATCTGAATCGTTTTGAAGGGACTCTGTAAACCTTGCATAAAATCGTAACTGTTGAATAACTCACCCTATTATACACATTTTAAGCTAGTGAACTGAAAATGATTCTTTTTGAAACGATTTTGCAGAAAACTATTTCAATTCTAATGTATTAACGTACAACAACGTGTATAAAGTTAAATGTTTACATTACGTAAAATATATGAAACATGAAATTTTATTGTTTTTGTTTTCATTTTTTTTTTCTTTGTTTTTTTGTTTAATGTATTCATGTATGTTCAAACTAATAATAATAATAATTTGTTTTTCTCTTTCATAATCCTATATGAAAATTTTCGTTAAACATTGAACACACATTACCTACACGCATTTAAATGAGGAAATGTATACATACGTAAAGGTACACAATGCCATGTTATTGTGAATATTAATGTGAGCTTAACACAGTTCACGAAATTTGAATATTTTAATCAAAAAACATTTGTAATATATTTTTTCAAAGTTGTTCAAAAGTATATACATACACACACACATGTGTGCTTTATGTTAAATTTTCAAATAGCTGTTTTATGTGGTTACAATTTAAGTGGAAAATTAGTCAAAAATTGATTTTTCACCCGGAAAAAAGTTGTATGGAAATTTGGCATCATATTAATAAGAATTATACAAAATATTGAATATCTCAAGATGATATACATATGTACTCTCAATTATTTTTAAATTTTCATGATTTAAGGAGGCTAATAAAGGACATTTTGCTTGGCTTTATATTTATGTATGGTTTTTTTTGCTATAAATTTTTCATTCGAAAATTTTACATTGTGACACATAAATACCAAAGGTGTTTTTGAAAAATGTGAAAGTTTTTAAAATTCGTTTATTAATAACTTCGAATATTCCCATTCGACTTCGATAAAATATACCTTGTTTGAAAAGCCCAGATTTCAACTCAATATTCAGCAAATATGATATTGATTAATACGAAATGTTGTGTACCTGAAGTGTTCCAAACTTTTCAACATTTTCTAGCATTAAAACAAGAAATAAATTCTTTTTCATTTAATTTTTTTTTTAAAATAGTCCAAAGTGTACTATGGTGCTAATGATGGATCGCTTTACTTGAATACTCCCTGCGTACGTATTTAGATATGCGTACTAGTCTTTATGTTGCAACAAGAAACTGTTTACTTTTATATAAGGTATGTTTACATTATATTTTAATTTTTTATTTTTTTACATGAACAAGTCAAAAAGGATACGAGATAAGATTAAAGAAAATTCAAATTGGAATTCGGGTATGTTTACTTTTTTACACACTTGAAATTAAATTAACCGAACCAAATCGAAAAATATGTACGTGTATTTTTAATAAAAATCATGATTAATTATTACGAGTATCATAATCAAATGAATAACAATATATTGAGTCAATGCAAATGTGGTAGCACTGGCAAGAAAAAGATTGAATGCCAAAAATTCTTTATTCCAAAACACAATAGAAGACATAGAAAGAAAGTAATGACCTAAAATAAAATAATTGGGTATACATTGTACAGTGAGTATGATTGGACAAAGGATTGAACAGAAATAACTGAAGATTACTTATAAGAAACAAAATGGAAACTAAAGTTGAAAAAAATTCAAAATTATGCAAGGAGTTCTTTAGTTTCCTGAACTAAGAAGCCAAAAAATCAATTTAAATTAATAAATAAAAAAATAAAGATTTACAAAAAAGGATCTAAAATTAATTATCTTTACATTTAAATGAATTTTTTGATGATTCTTCTTAAAATTTTGAATGCCTTTTCCATTTGATTTTATTTATATAAAAATGTAGAATTCGTATAATGATTAAAAAAAAAAATGAAAAGATCCTTAAAAAGGAAGGATAAAAAAGGATGTTTTTTCTTAAAATTATCTAAATATCTTTTTAATTTTTTTTTTTTTTTTGAGTGTACGAGTACATACTTAACAAAGATAAAGCTTACAGAGCAACACATGTAAACATCGTATTTATATATTTTGTCAAATTCAGTGTATTTATGAAATGCATTATCTACATTTTGAATAAAATATCAGATATGTAAGCAATAAGCGCACACATGAACAACATAATAATGTACAACATGCATGTAAGCAAAATTTGTAAACAGAGTTGAAAATTATGATAATTTGTTTTTGTAATATACCGGATGTATATATATGGTAAACTTAAACATTGCTCTTGTGTATTAAAATTTAATATGTAGTGTGTCCCAGAGTAAAGGTCACAAAATGTATCTTTATTGTATAGTCCAGAGTGTTTCTAGTAAAAAATAATTCTAGGCTTTCTCCCTCTCCTCCTCTTAAATTCATTTCTTCTGAGATATAAAGGATTGAAAATTTTCGGGCATAACGTCATACAATTGGATGTATCTTTTAAACTATCCTATATTCTTGATTTATATTTCCCGTATATAAAAGTTGAGGCTTAGGTCTTTCCAACAAAATATTGGTTATTGAAATGAAACAAAAAAATTCATAGATAAAGATGTTCAAAATTTAAAAATGTTTTTTATGTAATAAAATTAGTGATTTTCGGGTCACCATGCAAAACTTTTATGTGGAAAATTTTATACTAATCATAAAAAATGATGTCCCCCATAAATATCTTGAATTCATGAAAATTTTACCAAGAATGTAGAATATCATCTTGTGATATTAAATTTTTGGTATCACTGTATATTATAAATAACATATTATATTTTTATGCAAATGTTTACACTGTTGCAATTTGTTTCATTTTAAATGAAAACAAATGTAGACACACATACACACATGCCGATATCGTAGAATATATAGTGATATGTATGTGTGAATTTTTTACTGTATATTATATGGCAATATAATACATCTCATCATGATATACAAAGTAAATGGATTTTGTTTTAATTTTACATGTAGATATAATTTACACACAAAATAGAAAAAATATTCAGTAAAGTAAAATTATTTATTTATTTTGTTTTTGCTTGAGTTAAGCTTTTTGTAAATTTGTTAATCTACTCAAAAAGTAAAAAAAAAAAAAAACAAAATGTACCAATATTATTATACTCATGTACCGAGAATGGTGATATTTATAAAAAATCATTCGAAAAAGGAAAGTTATACGTGTACATGTGTGTTACCGTGTATTCCTATGCTGTGATACACAAAAATGTTACATTATCCTTGCAATTGTACAGTAAATATTTAAAATTAAAAATGAATTTATTTCGGTAAAATGTTGTTTTTTCTTTCTCTATACATTCGAATCTTTTTGAAAGAAAAGTGTACATTTCATTTTTTTTAAATCCTACACTTTGTTACCATTTTATTTGATAAAATTTTTGTACATATACATATGTACATATGTACATTACAGTGTGTATATTTATACACTTTTACCTTTCTTTTACTCTTTGTTATTACAAAGTACATACATACATATACCTACATATGTATGTACCACAGATCAAACAGAGAAAGTTACGACAGTGAAAAAAATACTTTTTCGATTAATTTTTGTTTTATTATCAATTTAAAAAAATTAATAGTTGTAATAACAACAGTGGCACGCAAAATATGCCATAGCCGCAGGTACATTAGCTACATTAAAGTAACAGATAACATTTTGTGTTTTCAATTTCTTAAGTAACCTGCATAATACCAGTTCTCAACTAGCAATTTCAGTCAACAGACGATTTAATACTGTTTACTCTGCAGTCCAGAAAACCATTAACTAAACTCAACTGAAAATGTGTAACGTTTTTACAAAAGGTATTTCTTAATTTCTAAGATACGAATTAATGAAGTGATTATCTCTTTTCAAAAATCGATATAAAATCATTGGCTCATCATAGAGAAATAAATGGTGCCTTTTTGGAAAGGGAATGAAATGTAGACTCTTATCTACAAAAATATGAAAGAAAATTTACATTATTAAAAAATTTTGTGAATGAATATGCACTTTCCTATAACATAAATGTATATTTTATGTCTTGAAAATCAATTCTGCATACTAACTGTACTTCACAATTCAAATCTTCTCATGTATGAGAAGGTTTTTAAATATTGGAATAAAAATTAAGTGTCGTTGCTCGTTGTAATAGATAAGCTATGGTATATACTATCTGTGTTCCTTTGCTGATGTTACTATACATACGTAACCGTTTAATGTGCATTTTAAAAAGTTCTCTTGGTTATTTTGTATATTGCTTGTATGCTTAAATTAATTTTATTGGATTAATTAAAAAGGTACTACATAGGTTATCGTACTAACTTACATACAGTAAATGTAGTAAATATATAGATGATATGTCAAAGACTTTCTGTAATTTTCTCCCTTTTTTTATTTAATTTAATTTTACTTTATTAAAGAGAATAGGGAGTTAATAATTTTTTTAAATCAAATTTTAGATATTTATGTACTGTATAAATTACTGTACGTTGAGATTAAATGTAAAATTAATTGAATATAAAATTTTAAATTAAATTAAATGATTTTTATTTAAATTTTCAGTAAATGAAATTTTACTTTAAAATTTAAAATTTTATTTTTGTTATACAAAATTTTATTATCTAAAAGTACTTCTATGAATGTTGTCCGTTTTTTTTTTTCAAATTGTCATTTAAAGCAACATGTTTCTAATAATATCAAATATTTACATAATTTTTTAATTTGATTATAATTCTAAACGATCATAATTTTATAATCACATCATATCAAAACGATACACATTTAATTTTTATTGGTCATTATGAAATAAGTGAAAGTATAGCATGATGGTATGCATACGATGGTAAAACCCAAATAACCACCCAAGTATAATAACAGAAAACAGAACAGCCAAGCATTGGAAATGGAGAGCATTGAGTAATCATATGAAACTTTTTCTCTTTTTTTAAAAATAAAAATAAAATGCGTATCAAAACAAAATGGATAATGACTTTGTCAATTAAGACAATATGACGATATTTTATAAATACAGAGGATTATATTTAAATTTACATTGATAAGAAAAGAAATTCTAGATAAATTAATTGTTAAACTTGAACACTTGAAAATATCGATAATACTGTGTACATCGTTGTAACAGAGATCTATATACAAGTGAACACAAATCAATTAAGCAATCCCCATCCATCTGTATTGTTATGTGACTTGTGACTTTTAATTTACTTTTCTTCATTTTTTTCCTCATTTTTATTTTTTTATTTTCCGTTGTAAATCAATCAATTATGTACGATAAATTGAACACAATATTTTCATTTATTGTTTTATTGCATTTTAAAATGGAAAATTGCAAATTAAAAAAAAAAAGAAGAAGAAAAACGATAAAATGTAAATTTACTTTTAATTACAATGGAATACGTTATCGTGTGTTTAATGAAAAATGATTCCATATGTAAATTAGTATAGTGATGATGATGACCCAAATTCCTATAAGAAACATAGGGATTCATTCCGTAAAATTTTTCCATTTAAATTTGTTTGAAAAAAAAAAAAAAAAAAATTGAAGATGAAATAAAGGATTACAACTTGGCTAGCTTACAAAGTGTTCCTGGTGATAGTTAAGATCTAAGTAATAAGTGATTCTGCTTCGAGAGGCTAAAAGCTTCAAAGTGCCAGTCCTGTCTCTAAACTAAAGTTTATAGGCCAATCATTTTCAAATTTAAAATACGATGATTCGGAATATGTACATAATTCAAATGAAAGAAATGAATAATAAATAGGTGAGAAGTTTAGTGAATTGTCATCGTCAAATAAAGTGGCAACTCTGAAAATACTTTTGTAAACAATTTGTTTTTCTTTCAAATAAAGTTCATCAGTTTTCACATTAAAATTATTGAGCCAATGATCTTAAATCTGCAAAATCAACAGTGATTTTGGAATTTCCCCACAAAGCTTCTGGTTTGTGCCACACTTTTCAAATTTCCCATTGTCTTAAGTAACAAGCTATGTGGTTGTGAATTAAAAATATCAATTCAATCGATCGTGTTTTGTTTATAATTTTTTTCTTCTTATTTATATTCTCTTCCTATTTATAAATAGATACAAGATTGAATGAAGCAAATGTGCTTTTGGTAATAATTATCGAATCGAGCATGCTTGGTCTGGTCAAAAAAAAAAAAAAAAAAAAAAAAATTGTTCAAGTTTATTGCAAAATTTTTCTCACCTTACTCTGTCGAATCCGTTCACTATATGTACATTGAATTTGAACAACTTTTGTTGATGAGATTTTATTTTGTGTTATTTCTCTCTGACAACAAAAAATCTAATAAGTTTAATAAAAATTTTTTTTTCCTAATTACTAACACTAAAATCAGTTTCTTTTTTTTTTTTTTTTAAATTAATTCACATATTCACATAAAATATTACACAATACAAATATAAGATCGTCGCACCCGGACTTATTCCCGGATATTTACAATATAAAGTGTGTATCTATTTGCATGTATAGATACTTACTGATGTGTAGTACATACATAATCGTTTGATGAATGTATAGAAAAATCCACATATCATTTATTTAATATGATGATCACGATAGCAATATCGTCATCGTCATTTGAATGTATGCTAGTATAAACACTACAAAGCATACAGATATAAAAAAGCATTTACGATCAGTTTTGTTAATAATAGTATAAAAAATTATAATAAATGCTTTTATATACCCTAAGTATGTTGAAAATATGATACACAAATGGAATGCAATTATTGTGTCATCGACTTTATAAAAGCAAAAAAAAAAACTTTTCCTTACACCCATCATCAAATCTGTACTAAATCAGTTTGAACGAAAATCAATTTAATGGGGGGATGGTATCCACTACCAATTGGTATAGAAATATTTTGAATATAGATCACTTTAAACTCCCAACCAAACAATATACAAATCTACCAAAGCCAAACATAAACAAGGGTAGTGACGTCATTAAAATGTTATTATGATTATATTTATATATACTTATTACCTTTTACCTTGTTGTGTATACACAGTACACACCGTGGCATGATCGTAGCTTAAGTAATATGATACAAAAATGTACTTTATTGAAATAGTAAGTATTACTGGAGGTATAACATAGGAATGTAAAAAGTTTAATAAAATACGATTTCTACGAAATTTCCTCAATTTTCGAATTAAATAAATTTAATTTAAGTCCAATGATATCTTGTGTGTACAACACTGTATCACAGATACTTTAGCTACTGGCTAACCACATTGCATATGTGTTTCTTAGCTTTATGACGTACACATAGATGTGTGTAACAGACTTTTAAATTAATAATAGAATCTAATGACGTTGATGTTCGAGAGCTTTTTTCCCGTTTATCCATATACGAGTATATGATGATGTTAAAAAGATTAATAATTTTTTTTATAACTTGAAGATTTATTTATAAAATTTTTTTATTAGCCAGCAAGTAAATACATATGTTGTCCCCTATCTGTTTCAAACATGTAGATAGCAATCTGGTAAGATTATTTGAAACGCTTTTTTAAGAGATTTAAAATTTTTATTTTGTTTTCTTTTGTGTTCACTTAGAACGAATTAATTTTAACATTTCAAATTACACTTTTGTAATACATAGAAAAAATTTGAATTAGAAAAAATTATGAAAATTTCCAATTTACCATGATGTGTACCTATATATGTACATATATATGTATAAAATTTCCATAGATATTAATCTGAGAAAAAAAATTGCCTTTCTTTTTCTTCAAAAAATTTTCATCTGAAAAGTGTTCAAAAGCAATTGCCTCTTTATTTTCAGTGTAGCATTATAAGATTACGATAAGATTGGTCTTATACGTGAAGGTAACAGGTAAAATAAAACACTAATGGCAAAGTAAAGACGTAAAGTAAAGTAAACTAAAGTAAGAAATTTGTTGAAAATTATATAGGTACTGTCCTAAATGGAGTGGAATGAAATATTCAGTAATGATGCGTAGAAACGAACGTAATGTTATGAGGAGTAGGAGATGAAGGCAAAGTATTGAATACCAGTTGTCTAAATGTCGAAATCGACGGTAGTTGATGGGTGGAAGATTGAAAGCATTAAGGATTACTTTGCACAATATTATGAAAGTGTTTGAGGTTAAAGGGAAAGCCAAAATAGCAAGAGATGGAAAAATGGAATATATTTTTAGTTAAAAGTTGGGACGAAAAATATTTTACTGGAAAATTACATTTCAATCCAAACAAATTGAAATTTGTGCACATCATAGACAAACTGATTTTATTACAAAGCTGCCTTCACTTTACGTTACTTCTTTATTATGGTTCTGAATTAAGACACCAGAGATCATTTATCCATGAAATGAATAGTCACAAATCACCACATGAACGTATTATTCTTTAATACGTTTCTAATAAAATTTATTTTTCCTTTTAATGTTAGACATGATCAGTATAAGATACTTGATGTAAGCTCTTATACTGCTGCTCAGTATTAACTTTTGTTTTGAAATTTTAATTCAGGTTTTAAATTAAAGTCTTCTTTAATTATGTTGAAGCACAAAAGAGATATGAAAATATTTTTAGTAACCAATTCACCGTACACCTGATCGCTACAGTGTGTCTGTTAAAAAAAAAATTTAAATTTATTTTATGTGTTGTTAATTTTACACGGTATCTTTGTGTGTTGACGGGTTTCTATACAATTATTGACGTTTACAAAGTTTTACTTCCGTGAATATTTAACAAATCTGTTTTTTTTCGTCTGTTTTTTATCATAATTTTTTAAATACAAAAATTATTTTTAAAATGAAGTGAAAATTATGTTTCAACTTTAATTTAGTGGTGTAGTGGTCTGCTTTTTTTTTTTTTGCTTTCCGGTGTAGCATATAAAAGTGTACGGTGAAAATTGAAAATAATATGTAGTGAAGTACCAAATTCCTAAATAAGTGCATAATATTGTGAATTTCAATTGAAAATTTAAAAGTAAGAAATAAAAGAAAAATGAAATCCATACGTAATAATTTATTATGAAAATGAAAAAAAAAAATCAGTCAATTTATTTAAATGATCAAAAATTTTATAAATTATAAGGTAACGAATTACTTGTGTTCAAAGCAATATAATTAAAAAAAAAGAAGAAAAAAAAAGAGAAATCAATAAGTTATATATGATATACACATGTGTGTATGTGTACATCGTGCACTTACACATAGATACGAAATATGTGTTATATACATATATATATATAATTTTGATACCCACACACACACATAATTCATGATCACTTTTGTATATGTACAAAGAAACATATGTGTGTGTTACTGAATATTTGAAGTTATAATTTCAAGTGTAAATATAAAAACTAGTCGACAGTATTCAAGACATCACACGTACACATGTGTGCATGTAGTGTGATATGAATGTATTTGTGTTAAATATAAAACATAAACAAGAAAGAAGAATGGGTATACGATATTTAAACTTTTGATTTACTGTATTTTTTTTTCTATCTTCTGCGTTGATTTACCTTTTACATTTACTGCTCATACACATATCGAATCTTCATAAATACATGCAGGTCCCTGTTGTGATTATCGATCGCCATTTTGTCGATCATATTTTAAAAATTTTTTAATTCGGCATTGTATAAAACAGATCAATCACATTGAGCTTTTCACTTACAATTGCACTTAACTAACAATTTAACTAATAGCCAGTAAGATGTAGAAAAACTGTTTGATACACGATGAATGGTCGTTTTAGAAATCTTTATTTATTACAAATGATTGTTGGTGAATCAGTATAACACACATACATATGTACGGCATAAGAGATGAAAAAATAATAACTTCCCAATCATTTAATCATTCCCATCATCATTTCCCAAGAGTTGATATAGTTTAATCTACGCTAAACTTACACCAAGATACATTTTCTAAAATAAAAACCAGAAAATGTGTGTTTGCTAAAAATATTCAAAAATAACATTTAGTCTACTTTATTAGTCAAATAAACAGTCAATTTAAAGCTTTTAATGCGTTTACTAACACATGAACATTGCTATAAACTTTTAGTTTATTTTACATAAATACACATTTGTGTCATCAAATATGTTTTAAACGATACTAACATATAATTCTCAATCGGAAAACGATCTACAGTAGAAAATTACAATCATACACCCTGATTTAATTCATGTTTTTTGTTTTTTTCTTTTGTAAACAAAAATGTAAAAGAGAAAATCGTTAACTCAATATTAACATAATATGTAAAAATGTAAATACTTTGATACGGATACTAATTCATACAGATATTGATGCATTCGTGTATAGATGAGAAATGTATTTACAACATTAAATGAATAAAAACAGTACAGACTGTTTGTAGTATATACAGTACAGTGTAGCAGTGTGTGTGCCACAGCACAGTGTATACGTGTATATGAAATAAAAGAAATTGAACTAATTATAAATAATATTAATGTAAATAGCATACACTTTAATTTTTTTTTTTTAAGAAATAACAAATTTAAAAAAAGTTGTAAAGAAAAAATAAATTTAACAACTGAATGCATTCGGTTCGATTTTTTATTTTATTTTCCCCCAATGTGTGTTTATGATATGCAGCAATTAACATAGCAGCTTAATAACAGATGAAAAAGGTCTTTAACAGGAAAAAATGATAAATAACTTACGAGATATTAATATACAAATTACCTACTGCTCATTAAAAACAAAAAAAAAAAAAAAAAAAATTAAAGTTCAAGTTTATCGTAGATATTTTATGGTGGCGTTGTGCGTTTCAGATGAAAGAAAAAAAGATATCTGTTAGGTATACACATAAAACAAAAGATTTCAATGCTTCAATAAATTTTTATCTGTGCGTGAAAAACTTTTTTTTCCTGTTTTTTTGTTTTTTTTTTTTTTGTGGATTCATTGTTTGATAATAAATGAAACAAAAATATTTTTAGGAAAATGAAAAACTGTACATTTGATGGTTTTTCAGAGCACACACGTGAGTGTGTGTAAAAATACACAAAAACCCAAAACAAAAAAAAAAATAGAATTTTGTGTCTATTTTCGTTAATTTAAAAAAAATAATAATAATAAACCAAAAAATTAATTTATTAATAAAATGAAAATCATTTTAAATAAAATGAAAAATTTAATGGGTTTTCACATGTATCGCGATTATTGCATGCAGTCTTTTTACAGGAAAAAAAAAAAAAATCGGAAAAATGAAATAAATTGAATTGACCAAATATTTATGTGTGCTGTGCTGCTTTTTTGAGTACGTATTCATCCAGGGCAAAATATATATGTACGCAGACCAAAATAAAAGGAAACCACATAATAACAACAATGGCTCATCACCTGATGATAATAATGACTATGACGTTGATGATGATGATGATGATAATGATAATGTAAATGACAGACAATGTATAAACGTGTAGTTGATTTTCACACAGACAAAATTTAAATTGTTCACATTATAAATTTTTGTACAATATTATACACATTGTCGTATACATACGACGAACGGTCAAATCGATTGTAATATATGTATGTATGTACTCGTATAGCAGAGTGGTACACAGTTTATGATGATGTGTTTTTTTTTTTTTTGAAAATAATCAAACATAAAAAGTAAACATAGGCAACGAAGTGCAAAAAAAATTAAATGTTTATTGAAATTATTATCGTAAATAAAGCCATGTATACCTTGCAAATACCGAAATACATAGTTTGTTTGCGTACGCCCTCTGTGTAATAAAACTGATAATAAATTTTGCCTTAATTTCAAATCTGTCGAGTTATGTTATGTTATTTTCGATAATTTTTGTCACAAAACAAAAGGGAAATTAATCTAAAAAAAAAAAAAAAACTCCACACAGCCAGTGTATACTTATATGTGTACTCATATGTATACGGTAAATTATATTCAGTGAGAAGAAAAAACCAACCAAAATCAAAAAAGAAAAATTTTAAAGAGGAAATTCTCAATTATACAGAAAATTTAATTTTACTTTCACCACAAAATATTTATTTAAAAAATTGAAAAAACAAAGAAAATAAGGAAATAATTATTTATAAATACGCGATATGCAACACGTAACCGTGTTCAACTCAAATAAATTTTAACGTGATATTTGCTACATTGCTGCATTTTTTTTTTTGTTTTGTTTAGATGTCTTTCAATTGCTTCAGTTAATGAAATTTTCTCAACATCTTATAACAGTGGCACACAGATAAATTAAAAATATTTAAATTAAATGTGTGTCATTAGAATTAGGAATAATATCATGAATATAAAATTGGCGTGATTCTCATAATTTTCATGGGTTTATTTTTGTTAGTTTTTGTTGTCTTTGCAAAATTTTCAAATTTTGAGAAAATTTTTGCATAGATATACAAATTTATCGAAACCATGAATATCATTCCAATCCTAACAAAATCTTGTTGGTATTGAATACTGTATGAATGGTTTTAAAATCTAGATTTTTATTCGTACTAGACAAAACTTTAGTAGTATATAAATGGTTTTGAAGATTTCTAGTATTAAAATTAGATGTGTATCTTTGGTAAAATTAATGTTTGAAATAATTGATTTACGACTTTGTATCGACTTTTTATTAAAAGTTATTATTTCGATGTCAGTAACACAAATGAGAACAAAACTTAAACTTATAACAGTGTTCGTACATATCTTCAATATAATTTAACCATGCCGAAATAAATAACTTTTAAAAAACAGTCGATACGATCGATAATCAATAATTTTGATTACCTTTGTCATTATAAAATTATTTGATCATGCCATAAGTTCGATATTATTGAGAATTAAATAAATTTGTCAACGTGATATTAATTGTGGGAGTAATCTTGCGTAAGTCAAATTATTGCCTGATATGTGAAAAGATATTTAGCAGTTTACTACTACTTTATTACTACGACTAAATGAGAGAAATTGGAGATAATTAATAAAACAGCTGAAATACAGTAAATTTGAAGTTAATGTGAATAATGAAAATTCGAACATGAAAAATAATGTAACACAGTACACACTGTGTACTAAATGCGATATTTTTTGTGTACATGAAAATTTTAAATTTTCTTTCTTTTTTTGTAGATGTTAAAGGAAACGTATTTATGTTTTAACTTTATAAATTTTGTATTAAATTTCAATTAAAATAGTGTTAACGAAATTAATAATAATTTAAAAAAAAAAGAAAAATGTATCCGAAAAATATTAAAATAATTGAAATGAAACAAAGTAAACGAACAGTAAAACCGATATTATGGATATGGAATGTAAATTGTTATCTTATGAATTTCATCATACTTTTGACTGTGATACAATCAGGTAAAGTAATTAATTTTTTTGGAATTTTTTTTTAAATTTTTGTTATTCGTTGTCATTTAAATAATTATTTCAACACTTGACCCCCTAGCCCTTATCACATCAACTATGTTTCCTGGTTATTGTTACTTTGTACTCAGTTCAAGAACTTCTGTTCAAATTCAGAGTTTTAGGTGTTAAACAGCTCATTTGACAATTAACCAAAGTAAATTTTCTGTCGCTTTTTTGTTTGTATTTCTGCTTTTGTTCAGGAAGCAATGGGTTGATCTTAAAAATGATTAGCTGTACGCTATTGAAGAAGATTTCTGGTCTAGCTAGATTTAATTTTAGCATCAATTCAATGAACTCACATTTTCATTCCAAAAATGGTTACTGTTCAGGAGTAATAGAATAATTCTTAGTACATACATACATATGTAATGTGAAAGTACTGTGCTATTGTATAATTTCAACAGGGTTCTATAAAATCAACAATGAGTCAATTTTTGAACATGTAATCTGATTTTTTGCCAAATTCCAATACAAAAAAAAAAGGACGAAATTAGGTTTTGTCGTTATAGCTTTTCTGATATTTTAAGGAAAAGAAAAAATATCGGATTATGTTTTGTTTCGTGCGTACACAATATATAGAGAGTTACATTTCAAATTATTTTTAATTTAATCAGATTTTTGAATCACAGAAAAAAAAAAAAAAAAAACAAAACAAATCTTTCAAGAAATTCGAAGTTTTGAAAATCAAACGAAAAAAGGGATGATTTGTATATCAAAATCTTTTTAATAAATCGTTGTTGCTATGATGATGATGATGATGAAATGCTGAAAATAACGATCCAATTTCACTTGACAAAACAAAAAAAAAAATGAAAGCAAAAAGAAGAAAATATAGTAGATAGAGAAATTAAAGAAACGAAAAGTCAATCATAAAATGAAAATAAAAATAAAATAAAAATCATTTTTAAAACTTTATCGTTTTTACATCCATACTAGATACTTGTTAAAGTTCTTTGCCTTCCTTTTAGATTTTTTGGTTAATCTTTGACAGTCACCTGTCAAGGTGTGACTAGAATTTTAATAATAATAACGGCAACAAAATAAATACCAATAACAGTACTGTATTACATGACGTATACAGCAACATATCAGATCAGTGTTATATTAGAAATTGTAAAAAGCATACACTTTTATATGCGATAAATACATACATACATACGTACGTAAGTAAACGTATTTTGAAAATTTAAAATCATGTAGATATATTCTGTATCTAAGATAGCATGACGTATGGTATTTTATGTGTATAGTGTAAATTTTGATGTACACAACATGAATCTCTAAGGAATCCATCATTCCATTTATTTATACATTTTGTCTGATATAAGAACAAAATCTTTTCTGTCATTTACTTGAAAATATATAGACAAGTATTACGACAATGACAAATTCAAACATACATACATTATGTGCATTACATTACATACAATATTTGATCTGACGTACATACATTGTATGTATGTATCTATCCATCTAAGTGTAACTGTCTGTCTGTCTATCTGTCTTTAAAGTTAAATATTTGTAACAGATTTACGTACAACTGTATGTATACATCCATTTTGTGATATTTTCAAAATTAAGTACCAGGATACGGTGTACCAAGTATGTACAGTACTTTTCTTAAATCAAGAAAATTTTGTAACCTCTTCAAAAATAAAGAGAAAAAAAAATAAAAGTACATAAACAAATGAAAAATCGAAAATTTTCACCGAAATAGATGAAGGGGAAGCTCAGTAGAATTGGAGGTTTTCTGATAACAAATCATATGAAACGAGTGAAGGTGGAAAATAAGTTAGTTAACTTGTTACAAAATTATGCAGAAAATTTTGAATTAGAAAACTTTCAAACATGTATCTATGATGGGTCTCTTATATAACAAATTAGATACTCGTATATATGTATATACACTTTAAAAATAGAGTCTGCTTTGGCATTTTGAAATAACGAAATTTTCATTTAATTACATAAAGTTATCTGTACTCATGTATGCATATGTGAATGAAAATGTTTTTTTAAATGATTGATACAAACTTTCTTACCCGTGTATGTAACTACGTGTGTGTTAGTTTTGTATACAATGCACATTAATACTGACAGAGCTATTAAAATATGCATGTGTGTACATTTTCTAATAAAATTTTCCTGATTTTAAAGTCATAAATGAAATTTTCATTATTTTATCTGTATTACGTTAAAATCATTTATAATAGGTGTTTTAATATTATGTACATACATACATATGTACATATATGTCAGTGCAGAAAATAACTAACTGAACTGTCATTGTCAAAAAAAATTTTTTTAATTTATAGAAACTTAATGTTAAAGCATGTGTATATGTACATACATATGTACATATGTACGTATATAATGTACATGAAATTTATGAAATTGAATTTTTATGCATTTACCTTGCATTTACCTGTATATTGCAATGAGTAATGAATGATGAATGAATTTGACATATTATACGAGTATGTACATTTATATTGACAATATGTCTATTCCCATACATTTCAGCCTAGTTGTAATATTATATAATTTGCTTATTAATAAAGTATGATAAGATTTGAAAAGTTAGCACGAACGAATTAGTCATATTTTTCTGAATATCAAGAAGAATTTTCTATATTACGACTATACAAAACAAAAATTCAAATTTTTAATTAAAACTTTCTTTTAAGATGTGTGTCAAGGATATAAAAATTCGAGTACATACTGAATACTTACTTGAATATATATATTTTTTTTTTATTCAAATTTTAGGTGTACAAAATTTTGTTTATAATTTTTGTAGTGTCAAATTCTTATAGTGCTCAAAATCTATTTATGTAAATTAACATAACTCTAATCACCGGTATACATCGCATAATTTAAAAAATTGTAATTCAACACGTTTCATATATTCTAGAGGAATTTACATAAAAGACTAAAAGACACAGTTTTCCTAACATCAAAGGGAAATAAATCCGTTTTTTTTTTACAAATTAAATATACTTGGGTATGTACATATTAATTTTATAAACTTCATAAAGTTATGTACATATACGTATACATATGTATATAGACACCAAAAAGTGAAAATTTCACATTTACTTTATTAGAAGAAATTAACTTACGTACTTATACATCAAAAATTAAGTGACGTACATGAATGTAAAATAATGAGAATTACTTCTACACGTAACTATAGTTGAAATATTTGTAAATTTTTTCATAACAGGTACCAGAACCAAATTGGATTATCAAACCCAAAGTACACCTAATTGTACAGGGTGTCTCAAAATAAATGTTATTTAGTCTATTAGTCTGAATTTTCAGATTGTTACAAGCAAAAAATTATTTTAAATCCCCTTCAATTCTCTTTTAAGAGCAAAAGAATATTTTCTTTCCTCTAAAATTCACTTTCTGAAATATAAAGGGTTGAAAATCATACGTTATATACTAGTGTATAATATTTATGACAATATTTCTTGGATCACTTGTGATATTTGACCCTTGTTTACTAAAAATGGGTCACTATAAACATGATGTAATGTTCACCTAAAAATTGCACTATATTGGGTATCGCATCATACAGGCAGTGTTGAATTTTTAAACTTAGCCAATATTAGAGCTTATACTTGAATCCTTCAAAAAAAGGATAACTCCTGTTCTGATACAACATGTAAGGTAAAAGCCTTTGTATGTACACATGATTTTTTTTTTCAAAATGTCATTTAAACTTTCAAAAAAAAAAAAATTATTTAAAAACTTTCATATAAATATTCTGATTAAGAGTGTATGCATGGCTTTTTAAGCGTTTACATACATATGTATGTATATGATTTTACTTTGGAAATTTTAAAACACATAATTAATATTAAAATGATACACATCTCATTATACGTAATATGTGATGTTTAATGAAAATAATTTTTTCCCCTGGAGGATCAACACAAATACATAACTGATTTCATTGCAAAATACGTTTTATAAGTTTTAATTTATTCAACGGCAAAAATAAAAAAAAAAGAAGTTGAATGCTATTTGTTTATTTTACTATACAGTATTTTGTGTTTACCATAGTACAAGAATCATTACCAAAATGTAAATTATTTAATTTATTATTGAAAATTATATTTTTAATTTGTTTGTATTTAATTAATTATTTAAAAAAATAAAATAAAATAAAAATATGATGTGTATTAAATGCAAACATAATTATTGTGATATTATTTAAATTTTAAAATTTGACAGAATAAATAAGTTCTCTCACAGACCACAGTAAATATCAAACAAACTGGGTGAATTTTTAAAGAAAATTTGGATAAATCAATTATATGTATGATGATGATGACTCAAGTTCCCACAAGAAACATATACAAATCTTGTTAAATCTTTCCATCTGCACTTGTTTTAAGCGATATGTTTTATTTAATTCCATGATTTATTCTGTCGCTGGCATTCTTTGATAATACTTCTTCTACATGTTCTATGTCTTCAAAAATGCCATACAACTTATCTGATGCAATTTGGATTATGTTTGTACGTAATTTTATGAAAATCTGTCTGAAATTTTGCTTTGCACCTAATTTTGATCGTATTTTACCTAGTGCAAGTTGGACATTAGAGAAGATCAATATTTAGATTTTTGGCACGTAGAAATGTTAGAAATGTGGATGTTACTCACAGTCACAGATGCAAATATGTCTCATTATACGAAATTTTTAAAAATTTTATGAGTATTTAAGAAAGCATTTCATTACATTCAAATTATTTTAAAAAAGAAGAAAAAGTTTTGTTTAAAAAAAATATATATAAAATTCTAATAATAAAAAATGATGATTTTCTTTTTTTCGATATAAATCTTTTTTAACTAATCTAAAGCAAAATTAAATTACATAATTGCTTATCTTTAAGAATTTTTAGTAATAAATTAATGTATATGGGATAAACTTTGTTTCGTTTTTGTTTAATAACTTCTTTTTTTTTTGTGTGTTTTATAAATATTTTATTTTTTTTATGTTTCAAAAGTAATTTTCTTCGTACTTGATGTGTATTATTAAGTGCCCTGATGGGTCTTTATATATACGTACGTACGTATGTGAGTACAGCAGACTAAAAAAACGATACTTAGTATCTACTTATGGATGAGTAATAATGATTATTATAATGAGAATATTAATGATAATCATAATAATAAATTATTATTTTTAATGTTGAAAATTTTTCGTAAATATGAACCTATTCTTGTTACACAAACGTGTACGAACGTACACTTTATATCTTTTATTACTTTATAGACAAAAATCGCAACTCAATTCATTTAAATAGATAATTTCAAATTAATGTAATTTTTTTTTCCTTTTCTCACTCTTTCTCTCTTCCTACTTTTTATCTATTTTTATAGTCCTTTATTATGTACATACTTTAATTTGAAAAAAAAAATCCATTTATGCCTTACTACTCTAATAATGCTTGAGATATTATTAAAAAAGATAATTTAACTAACTAACTAACTAACTCCAATAATAATAACAATAATGATAATAATAATTCATTTCACTTTTTTCAAACATTTTAATATACGCGATTTTTAAGTTTGTATGTAGATACCTACGAAGAAAAAAACTTTTTTTTTTTGGATTTTTTTCTTCTTCCTCAAATGTACTTTAACTTTCAAATGAGTACTGATAACACTGTGTATATACTGAATTCATAAATAAAATTAAAGGCACATACCTAGTTTTGATATTCGAAGTTTTCAAGATTATGTGTAGATTAATAACAAGCCATCTAAAAAAATCTAGATTTCGAAACTATTTGTATATGGTACTATGGTATTTAAAACCAAATACAAAAAATTCATACAAAACTATTAAAATTATTCTATACTCTAAACAAATCAATAGGGTAAAATTTAATATGTCTTCTTAAAATCAATTTTACAATACTCAAATAATATCCATTAATTTTATAAGACCACCACAATATCATTTCTTCTATTGAACCTTCTAGTTCAATATCCAAATTAAAACTAAACTATTCTATTTTTTAATTTAAACATTAATTTCTATTTAAAACAAAACATACTAGATTAACATTAATTATATAAATATAAAAGATTACTAAGATCTAATATAAACTAAGTAAAATATAAACTAAGTAAATTTACAAAGAAAATATCATCCTACATTATCCACTTTAAAGTACAGATGAACGTCTAATAGAATTATTTTGGAAAATCATATGACATTGATTAGTCCTTAACTTACAATGAGTTGTTGTATTGTTGATGACGATGAATACTAGCAATATTTTCGATTTCAAAATTAGATGTGTGTCATTAATATAATGTATGGTAAAAGTACGTACCTTGAGAAAGGATGAATAGTTTTCCCTTCTTGTGTTTTTTGTTATCTAAATTTTGCGTTTCATAAAATTTTCTAATGTACATACATATTTTAAAATGTTTTCCTTCTTTTTCACATTTTAATATGAATACGCAATATAAATAGAAAAATACCTCAGCACACACACATATTAAACATAATAATACAAAAATTTTATAATGAGATTATTCTAAACATTTGAATTTCATTTTTCTTTATATCCACTTAAAAAATTAAATAATATGTTTTGAACCCTCTCATATGCTTTTAATTTTTCTGTGTTTTTTTTATTTATTTTAATTTAGAAAACAATATGTACATTATGTGAACAGATATTAACGTACACATGTGAATATATACGCACATCTGAATACATGTGTATATACATATATTTGTATATATGTACTCAATTTCTTTAGTGTATTTTAATTAAAACTTTTTCATATAACTTTTAAATTGCAGTTTGTACGTATGAATACGTACCATTGTGTGTGCACACATTATTAACGTTAGAATGTACATAATTAAATGGTATGAAGATTTAGTGTGTATGCGTATGTATACATTTGAATAAATGCGTTTATATGAAATAAAAAAAAAAAAAAAAAAACAAAAACCAAAGAAAAATAAGTGCATGTGTATGTAATATCCTTTATTTTTATTTTTTTATTTTATTTTTTATTTTTTGTTTTTAAAACAAAATCTTCAGATTAATGAAAATTTAACCAAAAATTCACACTCAATGATATTATGTACTCATGAATATCCTTTTATTCATAGATGAGCTGTGAAACTGAATGACTGTAAAATACACGTACTACATGGTATACGATGGTATACGGTGTATAGATTATATTTATATATGTATGTATCAGAATTTATGTGTGTAAAGTTCATTCATACAATTCATTTCATTTATGTTTCATTCATATATCGTTGGTTCGTTTATTTTATTTCATTTTATTTTTTATTTTTTTTTTAATGTTTTATTATTTAAACAATGGCATACCACACATGATTTTAATACATATGTTCAGATGGTATTTTACATACAATAAAAACAAACAGACATATTACATACATAATATATAATATGTGAAATTTTCCCACATAAATTAAATAGATCTATACGTAATTTACATAAATGTATACATACATACATATTTATATATGAACACTATGGTACAGTGTGTTATTCTTCATATATTTTAAATTGCTTTAAATAAGAAAATGACATTGTTACCACATAATTATATTATATTCCTTCTTCTTGTTCTTCTTATTCTTCGTTTTACACAATGTGTCAATATAAATGTACGACAATATATTCATGAATATGTATGTACATAAACATATATGTTTGTACAAATATTTCGATGTGTATTTCTTAAAGCACATATCCTTAAAGATATCATAAAATATTATCCTTCTGTTAAATTTCATTTTATCTAATGTACAATGTACCAAGTATATAATAAGTTATTATCATGTACATACATATGTAGCAGTGACATTTTTGTTGTTTTTTTTAGAACTAGACAAATTCATAGAGATTTTAAACATGAAAAGGATATTCGATTGTCTTGTTACAAAAATTTTAAATATTTTTAATTTTCTTATATTTTTAATTCTCTAATGGCTCTTAATTTTTCTTTATTTTCATTTACATACAATCTCTTATTAGTGAGGGGTTAAATTATCCATTTAATTGAATCATTCACTTTGAATCATTCAGTTCAAATGAATGAGGTAAAGAAAAACTACTTACTCATTCAGTCATTCATTTTTTCTGTCCAAACAATTCAGTCACTCATTCAATTTTAATTCAGTGATTCTTTTCTTTAATATCTGAACCTGCAATAGACTATTTTACATCAAGCGCACCAATTCTTTTTGTATACAATCTTTAAAGTCCTGTATGCTTTATGTACGCGCATACAAATTTTGTTTTTTTTTTCTTTTCTTTAACTATTAGTTTTAAACTATGGATTTTTCCACAACTACAAAACATAAACCTGAATTTCTTGTAATGAATTCTTCTAATACTTCTTATACCAAATTGTTATTCGATAATGAGCCAGAATTTTCAAACTCCATTCATTGTTTCACTCATTAACTGAACGAGAGTAATTAAAATAAGTGAATGATTCACTTTTATTCAATTTAGAGAATCATTCATTCATGAATGTACATATCACTATGAACTATATATGGTTTAGACTGATATCAAATTGTTGGTCTAATTTTAAACATCTAGTTGCTACGTAAACATAAAATATTGTATGTGTGTGTGTGTTATGATGTACTAAAAAAAAATATATCCTTAATAAAAAAATTTTGATTTTCATGCATATTTTATTATATTTAAAACAAAATGAATTTTATGTTGCTTTTATCCTTTTTATTTTGTTAAATGGTTTTTCTTTTCTTCTGCTAATTCTCTTTTGTCTTTCTTATGTGACATTGTACATGAAAATACATAAAAAGGATTCTCTTATTCATGAACGTTAAATTAATATGTGAATTTATCCGTCATATTGAAAATTTATTACAGTATTTTCCCATAGTGACATTGGATATAGTGATATACAAAGAATCGTACGGCATATGTACTAGGTTCTTGTGTGTTCGCATGGACAACATAAACTACATATGTATGTATAAGATTTTACAATGTATTGTGTAAATTCAATACATACATATATACATATAGATGATGTAGATGTAAAGCAATGATATATTGAATCAAAAATTTTGGACTGGGAGGCAAGAAGATTAAAATATGGTTAAATCTTGGTCCAGTAAATTACGTACATACATGTATGTGTTGTATGTGCTCATATTCATTTAAGTAAAAAAAATATTGAAAAGAGAGCTAGGAGCTAGCCGGATAACATTAAGTGAACGGGTGCCAGAAATTACAAAAGTTTTAATCTTAAAGAATGAAAGAAAGAAGAGAAAAAAAAAGTTTTATTATTTTTTATTTATTATTTTCATCTCATCTCATCTATCTTCATATATTGTGTATTATATTAATGTTATTGGTTGCGTTGTGTATAACGCAGTGTATATACAAAAGGACGAAAGTATGTTTGATGGTGCCATGTGTTGTGATGACTTAACTTAACTAAAGCACTATTATTATTTAATATCTAGAAAGAGCCACTACACAACTGATACAATGTAACAAGAATAAAATTCATGATTTTGATTTTTATTTTATAGCTTTATATATACCAACATATAACTTATGTAGCTGACTTGGCTTTTGTCTTTTCTTATCTACGTATCCTTTATATATACCACACAATATAGCCCCATACAGTACGATGCAACATGCAATATTATCCTTATATGTGCGGGGTGTTTAACAAGTAGACGTCAACCTCTCATCAGATGATAAGTCGTGTCGCGAAATGAAAAAAAAAAAAATAAATAAAAAAAAAGGATCTTCATTCCCCCTCTTTCGTCACACATTTTCATTCTCATATTTTCCTTTAGAATATTTTGTTATCTTTACTTTACCATGAAGATGTTGAAATCTAATATTGTACATGAATATCACTTGATTTTCAATTTTTTTAAACGATCATAGTAGGATCGTGAACTTTTGTATTTCTAATACGATTTTTTGTTTTAATTCTAAGCATCAATATTTTTTTGATAAGAAACATCCTGTACGTAGAAAATAAAATCTGTTTTGTTCCCAACTTAACGTCGTCCCAACAGTTCTTAGAGCAATTTTCTTATCTAAATTCTGATAAATTTTGCTCTCTTGAAGTGATTTAAACATGAAAAGAACAATAACTAAAATATGTAGCAAAAAAAGAAAAAGAAGAAAACCAAATCGATTTATTTATAAGTTAAGGGGCATTATGAAAACTGAAAAACCTTTTTTGTTCTCCTTGCTATTGTGTTTCTTGAAAACTTTTAACTTTTGCTCATTTTTGTTTTGTTAGTGTACGAAGGGAAAAAATGATTTTCCTTTTTTATTTTTGTGCTTTCTAGAGCTCAATATGTCAACTTTCAAGTGAAATAAAAAAAAAAATTGTTGACAAACTACTACACTTATGGTACAAAGTACTTCACTGAAAAGAAATGTCGAATATTTCCTTGACGTTTAATTTTTGTACATTATATATTTTTTTTGAGGGGGTATAGTGGTTTATTTTTCTCTTTCCCCAAACACTGTGATTTACCGTTATGTTCTTTATGTGCAAAGTTTTTTTCTTGCATATGTATTGTGTTCCGTAAAAATGCAAAATAAAATTTCTCATTCAAGCATAAAAATGATTTTTTGAAAAAGTTGCCAAAAATTGCACACAATTTATGTATAACGCTCTACTGTACAAATATCAATGCAATCATCAATAAATAGAAATGTGACATAATGTGTTTGAAAACAGGGTAATCATAATTTTTTCAACAACTTTTAACTGATAAAGGATTCTGATTGAAAAAAAATTGTAAAGCTTCAATAATTTGGCATCGTGTGAGATATAAAAGAAACGCTTAAATTTAAGTCACCATTTCAGAACGGATTTAAACCTTCGAATACTATTGAGCCTTAAATCTGTCCTGTCCTCTAGATGCAGTCTCCAGTTAATCTAAGTTTGATCTTTTCAATGAGGTACCTATTAGTTTTTACACAGGATTCAAAAATTATGTGCGTTCAAACTTAAATTGTATTAAAATTATGACAATTCTTTCTTCACAATTTGGTAGTTTTTAAAAACAAAATCACCCTCAAAACCTGAATAGAAAAATTTCCATTTTTTTCCTTTCAAACCTTCCTGATGATTTCTATTGACTATCAATATAAGAAAAATTATTATTTTCTTTTTCTCTCTTTTCGTGTACATACATATGTACATATATAAAAAAATTATACACAAAACTACACAATTCAATCGTAAATTTTAAGAAAAAAAAAATGTACATATGTATGTATCTGCATTTGAAAATTATGTACAAATAAAAAAATTAATTTTTTTTTTTTTTGGATATCTGCATTGGATAGAGCTAAGTATGTTCCCACACATATGCACATTAATATTATTGTGCATTTTACATACACACAATAGATCTGAGGTTTGATCGAAATATGTTGTTGTTCAAATTGATTCAATTACAAATACACATTTATAAATGGAAAATATATAAATCGAAAAATATTTGGTAAGGTTTTTTTCTTTACTTTTCTATTGAAATGATCACAAATTTAAAAAAAAAATTTAAATGACATTTTTTAAATACTTATTTTTAAAATTGTTAGTTTCTATTTTTTGTGTTTTTTTCAAGTTTTCTATACAAGTTCAATACACAATCGAAAAAGTTTACAAAAACTTGAAAATTCCAAAGCAAAAAAAAAAAACAAATCTTATGATTTTTCATTTTATTTTGTAAATTTTCGGAAATCACCCAACTAACTAAAACATAAAACAAGACAAGGTTTGGTGTACGTGGGATACGTTGCCCAACGTATGCAATATGATAATATGCAATTCGTACACATACATATGTATGTGCGTACATAACATATGAATTTCTATTATTGTTATTAACATTTACAACAATTGTCATCAACATCACATCATGATCATTATTATCATTGTCGTTGTCTGCATCGTCGTAATTTTTTTATGTTTTTCAATTTTTGTGTTGAAAACTTTATTAAAATTTGATTTTCAAAGTTTTGGATGGTTTTGGTTTATGCATGTACATGATGCTTATATGTGTTAATAAAATAATAAAAACTATGTATGTACGTATGTACTCATTGCTATGATAACATTATTAATGCATATGCAGGGTGGCCTAGAGTAAAGGTCACAATGTGGGTTCATTGTGTAGTTCAGGGTATTTATAAACAAGCATTTTTAAACTTTGAATGCCAATGATATTGAACTCGTTCTGTCAACTTCGATGAAATAAATTTTGTTGAAATGGCTCATATCTCTACTCTTATCTGTTATAAAAATGACTTAAATACATAAGTATGACGTCATGCATCGTCAAAATTTTTCATTCTCTTATATTTCAGAAAATTTTGTGACCTTTACTGTGGGACACCCTGTAACTGTATACAAAATCTACATAGTGTATTACATGATGTTATGTGCATATACGATTCTGTTATAATGCATGCTAGTATGCATACCAAAAATTACAAAACGAGCACTATTTAAAAATGAGTGGTGTAAAACATTGATGATGATGATGATGATGTTTTGTTTTAAACTTTAAATACTATACACTAAAGCTATGCATATGAAATACATCGACAAATGCAAATTCATAAACTTAAAGTGTACATATGTGTGTGTATAAATGTATGCATAATGATGATGATGATCTGATTATGTGTAGTCACTGGTACTCGTTACATACACATGCAAATATAAAATTTACTCTAAAAATATAATTTCATTTTGAAATACGTTAAATTCTCATTAATATGTAAATTTATGCAATTCTAATAAAAGTTCATTAGCTCTCTGTATATTAAATATCAAATCATTATACATTCATATGTACATATACGAATGAATATGTTTATTCACATATCGTTTGACACGCATACATATAAGATAGGGTAGATAGGGATAAATTCTACACTAGGGTGGCTTCAAAACTCACAAACTAATGATCAAAATTTAAATGTAAAATTCATTCGAAACTTTTGTACTGATAACAGTATTGGAACTTTTTAATGGTTCCTTCACAAACTTTCAAATTCAAAGTAGTAGAAAGCAAGAACGTGTTTTGTGTACCAAATAATAAAAATTGATGGAAATAATCGAACAATTAATCTCAAGAAGCCTAAAAATACACGTCTTCTTTGGTCTTCTACAAAGGATTCGTTAAGATCCCTTAAGTTGTAAATTTTTAGCAGAAAAATGTCCTAAAACTCCTTTTATAGGACTATTCTAGAAGTCAAGAAAAAACTTTTTCCGTCAGCGGGTATTTCAGTTGATGCATCAAAAATCACTTTGTAGTTTATCATATCATTTTTTCGTTAATTTTGCATGTAGAAACTACCCTTGTTAGGGTATAGATTCACTAAAACATGTCCTTGGAAAAAAAAACCCTTTATTTTATCGGTATATATGAATTCTGCTACGCTTTTTTAAAAGTTTGAATAACGATAAAAATACGAACATATTACACTAAAAAAATGAAACATCGAATGTCGCCCTATCTACTCTACGATATACAGTGTTGTATAAATGCTTTGTAGAAAAACAACATTAATATGTTATTCAAACATTAAATGAATTTAAAAAAAAGTAGAAAATGCTAAGTATTTGATATGTGCTTTGGTATTGGTATTGTGCATACAAAAAAAAGGAATTTTAAAAATTAAAAATACTCGTATGAAAGTTCTCTGGAACATACAGAATCGAAATGAAATACATAAAAACGGCGCGTACATGTATATTCTATTAGACTGGGAGTCTAGAACTAGCTTAGCCTTTATGGTATGAAACGGTCGTCGGTGTACCATGTACATGACATTTATGCTTTTGATATTCAACAAATTTTTGTTCTTTTGTATTTTATAATAATATTTTATTCTGTTCTCATTTTTGTTTTTGTTTTTGTAATGTGATTATATGTATGAGCTAAATTAAAGCTCAAAGGATAAACGAACAAACAAACAAAAAACATTATGGAAATTATAAACTTTTTAAATGAATACGTGTACGGGGCACAGTACACAATGTATGTTAACTCACATATATAGTATGTATACACGACAATTGTAATAAGGTTCATTGTTAATTTTCACAAAATGAATATAATTTTTTCTTTTTTTTTTTGTAATAATTTTCCTTTGCGAATTTATAACGTCCAATTGTCCTGCATGATTTGAAATTTTCAAAATGAAATCACAGATAATACAAAGGACGTACGAATACATTGTATTACATATACGAATTCTAAAACAATGAACCATTTCTGTACAATAGTCGTTTGATCAAAAAATTATTGTTAATTATTGCCAAATCGTTATGTGGATTTTTGTTTAATTATTATTTTTCCATTTGAAAAATTAAAAAAAATACTTAATCTACATTTTATGTAATTTTGCAAGGATAATGGGAAAATTCATTTGAAAAATTACAAAAATAAAAAAAACAGAAGGATTAAATCATAGAAAAAAATAAAATCAAAATAATCAAATTGCAATTAAATGTAATGTTTGAAACCCAATAACAATGTTAGCAACAACTACGAAATCATTGACATTACACTTTCTTGAAGAAAGTAAACATTTAAATAAAACAAAGATTTATTTCTTAATTGGTTTTTTTTTATTTCGTTTGTATTGTATCAGTCTACTATGTTTGTTAATTAAATTTGTAGATTATATTTCCCATAAATAAATTCGTTTCATTGAAAAACTGTTCTTGACTACTTGCGTGCACTAAAATTAGTTCAACAGAGCACTGTAATTAAAGGACCTATTTGCTATGTATATACATAATATATGAAATTTGGATTTTCGCTTCTGTTGCTGTTGAAGCTGGCGTTATAATTGGGAGTCATGTATAAAATTAAAAAAAATAATTTAAGAACTGAAAATTTTCATCACTATTATTAAATTAAAGCAAAAAACTCAGATATGGATACAGTGAAAGCCAAAAGTATGGATACTGAATCTCGTCTTTTACTTTTATTATTGAGCACTTAATCGTGTACATACATACATGCCTACCCACATTTTGTGTTTCTTGTTTTCCTTTTTACTCATTTTCATGTACAAATTTTTTAACAGTCTATAGAGTCAAATTTAATTAATTAATTCAATTATTATGAAAAATTTGAAGTAAATAGCAGCAAACAATTTGTCCATACAAAAAGTATTCACAAGTCTTAATGGACTCTGAACTAATGGAAAATCTAAAATCTAATCAAAATTCTTTGCATTTACATACAAATATCCAACAACAAAAATTTTGTTTTCCATTTTTCTTCCATACTTTTCAATCTACTTTTCTAAAATAAATCGTTTTTTTTTTTCTCAGAGTTTTTACAATTTAAATTTAATAAAATGAGTGGCGATCTTATGTGCGTCACAAATATTTTTCACATTTTTTCATTTAATTCATTTTCATTGTAAATTGACTCAAAGGTTATACATATTTACACATTTTATATTCAATTGTAGAAAATTTTTGTAAAGAAAAATTCCAAAGACTAGTTGAAATTTCATAAAGTAAAAGAAAAGTGGGAGGTTAGGGGGTGGTTGAATAAAAAGTGAGAGCTATTTAATTCTGGTGCCACTTTTGTCAAGTTCCACTATATGGGATTGCATTTTGCAATCAATTTTACATTAAGAAAACTCAAGGTAAAAGTCGAAAGATAAGTAGATAAATCGAATGAAGAAAAACGAAATATCGTCATGATCACCATCCGTTATCATGCAAAGTATCGATTTTATAACTTCCATCATTTTCATTATTTTGGTTTGTTTATCATGTAAACTGGTTTTCCTTTCATAATTTAAATTTCTACTATCGCGTTAAAAAGCAGCACTGTATTGTCGAACTATACATACATACATAAAATTTTGAATATATATATATTCAGAGTCACTATATATTCAGACTGTTGTACTATACTTTTAAAACACGTATACTAATGAAGACACCACTGTTAAAAAATAAAAAAAATAAATAAATAAAATCCAAAATGATAAACCACAGTACAAGTCCAAATATTTTTAATGGATTTATTAATTTACATGTAGTACAGGGCAGACTCTGTCTATATAAAATTTATGTACCTAAATATCATAAATTCTTGTTGTGGATTACATATTGTTTTTTTTTTTGTTTTCAAAAAAAAAAAAGCTATCATACATTCACTTTAATATTCAGGTATTCAAAAATATGATCACGTTCATGTGTAGGTCATCTTTAGGTGTGCTAGAGAGGTGTTTTTTAATGTATCACCTATTCGTACACAAAAAACATTTTAAAATGTACACCGTCACGTACGCATACATGGCGCTTTAAAAACAAAGTATCTGTGGTTGTAATAATAATTCTTGGAATTTTTGATGGTTTTTTTTTTCTTTCCTTCTACAAAAACTTTCACTATCATTTAAAAATAAATGATAATACAATATAATAAATGAGTTTTTGATAATATTTAAATTACTATAATATTTTTATAATAATGATTTAAAAAATGTATTGATGTATTTACGTGCGATGTGATGCGATTCGATAAATATTATGTCAAGGCTAAATGTATTTTTTATTTTGCTTTTGCTTTTATCTATGCACAAGGTGTCTCAGAATAGGTGTTATGAAGCAATTTTGTTTTTTTTTTTTTTTAATTCAGACTGTTTTTAACAAAAAGTCGTCAAAAACCTCGAAAACCATCTTTCCTGGGATACGTATTATAAATTCAAAGTCATGTGAAATGTTTCCGTTTCGATCGTCTGCTCTTAGCTGCATGGCTCAAATAGAGCTGCGACCTTCTTTATTTTGCCTTTACAAACAAATCGAGGTTTAGCCAACTGTTCCCAATCTCATATTTTCAGAAAACTTCGCTTATTCATTTACATTGTCCCATGTAAAGCGCTTAAAGTCATATAATTGATAGTATATTTTTAGTTCTCAAATATTTTTCAAACTTGATCGTTTAAAGCTAGGGTTGATCAAAATCAATTTAAAATCAAATTAAAAAAAAATCATTTCATGGAACTTTTTCTGGGTGTACCGTACAAAATACCATTTAAAATAAAGGAAATTTTCAAAAAATAAAAACTAATTTATCTAATTTATTCTCGTTTTTTTTAAGCAAAATGTCAATTATTATCATTATCAAACACACCACCTGTTATGTATGTTGAACGTAATTGGAGAATATCAGAATTAGAACCAATCGGTTCAATAATAGCTAGAGTACGTGCTGAAGATGCTGAAAATGATTTATTACATTTCGATTTAGAACCATTATTTCATGGTAATTATGCGAATCCAAATGAGAAAGGTACAACAAAAAATCGTTTACCATTTCGTATTGATCCAAATACTGGTGTCGTTTATTTAAATGAAAGTTTAGCCGGAAGGGTAAATATTTTTCGTTAATTTTTTATTTTTGTTCAATTTTTCTATGTAATAATTTTTTTTTGTATTAATTTTTTTTCTGTACATTTTCAGGGCGGTGAAAATTTTTTCTTGTATATAACAGTCACAGATGGTCAATTAACAGCTAAAAATGAAGTATATGTTAATATTTATGGTAAAAATGATAAGAATATCTATAGCTCACGAACACCATCAATACAACAGTCAACACAAAATATATCACAATTATTTCCACCATTTCATATGTTGCCTGGAGTACAATCTATTAGAAATCAGCAATCATCACAATTACCAACAAATATTGGTAGTAATATAGGTGGTCTACCTCCAGGATTATTTAATACTCCAGAACCATCACCACCATCATCACCTACATCAGGTGGATCAACATATGGTTCATCACCATCATTAATTCCTTATTCCGATGCTGACAGAATTCATTTTAATGACAGTAAGTTGGATAATGTTGGACAAGGTAACACAATCAATAGAACAACTGTGTCTACGGCAGCAATAAATAATGTTGGTTCTACTAGTACTAAGCTTAGACCAATTACATCTTCTAATAATGATGATGATAGTAGAAAACCTCATATTTCAACAAATACATCATCATCAATAAATTCAAATAATAACGTTGATGGTCAAGTAGAAAAATCCCAAGATGCTTCTTATTCATTTAAAGCTGTCATACCAATCATAATAATAACAATATGTGGTATATTTTTGGCAGCTGTATTAATTGCCGTATTTATATATCGTTATCATTTATGTGCAATTGGTAAATCATTAAAAAAGAAAAGTAAAGAGGAAATGGCAAAAAAATCAAATCAAAGTAGTAATTTAAGTAATAGCAGTAATATAACAACAGATGATAGTCGAAATTCGATGGTATTACAACATTGGAATGGTCCAATGGCATTTTGTAATCGATATGTCCCATGGGATCGTGATAATCAACAATTATCATTGGTAAATATACTTTAGATACATACATATGTATATGTACATATTTGCATTTTAATTTTAATTTATAAACACGCACACATACATACACATGGGTAATATACATATGAAAATTCATATTGAATAATATTAGAAATAAAATTTTAGTTGGATTTTTGACGTTTTCATGAAGAATTAAACTTATGATTTACTTAATTGTGCTAAGTCGTAATTGAAAGTTGAAACTTCGTTTTCTTTTAAACTGAATTTAAACTGGCTTAGTGTTGGGTTGAATTTAACCGAGAAATTAAATGGATTTTCAAGTAAATCATCGTGAATTTAATTTAAATTTAAACTAACGTTCACATACAAAACAATTTTACGTTTTTACGAATACATTTTTAAACATTTAACATCTCAAGATGATATTTTCCATTTTTTGTGAAACCTCAGGATTTAAGGATACTGATGGATGACAATTTTTTGAATACATACATAGTAAATGCCAACCAAATTCATGAAATGGTTCAACAGATATTGGCCCGTATATGACGTTATGTATGTACTTCATTGATTCACGTGTTCGAAAATTTTCAATCTACATAATTTATAAGTTCAGCCAAACTAAGGTTAAAACTTACATTGAAAAACCGGATATAAGTCATCTAATTGAATTACTTTCCTCTAATATTATTTCATTTTTTCTCATTTTCACATACACATATATGTACATGATATCATTTAACGTATATAAAATATGAATTAAAATGAAATCAAAACAAAAGCATAATAAAATTTTCAATCTACAAATTGTATCTAACCACATATCTATTCAACTATTTAAATTCTTTAATATTTGTAAACACCACACATTATGTAAATATTTTATTGACAATATTTTATCTACATGTAGATATATACCACATAAGTAGTGTCTTTTTGTACAAAACATGTACATATGTATATGTATGTATTCATATATACATTTACTTGTATATATGAACTAATCTTTCGTTCTCTCTATTTCGCATACTTAGTATGTTTGTTTATTAATAATTTGTTATCTGTCAATTTCTGCTGTAAATATTCAATATTTCTAATATATGTACATATACGTTTGTTCTCTAATCAATACAATCAAACTATAAGCATAATACATATATCTTTATAAGTACAAAATGAAATAAATGAATGCCATAGAGTAATTCAATATTTCATTAAGTAAATAAATACATAAACTGAAATAATATGAAATTATAATAATAATCAGATTGAAATTGATTAAATACAAATACAAGTATATTCCATATATACAATATTATATATATATATTAATAAATAACATGTATGCACACGTTCGTATGTACATCTTTATATACATACTTATATTTACATACATAACAATTAATTTGAGTATATAATTTTGAATGCAATGAAATTTCATACGTATGAATTGAAATGTGTAACATTTTGTATTTATACAAATAATAAACACATACATAACGAGTAAGTAATAAATTGTATATTTGCTGAATTTTATTAAGAATTATCATTATTATTACATTTATGCAAAATCATTTTCTAAGTAAATTTTCTTCTTGCATATCCATAATTTTCAATTAATATAAATTTAATTTAAGAAAATACAATAAAACATGTTTTAATTCGATATTCGAGGAACACGGTTTCGAAGATCTAATAAATGCAAACACGTTTTTCATATACATACATATGTATATGCTTCGAAATAAATTTAAGTTAAGTTGGTTGAAGTTAAGTATGAAATGGTAGAATTATTAAAATTTTGATAATATCTGAGGAGTAAAATTTTAAAAATTCGTGATTTATTTTAAATTAGAAGGAATGGACCTCTTTGATTTTTCATATATCCGACTCTTTATTTCATACGTTACATGTGTAAATATAATGTGATCCTCATATAGCGCAATTTGGTTAACTCGAAGTGTGAAATCAATTAAATACATTAAAGCAGGATTTATCCTACAAACAAAAAGAGGTTTAATTTACTTTTTTCGCTGAATTAAATTCAAGATAAAAAAAAAAAAAAAAAATTAAATAAGATAACTACGAATTCGGTGAATTTTAATTTTCTTTTCACATTACAATAAAATAAGTTTAGATTTATGTATCGTCGTACACACACGTGTGTAGTTACAATGATTACATTATTATCCGGATTTTATTTTCATGTACAATAAAATCTTTTTTAAATCTGTTGAATTTAAAAATTTTCCTTTTTACATAAATCTCAAATTTTCAATTTTTTTTTTTTTTTGTTCGTACACATTATTACATACTACATAATGTGGAAATTTTTTTTTCTATTTTTCTTTTTTCTTTTGAAATCAAAAATTAGAATGAAATACATATAAAAAAAGGAAAAGTATAGAAAATTTTTTTCTTTTAGAGCCTTTCAATAAAAGTGAATCAATACAAGAAAGGAAAAATATATGTATAACACAAAAAGGAAAATCATATTGTACAGTTTAAATTGTACGAACACATACATATGCCATAGGATGCAACTATAGCTCCTACATACATAAACGCACACATCTGCAGGTATAATAAAATACGACACATCTAAACCTGTCTATATTTACTCATATAAATCTTGTATTGTACTTAAAAATATTTTTTTTTATCCCATTTACGTATTAAATCTTATCACATACAAAAAAAAAGCTTCTAAATCGTATTAACTTCACCTTTATATTCCCATAGGGTGAATTTTCATTTTTATTTTTATTTTATTTATTTTGCCGTATTTTTTGTATTTTTATTTTTTTTGCTCGCCTGTGTATACACATGTGTAGTTTTAGCGTAAACTGTGGCAGAATGAGTTTATAAGGTGAGTTATATCGATATAAACAATGGAAAAATATCAATTCTTCAAACACTAGAATTTTCACGTCCGTACCCCAGACATCTAAAATTCGTTTTTTCTGTGATATAAGAGATTAAAAATATTCGGACACGTGAATTACATGACATCATATTGGATATAATATCTTTTGAATCACTCCATGTATTTATTGCATATTTACTTAAGATCTCAATGCCGTCACGTTTTACTATCCAAAATTTTTTCTTGTTTAAAAGCAACATTTAGCGACCTTTAGCTGAACCAGACATTTTGGAATGACTCACTTTATGAACTCATTGCTTCATGGCGTAAACAATTTTCTTGCTTCCTGCGTTTATATTTTTTAACTCCTTTTATGAGAGTATATTCACATACTCAGAACATTTAAACTTTTTTTTTTTTTTGTTACATTGGTACCTATTTAAAAAACTTTCTTGTATAACAAAATAAATGAAAAAACGAAAACAAGAAGTGATAGAAAAATGTAACTTTATAAAAATACAAAATACATTACAATTTTTTACATTGAAGGATACAAAAAAAAAAACACACATGGATACAGAAAATTTCATTATATTTACAAAAAGTACCAAAAATATATTGCAAATCAAAAGAAATAAAGCCAATAAAGAAAGACAACACGAGAAAAAAAATATGAGGAAAAGCTATAGTAAATTTAATCTAATACATTTTCATGTGTAAATAAATCTAACAAAATAAGAACATAAGTCTACAAACATTGTACACATGCTGTTGTGTATATACTCTACACATGCACTCTTATATACATATACATATATCCTTTATGTTTTGCTTACTACGTATTATCAATACACAAATATGTATAACCATGTATAATTTACAGGCTACTTCACAACTATCAACAAGTAGTTCGATTGGTGGTAATTCACAAATAAAATTGGATAGATGGGAATTCCCAAGGCATCGATTGAAATTCTTTAATATATTAGGTGAAGGTGCCTTTGGGCAAGTTTGGCGTTGTGAAGCAATCGATATTGATGGTAAGTTAAAATACAAGTACGTAAGTATATATAGAAAATTGCAAAGTACGAGTTAATATATAGTTAGTTTAGTATGTACATTTATGTATTATGCAGTGTAAGTAGCAGAAATTAAAGAACAAAACATAAAAAGAATTATTTTTGATATTGCATATCTGTAGGAGATATGTACATACTGTGTGCACATACCTATACATACGTTCGTATAGAAAAATTCTTTATTACATGTATTAGAAAATATCAGAAAGTATATATACCTATATATTAAAAGAAAATTTATATCCTTTTTTGCTTAATGTATGAATGTGTTAAGTATTACACAGGATATTTACAGGATATGTGTAGTTAATGCATGTGTTGGCTATAAAAAATTTCATTTTTAGACATGGCCGTTAAGTTTTCTAAAAATAAGAAATAGTGTGAAAATATCACTATTACATAACGTATTAAAATTGTAAAAAAAAAATCTATATTGATTGATTGTCCTAATTTTTTTTTCTCGGTTCAGAAAAGGGAAAAGGAAAATTTCAATTTTTATACCTGCAGTTAAGCAATGTAATCACAATGAAGGAGAAAAATAAGAAAATAGGATGCACAATTTTTTGATAATTTTGATTTCAGTTTTGAATTTTGATTCAAGATAAGACAGAAGATTTATCCAACTGAAACTTGAAGTTTGAATGAATGAAACATCAAAAGCTTCAGTTACCTGATATTTGATTGGTTTGATAGTCGTGGTTTCGAAGAAAAATTAGGAAAATAATAATGATTCAAACTGGTTTAAACATAGATTGAAATATCAACTTTGAAACATGTTTTTATCTTTTGTGACCAGTTCCACGCAGTAACCGAGGCAAAAAAAAATTTCATTTTCAATTCATTGGCAAGGACAGAAAAATTGGCGCTTATAGTTGGATAGAAAAATTTAATTTATTGGAATGAGAGCGGAACTATGGCAGTGAGAATTAGTATGGAATACATTATGCCAATATAGAACGCAGTTAATGTGTCCTATAATGAATTGAGAATTTAATATCCTTTTTTATAGTCCAATTGAAGTATTTTCAGTTTCAGAAAAATATGTTAAAAACCGACTGACTGTCTGCATGGAATAAACTCCTTTTTCACATGTGTATTCCTCTCACACAATCACAAATAAGCATACATATATTTGGGTTCACACACGCATGTAATATGTGTACGTATAAATCAAAATTTTTGCTTGTAACGAATTTTTATTGTTTTAATTTTAGAAGATTTTTTTAGCCATCATATGTACATGAGCACAAATGAGATATGTACGTAATGAGAAAATTCATTCAATAATAAAAGATTTTCGTATGCGTCATTCACACACACTCTCTATGTTTTATAATTTGTATTTTGTTGTTATTGGCATTGATTTATCCTGAATTTAATATGTTGTGGCTTATTGGCTTTTCGGCGACAGGCGATTTAGATTTTATTTCGTTTTGTCTTTAAGTTTGTAATTTTTTTTTTTTTTTTTTTTTTTTCTGTATTATTTAAGTGGCGGCTATTTGTCAGTATGCGTGTATTTTATTATATTTTTCGTCTGTTTTGAAAATAATAATCTTGAAATGAAACGATATCCTATATTTTATCCTGAATTTATCCTATTGAATATAAGCGTATTGTTGTGATGAGTGAGATTGTAATTTGATTGTGGTTTCGGTTTTATGTAATAACTATACAAATAGCTTGAAGTAGGAAAACACCCTCCATTTCCTACATTGGAGCATGTCGGAGCTAGCATTCATTTTAGTGGTACACAGAAGGAAGAAATGCAAAAAAAAAAACGACAAATCGTACAGACGACAATGTTGATGATGATGAACATCAATTTCAGATCTGTTTTATTTAACTAAAAATACAGTGGAAAGGATTGTTCATGGATATGAATGTCTCGTACACATATAACATCGATTTAAATAACAATTTTATGTTAGTTTCAAAAACGTTTTTACTTAATAGAATATCTGCTATTGAGTGTATACCATATACACATATGTACAATCAAAATTTTATACGGACGAACAAAAATCCTTTTTTTTGTTTTTGTTACTTAGAAATACTATTGTTATATTAAATTTTCTACCACTTACGTAATATATTTTCTATGTATTGTAAATGTGATGTAATGTATAAGCATTTGAATGTGTAATGTCAGGATTATTAAAAATTTTCGTTATCATACTGTTGTTGTTATTATTATCGAAAATATAATTGTATTACATGTATAGGTATATACACACATATGTGTACTCATCGTATGTGTATGCATACGTAAATTCTGATGTAGATGAGTTTTTGGCAAAGTAATGATGTGTTGGCAGATTTTTACGATGAATTTATTCTTAAAATAAAATTTAAATGCTATGATATAAAAGTGTAAAGGCTGTACTTAACACATGGCATTTAAATTGAATTCTGTTAGAATATTGTCAAAAAGTGTAGAACAACGATAGTGTTTTTTGTTGAACTTACTCTCATTTAATTCTGTATTTTGTTTTCACCATTAGGCATCTAATGTCATTGTGACAGAATTTTGATTTCTAAGTGAGTCACTTTGAAATCCATATCGAATGTTTGTATATCATACGAATTCTGTACAAAATGTATAAAGGTAAATTCCATTGTACGCATTAGGATCATTTCGCAAATTTTCACCCAATAGCGAAATTACAAATACGCTGTCATATTGTTTATTTTTTTCTCACTTCTCTTGAAATACTATTGAAGATTTTACGTAATATTTGAAATCTGCAAATGTAAGGTATGTTCGTGATTTTATTCAGGATCTGATCACGATGCATTCGACTTAATCTCAAATTATAACTGAAACACCCTTTATATTGATTTATTTCGTTTACATTACAATCACAGCGAATTTATTTACACATGTACAAACATTATTTATAAGGAAGGAAAACATGCAAACAATACACGAATACATATTAATGATAAATGGTTTACAACATGTCAGAATTTTGGTATATTTAAGTTTAAAGTTAATGTTCAAAATTTTTTGGCATTTATAAAAAATAAAATAAAATAATAAAAATAAACGTAAAATAGAAGAAGAGAAAATGCTTAAAAACTTGATAAGGGACCAAAAAATTGTTGTACAAAAATTATAGATACAAAATACTGATAAGAGAATGTGTATACAATTAGATCTGTTTACGTACGATTATGTTGGATGGGGTGTGTATGTATATACGTAATGTCTAGATTAAATAAATTTTGCAAAAAAGGAAACCTTTTTTTTATGAATATAACACATATTTTGTAAAACTATGAGAATTTAATAATCCGTTAAGTTGAGAATCATTTTTGTTATTTAATACGACATTTATGTTGTTGAGATTTTTGACATTTTGTTATTTTTGTAGTTTTTATTTTGTACTTTTGTATCTATTTAAAAAATTTAAAATAATGACTGAAAATTAATACAAATGAACAAATGAGAAATAGATTTTGAAGTAAAAACTATGTATGAAGGTATTTTATATTGATGATGCATGTCTAGTTTTGATACTAGAGGCTTTGAAAATCTTTCATGCACTGCTAATGTGCCAACTAGCTTTACCCAACAAACAAGGAAAAAACACCAGATTTCAAAACTATTTGCGACATTCGGGACCAGCAATATTTTGCTAATTTTGATACGGTATTTGTAGTTTTAATGATTTTTAATTAGCACAAATTAGTTTGTAAAAACTTTTAAAAAAATTAAGACTAAAATTATAAAAATCATTTAAGTCATGTTAATTCCGTACTATGGATACTACTGATGCTATTTGCAATATCAATACCCCGTACAATGTATGTACGTAAATTTTAAATGAGATGTGTGTCATTGGTATTACAATCTTTAATGCAATCATTTAATGTAACAAAAACAAAATAAAACCGACGTAAGAAATGATTAAAAGTAAATACACAGTGTATTTAAAATTCATTTTAAAAAAATTCTAAAGCATCTGTTAATTAACTTTACCTGCGCTATGCATCTATCCCATACAATAAGTTGATTAACATACAGCTTCTACGCTTTTATACGATTTTTATATTTTTCACGTTTTATAATTTGGAAAATTTATTCACTCTTATTTTTTTTTTTGAAAATTCTCTTGTATTTTAATAAACTTAAAAACTAATTAAAACTCTTATACTGCATATATACTCGTATATACAATTATTTACTAAGTATATTGATATAAGAATTCATATTTAAATAACATTTTAAAAAAATTTTCTTTTTTCTTTCATGTATATTAAATTTTTAATACACATACCATTTTTTATTATACAGGTAAAGAAGGTGTTACAACAGTTGCAGTTAAAACACTTAAAGAGAATGCAGCAGAAGTTGAAAGAAATGATTTATATTCAGAATTACAGGTATGTTGATATACTTGTACATATATTTGTACTATATTAGCTTTGTAATTCAAATTATCATTATTATGTGCACATGTATGGATATATCGTGTATATATACATATAATGAGTTATATTCACTTTGCATTTGGGCTGTTAACCATTCTACTAAATTTGAATATGAGACAACCTATTCCATATTATGCATCTTTTTTGATTAAATTTTCTGCCATCTACTGTATTTGGTCTTTTCATTATGTAATAAGCTACCTATTACTTAAAGAATATGCATTGTGTAAAATTTAATGCATATTCACATACATACATCGTTTATTTATGTACATCATAATGATAATTAATTGAAATTGTCATAAACTATTATGCACACCATAGTATACCCATTTATAACTGTAAAGAAAATGACGATTGCCAAATATTTTTTCAGTAATTTAACAATCATTTCATAACAGATGATCGATAGTTTGATGTTTTCAAAGCAACATCTAAACTGAGAGATACATAACTGTGAAAATGTAGCAGTTATTTAAAGTTTCGAATATTTTGACATATGCACGTCAGTTCTGTATGATGTTAAATGCAATTCTAATACGTTGTATGTACAAATACAACCTTTCTAAATAAGTACCGCCTTTCGTATCCTTAAATTTGCTCTACCATTACAGAAAAAAAAACTCCTAACAAAGAAAATTTGATTAAAATCCTTTTTATACGGTTTTCTTTTACATTTGCTAATTAAATGTGAATAACAAACTGAAACAAAACAAAAAATATAAAATATAATTTTTGAGTTTTCCTTATTTTTGTCTCTATGTTTGCTTATTATCAAGTGTATTTCTCTTTATATGCATTACCCCCATTATTATAATCATCCAGCATGCATTGTACTGTACCAAAAATGAATTTATAGCAAAAAATAATTTTTTTATGGTGGAAAAAAAAATGCTAAGAAAAGCAAAATAGAAAAAAACAAAAAAAAAAAAAACGGTTTATTTAAAAATATGAAAATTTGATGCCAAGAAAAACTAATTTTCAATGCTCTAATAAAAATAAAAATGAAATAAAATTGAAAGAAAGAAAATACAAAAACAAAAAATGTATAAATGACTGAAGAAAATTGCATACATAGAAAAATGCTAAAGAAATAAAATGAATATCTCTGATGATATATGCGGGAAAAAAAAAGAAAAAAATTAGTTGTCGACTTTTGTCTTTTTGTCGTTGTTGTCTTTATAACGTTTTATTTGATACAAAAATTTTTCAATAAGAAAAATATCCGAGTATAACAAAGATGATAAAATATACAGGTTGTCCAAGGGTAAAAGTCACAAAATAAGTCTGTCGTATATAGTTCAAAGTGTCTCCAGCAAAAAATCTTTCTAGACCTTTCTTCTAAACTTCATCTCTTCTGAGATACACACATAATATGCAATATGCAATTTAAATTTTTCGGATAACTAAAGTACATGACCCCCGCCAAAATCATAGAACCAGACACAGGAGCTTCAACATGAGCTTTAGGAAGTCACAAATGAACTAAAAATTTAGGTATTTTAACTAAAAAAGCCAGAATTATTCCATAATATAGCATTTCATAAAAACAATAATAACCTCCTATTAGATAAAAATTTATAGTTATACACTCTCCTAATAAATAAAAAATTCTAACTAATATAGGTATGTAAAAGCTATGGTTTAGGCTTTTTCAACAAGGTATTATGTAGTCGTTAAATTTTATTGTGAAATTCTTTTTTTGTGCAAAAAAAAAAAAAAAATTAGTAGTTTTTGGATCACCTTTGAAAATTTTTGTATGGAATATTTTGTACTAGTTATGAAAAATGACGTCCTCTATCGATAATAAATATATTTTGTGATTTTTGTTCTGGGACATGCTGTATAACGGGTATGCATAGAAAAGTTTAAGCTTCAGCCAAAAAGTTTTAATTTTTGTTTTATACATACACACTGTGAAGGATGGAGGCATGTGTACCACATTATCAAACCATACCACAACGAAATAAATATAATTTTCTCTTGATGAATTCTTATGGAAATTTTCGTTTTTTTTTGTTTTGTTTTTTATAGTGTCATCCTTGAAATCCTTATAGACTGTACGTTACGAAATAACAATAAAATATCTATGGTTAGTTAGTGAAAATTGTCTTGTATTTATAAACATTGAAGATACAATTGTATTGTTAACAATTGGCATGAGCATATAGCATTCTTCTTCTTTCTATTTTTCAATGATAAGTTAAAAATGAAACATTTTATTTAAACAAAGTTATGAAACATTATGAAAAGTTTATTATATATTATTTTGTTTTGGAAAATTTATAATAAAATTATTTATGAAATAGGGTAATGCATGCATCATGAATTTTTTAATATACACATGAATTTATTTTGTTACTTTAATTGAATTTATTTTTATTGTCAGGAGAAAGAAAGAGATTTAAAAAAAATTAATAATAACTCTGTATTATGGGATGGTTAATTAGTGTACGTACGTACGATACCGTATACATATACGTGATAGAGACAAGATATTTATACTCCATACACTAATTCGATGCAATTAAGACCTTATGGGAGTATATGTGTCTTTTTTCTTCTCTCATAATTTCTAATAAGATCATCTCAAGAATAGTGTTACCACAATCTGTAAAATTATCATATAATACGAGATGATTTTTTTTAATATTAATAGGAAGCGACGTAAAGTGTTACTACATACTTTATGTCATTTCCACAAGGCCTTAATTGAATCGAATTAGTAGATGGAGTAAAGATTGCAAATGAACATGCAATGATAAAAATTTTTTGGCAAAAAGATACAAAAATGATGGACAAAGAAAAGTATTAGAAAATTTTTTTGTCTCAATTTAAATTGAAGTTACTTCATCAAGTATAGAAAAGAATTTTCTTACAGAAAATTACATGAAAAATGACATTTCAAAACTAATTAAACTGAAGTTTATTTACATTATGGGTGAACTTATTTGATTATACCTTACATTACTTTATTTAGATTATGATGATTTGTTATAGATTTTAATCAATATCTTTATTTTGATTCTAGCTTTAAGTTGAACATCGCGTCGAATGAATCATTTTAAAACTTATTTATATGTTTGTATTTGTGTTTTCTGGCACGCAGTTGAATAGAAAATTTTCAATGATTTTTTTTTTCTCCCCGATCCTTCTCACCAACAAAAATCTGTTTTTACCATTTGGCGCTTCAACGCACGACTGTTTGAATTGAACCTAAGGACAAAACTTGAAGTTTACAACTATTTGATTTTTCTTTCATGTCTCTTCTCTTCAATTTTGAAATATAATTTTGCCTTTTATTTCTATTTTATCGTACGTATGAAATACATACCCTCACAGTCTCACAGCCTGTAGTATAGTACATTACGTATAATTATGAAATTAAAACTTTGTATAAAGTCATGTACGTATCTACTACTTATAATTTTGTTACTATTATGACTTTAAAATTAAAACAAAATTAAAATCGAAAAACTAAAACCCGACCATATAAAAAAAAAAAAACCTCAGAAACCGAAAGACAAATTTTATTAAAAGGCAAAATACTATAAAATGTTGTCTATATAAAATATTAACAAAAACTTAATGATACTTAGAATATTTAATTTTTTAGAAAGGACTTTTATTATGTAGAAAAGTTGCATTTAATAGCAATTAAATAAAATTAAAAAGGAAAATAATAAAATTTCAAGGAGACAAGAAAAACAATGTAGTGTAAAGTTAATAATAATAATGATCATAGAATCGGAATGATAATAATATAAGTAACACATTTACAACATGTTATCCAGGAACGTCTTGTCCAATAGGCACAGTATATACTGGTCTAGAGCTTTTGAACTTACAGACACCTATGAAAGTCTAAAATGCAATATAAATGATTTACTGGATATTTGAGAAGAATCTTTGAAAAACGTTAGAGAATGCCCTTGTTTATTTAGTCACTGGGATTTAAAAGTTACATATAATTAATGATCGATTACATTTTAAAAACTTCTAATTATTTATTAAATCTAGATGATAATAATTTTTAACAGAATAACGTGAATAGACGTTGCCCGTTCTGCGTCTGTTTTCAATGTGATTTCACACGCGTACAAAAAATATTGCCTTAAAACCTGTATCTACCGTGTTATAAGAAAGCTACCTGTACATTTATTTATACATATCAAAAAGTTTAATTATAATAATCAGAGAGAATGTCTTAAATTTTATCTTTATATCGTCTGTTTCAAATTAAAAGAAGAAAACAACAAGGAAAAAACTAAAAACTAAAAAGAAAAACTATAGACAAAATAAATTGAATTTGGAAAATTGAAACAAAATGAAAACATAAAAACATAAAATATATTTTGAAAAATTTTCTATTTGAAAAGTTCGAGATAAGAACATTTTAAATATTTTTTTATGTAAAAAGAACAAGCAAAATTATGAAATTGGAAAAGTTTTGAATTTGTAAATTTTCTTTAATTTTTTTTTCGTTTTTGTTTTTGATTTTTAATGAAATTAGAAAATTTTAATTTATATAAGTAAAAATATATTAAGACTTTTTCAAGAAAATCGTTTTTTAAAACTTAGTAAAGAAAAAAAAAAGAAATTAAAGACATTGAATTTTCAGTAATCAAAATCGAAAGGAGGTGAATTTTATTTTGTCTGGAAAAGGAACACAAAAAGTTTTAGTCTTTTGTTTATCAAATTCGGAAAATTATGTGAAGTGCAGTTGAGACAAAAAATAAAAGGAAAAACAAAAATTGAGACTTACCATTAACACAGGTTCGAAGCGTCGTAGCGTATTGAAGCATATTGTTACCCACTGTTAATCTGAAAAAGAAAAAAAAACGGGAAAATTATTTAAATTATATTCGATATTCACAAAAAATCAGTGAGGGCTTTTGTTTATCAGTAAGACCTCGCGGAGACAGTAAGCGGAGCTAATCTTATCAACGCTGAAGTAAACAAACATATGGCAAGTAAAATTGCGCACACTGCAATCGATTAGCGCTTATATGCTGCGCTTAAGATTTTTAGGCCTTGATGAGGATGTTAACTATTGAGGATCAACTACTATCTACCCTGACTTTGACCTGATTATATACTAAGTACTACCACTACCAACCTAGCAGCACCAAAACAACAGTATGGTGTGTAAAAATATCAGGATCAGTTCATATATTACGTCTTGTAATATACTTATTTTCTTATAAGAGTACGATCCTTTTTTCTTGCATACTTTTGAGTTTTGACCACACATTATTTTGCCATTTTATTTCAAAAATAAATACATTTATTTTATTTTCATTTAGAATATCAAAAAAATGCCATTTTGAAAGGTTATATCATCCTTTTTAATTTGATTAAAAAAAAAAAAACCCAGTCTATATTTGCATTATAACTCAAATGTTTTATACACACGTACATATGTATGTATGTATGTATATACATACATATGTTCATTTCAAATGAAAGCAAAATAATTCATGCATGTTAGTATGTGTATATATGTCATCATCATATTATGCAAATTAGGAAAAATGTCAAAACCATTTTATTATATACAATTTTATCATTATTTTAAAATTAAACAATTTTATCCTTAACCTAACATTTTCATTTTAATAAAATATGTGTCTATACACATATTATATACATATATTCACATACATAAATGAATACAGATAAAAGATACAGCAAAGATACAAAGTGTACATACATTATGTATAGTTTTATTAAAAGCAAATTTTCTAATAAAATAGAAAATACATATTAGATAAAAATCTCAATCAATAAAAACTGAAAATGATGAAGAGACCTTCATCATCAGCAAAAAAAAAGAAAAAAAAAAAAAAAAGAAAAGAAAACGAAAAACAGAAAAGAGAAAATTTCTTCTTCTTTATAATGAAAATCATGAAAATGCCTCGTATGTACATATGTATGTACATGTTTGTCTACTGTATGTACATAGTTACATACTCCTATATGCGAAGGAACATGAATTTACATTATCTGTAGATAAAATCTATTGCAATACAATAAATTCTGTCATGTTACGTAAATTTTCGTTTAAAAAGTTTCCTTTTGTATTCGATCCATGTTGTGTATCTATGTATATACAGTATGTACAAAATTGAGAATATATCAAAGTATTTTCCATTTTATTACATTGACCATTTCCTTTCATTTGCAATTCATCATACATACATGCATATTATACTGTTTATTTTGTATATAAATACATTGTAAATAATTTATCAAAAAGTAAACAATTTTTATGGAATTCCCTTTTTCTTTTTATTTGTTCTTCTTTGTATACATATCGTCTATAGGGTTTTTAAAAACAGTTTTAAATGTTTTCGAAGACATTGAAATATTTTATTGGAATAAAAAGCAAATAAGAAAAATTGAAGAGATAAAATTTCTGTGTAAGTTTTCAGAACAAAACACGTTGTAACCCTTGGTCGTTGCCTTAAGGTTGATTTTACACTTCTAATCCGTCTTAGTCACGTGTTCGTCACTATTCGTCACGTCTTCGTCAATCGTCACGAAAATCCCTTTTGGCCTAGTAATAAATTGGTATACAAATGAAATGTGTACAATCACACAATTACTGGATCCGTCAGTAAATCTGGATTAGAAATGTGAAAATGTTGACTTTTCACAAATTTTTTTTTCAGGTTACCCTGAATACATATTTTTTTATAAATCAATTTTTTTCGGTTTGATTATGGTCTGTGTCTTTTTCTTTTTTTTTAAATAGTTTTTGTGTCATACATTTTCTTTCATCCCACATATAATTTAATTCATTTACAATTTTCATTCATACCAAAAAGAAAACCTATTTTTCTTTAAATTTTCCATTATACAAATATTGGTTTTTGCCTTTGTATTTTCCTTTTTTCTTTTTTGTATGTAATTTTGTTGTAATGTTTTTCTATTATCAAATTTAAATTTTCCAAGTTTATCCTTTTTGTTTGATGATGATTTGTTGATTTTTTGTTTTTTTATTTTTTATTTTTTTTTTTTTCCTTATATGATTTTCATTTTCATTTTGCTTTTCTTTTTCTTGTGCATAGGTAATGAAGTCACTAGAACCACATGTAAATGTAGTCCGATTATTAGGTTGTTGTACAGATAAGGATCCAATATTTGTGATAATCGAATATGTAAATCGTGGTAAATTACAAACATATCTAAGAAATTCAAGAGCTGAAAGGTAAGTTTAGATGTAATTTTTTTTTTACTTTTGTTTTGAAGAAGAATAAAAGAAAATAAACTTTTGTCCATATACATATGTAAATATGTATGTAGATACATGTGTTTACGATTTACTTTGTTTGCAATCCATTATTTATGTAAATTTGTAGCACAACTACTCTAGCAAAAAAAAAACAACAGAATACAGGGTGCCACAGAATAAATGTCATAAAATATATTTTTCCATGAATATGTATATGTTATAAAATATATTTCAGACTATTCCTAGAAAAAAATCATTCTAGACGTTCTAAAGATCAATTCTACCCATTTCGAGATATGGGAGATTGTTAATAACTTGGAATATCTTCACCCGAATTCAATAAACAACAACTTGTTAGAAACATTTGAATTATTTAAGTGACAAAGTACTAACACTTTAACATTTAAACAATCAAATTTGAATTTTTGTAGCTTCGATTTCATTGACCATTTGGAAATATCTAAACCTTGGCTTTAATTTAAACTAAGTGTAAATCAAATAGATTGGATGGTTCAAGAGATATGACCAACTGTATAAGTTCATTTATATGAAAATTTTCAATCTCCTACATTTAAGAAGAAAGAGGTGAATTAAAAATGACGGGCCTACAAAGACTTTTTGCCACAAATAATCTGAACTATGTACGAGTATAGGAAAAGTATATAGTTTATGACATTTATTATGGGACATTTTGTATGTACACACTCACGTACATACTTAATGCTTTTAACATATAAAAGTTAGGAAAAGGAAATTTTCTAATTTACATTTTGTATTAGATATTACGAAAGTTTATTTCTTTAAATTCATTTCATTGTTAAAAACACATTTTCACACGCAAGTGTATGTGCCATGTATGGATGTATGTATGTACATTTTATTTTACCCTTTTATATTTATTTTTTTCATTTTATTTTTTCTCTTTTATTAATGTAGGCATTATGGTAATACACACGGAAAATCGAATGTTTTAACATCAGGTGATTTAACATCATTCATGTATCAAGTGGCTAGAGGAATGGATTTTCTAACATCAAGAGGGGTAAATAAACTTTTTGACATTTTAATTTGACATTTATGAATGTTTTGTAAATCATCTAAAATTTTATACGATCCAGTGTTATAAGTATATGTTTTAAACGATATATGAACATAATTCACAATAACAAATGTTTTTCATACTATTTCATAATTTTCGTTATGCAAATTTCCTTTTATTGTTTTTGTTGTTTTCACCTTAATTTACACATATTTTTCATAATATTCCTTTTTTAGGACACCGTACATAACAAAATTCTAAAAATTTAAAACTTCCCTTTGTTGTTTTTGTTCAAATAACTTTAATATTATGGTGATTTGTGGAACAAGAATAATAATCCTTTTATTCAACCATAAAAAAGGAAACAGGATAAAACAAAAGAAAAATTTGTACTCTAAAATGCCATGAATTCTATGTTACACTACAATGGCGTTATCTAACACATCGAGGTTTGATTCACATTCTTTTCCAAGGACATGATCGATATTGGGTGACTACAGGATCCGAATATACTTGGAATGAGAATTATTTCAAGACCATTGCAATTTCCTAATAAAAGTTATATAAAGCATCACTAGATTGATCAGGACCATATACTGTTAAAATCCTCTCAGAATATTTCCATGAATTGGACGACGTAAAAAACTAAATTTATCTGTTTTAATTTTTTGAATATTATGGATCTATTTATTGGTAACAGTGTTCTAGTTTGTTAGTGAGTAATTACCGGTCTTCATATATCCTCCAAAAAAAAATTACAGAAATGAGCATCAGTATAATTTCAAACTCTCGTTTCATTTTTTATTGACTACAATAAAGCTTTTCCTTGAGGAAATATTAATCGCTCGTTTTTATCCGACATGTTATTATTAAATACTAAAAAATTGCCCGATAATATTCTTATAAAATTTAAAATAAATGCTCTTTTGATCTGTTCAATTGAATCTTTTTGTTATTTCGTTTAGAAAAAAATATATGTACATATATATAGAAATACAAATTATGTAATTTTAAACTAAACTGCTATTAAACAGGAAATGATCCTTTATTTATTTTATTTTTATTTTATTTTCTTGAACCAGAATTTTATTGTTAATAATCCTTTTGTATATCAATTTACAAATAAAGAACTACGAAAAAAATTAAAAAGAAAATAAATACTTAGGAGAATCAAAAGTTAAAAAAAAAAATTTAACTGAGAAGAATAACAATATGAGAGTTTCATTATGTAGAATACAACAAAGTAAAAGAAAAGAAAAAGAAAATTCTTTTATATATTTTTTTTGTTACTTGATAAGGAAGCCTACACAGAATATAAATTTTTTCGATACGCCTATTCCCCATCCTCTAAACTGTTTCATATTTGAAAAAAACAAGGTCGTTCCTGACATTGCCTACTGATGAGACAAATCTTATCATCTTTACCTCTACTTCAATATCTATTTTTTTTAAATATATTTTTATACAAATTTTTTTTAATGTCATTTTTTGTTTTCATTTTTGTATTTTTCCTATATGTAACAATACATACATATATTTATTTTTCTTACAGATTATTCATCGAGATTTAGCAGCTAGAAATATTTTAATAACAGATGATCATACGTGCAAAGTAGCTGATTTTGGTTTTGCACGTGATGTTATTACATCAAAAGTATATGAAAGGAAAAGTGAAGGAAAACTTCCAATCAGGTAAAAAATAAATATGTTATGTCGAAAATAATTTCGAAATTGAACAAAACAAAAAAAAAGAATTTTTGTTTTGATTTTCCATTGATATTTCTTTTTCATATTTTTATGTTTCCCATATAATTGACAGATAATTTTCGATATTTTCTTTTCCTCTTGCTGTTGTTGTTGTTGTTACAGTTATCAAACAAAATAACATAAATTTAAAATGAAAAACATGTACACTCATAAGAATATTACATGCACACATGTATACAGGGTGTTTCACGAGTTGATAGTTGATACTAACCAAAAAATTATATTAAAAGAAGAGGATCTAAACCTAAATCCATCCTGGCAAGGACATTTTCAAAATGTTTGCATGTCGATTGACATTCAAGTATTTTACTTAATATAACTGTTGAACATGATGTGATATTTTAGTAATTTTGATGAAGAAGAAAAGGTAACAAAATATCCTTCTCAAAGGATGTAGATTCATTTTTTGTATCTTTAGTGATTCACAAGTTATGAGCTTTCAAATTTGTTCAAACGTATTCAATGTCATCCTGTGTAAAAATTATTTAAAAAAAAATTTTTTTTTTCCTCTAAATTTTGGCGAATATTTTTTTTCTTTGCATGTTTGTAGGGAAGTGTATTTTTTCCCGTTCACTATTTCTTTCAGTTGCTCCTTTTTCTCTGTTAGTTTTAAGAATTTTTAACGTAAGTTTTAAAAAAAAAATTCGTTCGATGTTTTTTGTACGAAAATACGGTAATTTCAAAACAAAATGGTATCTAACTTGTTCTCTACTGTGTGTGTATATTTACCTAATGGCCCTTTGTATTTTAAATCAGAAACTTAAAGGTTTAACGGTGAATTTTTCTAGTTTTTTTTTAACTTCACTTTACGGCATTTACTTTTTTTTTCTATATTACCGCCTTGTAAATATGTATACGTGGGATATTCTTTGTAATAGAAGCATTAAGAGAAAAACTTTTTATTTTATTTTTTACTTTTTTTTGTTTTTTCAGTTAAGTATAAATTCCATAAAATTTCTTAAGAATTATTATAGTGCTTAACTCTTTTTTTTTATACTTTACAACAGGGAAAAAAGATTTAAAAGTTTTTGAAACTTTTTAATATCTACGTTATTCTTAAGATGTTGAGCTTTTAGCCTGGAATACATTTTTTTTTGCTTTTTTAACTAATATTTTTAGCCAATATTTATTTATTTTAAAATTTTGAACTTCTCAAGTCTAATTAGAATTCAATAAAGGATGTGTGTGTACTTTTTACATCAAATATTTTTCTAGTACTCAGCAGAAAATCGTATATCTTATAATTCATTAAATTATTAGGAGAAAAAATTATAGGAATAAAGGAAAACGCACATCTACAAAATAACATAACCACAAAGGAAAAAATTAGTTAGTTTAGGCGAAAACTTAGATAGACCAAATAATAATTGCGTTAGAACTTAGAATGGCATAATTTTTCTGATAATTCTCACTTACACAGTTCCATACTTGTTCCATTCAGGCTATTTTCTTTATCAATCAATTTACGTCTAAGTGTGGAACTGTTGAAGTAAGAATTATTACTCACTAGTCAATCTGGAACTGTAGAACACAGAAATATCAAACAAATTTGACTGTTTGAACGCAGTTATTGTATACAGGGGGAAATGCTTATGCCGAAATCAAAAAACTGAATCCAATTAGTTGAGTATCATGGAGCAAGCCAAGTTTTCATATCAGGCTCATATAGGGACAGTCAATAATGACGAAGATTACGATGAAGATTCTTGCATAAGCAAAAAAAACATTGCCAATAATAAATTCATCATTCCAGAAACACACATGAAACGTATTAAAAAGTGTTTGCCGGATTTTTTTTCCTTTTTTTTCAAATTTAATTTTAACTATCATAAATTTTATCCTTCCTTCAGTTCAGATACATCTGTAAACAAGTAAAGAAAAGTAAATGCAAAAAAAAAATAAAAAAATAAAAAAATAAAAAATAAATAAAAAATTGAATATTAAAATAACATTTAGATCTTATATTGCATGTGATACAAAACACATAAATTTTCCTCGTTTTGTTTTTGTGCTTTTTTCCATTTTGCCTTTTGTTTAATTTTTATTTATTTTTTTTCCTGTTTTTCCATGTATCCATTTGAATTAAATTCTACATAAAATGTAATACAGACGTGTACTTATAATCTATAATATGTATATGTATGTATGTATGTACATAAATCCGTACTTGAATGTGTACCATCCCATCTACAAAAATATGTGTACACAAAATTAAATTATACAGACTCGATTCTACATTATACGTACAATACACTCATACATGTATGTACATATGCCTGAATTTATTCAACATTTGTTGCGTATCATTTATTTCTGTACCAGTACAATGTACCAACGTATATGCTTACCTATTTAAAATGAAATTTATCTAAATTTAATTTTCTTTTAAGCTTCTCTACACTATTTTTCTGGTTTCGTTATAACCAAAAAAAAAAAAAAAAATCCAAATCTAGAATATTGTACCTCTGAAATTTTCTACATTCCATTATTTTATTTTATTTTCATTTTTTTATTACCTGGAAAATTATTTTGACTATAAAATAAAAACACAACAGCAACAACAAAACGTTCAAGAATGTCGGTTTATCGTATCGTATTTTCGTATTTCCATTTCATGAATTTTCATTTTAAATTTTCCTCGAATTTTTCTCAATTTTAATGAAAACACAATTGGGGCAAACGACCAAATTTATCAGCGAATATCGATTTATAAAGCGTATTTACAGATTAAAAACGAAAATTGATTAAGTACATATGCATATAAATTTGGCAGCTTACACTTGATAATAGCGACGATAATTATGAATAAACTAAGAATTAGGATGTAAATTAACCATCGATCAAAAACTTGTTGTCATCAATGGTCGTATCTGTGAAAATACGTATTCTGAAAACAGACAAATTTTTCGTCGTTCACCCCAATTGTGTTTCCACTATTTCTCTTGTGTGTATTTTCATATTATTTTTATTTTATTTTTTTATTTAGATGGATGGCAATCGAATCATTATACGATAATATTTTCTCAGTTAAATCAGATATTTGGAGTTTTGGTATACTAATGTGGGAAATAGTTACATTAGGTTCAACACCATATCCTGGTATATCAGCTGCAGATGTTATGCGAAAGGTATGTTATGTATGTAGTATACATCGTGATTGCATTCATGTTAATTATAAACATCTATACATACGTGAATTTCTATATTTGATTCTCTCTACACATTCTCATTTAGCTTCGATTTAAAACACATTTTAACCTAGTATAAAATCAGCATTGGTAAGAGTTCCTTTTAGGACCAACCGCCGATTTTTTTGAAACTTTTCACACTCGTTCTACTCAATGAGTACAATCCAAAAAATATGGTCTCTAGGCGCGAAAAAGGTCATTTCAAGGTCAAAAAATTGAAAGAAAATCTCAAAAATTGACAGAAAATTTCGAATAACTCATGATGTTATTGTCCAATTTTCATGAAATTTTCGCAGTTTGAAGACCTCGATACACGACGACTTTTTGCACAATTAGTACAAAATTTTCCATACAAAAATTTTACAGGGTGACCCAAAAACTATATTTTCTTCGAAAAACAATATTTTTATACTTTGAACAGTAATAACTACAGACGTACTCATCCGATTGTAATGCGTTATGCTTTGCCAGAAACATCTATGTCTCACCTTTAATAATTGATAACATTCACTCGAATACATAACCTAGTTCAAAAGAAATAGCCCAATATACAATGTTGTGTATTCGAAAATTTTCAAACAGACATATATTATGCATATATACCTATAATATATATATGTATATGTATATATATGTATATATATTATATACATAATAATATATATTACATTATATATACATTATATAATATATATATAAGATATATATATATAATATATATATGTATATGTATATAATATAAGTATATATAATATATACATATGTATGTGTAACATATATATATGGTATATACATATGTATATGTGCAAAAATACTCTAGCTTCTCTCAGTGTCGAATAAATCTTTCGCCTTTTACTAAAGATTTCCTCGGAGAGGAGCATTCAACCTACCTGGAATATATCCTTAAATTACTTTTACATAAAATAAAAACAAAAATTCATTTACTAAAAAAAATTAATTATTTAATAACAAATTCTATTATTTATAAAAAAACTTAAATTATTTACAACAGAAAATGTTATTTAAATAAAAAAGAAAAAGAAAAATAATTTTTTTTAAACAAAAAAGAATTACTGTTATTTACAAAATTACTAAAATACTATTATTTAAAAAAACTCAAAATTATATTATTTATAATAAATACGTCGCTATATACACCTAATATAACACTATATACAACAAACAACTATACAATAACAACTATACAAAAAATGTACAAAATTAAATGAATTTACTTGATAAATTTGCTTTGACTTATGCATTTTTAAAATTGAATTAAAAAAAAACTGTAAGAGATAGAACTTTTGTGTAAAAAGAAATCTTCTAGAAAAACGAACAGAGATTTCATTTTTTCCGACATATTATCAACTTTTCCAACAGCGTCTTCAAAAATCATCAAAATTTCGAAAAAAATTGACAAATTTTCTCAAACTTTTGACTTTTAACTCGAAAAACTCACGAACCATTTGACGTGCAGTTTTGACCAATACCTCAATCGAAAGGACAAAAGGTTTTCTATCACTTCTCTGAACATACTAACGACATTAGACTCACAGTTCACAAGCTAAAACGTATTTTATGAAACAAAGCCACAATTTTTTAAACGCCCTCTAGTAGCGAAATAAGCCCGATTCGCACCACGAGACTAGCACCATTCAACTAGACTCATCGAGTATAGTGTATGTACCAATTTTCATAAAAATCGGTGGTTGGTCCTAAAAGGAACTTCAGCCTCAGCATTTATTGTCAAAGTATTTCGACCTATACACGTTATTTTAAAAGTACTTATGTACGTAATAAAAAGCGTATTTGAAATTCTATGCATTGATACAATGAAAATGAAGTACCATTCTAGTACAGTAAATTTTATATCGCATTCTTCTTTTTTGTTTTACATTTTAAAATATTTATACTGTACGTACGTACATATGTATATAAATGCCCACGTCATATAGAGAAATCCGAGTGTTTTCATTTTACAATTAGTGATTAGATTCTAGAGGAACAAATGGGTTTATAACAAAGAAGAGAATGGATTCATAACAAAGAGAGAATCAATGCAAAATAGAACGAATTTGAAATATCGATGACATGACTTTGTCCAAAACTTGAAACGCTGTTATTCAATGATTATTAGTGAAACTAAATGTCATTAAAAAAACGCGTCTAATTCCAAATCGAGTGTATATCTATGGACATTGGACGTTCATATATAGAATAAATATACCTATTTTTTTTCTCTCAAAATCAAATAATTATTTTAAATATAACTATACAGTAATGTAAAAAATTGTACTATTTTACGTAGTTTCCATAAAGCCTTAACTAAACATAATTAATGGATAGAGTATAGTTTCTCTTGTTTTCACAACATTTAAAGAACAAAGAAAATTCTATTTTACTAAATTTTTCTATTTTTTTTTTCTTTTTTTTAAAACTACATAGGTAAGAGATGGTTATCGATTAGAGAAACCAGAACATTGTCGCCGTGAACTTTATAATATAATGTATTATTGTTGGGCTAAAGATCCAAATGAGAGACCATCATTTACAGAATTAGTTCAATTACTTGATAAATTATTACATACTGAAATGGATTACATTGAATTAGAAAGATTTCCAGATCATAATTATTATAATATGCAAAGTCTTAGTGGTGAAAAATTATAAATTCAATGTATAATCTGTTAATATAGGAAAGAATTTTTTTTTTTTTAAATTAAATTTCCAATAATTTTTAATTAAGAAAAAAAAAATTTTGTTTTTTTTATTTTTAAATAAAATTTTAAAATTTTGTAATTTGTAAATTATACGTAAAATGTATAACACAGAAAGAATCTATATACACAGAGACAACAACAAAAATATTTTATCAATTGAAAATACGTACGTAATATTTAAAGAACAAAATGTTTATTTATTTAATTTTGTATTTTAATTTTTTTTTTAAATAGATTTATAAGTTAAATTTTTTTTTAAAAATTAAAAATGAAACACAAAAAAAATAAATCATTAAATTTTTAAATGTATTTTATTCACCTTTTATTACACCTTTGATACTTAACATTACACTTATGTACGTGTACGTATCCTTTTGTGAAAATATTCAACAAAACATTAAGTATCATCCTTTGTATATAAGGGAATTATAAATGATGGCTTTTAAATACTATCTTAACCTTAATATATATGGATTAAAAATCATAGAGAACAGAAAATAAACATTACGATGCATACAGGGTGTTTGGTATTAAAATGGTAAAAAATTAATTAATACATAGATAAATTTTTCTGGGATATGTATGTACATATGTAAAATATCGTATGGTAAGTGGCAGAAAAAAAAAACTCCAACGGCCCGATAACCAAAGATATAGTCATATAGGGTATCTAGCAAAAAAAGTTGCAAGAATCTTCAATCTCCCGTAATTCCTAATACATTAAGATTTCCGCTTTTCTACCATATAGAATTTTAGAGGTACGAAGATTAAGAGACTGTTATTTACATAACATCCTGTATCTCCGTTGTACTTACATAGTTATAAAGTAATATCGTGCATATTTAACGAAAGGGAATAGTTTCGTTCATCATTTAATATAAGTAAGTATCATCTTCTTAGCCTTCGTGTCATAGAAATTATTATTGATCAAAAATTTGGAAATATCACCATGCCCTTCTTTCCATACCGTTTTTGTTTTACCTCGGCGGAAACCATCTATTTGCTACTTTATTATCAAACACCCCGTATATGTATGTAGTGCAAATACTGTAGGTATTATGGTAAATGGAAAACTTTAGAAAAAGGATTTAACTTTTGTATTATCATATAGGTTAGGAAAATTTGTACACCTTTTATTTTATATCTATTATTATTAGTATTATTATTTATTATATCTTCATTCTAAAAAAACTAAACAGATATCCTTTTGTGTTTAATAAGTACAACAATGTATACTATACAAATTGCATACTTCATAGTTATACATATTATATCTATAAAAATACTACATACATACAATTATTAGTATATTCCTGTACATATCCTTTTTAACATGATAACTACATTCATTCTACATACAATATTACATACGTAACATAAATTGGTTTCTGGTTACTATGAAAACGGAAAACCGGACATTTATTATCCATTTCTCGTTTATTTAACGTTTATAAAATGCCATATATAAAACTATATCAGACATGTATTTAAATGTTTATACCCTTTTTCTCTCTCTCTTGATAGTAATTTAGATTTTTTTTTCAGTTTAAAAAGGGAAAGAGAGTTGTTTTATCTTTAAAAATGTTTCACTTTAAAATCTTCAAAAAGAATTTGAATTTATTTGTATTTTATATTGAAATGCGTGCACTTTATACAGTTTGTCCCCGAATAAGTGTCACAAATTATACGCTTTTCTTATAGTTTAGACTGTTTTTAGCAAAAAATCGTCATTGACTCCTCTCATAAAATTTACTCATTCTGAAGGGATTGATAAGCTTTGGGCAATATATTTTGAACCATTATTATTTCATCTCATGTCATGTACCTAACTTTTCCAAAAACTTTAAATACACGAATACACGATATCTCAGAAATTGTGAGTTTAAGGAAGAGAGGGCTAAAACGATGTTTTGCTAGGGACAATCTGAATTTAAAGAAAAATTGTGATACTTATTTCGGGGCACCCTTTATAAAATACGATATCGTAATGCATATAGCTAATATTATTGGTTGAGAATAGTAAATTAGTGGTTGACAGAGATGAATATCATTTCAAACTAACTATGATCGTATATTTGTGGTTTTTATTTCAGTTTCTTTTATCCTTGAAATGTATTTCAATTTTTTCTTCTACTTTTTTCATTTTACACCGCACATATCCATCAGGAAACAAATGATTACAAGGATAGTTATAAAGCTCAATGACCGTAGAACTTCAATTCTATCCAATCTGGTAGAAAATTATTTCTTTAGTCTGATATCCACTATACAAAGTATAGTAGATTATTTTTCTTCTTCAATAAAACTACAAACAAATCAAAAGGTTCCCAGTTTTTAGTAGAGGTGTAATTCCCATATTGAAATATGAAAAGAAAAAAAGGATAAGCTCTCAAAGTTTTTCTACTTTTTATTTTTCATTTCCATTTTTTGATCCATTTTGATCCTTTTTTTAATTTTTTTTTTTCGTTTCTCTTTTTGATCCATTGAAAATTGAAGAAAAATAAAACATTAATCATTGTGGTTTGATTTGAAAAACAAAAAAGTATGATGGCTTTTTTATTTTCTATACACACAGACACGTGCATACACGCACGGGGTACACTTGAATAATCCATTTCATTATTATTAGTTTTTTTTTTTTTTTTTTTTTTCATTTTATTATTCATGCATTCTACGTTATTTTCAAATATGTATAATGTATCTAATAAAAAAGTATTTTTGAGTCCTTTTATTCCATTAACACATACACATTTATAACATTTAAAATGTGTGAAATGGAATGATGAGAAAGAAAAAATAAATAAGCGATTCAATGAATTTTCATTATAAATAATTGAAAAGTTGATTTGAGGATCTTCTACACTACACTACACATAACAAAAAAACAAAAAAAAGAAGAAGAAATGAATCATGATAAGTATACGACACACCACTTTGACAGGGTGGTCTTATCCAACAGGTATAGAAGATATTATGCATAAAGTTAATATGCCCACGAAAGTCTTAAATGTTATAAATCTTTGAAAAATGTAATGGAAAATGCCTTTACTTGTTACATCACTGGGAGGTAAGTGCTACATATTATTATTGCTAGGTTATTATTTATGAAAATAAGCCGATATTGGTGTTCAAAAAAACAATTGAATAATTTTGACATTAAATTGAAATTGGTTTACGAATTCAATTTTTATGCAAACTGGTTAAGGATCTACAATAGTTTTAAGATGGCCCTGCACCTTCATTAAATGAAGATATTTCTGTTATTGTATTCTTCATACAGAATATTTATAATGTTGTGAGCAGAAATTGTAAAACGGTATAAAAGCAACAATAAATATAATAAGGATATTAAGAATTTTCACACTTTTACACATACACATGTGTGTTTGTATATACAAAATTGTTGTGTAATAATTCATTCGAAAATCCCATGTTACAAATAACATTTTAATATATAACGGACAACAATAAAAAAAAAATACAAAATTGGTAAAAAAAAAGGAATGTAGAAGCTTTGGTAGAAGTATACTTGAATACTTAACGTATACTGATGGAGATGAGTTTGTACGTACGCATACGTTTATATTAAACGTTTTTAATGTGTTAAAAAAAAATAAATAAAAACAAAGTGTAGATACATGTACATACAAGGATGTTTATTACGTATTGAATACACATTGTACGATAGTATGTGATACGTAATGCGTGATATATTAAAGGGGATCACAGCTTTTATTTTTACTTTTTTTGTGTAAACACAAAATAAGCCACATTGCAAAATTTAATGAGCACATTGCAAAATGTGTAGACAAAAAAAAAATTTTTTTTTAAATGCAGAAAATCCCATATAATGTGATTGCCTCCAGTACATAAGCATACACATACGTACGTACTATGTAATCGTATTAAGTGTAAAATATATTTATTTATTTATTTATTTTTTTGTACATACGTACGATATATTTAAAGTAGTACTGTTCATTTCACAATGTACACATATATACACCTCTGTTTATTGTGACAACATTAAATACCCAATTTTAGCATTGTCAGCAAAATACAGAAAAAATTTCTGTTTGTTATGTAGTTTTTCCAATTTTCCTTCGTTTTTTTTTTTTTTTTTTGATATTTTTATTTCGATTTGGTATTTTGTTTGTTTGTTTGTAATATTTTTAGTCCCTAATTTTGCGGAGTCACACATAAATGGGCACACGTACATATGTGTGATATATAAGTAGGATATATGAATGAAAAGAAAAGCATTAAAGACAAAAAAAGAAAAAAAAATATGGATATATTGGTGACTGACCTAGAACAGATCTAAAATTAAACATTTAATTCTCTATAGAATGCGGAACACAACATATAATATAATAACTAAAGCACACACGTTCCATAGACATGTGTATACGTAGTCTGTCTAAAGGTGTAATCACAATACAACTAACGACTACCAGATACTACATACATATGTATATACTAATAACTGCACTATCGAAAGCTGTACCCAAAGTTCAATAAATGAGATGTATGCGTTGCTTGCGACGTAAGCGTTGCAGTGTTCAAAAGATCATGAAATCAAATATTTTTGTTTTCTATTATAAAAAAATAAATAAATAAATAAAATTAAATGATGAACTGAAAATCAAGGATAAAATTGAAACGTCGGTCTCAACTACAAATATAGAAATTGATTTATAATAAAATCCGATGAGCAGTCATCGAGATGTGGACGATAAATTTTTTTCCTTTTACGGTATCTTGGTGGTCAGTAGTCATATTGCGATTACACTTTAACGTATATCTAATTTAATGTGTATCTTGTCATTTTGGACATTTATAGTTGAGTACACTTTTAGGTATCCAAAAAAAAAAAAAATTCCATACATGTATGGTATGTGAGAAGGACGAAATAAGAAAAAAATCAACCAAAATCAAAATAAATACGATAAATGGAAAATTGTTGTATGATATAAAATGATATAAAAATTGAATCAACCTAAACATACGAAATGGTACACACATAGGGCACGTATATGTACATACAAGATAAGTAAATAAATAGAAGAATTTTTTTTTTTCTCTACATATCCCTTGGGCGTAATATCTTTATTTTTTCCATTTCATTTTCCAAAATGTCGTTGTTGTTGTTGGTTTTTCATATTTTTTTTAACGTTTTTTTTTTGTTCACAAAGCAAAATTGAAAGAAAATGGAGTCAAAGATCGTTATGGGTAAACCTTATGTGTCCCAATATGAAGATATTGTACAATATTGTGTACCAAAAATAAAAATAAAAAAAAAGAACACGAAAAAAAAAATTAAATGATAAAATAAAATAAAGCAATTTTTTCTCTATTGTTCTTTTATTTAGACGTTATTTATTTATTTATTTATTTTTTGTTTTATTTACTATATATGGATGCATATGTGTAGGTATAATGTAATATTCATAGTGTGGATGTAAATAATATGATGTACACGATTTGAATTAAATTTCAAAATGATAAAAATTTAAGATAAAATAAATATTGGAATACAAACAAAATTATGCTTAAAGGAAATATTCATGAATTGTACCCATATAGCATTTGAAAGGAATTCTTGAATTATTGTATCCTTAAAAAATTATCATTTCGATAAAAGTTCGATTTCAATCATAAATTGAGAAATAGATAATGTATTTATCCAGTTTCTAGATATGTAGATAAATAGAAAGCGAAGTTTTTCATTCACTGTCAGTGTCAATTTAAGCGAGGAAAACTTCCTAAAACTTTCTAGTGCAAACAGAAGCAAATCAGAAACACACTAAAATTTACAAAATGTTCATGAATATTACTTCTCTTGAATAAGTAACTGTCAGCTATGCAAAGAACAATAAACAATGACAGAAATCAGTTAACCATTAACTCAGCTTAGTTCTGTTTGCAGAATGCGTATAGATACCCTCAAGTTTCAAATTATACTGTATGAGCACAATGAAACTAAGTCCCGAAACGTTTAAAGTTAAAATGGACTGTATCAACAACATTGTATCAGAAACGTAGTATGTAATAATATCATTATATTTTTTTGGCATTACGAAACTCGAGGAACCAAAAAGAATTCAGTTCAATTCCATTTTCTGTCTATATTTGAAATAATCTCAACCAATATTTTATCTTATATAGCCTCATTTTGAGACCTTCATACACATACATATCTGTCGATTGGTCTCAATCACGTAGTTTTCAATAGTTCAAAATATCTTCTTAATATTTCATATTTTATTTTATATTTTTCTTCCATATGATAAGAAAACCATCAATAGAAAACTTAACCTGTATTTAAATCCTATATTTTACCACTTACACAAAATATATCTGTATGTACAAATTTATACATGCACATAAAATGTCATTTTTGTTTTACATATTATGATTAAAAAAAAATTTTTTTTTTTCTTTAAAACAAAATCATAAAATTAAATTAAATTCACTTTAAAACTATTCATATGTATATATGAAAATATACAATTATGATCAATGTGTGAATATATCAAATTTAATAATATATTTTTCAAGTATATAAATGTATAGTTACATATTATATTAAAAGAACAAAAAACCTATTACTGTGTAAAGTGTAATACAATCAACACCAAAAGCTCACATATCCTTTTTAATATCTAAGTACATATGTATGTATACATGTATGTACACATGTGTTGATGCAGATGCATCGTATTTCTATCTTCCATTTAATATACATGTACATACATACATATGTATATTTTCATTTGAAAATTCCTTTTAAGTATCATCTTAACATTTAGAACTCATTAATTGCAAATAGTCATTAAAATGAATGATTCTGGTTACATGTGTATATACGAGTAAATTTCTGTGAATAATACATGTGCATTAGAATACATGTGTGTACATATGTTTAATGATATATTCATGTGTGTAAACATGCATACAATGTGTATATACATGTATATAATATTATATACATATGAGGGCATATAAAATGAAATTATGGATATTGCATTTACTTCTTAAAATGTGAATTTAATTTACATTTTGTATTTAATGTACTTTTATAAGGTACTTTGCATAATACTCGTAGGAGTATATATATGCATATACAGGGTGTTTTACGAATTGGTGTTACCCGCTCGCTAGGTCATGTCGAGAACTGAAAAAAAAATTTACTAAGCAGTGAGGATTGAAAAAGTAACAAAATGTCCATTCCAAAGGATCTAGGTACAATCATTGTTATATCTTTATAAGCTTTCATATTTGAAAAATTCAAGTTCGAATTACATTAAAAACTTTCTTTATTATTTCGAATTTATGTATATGCTTTGTATTCTCAATGGTAAATAACGCACTTTTTTTGCATTCTTACTCTTTTCCTACTAAATCACGATTACTGAAGTTATTTGACATACAAATATAAAACACACATTTACTCTGCGTTCAGACTATTTATAATAACAAATCCTTCAAGACCGTTTAAGGTTCTTGGATTTTCTTTTTAATTTTTGATATCTTCAAAAAAATAATTGAAATTGCATTTATTTTAAGACACCCTTTATTCTGAGTAAATTTATGTATATGCGTTGTTCAAAGAATTTGTGTTAAGTATTATTTTCTAAGACCTTGGAAATAATATTTTACGTACAAATACACACATATGTATACGTACATACATACAAATATTGTAAAATGGATCTAAATTCATGGAAAATATAAGAATACATGTGTGTACCCAAAAATTACAAAATTGTCTATAACTATTAGTATTCAAACATGTACGAATAACAAAAAACAAAAGTCCTTGATATTCTTGTATGTTCTATGTGGTATATGTAATTGGGACTTTTTTTTTTTTGTTTTCCATTCATCGTTTATGAATTTCAAATTTTCTTTTTTCTAACAGTAAGAAAAAAACAAAAACAAAATCGAATTAATCTATGACTTTTTTTTATTTTATTTTCTTTCTTTTTTTTTTTTTTTGTTTTCGCTTCTATTTTGTTATTCACAAAGGATAAAAGAAAACTCTATATGAGTATTTGTATTTATTTTTCTGCAACTTAAAATGTTTTTGTTTTTTTAACTTTTAATTAATTAAGCAACTTTTTATGCATTTGTGTGTACTTGTAGTCTAAACACAATTTTCTCTATTTTTTATCAAAAAATTTTTTTTTCTCATTTTCTATGTTATACTTCATTTCAATTTGTTGCACACCATATTTTCTCATTAGTCAGCATACTCTGTATTAAAAAGAAAAACAAAATGATGAAAATAACAAAGTAACTAAAATGTTTCATGGTTTATTTTCTGAAGGTCATGAAAATATATTGTGGGAGAGATTGTGTACAGCACGTACAGATTGCTATTATTTGTAATGCGATGTACCTATTTAATTACACTACTGTTAAAAAAAAGTAAACAAAATAAAACTCGTTGAAAACGCTCCAATACTGTTCATGGACAGTAACAAACAGGGCTGTTCTGTTATTCACAAGTCTATAATGATATATAACACAGTTTACTCACCTTCCGAGCATAACGTGTTAGAGAGATCGTCAGCTTTATCTTTTTGGTCATTGAGAGAGACAAGATTTTAAATCATTTCTAGTAGAACATTCTTCCATGCGTTTTCATCTAATCTCAATCATATAAGATATTCGCTAGTAATTTTGGTTAATTCTCTATTTAACGCTGATTACTCTGTAATAAGTATTTTGATGTCACTTAAACTTAGACCATCATTTTGTCTTGAAAAATGATTGTAATTATGTCATGCTCTATAATATTCAATACTCATTGGCAAAATAAAGAGTGTAAGAAAATTTCAAACTTCAGCTAAAATTGGTCTTGCGCCCATTGTTTTTTATCAATAGTGTAAGTTTGCGTATTATATAATATATACCTATACATATGTATGAGCCTGTACAATCTGTGCACTTTCGAATAAAGTTTCTATACGCATTTTTTCTTTTTATTCAAATTAAATTCAAATTTAAGAATTTTCCTTGATTTCATTTATTTTGAATAAAAAAATTATTAAAGTGTTTTTAAGGATAATAAAATTTATTAATTCAAAATTACAGTAGGACCTTGATCAAAGCTGTCAATATATATCCTCTTAATATCAGCAATTTTAAGTGATTCTGTTGATTGGGAAAGTTCGTCTATTATGTTACACATACGAGTAGTCATCTGATCATTTGGATTTTAATCTCCGGTCAAATTGCAATTTATAATTATTTGAAATTTAAGGATTCGTAGTAAAATGAAAATTACAACGAAAAAAAATTAAAAACAGTCATACTGTAACTTTAAAAAAATAAAATGAAAATCGATTTTTATTGAATTGACTAATGAAAAGAATTTTCTAAAGAAAATCTAATTTAAAATGTCTGTTGAATTTTAAAGTGAAATAATAAAAGAAAAAAAGAATACATTTATACGTAAATTTAATAAAGCAGAATAGAAAATTGATAGAAATCATCAGTACAACTTAGAAAGAAGCACAAAATAATACAAAAAGAAGAAGGAAAACGAAATACATATGTATGTAACAAAAAAAAAAATAACAAAAAAAAAACAAAAGAAAAACCCTGAGAAACATATAAAATCGAATTTTATTGTTCCAATTCTCATTTCCATAAATGTGTGTATAAAATATAAATTATACAGTAAATCATAAAATTTACATTCAATATTCGAACTATAAAAATGGATTCCTTTTTTCCTAAAAGAAAAAAAAAAAAAAACAAGAAAAAGATTTTCCTTATGTTTTTGTATGCATATGTATTTCTTTTTTTTATTCTTCCTACGTTCATTCATTTGGTTCAATTTTAGGTTTACGTATTCTTCCTTACTTTTTGTTGTATTTTTATTTGATGTCATTTGGTTTTTAAATTTTCATTCTCATGTGTATGTACTGGAGATATACTGTACTTTTACACATAATGACATAATAAAGTTTAACATTATGATGATGGGAAAACAGAGAATGAAATTTTCATTTGTGTTTTTTGTTTTACATTTTTCTTTTGTCCTTTTTTTTGTTATTTGAATATTAAAATAATGAATTATTTTCCTTAACATAAAACAGAATTTATTTATACACAAATGAGTTTAAAAGAACCTTTGGTATATCATTTTAACCCTTAAGACTACCATTTTTGTTGTTTTTTTTATAATTCGAGTTTTTCTTCATTAGGTAGATTTTCTAGGAAGATAAGATAGTCTTACAATATGGTAAACGAAAACAAAATTTAGGGAGTGAAATGTATGAGTTTTTCATTGGTTCTATTAAATGAAATCATTATGTCCTACTAATATTCTAATTAAGAGCAGAAAGGAAAAATCCAATTCAAAAAATTTTCATCTAAGGACAATTTTCACTAATGACCGGAAGGCTAACTAATTGAATTCATCTCATTAGTATTTTGTGTGGTTCAAATTTCAGTTGAGTATTAGCTAGAAGATTAAATATCTTTCGTAACTCAACACAAGTCTATAAAACAGTGAATTATATACTTTTTCTTATTATTTACATACATGTCCTTTTAATTGTCAAAAGAATATTACCTGATATGAAAATACAAAATAATGATGAACCATATATTTTATGGATTTCTTGAAACTTCAATTCCAGGTAATAAAAATTGTTATAAAAAAAGTATTTGATTTTGAAATCTGATTTTGTTTTACTTCATTTGAAAACATTTGTTGTAAAATTTTACGAAATTTCAAGAAATCCTTGAAACTTCATTGTGTTTCTATTTTAATACTATACAGGTGCAAAGCTTATCGCAATGACAACATAGCTTTAGGCATTCAAGATACATTTTAATAGGAACAAAACAATAAAAATAATAACAAAAAATGAATTAAATTCTCATCATACTGCTTTTTTATATTATTTCCATTTTCCTTTAATCTAATCTGTTTTTTTATTCACTATGTTTTATCTCCATATCTAAACAGTATACATGTATATATTTTAATTTAGCACCTGTTTTTTTTTTCTTATTCTTTGAAGACAATTTCAATTTTAAGACAAAATTTCCCAGGACGATCTCTTATTTATTAATACAGAAAGAAAATATAAAAAATAAATGTATAGGATGCTGAATGCATTAGCAACTAAAATACATACTCGTAGTTATATATAATGTACATATCCATCCATACATGCACTGTGTAAAATAAACTTAAAACAAAAAAACATATAATATAAGTAACAAAGTGAAAATAGACAATATGATAACATCATCATTAAGTATTCAGGGACAGCAAGAAGATAATTTAAGTCAGAATTTCTTTGTACATACATACGTGTATCATAAATAAATAACAATATAAAATATATGCATAAGGTCAATATATAGATATAACTATAGAGCACACTACAGTACACTACTCAATATGTATCTATCGTATGTACAACACAATCAATGTTGATTCCCTTGTCTTGATGTTATTGTATACACGAGTATACAGGATGTCCCAGAGTAAATGTCACACAATATGTACACATGGATTTTGTAGATTTCAAAGTGTTTCTAGCGTCCAAAAATTTTCAATCCCTTATATTTCAGAAGTAAGAAGGAGGGGAGACTTTTTGCTACAAACATCCTGAATTATACTATAGACATACATACTGTATATGTACATACATATTTTGTGACCTTTTTTACGGCTATCCTGCATACGGTTAACTTAGTAAAAATGATGATGAAAATGTTGATGCATCAATGTACATAATATCTAACAATGTATACAATTGTACATGTTCATGAACAATTTTTTTTATGTATCCTACAATCTTAAATGATGACTACAACATAAGATCAAGATAAAAGCATATTAACAGTACATTACTAAATATAAATTCATTTCGGTCATTTCTACATACATACTCACTGATAGCAACATACAAATCATGCCATATACACATGTTCATATGTGTAGAATAATATATGGTACTTTGCCATCTTCATCATCCACACACCAATCACCATCATCAACACATATCGTCATCATCATCAATGCCGTTTTCATTTTTGCAACATTTTGTCCGATAAAACTTTCTCAATTAGCAATTTAGGTCTTCATTTTGTTACACATATGTACATATGTGCGTGCTACAGATACATATTATTTTTGTGAATTACATACATCGTATGCTATACATACATTGTGTTGTATATAAGTCTCATATCATTATCATCATCAACTAATGTTCTAAAAATACAAACATAAATCCATTATCCGTACATAACGTATATACTTATGTACACATGTAACATATAACACATTTCTTTCATCATGTATCTTATATGTACATATACGATATGTATATTTAAACACTGGGAGATTTGTTATCATCATATTGTGTATTAAACAAACGGCCATTATCCTTCATGACCCATTTAAGCTTAAGAAAAACTTATGTCCTTATTACTTATTTAATATATTTTTATATATGTACAGTGTATGTACATACGACGGTATACATAAAAACAAACGATGGTACACAAACTAACGTATGATTATATACACACGTGCATGCGTGCATTTAGGTTTTTCCATTCTTTTTTTTGTTATTTCTTTTTAGGTTTTTTTTTACGTTTACCCATTCTCTTTTTATCCTGTTGATCCTCCTCCGTATCAATGTATAATTCTCATGGTATTTTATTAAGAAAAAATTCTTTTCATAATTTTCTTTTGCTGTAGTTTTCAGTTTATTTACTTCTGTTCTCTTTTTTTTTGGGGTTTTTTAATTTTCTTGTATCATATACACATGTATAAATGCGTTATACGTTATGTATGTTTTCTTTTGGCAAAAGTTAAGGACACTGATTGCATTCAAGATGCAGAGAAAAATTAGTTGAAGAAAAATAGATATTAGATAGGAAAAAGCATTCAAGTAAAATAAAGAATGAAATTTTTTTTCTTCGAAAAATAAAGGAGTCATAACGGAGAAGTCACATTAGATTATGTACACATGATATGCCAAAATGTTAAAAAACAAAGAATGTCCTTGTTACGTTGCATAGCGATGTGACGCGCTTTTGTTACTTATCTTATATACATGGTGTCTTAGGAAAAAAGTTCAATGAATGAAATAACCATGAGTTTTTAAACGTTTAAATATTGTATGAATACTAAGTTTAAAATTAAAAAACGTAGATACTCAAAGCGGCAACAATGTCTAAAGTTATTACAAGAAAATTTACAAGCAAATAACTCATCATGATTTTTTCTGATGTTTGAGTACAATGGACAAATTTGGTTTGAGTATTCAGAGGGTTCCCCTGCTTCAAATTAAAAACAACAATAACAAATCTAGTGTGGTTCAAAAAATATTACACAATATATGATTCTATTAATTCACGTGTCCAAAAATTTTCAATTTTTTATATCTCCGGATATATAAAATTAAGGGATGAGATGCCTAGAATAATTTTTTCTGTTAGAAACAATCTGAATTATGTAAAAAACGCATTTTGTGACTTTCATTTTGGGACACTGTATAGGTATACAGATACAATTGGCTTACACGTGTATATAAGAACATAATATATCTATAAAATATATAAAATATCTTTTAAATTTTCAATATTTTAATAAAATATATTCTATTCATGTTCTAACTATTTCATGAAAACAAAAACGACACACATTCAAGCCGATATAGAAAAATTAAAACCAATAAAATCAAGAAAAGAAAAAAAAAAACATCAAGGAAGAAAACTTATTATTTTCTTTATCGGTTTTATGATCTTTTTCTCTATTTTATAAGAAAATACATATTGCAATATTTTTATGATAGTGTCATTTAAAAAAAGAAAAAGAAAATAGAAAATAAAAATTGATAAAACAGCACTAAAAGGATCTGTTTTTCCCCAATGCGAAAAATAAAAGAATTTTTTCAAAGGAATTCTAAAAATAACACATTATAAGAAATTTTTTACACGAATGTATTTTGTATGTACATTATCGCAACTGTAAAAATTAAATGAATGCCATGCAGAATATACATATGTATGTATTTTTCTTATATAGATTCATAACATTCGTACAAATGTTTGATGATCATACAAACACATTAAAATAAAAATATTTTTATTTTTTTTTTTGCTGAATAAGAGAAAAAGAAAACAAAAGATTATTTGTTCAGTTTTATGCATCCTTTATATTTTTGGTAAATACACACATTGCATATTATAAGGCGTACAACAGCTTTGTATATGTGTGTATACATAATATGTAGATTTCACAAGGATGTTTGAATGCATTCACTGAATCTTAATCTTTTAATATACTCAATTTGAAGTGCTTGTATAACTCAATGTTTTTAAAATAAAATTTATAAAAAATTTTGTTTGAAAAAATTTTTTTTCAAAATGTGTTTTCACTATTACGTTCCAAAGTTGAAGGAAAAATGTAGAGGTTTTTCTCTTTTATAAAAAAAAAGTGGAAAAAAACGTAAAGGAACAAAAAACACAGATGTATTACATGTACAACCACTTAAGTTATATGCATACATTTAAACAAAAATTCACATATAAATACTAAAAATGATATGCCATATGCTACAATTGCATACACATACGGCCTAAAAAAGAATAAAATAAACTCATATATGTACATATTATTTACCTATGTCAATGTATAGGTTCTTCTTCTCTTCATATGGATTTTCTTTTTAATTCAGATCAGTAATGCTAACAAAATTAAATTTTATTCTAGAATGAACACACATTTACCACATGTACACGTCTCATTGTCAAAGTATGTATTATGTATACATAATTATTACACAGTTTACATTAATATTTGCGTGTATACATGTATGACTGTATAAAATGTATAAAACCAAGTAAAACCCATGTTATTTGTATATTCTTTGTAATTTTTGTATATTTTGGAAATTATTAATGTGTTAGCATAATATTGCACCAAACATAGACGAAGATTTCATGGAAATTCGCTTACTTATAACAATGACACACATCTAATTTTGAGACTAGGAATGTTGCTGATATTGATATTGAATAACATCAAAATTCATGGTAAAAAAAACTAACCTGGCTTGTAATTTTCATGATTTTATTCTTGTAAGTTGATTTGTTCTTTTAAAATTTCAAATTTTCAGACGCTTTTATAAAATATTTTGGATATCGTGTAAGAAATCAGTAAATGTCCTTTAGTTCTGTAGTTTGGTCATTGTAATTTGGTTTAGTTTTAATAGAAATCAATTTTCAAAAACCTAGTCATAATTTTCTAAAAATCAAGAAGAAAAGTTGAATTTTATTTTGGTTTTAAAAAAAAAAAATACAATTTGTAACTTTCTATTGGAAGAAAAAAATGAGATTTTTATAGAAGATTATTGCGAAAACACAAAATCTTCACATACAGGAACAGACTTATAGTTTTGGAATCTAAGCAATTTTTCCTGATATTTGTATTAGCAATATACACATGATTTTGAAGATTTTTAAGATTTCTGTCGTATTAGATGTGTGTCCTTAATATTAAATATCTACATTACATTTAAATTATAAAAAAAAACAACAATTTTTGTGTATAATTTAATTTTTTCAAAATACCATGTAAAAAGAAAACACATTATGTGTGCATTTTGTAATGCAGTAAAAATGCAAAATACAAAACAAATAAAATTCCACTATTCTTTAGCTCTTGTCTGAATAATATAAACAAAATTAATTCTGTGTAATAATGAGTTTATATGAAAACAATTTCCGTTTGTTTTTTATTTTTAATAACAAAATATATGAGGAAAATAATGAAAACAGCATATGGTATGGATAGAAGGTATTAAAAAAAATTTTCTTAGGTTTTTGTTTACTTCTGTTTTTCTCTTGTGTGTAATACATGTAATGATGTTTTAAAAACTTTACAATAACAAAATAAAAGAAAAATTAGAGTAATAATCAGAAAAATACACGAATAAAAAAAAGAAAATGTAATGAATATTAAGTTGCTAATAAATTTGCACTAATTTTTATGTCTTTCGTATGGATGTACTTCAGCATCATAAACCTTCATAGTCGTGTTCACAGTTTATTATTATACTTCAATAAATTTTAATGCAGAGTATTTTTCAAGGTATTTAGTATTCAGAAATTTGAGCACTAAATCAATGTTATCAAATTGTCAATTGCCATTAAATATTAACGTTGTTTTTTTTTTTACTTTAAAACGTTTATAAAACCGGAAACAAACAAATATGCTACTAGGACTCCTGACTGTTTTGTCATGAGTACCCACGAATACTTTTAGAAGGTAATAAATAATGATAAATCAAAGAGTTCAAAAATATTTTATCGTTTGTCAAAACGTGATGATCATTTCAATGTGAAATATATACTAGATTTTCCGTCTATCAAGGGATTTTCCGACTATCGATATTTGATAACAGTTTATTACGGATCTGTAAATATTAGACACTAATGAGTTATGATTTATTATAAAAAATCTGATTAATTTCGAACTGTGTTTTTGAATTCACAGAAATAAAATTCTCAATAACTTGACTAGTCGTTTTGATTACCTAAATTAAATTAAAGTCTTTTTCGTTATTCTTATAGTTTGTTATTAAAGAACATTTTTATATCCTTATTCACACATATATATACCTATGTATATCATGCCAGCTTTTGTAATAATTAAAAAACTACATACCTGCATAATTTATTACGTAATTAAAATGAAAAATTATTCGAATTAGCTCAACAATATTTTTTTTTATTTTTACATATTTTTTTTTATCGTTTACAGTCACGGGCACACATACATACATTTAAGTTCTCATTTCGTAAATGTAATTTTTAATTTAATTTTTTTTCTTCTGTATTTAGACGTTATGTATTTGCATATCTCTGCACCATAAATATGATATTTTAACATGAAATAGTGTAATTGGATTTATGCCAATATATACGTAAAACAAATATCTATACACAAAAAATGTTACATAAAAATGAAAATACAAATTCGTGTTTAGCGATTATACTTATGACATTGTACAAGTATATGTATATATTTATTCATACACTAATTTTTAATGTATAAAATGTATGAACGTAATGACTATGTGATTATACAGAATGTCTCAGAATAAATGATACTCAGCCAATTTTTCTAAAAGTTCAGATTGTTTCTATCAAAAAGTCCGTCTGAGCTATGCATAATCTCTTGAAAATGCATAGCCTTTGAGATGTAAGGGGTTGAAAATTTTTTGGTGGTTGTATTTTTGAAGTGCCTAATATACAATATAATCATGTGTTGTAAAAATTAAAGTTGAGTCTTACATTAGGCATATTTAATAGAAGTTAGATGAAAAATGCCAAAATTAATTGGATTCAATTTTTTTACAAAATTCATCTTGAAAAATTTTTCTGCGAAAATAATTTTTTTTTTATTTTGAAAAAAAAAAAAAAAATCATGAAAATCTAAGGATATTCAATGTTTATTTGAGTGACATTTATTCTGAGACATCTTGTGTATGTGTTTGTTCTTACATTCATAAAAACAATCGAAGAAAATTAAATTTCCCTTATAGTTCTAATAGTATTTTTTTTTGTCTTCCCTTTCTTAACTCGTGTATTTGAAAAAAATGACGTAAGTGAAAAACTACTTTTCGTAATCTATCGACACATGAAAATTAAATGTATACATATGGTCTTAGTATATTCCCATTCTAATAAACTGTACAACATAAGTCGGAATAAACTATACCTTACGAACGTGGATAAAGAAGAAAATTGGACAAGTCAAAATTGTTTATTCCATTCGTTCAGTTTCGTTAAAACTTAAATAACCAATATTAGTTAAATAACAAAATTAGTTACCTTAAGCTTTGTAACTAATGTTCCAATTTAACGTTTGAAAATGTTTGTGTCCTTTTATTCAATGAAATAAAAAAATATTCATGATCTCAAATTTTATCATCATCTAATTTTTCACTACACTGAAGTAAAAAAAAAAAATCTATAGTTTGTACAGCATTTTCGTTTTGTTTTAGATATGACATACAAATTCTATATAATCATGTACAAATACCATAATCAATTAATTGTCGTGTGCTATCGATTTATTATTATTATTATTTTTTTCTATTTGTTATAAAACTGCAAGCATTTTTTAAATGAGAAGTATATAATATACCTACATACATATGTCACAAGCAGGGATTGCTAACCTTTTTATAACATAGAGCATAAGACATATTATAAAATATTTATGACTAGAAGTTTTACTTTTCAGAATTAGAAGACAATGTTAATATTGAAGACTATGTCCTGTTCACATGATTATCATATTTTATTCATTTTTCATCGAAACCACAGCTATCTAACCAATCAGAAAACAGTTGAATGGGAAGCAGTCCCATTTATTCAAATTTTTCAACTTAAGACATATTAGATATCAACGAGATGAATAATCTTATACTTATCTTGACCAAAGTGAGATCTATCACATAAATTTTTCCAAAGGAATTCCCTTACGAGTACAAATAAAGATATGATCGAAGTATAGGGTTTTACCCTTGAATATAGGACAGTTGGGAATCCCTGATAGCATATAATAACATGAATACAGCTGAATATTATATGGTTATATACGTTAATCTATAATATTTATAAAAGGATTTTATGCTGTGCAAAATAAATACAATGAAAAATCGAATTGAATAATTTTTGTGTACACATTTGAGTACAATGTGAATTTTTCTTTTATATTTTTATTTTCCAGATTTTTAAAATCTGAGTAATCATTTTTGTTTATATACCCACAATGGATTTTACCAATGTACAGATTATACCATGTATGCGAATATTCTGATGGTTTTATAGTATCTAATACCGTTAAATCTCATCCAAATATGCATTGACATTGTTTCCAATGTACTTCCCTTATGTTTGTATTTGTGTATTTATCAAAAACATAAAAAATAAACTGTAGATTTTAAAATGATATAAATAAGTAGAAATAAATAAAAAACAAAAAATGTGCGTATGTTCCATATGAAATTTCATTGTATATATAGTATATACAGAGTATTTTGTTTAAATAATAGTTTTATAGTATCATTTGAGCTGGTATTAATGATTGCATTTTCTCTTCACTTGTTTCATTTCATTTTTTTTTGTGTTCAATTGTTTTTCTGTGTGTGCAAACAAATGCATAAAAATTTTCAATTCAATTTTGGTTTTTTTTTTTTTGCCTGCTTTAATACTGAAATCCGGAAAAATAAATTTCCATATAAAATTGGAAAACAAACAGAATCAATAATAGATAACACAAATGAAATTTAAAACAATACTGCAACGACATTAAAGCCACTATAGGATTTTGTTCAACCATTTTTCATTTGATTTTCCATTTTTTGTTTTCTTTTCTTTTTGTTAAATTCTATACGATCCACAAATAAACAATTTTCTATCATTTTTCCCCCTTTTATTGGTATATGGTTGTCTATTTTCCATTTATAATTTTTCATCATTTCCTCTAATCTTGTTTGTTTATTATTTTTTTCTATTATTATTCATACATAATTTCTTTGCGTCCAACGAAATAAAATACATACATATGTATGTACATGCATATTTTCAAAAAAAAAAAATTATAAATTTTTTAAAATTTTGTTACGTCACTTGTAAATACAAAAATCAAATGACAAAAAAAGATTAAACAACGATTACACGAGAAAACATTTAATGTTGCCTAAAAATGTTGTTTTTCTGGCAAACAACTAAAACAAGTTAAAGTGTAATTTTCTTGCGTTTCTTGTTGATAAACGAAAGAAACTATACAGGGTATTGCGAAAGTAAATGCTTGTTGGATAGCGATTAATACAATAGATTATCTCAAAAAATTATTACCATTTATTCGCGTTGTAGATGATAACAGGATGATTCTTGGTTACATCTTAAAATGATTGTGGACAGTTGGGAAAATGTCTGATGTCATACTTAGTATAATTAAACGTCAAAATAAAAAGTTAGCAAGTGGAAGCGATATCAGATATGTAGTTATTAAAATTTGTAACAAAAAATTTTTACAGAAGATTTTAACGGGAACGCAAATTTTACAGTTTATACTATGAATCACAAGACAAATATTCAAATACGGGAACAGACCTTGTATTATGTTTCACAAAAACGAATAAATTTTGAGCGAAAAATGGAAGTTCATAACTGTTAAGCTAATTAAAACCATTCATCGGAAAAGATATCATTTGAAATTTATACCGAATAATGCTGTACCCTGTATATAAGAAATTTTAGTACATAATTCCCATTAAGACAAAACAAAAAACCTGTAAGCAAAAACGTACATTGTTTTTGTTATAAGATTTTGCTTTTTTGTTTTTGTTGTTTTTTTTTTTTGAAAAAATCGTTCAAATTGTCAAATTATTCAATTTGAGGTTTTTGTTTTTATTTAACTCATTTTTATTTTATGCTTGTATCAGTGTATGTATTTGGAAAATTGACATGATGTATTTTCCGTTTTTCATTCCAATGAAGAATAATGTTTCATGGTATCGACATTTTTTTTTTTTTTTTGCTTTTTGAAGGAAATTGATGACATATAAAAAACGATAAATTGGTAACAATTGAGATTTTTCCTTGTTTTTTTTTTCTTTATAAACACACATACATACATACATATTGGCATATCGTGTATATTTTTCCATTTTTGAGGTTATTTCGCTTCATTTTTTGTTTTCTAGTGCTTTCGTTTTTGTCATATACACGTAAAAACTAAAAAATAAAAAACAAACTTTAATGTATTCAAATTTTTATATTTTATTGTTATGTACTACCACCAAATTGCCTCAAATTCGAATTTTTTTTTTTATGAATTTTCTTATCGATATATGAATTTTATGTTTATTTATTTTTCATTTCCATACAGTATGCACTAATGGAAAAAAAAACATGAATATTTTATGAATGTAAAAAATACAAAATAAAACAACAATTTTTTGTCATGTCCTGAAAAAATTCCATATGCCCATGCCATATAATATGCTTTATAATACTGAGTTATGTTTTTACATGTATAGTTAGTGGGTATGGTACGAATGTAACATATGAATGTGCATAAATTAAAAAAAATAAAAATAAAAACCTAAAATTTAGCATTCAAATCAAATCATTTTTGTGTGCAACTGTAACATATATTGTATAATACAACACACACCTACAGGGTGGTACGAATGTCACAACGTTTCCCCTGACACATATATTTATAGTTGATCGATGGCGAAAAAATTACGCCAACGAGCCATTTTCCAGACTTAGAACTAAGACATGGAAAAAAGTAGAATATAAATTTCCGTTAACAATTTCTGTTGATATACATATGTATGTATGTCACGCAAAATGCATCAAAAATTTTGTAGATCTAAAAAAATGCCTATCAATTACTCAAATTTTTTGATAACGATTAAACGATTGCTTGATTTCTGGCCCACACTTTGCGTTTAGATTTTAGATGGTATAAGAAATAAAGTAAATTACATGGCGAATCCTTTTTTATCCTTTTCTAAATTTTAAATTAGAAATCACTGCATTTATTATAGCAAGGTGATCACAAAATAATTTCTTAAAAATAAAATCAAATGAAAATTTTAGTAAGTACCATGTAAATAGTCTATAACAATGCAGAAATAATCTTTTTTCATTTATTATAAAATAACATTTACGTACATTGGTACATAATATTTAGATTTTTTATTCCTTGCTGTTGTTAAAATATATTCAAATGTTAGCCCACAGTTTTACAATACACTTATCACTTCATAAAAACATTTTTTTTTCTTGCCTCCATAAAAACAACCGTGAAAAGGAAGAAACAAGAGAAACTTCCTAATTCTGAGATATCAAAAGGTATATAAGTATTTATTTTTTATTGTTATGGGAAGTAACGATGATTTTATTATCCAACATTATCTTTAAATAAACTGAACTAAAGAACTACTTACAAATATAAAAATTTGACCGCAGTTTTTCCCTATAGAAAATAATCCTGCAGTTCATGGTTACGTGATGTGATTTTAGTACACATCCTTGTATCCTTATCGTATATATATACACATATGAGATTTTCATATCTTTTTATTTAATGTTATTGTACAAAAATGGACCATATACATATAGCAATGATATCATGCGATTATCCATTGTTTTGTGCTTGTACATATATGTATGAGTCTAATGATTTCACCAGAAGAATTTCTTTTTTTTTTTTTTTAACAACTTCAACCAAACTAATTTATTCATTTCTTTTAAGAAAGCTAAGGAAGAAAAAAATAAAAATGAAAGAAAAATAAAATCTACAGCTACAAAAGGAAAGACTTTAAATTATGTAAAATATGTATGTAAGTATAAGAAAACTTTAATACAATACAAAATATTTTTGTCTTTTTTTCTTCTGTTTTATTTTATTTTCTTCTTGATTTTTCTATTCGTTCTATGGCTCTTGCATGAATGGCAATTTTCATTTAAAACATTTAGCATATCACATTTACATACACATTTATATGACTAAAATTATTACGAAAGACACTTTGTCAGTATAAATTATGTTGTATTTTTATACTGTGTCCCACTACATAGGATATAAAAAATATAAAAAATACGATACTCAACAGTCAACGTATATAAACTCATAAATATCATGGGCATACATCTAATTTTGAAACTACGAATATTGTTGGTATTGAAATTCATAGCATAGAATTAACTTGACACACACTATTTTCATTATTATCCTTGATAGTTGTGTACATTGAAATTTTCAAATTTTTAGGAGTTTATATAAAGCAGATGAAGCGGATTCAAATGAAAATTTATCAAAACTACGAATCTCGTATCAAAGTTAATGTAACTTTTAAAGCTGAACATTTTCCTAGTATTAGGTCACGTATACATATATAGGTTACCGATAGTGACAAATGCATGATTTTAACAGATTTTAGTATCAAAACTAAATGTGTGCCTCTAATATAAGACTACATATGTATAAGGATAATTTTCTAAATTGCGTGTGTACATAAATATAATTTTATTTCTGTTTTATTCTTTTTTTCCGAGAACATTTAAAGTAATGTTCCTGTATGTACATGATAAAGGCATATACCAATTCACTACCGTCAAATTTACGTAAAGTTTTTATTATTATTATTTTTTTTTTTTAAATCTATTCTCATTGGAAATTCAAAAATTTCATTGATATTCATTTTGATCACAAACTGCATATACGTTCGTAGCTCTTGGTAATTGCAATTTTTGTGAATTGCTTTATATAAATACATGCATACATACATTAAAAATTAAATTTGATTAGACATTGAGGTACGTATGTATATACATATATTTACTTGTGAATATCAGCGATGGAACACAATCAAATGTAATTGTCAATATATTTTCATGATTACTTTTTAAATATTCTATACTCTGTCCATTAATATTATGCACTTAAGGTTTCATGGAGATTACTTAAAGTGGTGCCATTTTACATTACTGTATATTGATGTTCAAAAAATTCATCTGATAGGTACATAGGTATATAATAAAAGCTTTGTATAAAAATCCTTATATAATGCGTTCATGAAATACGTCTTAAAATTTTAGACGATGTTACCATTTTGAGTGTAGGCGTTTTGAAACTTATTGCATTGAGACGGTATTTAAACTTTTTGGAACTCAACGTTTGTGTTGTGATATTAAATTTAATTCAAAATACAAGTGAAAATTTAAAAGAGAAAATCAAAAACAATGAGAAAAAAAGGGTTGAATTTAAAATAAATGTATGATAACACAATGAACTCGCAAGTGTTTTTGAGAAAATTGAATGGTTGCTATATAATGTATACGGCGTTATTATACAATTGTTATATTTTACATTTTTCTATTATCAAGTAGTATGTTACGTTTTGAACGTTTGTACGTACATGTACATATGAAAATATTGAAAATAATAAAAATGAAAATGAAAATGAAAAAAAAAATTGAATTTATATTTTTCTTGTATTACTATGCATTGGGTATGAAATTTTAATGGAGCTTGTATTCTGTATTGTATACGGGCCAAAGCTAAACTACATCAGAGAGAAAAACCATACAAATAAAAATCTATTGATTTCGTTTTTTCTTTTTTCATAATACGTTTATATTTTTCATTGTTATTTTGTTTTTGTGTTTTTCATTTTTTTTATGCGATGAATACATTACATAACGCGAAATTGTTTGTATTGGCTTTTATATACAGAATGTATATGTACATATATACGTATCTCACATAAATACAGAACACAAAATATCATCCTCAGCCTCACATATGTATAATACGTGTACAAAAAGCAGAATTAACGTGAATACACACATATCGTTTGTATACCATCAGAGTATATATATAGGTATATGTCATAGCAAAGACACACACAGACACAAAGACGAACAATTCAATTTAGACAATTTGTTTTTCATTTTATCTGCGTACACATGTGTGTTTTCATTGACTTTTCTTTTTGTCTTTAGTTTTTCGCTTTTTTTTTAATCATTTTTGTTTTATGAAAATGAAAAACCAATCGACTAAATTGATCCTGAATTGAAATGTCCTTGTACATGGATATACATAAGTATGTATATGTTATGTATTGTGTACAGAACTAATGACCATAATGCATTGTATCTAAATAGAAGAAAAGAAAAAAAAAACAATGTACTGTATACGCCCAATATAATGTACACATGTACAACAAAAGTAGTAATGAAAATAATAAAAGGAAAATTGAGTCAAATAAAAATAAAAAACAAAAAATAAAATCAAAACTAGAAATGACAAATGAAAAATGAAAATGAAAAAAAATAAAAATAAAATCTTATATGTACATTGGTATATGAGTGTGTGAGAAAACTGTGTATATATATATATACATATTTTTAATACTGAGTAGTGTGTGGGCTGTGTACACACTAGACACATAACCTCATCGAATATATGTCAGATTGACCCATTTCTTATTTTGTTAGCGTAATAATTCATTTTCATTTTTCTTTTTTATCTACAATATATCATATAAACACATAATGTGTACATAATATGTATTGTCCTGTTAATCGTCATCATGGAGAAAAGAAAAATAAAAACGAATGCACTTTGTTCAAAAAGATTTTTCAGTATAGACCTCTTATATGCATAGTGTTAAAAAGAATAAGAAGAGAACATACAGACATACACCAAAATATCATTGGAGGAAAAACCATGTGTTCCATATTGAAAAAAAAGAAAATTTTATTGAACAAAGTACAATTATCATTACTGACATATACTGCTGCACACTAACTTACAGACAAATACTTGCTTTCGTGAGCTGACATACATATGTATGTATAGTATGTACATACATAGCCATATCTGTACGCGCTATACATAACGTATGTGCAATTTTGATCGATATTTCCACTACAATTTCTGCAAACAATGTACAAATGTACACAGAAATAAAAAAAAGGACTTTCATTCATACACACATTCATGGTATATTGTATAAAAATGACTTTATATTGTGAAAATGTCATCTGTCACAGTATGCTTTTGTCTATTTAATTTTCGTTCTGTTGTTTTTTTTTTCCTCTTCTTCTTTTTGCTTTGGTTTGCTTTTTTTTATTACTGTTTATCTTTTGTACATACATAAATAGCGAAAAATTATTGTCCATTATATACTTGTACATACGTGTACATATATATGTATGTAGATGATACATATACACTTATGTATGTGTATAATAGAGTGCAATTTTTAATATCATGTTTTGTGTTTTTGTTTTCGTGCAGATAAATTTATAATAAAAAATCGTTAAAAATAAAAAACAAAATGGGAATATGTCGCCGAGTGCATTTGATTTTAAAATAAATACACACACACAGAGTAACATATAATTTACAATCACCATAATACTGATGACATTAAGGATAATAAATAATACAAAATTTACTTTGAAAAATTCAACATTTTTATTCTCACATTAATAATTTTTCGTTCGTTTTTTTTTTTTTGTTTTCCTTTTAAAAAGCAATAGAAAAATGACATAAGAAAAACAAAGGATAAAGGATAAAATAACTGAATAACATTTATTTTCATAATGAACAACTTTAATTTTAAATAAATAAAATTAAGTCATGATTAAGATAAGAAATTGAATGTAAAAAATAAATATTAAAGAAGAAAGGAGGCAAACTTTACAAGAGGAAACTACAAGAAGTAAAGGTCCTCCAAAAACCGCATAGCTTAGAAGAATAATAGTTACAAAATGTGATAGTCAGATATTAAATATTCCTCTATACCATTAATCCAGGAATGAATTCACCACATTTGAATAACACACATTGTTATTTGTTAGTATCATTTCATCATGATAAAGCTTGCTATGAAAAATAACAGAAAAATTTAGGATTCAAAAACAAAAAATGTTCATTAAATTTAAGATAAAATTAAACAAATTTTAAAACAAATTATGTTACATGTACTCAACATAAACATTTGAATAACACACACAACATCCACTTAAATACATGACCATGAAGTGCGTGTAAAACATGCACTCTTGTGTAAATGAATTGTTTGCTAAAAGTACATGTATGCATTTGGTATATGAACAGTGGTACATACTACCGAACGCACAGGGCCGTCTTTTAGAGTTTCTTGGGGTCTTCGAATCTGCAAATCAAGAATATTTTAAAAAATCATGCGATATTCCCTTAATTTTCTAATCACTTGGATATAGATGCTACAATTATCAACATTTTTTTAAAAACTCCTAAAAATTTAATGAAAATTTATGGATTCTAAAGCACAAAAATTTGAAAATTAATAAAACAGATGAATAATTGAATAACATTAACATTAAATTAAAAGGACTCACAAATATAGTTTTTATGCAGAAGTACCTGGGTAAGCCCCAGTAGGCTTACAGTGTTTAACCGGCTCTACATATGTATGTATGCACATCATTATGTCTGATACACGTTATGAAGATTCCTCAATATGTGCTAATCCGTTTATTTTGAAAGTAGTAAGAGTTCAAAATTATGAAAATTTAATTTTTCATGTAGTTTTTGTTGCAAGGATATTAACTTTGATAACCAAAAAATGAATTTAAAAGTTACAGAATTTTTAGTAGCTCAAATTTTTCTTTTTCTGGGAGAATTCATATGAAAAGCAAAGTGAATTTATAAAAATGACTTATATCATTTTATAAGACGTAAAAGGTTATTTTTTCAATTTTTTTAAAGCTCCCCATCATTTCCGCTCTTTAAAGCTTTTAAGTTTTTTTTTTTTTTGTCTTTTAAAGTGAAAGCTCAGCCATAATTAGAAATTTCCAAAATAAAAAAAAATTAAAAATTATTTTAAAAATTATTTGTATTATTTTGCTTTTTTATATGACTGGTTTTTTCTCTCTTTTATTGTTTTAAAATTCTTTAAAGATATAAATATCTGTTATTATTTTAAACCGTGGCATTATCTCTGTTTTTGTTTTTATTTATTTTTAGCTTTTTTCATTTCATTTTTTTTATAGGATATTCTAGACATAATGTCTAGTCTCTCTTTACAGAATTGTTAAAGAACTACAAACAAAAAACAAAATAACCACAAACCAAATAAAAAAAATTAAACAAAAAGAAAAAAAAAAAAAAAATCTTTTTCAAACACACTGTACAGTTTTTCTACATGAATAAAATAAAAAATATATTTTTTAAAAGTTCATATTTTTCCACTATAAATTTTTATATTAAGTACATCTAGGCACATACAGTACGTTAAATTCTGTATCTGTTGTAAACGAACAATTCCCAGTCAGCTTAAAACGTATCCATCGTGTGTCATTCCTAAACCACGGGAACGTGTATTTTTAATGTATGTGAAACTACATATATTGACGCGTACGTTAAAATGTTTGGGAATCTTTGACTTTGATCACCGTTATACAGATGATGTTTTAAGGAATTTGCCCATAATCGGTTTAAGTCGGAATTATGAATTATGCAGATACATATGTTGTTCGTAAATCGTAGATATGTTCTTGGAATTTAGGTTTTTTAAGGAATATTTAACGAGAATGTGTTCCAAAAACATGCGATTTTGTTATTAACATAGCACATAGAGAGAATAAGTATTCTGAATGTGTATCTAAAGAACACATACTACAAATTTTGAAACGTGTTCGAATAAATGTATTTCTAAACTCCAACAGAGTAGAGAGAGTATATATACTCTTGTAGACCAACTGGGGTACATATACTTATATCAGTATATTTTAACTTCAGATCAAGCTTAAAAGATTTCATTTTCATTCCTTTTTTTTCTATTTTTTTTTTCTTTTTATGTTAAATAAAAATTTTATCAACATTTTCATGTGTGTACTATAATGTACACGATATTCAAATGAAGTGAAAGCGTACAACGTATGTACGTTTATGTACATATTTTCCGTAATTTTATTTTTAGTAGCATAGTAAATTTTCGTCTATATATTGCGCTCGTAAATTTTTGTACATGTTATAAAAAACATGTAGTTCGTAAATGTAAAACAAAAAAAAAATACAAAAAGTTTTACAAAAAACAGAATTTAGTAATTTAGAAGAGAATTAGTTTGCTTTTTTATCTAAAAGTATTCGAATCTATGTAATTTGTTTATTTTGAAAGTGGCTTACGTGCATATATTAATGGCACAGATATAATTTTGAAACTATATGAAGTGTCCTGACACATACATACATATGTATGCTTTTCATGGTTTTGTTCTGGTCAATTGTTGTTCGCCTTCAAAATTTCAAATTTTGCTAATAAAATCTTTTAAATTTCGAATAATTCTGAATTTTGTTATCGCGATAAAAATCTCATATCATTGAAAATAATGATAAGCTAATAATAAATAACATCAAAGCAAGATAAAAGAAAAAACCAAAAGTAACATACATAAATGAGTGACGCTTGAAAAAAACGCGGATGCAAAAAGACTAGATGAAGCTATAACGACATCCAAAAAAGGACCAGACAGACTGACCCTAAGTACACAGAAGAAACTAAGAAAAATAGGAAAACAAAAAATAGATAAAAGTAGAAAGAAAACGTCAAAGAAAAAACTGACAGAGTTTAACTGACAGTTTTGTAATTTTTCTTTTTTGTTTTTTTATAAACATCTGTTCGTATGAATTTTGTATAAATTATGTAAAAAACAGAATTTCAAAATTTTTTAAGACTTACGTTAGTTTACATACATACATTCGCAAAGATTTATGATACATAGTAAAATATTTTTGTACTTGTTAAGAATCCCTTCTCTCCCTTTTAACACACGTGTCCACACAAAAAATATTCCATTACTTAAATTTCTTTTTTTTTTTTTTAATAAAATTTCCCAAGTTAATTTCCTTCTTTCGCCCTTAACACCAGACCCCTTATATCCTGTTACTTATTAAAAATACATATCCTGAAAACAAAAAATGATCCAATTTGAGCTTTTTCATGTCTAACAAACGTGTCATTTGTTCATTACTTGGTTTGAATCAAAATCAAATTTCTTGTTTTTTATTTTGTTTTTGAAAATTTTTAGGGCATATCTAACGACAGAAAAAGAAAATCTATGTACATATGTATAGACATGGTGATATTCTTAAACAGAAAAAGCAAAAAAACAAAAAAAAAATGGATTACATAGTAAACAATTAAAATGTTTTTTTTATTCTCCCCTTCTCTTTCTATTTGTTCTAAAGTTTTTCTTTTATTTAGGTCAAGCGCAACAACAACAAAAACAGGCTACAAAAATTCTATTGAAAATGAAAATAATTGAATTCAAGAGTCTTTGAATTCAATTGAATTTTATATGCGCCATACATACATCTCATGCATATATTAAATATGTCATCATATGCGACAAACAAACGTTATCGCTATTTAAAATAAGTGACCATAAATAGAAGAGTTTTCTTTAAATTGATTTTTTTTTCGAAAAATTTTCATACATTCGTTGTTTAAATTTTTCCCTGCAATTTTTCATTATTACTAGATGAAAAATTTTAAAAGCAAATAAAAAACGAGAAAATACAAAAGAAATGTATACAAATCTAAAACTTTGAAATTGTTTAGATATTTGTGAAGGTCATAAAAAGGGAGAATAAATAAAAGGAATGAAAAATTAGAAAAACAGAAAATAGAAAAAAAAAATTTTTTTTTTACTACTTTACAGTCAAGAGTTTCTTTTATATCTTGAGTTTTTCATTTTATTTTCTCACAGAGTGGTCTTAAAGACCTACTTGTGTTTTACAAATTCATAACGTTTATTGTTTGACACTGAAAGACAGATGGTCACTAATTAAACTTCAAGAAAAGTCATGAAACTCTTTGGTAATTTTGGGAACTACACGAGGAAAACATTTACATATCGATATCAGCTCATGAGTCTTTGATGAGCTTTAGCTTGGCCCGATTTGGTCATTCTTCTCAAGCCATTTTCAACATTATCCAGTTAGGCCTTCCCAGATTTCTGTCTTCGATTTCATAATCGGGCTACCCTGTATCATCAATCTTGATTTGTTTTGTTTTTTTTCTGTTTTGTTTTTTTTTTTTTGTAATTTTTTTTTCTTTCGCTTTTGTCAAAATTACAATTTAAGTTACAATTTCGTTTAATTTCTTTTTATTTTCTTTTTCTACTATTTTCTATTATTAATCACTCAACAACAAAAACAAAGTAATGAATACAAATACAAATGTACATACATATATAAGGACATACAGTCGTATATTCATGTACATAGAATTGTAAATGTATCTATTTTTATTTTCGTGTCTATTTAATTCTTTTGTTATGTAGATCATATTGTCCTTATTTACCTTGATTACCTTTTTGACTCATACTACGTATAATGATTTGTGCTATTACTATCGTCATTATTACATCGCCATCATTATTATCATCATTATCATTTAAGTTCTATTGTGAAATAGAAAAATTCTGCACATACGAATGTTCTAAATACTGATACCCTCATGTAAGATACTTGGGTTAGTACACAAATAAAAGAAAATCTCTAAACAAAATATAAATATAAAAACATTTATTCATAGAAAAGAAAATAAATAAAAAAAAGAAGAAAAAAAAGAAGAAGAAAACAAAATTTTAAAGGAAAGCAAAAACTTTAAAGTCACCTTAAGCATTTTCATTTAAAAAGATTGTAAACAGACATCTAGTAGATATTACCTTTTCTAGGTTGTGATAAAGAAAATGAGAAAAACTGTTTTTTTTTTTTCTATGGAAAAATTTTCTTTTCTTTTTTAAAGATTTTTTGCCTACATTAGAAAATCACTGGAAAGAATGTATGTTATAAAAAAGAAAATTACAAAGTTGACAATAAAATGTTTACAATTAAAATTGGTATAAGGATACACATATGCATAGTATACAATTTATATATTAGATGCACAGACAGAGCAAAAATAAATAACTGTAAATTACTAATTGTAATGATAATAGAAAATACAGAAACATTAAAAATAATTGTTAAAAATTGCACATAGTCTTCTACATAAAATAGGTTAGATGAGTTTTTACTAAATGGTGACAGAATAATTAAACAAAAACTAGATGACATAAGAGACAAAAATATTTTAAATTCCGCACATACATATGCACATGTGTATCTATGCTTAGTACATTTGTACGTATAAATACACTGTTTGTCTAGTGCATAATGTAGGTATAGGTAGGCAGTATATCCAATGCAACATATCTTTGTGGTTGTAATAATAATTAAAATATCAGTTATAATTACAACAGCAATTATCAGATTTTTTTTTTTTTTAATGTGTTTATAAGTAATTTTAGTAAATTTTGACTGAATTGTAGTCACAACATTTTTTATGTTAATGACAAACATCTAGTATTGATGCAATAACATATTGTTACTACGATATTAATATTATTAACCACACTACCATGGTGACATGCCTATAATCTAGTATCAAACTAGTATCTATGTACATAGGTATACAAAGTGATTCAAAATTTCAATTCAAAAAATTTGAATTTTAAAAACTGATTTGGATCTATTTTTTATTTATTATTATTTTATTATTTAAAAAAATTAATCTAAGTGCTGTATGAATTGTAGTGGTCATTTTGCTACTACTAATCATTTATTTTTGATGATGATTTGGTGTCAGACGAAATTTAGTTTTATAAATTGCAAAGATTATTCAAATGAAATAATTTCCTAAATTTTCGAAACATAATTAAATGGCTGTGCATTTAGAAAATTTTATGAATTATAGCGTAGTACTAGAAAAATTATGTGGATTTCAATACCAGTTCATACCAACTTCATTCTAGATTTTTGGTGCGGTATAAAGCTATGTAGCATTAGATAAGATATTTATATCTAACATGTGGTATAGAATACAATAGCCTACATAGTATCGATACCAGACATTTGTCATTAGTCTTATATTAACTACATACATATTAACTTCATGTATTGTTTTCTTTAGTTTTCTTCTACATGTGCGTGCACATGTGTTACATTAGTAGATACAACATATGTACGAATACATATATGATAAAATATTATTTAACATTTAACTAATTTAACAATAAATTACAATATTCTATATATGTATGTACATACTTTGCTATTAATATTGTGTTATAAATATTATGACAACTTTGGGCATGTACAAATGAAGGATATGATGAATTCAAGTAGATAAAATTTTTAACAATGACAATAATAACAAAGTATTTATGTAAAGATATTTTACATAAATTTATGTTCTTAAAATATGTGCAATGTTTACATATATATCTAAAAGATGATTTATGTAATTTGAAATAAGAGGTATTTATTAGAATGACAGATCTACCTACAATCCTTACACTTGCGAATAATTATATGTCAGTGTGTATGTACATTTGTATACAGTATGTATAATTCATATATCATGTATATTTTTGTTCATTTAATACAAAAAGTTTATGTTTATGACATATATAAAGTCTCTTATTTACAAATATGTTTAATTGTTATTTTATCATTTTGATAATAAAGAAAAAAAAAATTTTTTTATTTATGTACACATAATATACAAATGATCATATATAGTTTCCATATATGTACACCGTAAACATATGACAAATGCATATCTAGATATACATACGCTCACTGTATGTATGGTAATTATGTATAAATATGTAACACTGTATATAATACAGTTTATTGTATATTTAATACGTTATATACACTGTATTATGTTAAGCTTTTGAGTCAATTATAAATTAAATAAATGATACAAAGATTTAAATGATAACTATAATGACAATAAAGTTAATGGTATAGTAGAAAATGATGATAACGATGAAATGATGATGATGATAAGCGAACACAAATATAAGACTATTCTACATAGGTATAAGCATTCTATATAAATTATGTAGTATAATTCTAGACATAGATTTTGAGAGATGTATTGACAGTAAACGGTTAATAATAAAATTATTCTGAATATTTTCTTTCAAGAAAGATACAATTTTTAACGTATTCAGTAAGAAACAAAACTCATAAAATGTTCACTAAATGATCAGTATTTGGTATCCATTTTACTGGTGGAAAATAATTGGAAGTAACATCAACTCTCATAGTCTTATTTGCATGTACTTCACTTGTAAAAATCAGAGCAGTTACTTTGGCAACTGCTACAAAAAGGATTTTATTTCTTCTTTCAAAAGATAGATTTAAATTATTGAAAATTAAAATTTAGTAAACAAATTTTGTTTTTAAACAGTTGAAATTTATAGTTTTCATTAAAATTTAAGTTAGAATTAACAAAAAACCTAAAATTCTAATATTGTTTTCTGTAAAAAATAGTATGTGTTTCTTTATAGGTTTTTCTGCTATCTTTGCATTGTATCACTTCTTATTCAATCTGTTTACCAATTAAATTTGTGAATTATATTTTGTTATTTTTCATAAATTTCATTTAAAAATGATCCCAAACCCAAATTACTCAAATGGAACACAGCTATTATAAACAATAGTCTACACATAAGAACTATCAAGAAATTTGAATAGAGCTATACACAATGCACATATACATGTGTACATTACATATGTATACTATATTAAAACACAAGAATTCATAATACAAGTATTTATGAAACATTTTAATTTTTGTGAAAGTGGCATTGATGTATGTAAATCTGAAATACTCTACTCTGTATAGTGAACCAAATACATACATATGTATGTGTAATAACTACTGAAAACGGCATTTATAAATTAATTCAATGAACATTTTATAGACATGAATGAGTATATACATTTAATGCATTTAAATTGACAATAATAATAATAATAATCATTAAGTACGTGTGGGATTTAAATATAACGTTTTTGTTTTTATTTTATTTTTTACTTAATATTTTTATCATTTAATTTTTTTTTTAACACATTTTTTACACATGTGTATGTGTACTTTTTTATTCTTTAAAAGGAAATGACATAAGTAGATCAAATTGATAATCTCATTTAGTACTTAAATGGTTCATATTATTGCTACATGTTTCACTATGATGTTATTAATAAAAATCTCTGAATTGTGTTCTTTTATTTATTTTTATTTTTCTCTTTTTCGGTCTTTTGTTTTTATTAAACTTTTTTTTTTTATCTGTATATAAATACATTAATTGACATGATTTCTGTTTTATATGGTACAATAACCTTAATTTTGGGCTGTGATTTTAATCACACATGTACGTATATATTAAAGTCGTATCATATCATATCATTACATTTAAAGCTCATGGTCATAATCATAGCAATTTTAATAATTATGTGTCTGATATTAAATAAATGTCGTATTATATGATTCCATAGACAAACAAATAAAAATAGAAAAAAAAAAAGAATTAAATAGGTGTTATCAATTAATTAAAAGGATTTTATCAGTGCTTTTAAATAAAATTGAAAAAAAGGAAAAAGGATTTAAACCGGTAAAAGAGAAATCATTTATTTTATCATCACCATAATTATTAGCTTTACGGTTTTTATTGAGTCTTGATTTGCTTCAAGATCAGTTTCCATCTTGATCTATTCATCACATTCTCTCTCCAGTTTCTTTCTACTGCTTTTCTCAAATCACTTTGTAAATTTTTTTATAACAAACCATCGTGTTTTGAATTTATCATCATAATGCCCTAGCCATTAGAGTCTGCTCAATCGTACATGTTTCACTATATTTTTGTCATTATATATAACTCATACAATTCGTCATTGTATCTATAATTCTTCAGTTATCGTTCTCGTATACAGCGCCAAAGATCACTTTTTAAGGAATTTTCTTTTAAAAATATTTTTCATGATTTTTTGTCAGCTTTGAATACTATCCAAGAAATTTAATTAATATTTGATTAAATTCAAAAGAAAATCCAGAGGAGAAAAATAATTTACGAAAGAGAAATATTTCATGAATACCAAAATAATATTTGTTATCCTTTTATACACCTACTGTGCTGTACTGTATTATTACCACTTTATTTATTTTATTTATATATAAAATATACACTCTCAGTGTGATATTTCAATTCAATATATTCAAATGTTATTCAAAGAGATGATATTTTAGTCATTTTTCCTTCATCTCACTCCTCGCGCCAAACAACAGCAACAACATACTCCTTTTTCACTATAATTGTATACAGGGTCGGTGCTATTACGGTCCAAATGGAGCATTTATTCTTAAAAAACAAATCTAAGAGATACTAAAACGACTGATAATTAAGTAAAATGTTATAAAAAAAAATTAATGAAATAAATATTCAATTGAATATTGTTTATTAAATTTTTATTTGATTTTTATTTAAACAAAATTTCTGTATTTCTCAAACGAAATGCATTTTAGTTTTCGTATATCTCAGTGATAACATGGAAGAAGGATCAGATATTTTTAAAAAAAGAAAGGCAATAATTTAATATGTTTCCGTTAGGCACTAAAAGTTCAAGTACCCATGCCCTGACTTTATAAAAAAAATTCATACAAACGATATACTTTACACACGTTTTTATTTGGTTTCCTTATGTTGATACGGGTTATTTCTAAACCAAAAGAAAAATACAAAAAAATAAGAAGAAAAAGAAAAGAAAAATGAAATGTGTGCTTTTGATTTGAATATTTGAATTTGATATAAATGATCCACAAAAGGAATATCATTTTCTTATACGTACATACGTACATACATATGTAAATCAACCCTAGAAAATTGGTAAAACATACGTACATATGTATATCCTATCTTAATATTTTCGTAAACCTAACATATGTTTGATAAGGTTTATCATAACATAAAGAAAAATCCTTTTTTGTCTTTTATATTTCAAAAAAAACTTTTTTGGTTTTAAATTCAAAAATTTTTTTTTTGTTTTTCATTAAAATCACATGGCATTTTTTACAAAAATATTTTCTTTATTTTCCAATGTTTTGCCTGTATCTAATTTTATTGTGTAGGTGTCTGAAAATTTCTTTTTTTTCCCAAAAACAAAAAGTTGAAAAAAAGTCAAATTCAGATATACAATGAGGGATTTTATATAAATGTCAGTATATATACACATGTGATGGATTTATGTACATATATTCGTATGTATATTGGAACAGTTGGGTGTATTGAAAAATTCAGATAAATAAATAATATTCCCTTAATAACATGGCTTACGAAAAAAAAAAATCGCAAAAGGAAAAAAATCCTTTTTTTTAAAGCAATTACATTAAAAGCTCAACTATCATCATCATCGCCATCGTCATCATCGTCATAATGTTTGCTCATGCACCATGCATAAAATATTAACAGAAAAACGGAAAACATTTATTTTTATTTTTTCTACTTTTTGTTGGTTAATATCAAAATTCTGTTGTTTTTTTTTTTTTTTTTGGGACAGAACAAAATTTAAATACATCCGTAGGGTGTGTAGAAACACTGAGCTGACATGTAGTAGTAAAATATAAACTTTTACTTTAAAAAATTTCACGTAACATGAACGTAAACATTTTTTGTATTTTTCAATAGTGGCACGTAACACTGGGTTATTTTCAAGCTTGAGAGTGCCAATACATTACGGATATCGACTACAGATTTATATCCGGTTGTCGGTTACAAAAAAATGAAACATGTTATAATTTTGTATCTTGACCCATATTATGAGCCACTTTGAATTAAATGTGTGTGTTCGGAAGATGATAACAGCTAGTTTTGAATGGTAGTTTGTAGCTTGTGGTGGATATCAGTAATGTGCTTATAATATAAAAACATTTGAAAAAGAAAAATCAAAGTAATGAGATCGCGAATCTACACTTCATCTATTTTAAAGATATCTTCATTCATATGCTTTAATCTCACCTTAGGAATTCAAAGTCATCGATATACTGAAGAGTAATCAAATATCTTTTTTTTTTGTCACCCTGTTATCCCTCAAAAATATGTTTTAAAAACAAACATTCGTAAAAAAACATTTTGTGTACAATACAACAGTTGTCATATTGATGCGAAAAGAAATTTTCTTGTTGTCCTCACTGTAAAGGTGTATCCCTAAAAATTATATTCAAATCATTTTTGATATTAATACCTATGTATGTAATAAAAACTCATCGATTTTTTTTTTTAATTTTTAAATCAACATTTTTCGTTTTTTTTTTCTAATTTTTTATTTGCTCATATCTTTATATTCCTGTAATAACGTAGATACATATACACGGTATATTCAATTTTTTACACTGCTTTTTATACCGCATGTACCACATTATCGTTCCTTTGATGGATGCAACAAAACCAAAACCAAAAACAAAAAAAAAAACATGTACATACCTATCAACAAAAAAGTATCTCATCATCATCATCATCGGTAGATATATTTTTTTATACATGAAAAACAAATTTTCTCTTTCGAAAAGATAAAGGAAAAAAAAAACAGTTTTTCATATCGAAAAATATTTTAAAAACAAAATCAAAGCATAAGGAAAAGAAAAATAAGGCATACATATACACAGAAAAGAGAAAAAAGCAAAGTATGAGAAAAGCAAAAAAAATTTAATAAATAAAAAAGAAAAAAAAAAGATAAATAAATAAAAAAGAAAAAAAAAAGATAAATAAATGGTACAAAAAAATTCCCGTGAAAAGATGTTTCAATCACTTTTAACCTTTTTTTTTATTTGAATCGAAAGAAAATAAAAATACAAGGAAGACAAAACAAAAACACAAAAATCAAAGAAAAACGTAAAAAAGAATAACATAAAATACAAAAACAAAATATATGTATAGATTCATTATTGAAAAACCAAAAAGAAGAAAATTATGAAATGACAAGAATTTATGAATACATGAGCACATATCTATTTGGCAAAAAGAAAATATAGAAATTTTTTTTGTGTGTATGTGTGTCGTTATTATATTTATTCATTTATTTTTTTGATCTCTTCATTTCCTGAAATCTATTGAAAATCATCGTGTATATGGATATATGCATGTATAGACATTTTTCAATAATAATAAAATTAATAACAAAACACTTTTATATACATACGTTATGTACATACATAAAATTACTCATACATGTATATAACTTTGTAGAATATACAGACATGGTGTCCAAATGGGAGTGTAGAAATTTATGTAAAAAACATTTGTAATGTTTGCTAAAAATTCGGTGTGAAATATTTCAAAATTAAAAATTAGAGATTTTGTCTTACGACATTTATCACGAGATACATCATTTACCTTATTACTGAACTATCTAACTAAATTTTTTTTTTTTTTTTGTAAATTCGAATGACAAATTAGAACATTGCAATAAATATTGTATCCAGGTACATACCAATTATTACTAACTGAAAAGTGTAAAATTTTAGCTACCATGACATTTTGTTTTAAACAAATCTGATAAAGTATTCGTCCTACCACAATAAAATAACAATGTTGTATTATTTGTGGTACTACATGTTTAAACGTCATGAATGGAATTTCAGACGCCACGAGATCTCAAAAGGAACTTCAATTCGTTTTGTTTTTTTGCTAAAAAATAATTTGAATTTTTAGAAAAATAAAGACTGAGAGACATTTAAACAGAGACACCCTTTTAAAATATCATACATACATATATTGTATACGATATAAAAATTAGAATGATATCTTTCTACATATGTACGTAATTTTTGTTATATTCTATAAAATATGTAACATCATTTTCTTTATACTATGATATTCCAATATATGTATGAAAGGACATTATTCGCTCCAATGAGCATAAAATTTACTTCATATATTATACCGCATACATATATGTACATGTATTGATGTTTCTATATCGTATTGATGGCTATAAACATCTAAAAATGTTTGATTATACACCCATATATATACGTTAATGTATGTTTGTTTCACATATGTAAAAAGTGGTGATCACACATACATTCTTGTATATAAGTTTTTCATCATTCCTTTAAATATTTTCTTTTTTAAATGAAAAACAAAAAGGACAAAACAAATTATTTTTTTATATGGATGTGCACAAAGTAGTATAAAATGACGAAACCGATAGCCGATCGACCTAAAAAAAACTAAATAATAACAACAATTACAAATGTATGTACAAATATACAAAATCGTCCAAATATACACATATAAACGTCCACCATTATAATACACCATATCCTAAGTAATAATATTATAACGATGAACTTTTTGACTGTAAAGTCGAACTTATAATTTGACCTGCCAATTTTATTTATTTATTTATTTTTTTTTTGGATTTTCTTTTTGTGTATGTGCATGTGTCATGTATCATATTTTGGACATTTATATAGGATTAGTCCTTTGATAGAAAAATAAAAAATAAAAATAAAAAAGAAAATATAATAAAAAGAAAACGTTTGAAGAAACATTACAAATATTGAATGAAACAGTCAACAAAAAAAAAAGAAGATAAGTAAATAAAAAAAAAACCAGAAAGAAAATATGTTATAGAAATAAAGTTATGCTTAGATAATCATTTGCGGCGTACGTATATATGTATATGTATATAAGTATATGTATATAAATACATAAGTCTATTTATGCGTATATACACACGTTAATGGAAATTCATGCCCTGTATAATCAATACAAAGAAAAAGGGAATTTTTGATTTCTTGGAATTGCCTCAATTTGTTTCTTCTTTTTTTTGTGCGTGTGCGTATATGTGTGAAAAATTATTATTATTATTATTTGCAATTATTATTATTAATTTATGTACGTACAGCATTTCGTTATAATGCTTTTGAAAACTAAATTTAAAAAAAGAAAATTCCTGTGAAGTTATTACCTTTAAAGTCGTTTATATATGTCTATCTACCTGGTAATAATTCATAATGTTATATACAGGATGTCTCAAAGTAAGGAACACAAATCGCGTTTTTCTTATAATTTATTGTATTTCTAGCAAAAATTCGTCCTATACTACTTTTCTGAGATATAGAGAATAAAATTTAATTCACGTTTAAGCATACATTAGGTGGTTTAAAAAATATTGTTCATATGACATATGACATCTTGTATTTCAAGTATCCATATATTTTCAATACCTTATATCACAGAGATGCTAAATTTCAGAAGGGATGTCTACAACGATTTTTTCCTAGAAACAGCCTAATAAACTACAAAGAATAATGCATTTTACTCTAGAATACTCTGTATATTGGTGGGAATTTTTTTTTTTTTTTTGTCATTTGAAAAAATAAATAAATAATATATAAAATGTACTTATGTAAGATTCACATTTCATTACTTTAATTTAAATTTGAATTCTGTTCTGAAACCTTGATACAAACAAAAACAAAAAACCAACTCTTCCATGAAATTTTTATTCTGTTTTTGGCATTTATTACGACAGAAAAAAAAAATAAGTGAAAAATATTTCATTCAAGTACACAAAAATTTATTGGCAAATGCTTAACATTTTATACCCAAATCATTAAATCTGTATGAAAATTAAAATATATAAATACATATGTACATATACGTACGTATGTATCTACGTAAATGTTATATACATATGATCATGGAATGGTAATGCATTATTGTACGTACGTACATACACATACGTATGTATGTATGCTAGAAAAAATTATGTCCTTCAATTTTAATTATCATAATGAATTTAAAAAATCAAAAAAATAAAAAATTGAAAAATCTTTAATGTAGAAACAGCCTAAAAACAGAACGTATTTGCGATTTACATCATATGTACTACAATGGAAATTCAACAAAAAAAAACATAGCAAAAAGCAACATTGTTTTTCCCTTTTGTTTTCAATTTTCATATGAAATGTAATGCATGCATGTTCAAGAAAAATTCAAAATGTCAAGGTAAATGAAGTGTGAAGGTTAATCACAATGATAATAAAAATAACAAAAAAAGAAAAAAAAAATTGTATCTGCATTAATCGATAAATGCATATGGATGATACATACATACGTGTACTTGCATCTAAAGTACATCCGCATGGAGTACATTATACAGGGTGATTACTACATCAACAGAACATCTTATATCGTGTTTTTAAAGCATAGTCATCTATATTTTAAATAGTGACTTCTTCACATTATTTGATCGCAAAAACATAAGGCAACAACGCAAAATTATTGTGCTCTGTAAAAATGCACATGACAGAAAAAAATTATTAAAATTATTGATTCTGCAATGTTACTTTAAAATTTAAAGTATGTTGAATGATGTAAAATACCGACATTATTAAGTAAGACAAATCTACATTATATTAAAGTACACAAAAGTAGAAGAAAACAAAAATGGAGTATCATACACGGTCAAAATGAGAAGGATCCATTGACTTATCCAGCCCAAATCTTATATGATTGAAAAATGTATGCATTATATAGGACATGAGCAAGATTAAGAAATTGAAAAACTCCAAACATACATGTACTCGTACATAGTAACAAATTTAATCCTGTTATTCTGTTACGACTCAATTTTATTTTACAATTTAAAAATTGCCACCTATGTAGTGAGGAATATAAATTCATGTTATTTTCTATAAAATGACATCTTTAAAGTTTTTGCTATAATTAAATAATTTACGTGTACGTTTTTAAATTGTATTCAAATTTTCTTCTTTTGCTTCACAACAACAATAATAATAAAAAGTATAAATCCAGAGTATGGAAAAAAAAACAGGATTAAAAAGAAAAAAGTTTATCTTTTACACAAATAAACCCCTATATGTATGCAATGTACACAAATTTTTTATATACTTGAATGAATCACACGATACATTCATACATATGGATAGGTATGTATACGTACATATGTATAACAATAGAATTTTGTACTATAGTAAGAGGAATCTCATGGGTAGAAATAAATTGAAATACCACCTGTAGATTATAACCTAAATAATAAACTGTACCAAATTTTGTAGCATTGGAATTCATATTGTATACCTATATACGTACATATATGTTTATATACATATAATACGGTTACATTACAGAATACTTCAGTATTACACAATAAAAATAATATAAAGTGTTGGTACATTTTACAATCAGGGTGAGAACGAAAAAAACAAAAATAAAAAGAAAAAAAAAAATTGAACAATGTACACATATAGAGTACGGAATTATCAAAAAAAAAGTAAGAAGAAAGCAAAAAAAATGTTTGGGGAGAAAAATAAGTTTTTGGATTACTATTTGTTTTTTTTTTATTTTCTCTTCTGTTCCAATTGGACTTTTTTTCATATATCCCCCGTATTTATTATTGTCTTTTAAACTTATAAACTAAAATATATTATTGGTAGATTTTATAACAAAATCAATTTAAGAAAAAAAAAAAAAAACACTTACTTACCTTTTATGTATTTCTCCTTTTTCTCATTTATTTCTTTTGTCTCGTAGTAAAACTCGTAGCAAGCAGGTGTAAAGAAAATTCCAATTGTTTTTTTTTTCTTTTTTTCTTATATATTTTTTAATTCACTTAATACTTTTCAATGAGCATAATTTCTTTTTTCTTATTTACTTTTTATTTTTGAGCACACACTTCATTATGAAAATTCGAAAAGTAAACAGAAAATAAAATTTCAAATTTTAATCATCCAAAAACAAAAAACACAATGTATAAGCAAAACTCTGAAATACAGTAATGAATAAATCATCGATTATATTATTAAAGGGAAATTTTCTGTTTGGCCTTTGAAGGTCAGAAGTAAAAAACAAAAATGAAAATTTCACTAACTTGCCTGACGGCAAAAAAAAAAACAAAAATCACACTATCAAATTCAAATAGAATATATTTAAGTAGGTATCTAATGAGGTCAAATAAAAAACAATAATGTACACCGCTAATTAAAAAAAAGTGACCAAGATGAATTTTATCCCTCGCTTTTCCTTATAATTTTATCAATTAGTAATGTTTCCTTAGGTTTCGAAACGTGTTAATACTTCGTGAATACAATGCAACAAACCCTAAAACGTCTAAGAAGACTGAAAGAGATGTATAAATACACTGTTTCATAAATAAATCGGAATGTAATAATCACTACATTTTTTTAACGTTTCGAAACTGGGCATTTTTAATAAATATTACAAAGGAGTTGATGTATTGTAATCATTTTTAGGACCAAGGTAACAGTGGTTAAAATGAAATTCAAATTTTAATTTTAGAGCCCTTAATTTCAAATAGAGAGCAGAATTTACCAAACTCTATATTAATAACTTTGTAGAGAGTACTTGAAAGCGTGTAGAAAAATATTTTTTTAAATATGATTCAAAATTTTGTTTCATCAATGCCTAAAAGGATTAGGAGAAGTGAAAGAAAATAAGGAAAAAATATTAAATATTGATGTAATTCATGTAGACCAAAATAAATCGATTTTGGTAATCACGAAATTCGGTTTTTACTATTACGAAAGTCTTTTTTACATCAATTTTCTATCGAGTTTTATTTTATTCACTTTGTTTTTTAATCAGTAGTGTATATTACGTGAATTGGATGACAGGCTATAATAATTCCTTTCTCAATTTATATAATTTGTAAAATAAAACCAAACATTAAATAAATTATAGAAAACAAATGAATGAAAAAAAAAAAGCGTAAAAAATCAAAACTATAAATTAAATGATAACATTGTCCTTGTCTGTTATATTGTATTGTTTTATGTTCTTAGCTGTTATTATTGTTATTATAAATAATCAAGGACTATGATAACAAAACACGACATTGCCTCTGACAAGAAAAAGCTGTCCATTGCAATGTATTGTATATATTTTTGTAATATCTGATAAAGTGGACAAAGTAAAAACAAATGAAATATATACATATAGTTTTAAACACATTGTTGGAATGTATTTGAAATTTAAACGTATACCATAAAATCTCACCTATAATACTCACTATCATTATTTCTTTTGTAAATCGTTGTTTTATTGTAAACAATTCATTCGCATGTAATAAATTTGCTCATTGATTTCAGTCAATTAAGAAAAATTCTATATATGTACATATATATATGCAAGGATATACATATGTACAAATCTATATATTATAGCTGAGACAACGATATTAAAAAGATTTAAACTAAAGTGAAAAACACTAAAAACTATGATAAAAAAGAAAACCCTTTAAAAAGGATATAGATGATCAAAGTGGATTGCTATAAAATTCTTATATCCTTTTTGTTCAATATAGTGTAGTAGATTACATGCATGAAACAACAGAGCCAATAACAAAAAAAAAATAAAATAAAATAAAATTTATACATACATATGTACGAGTATATATATGTTTATAAAATTATAACTAACTAAAGCAGTATAAAGCAGTAGTAGATATTAAACTGAAAATAAATCGATTTATGTTCACTTTATAGACATTAAGAACAATATGGACATTATGGACATGACACATACACATGTATACATATATGTAGACTTATAAAGAGTCCGTAGACATATGCCTATGAATGTACAGTTATATATCGGTACATTACATATTGACTATTTTTTTAAACGAACGAAAGAAAAGCGTCCGATACAAAAAGGAAAATAACTGTATGTTTAAAAAAAAAATTGACTTTAAAACAAAAATCCTTTTTTATTCAAATCAAGGAAAATGTGTCGTAATGTGTAAAGTACATACACTAGACAAAATTAATAGGTCTTGTATCCTTTTATGTATTTCCTTGTATATGCATTGAATGTACGTATCCAATACATTAACGACTAACACTATACGTTTTCCATCTACGTAATTTAACAACTGAAACCGATGATAAAAAAGAATAACTTTAAAAATATAAATCTCTTTTCTTTCTCTTTCTCATTTTCTTTTCTAAATTTTCTATACTCAATACTCAAATCGCGATAAAAATTAAAATATCCTTATTCTATTCTATAACATTTATTAGAAATAGAAGCTTTTTAAGTGAGAAAAACATTTTCAGTTTTTCTCTATGAAAAGAATACAAAAATGTCTTGATTCTTGAACAGAAAAAAAAGAAAAAAGCTAAAAACAAAATGAGAAAATGAGTATTACTGGACTAATGGACTTTTTTTTACGTACAGTACAACACAGCACTGCATATCCATTTCAACCGAAAACGACATTCTATTTTGTGTCTTGGTTTTTATATCATACTCAAAAAAAAAAATTTCTACATGTGAAAAAATTTAAGAAGTCTGTTCAATCTATTGTCTTATATATGAATTTTGAATTTTTTATTGTTAGTTTGAAAATATTGGATTAAATAACCGTTTAAAATCTCGATATTCTCATTGTACGCATTTATGTCAAGAGGAATATTATTTTCATTCGAGGTAGGTATCCTCGGAAATTCATCCGTATGGAAAACTAATTTTAATTGTCATATTTTCCAACCTCTATTATTTTAGTTGTCATTTTAATAAATATAACTATTAACTTCTTTGAATTTAAAAAGAAGAGCTTTTCCTCTCATACAAACCCACTGTCGTATCTTAGTTTTCTTAATCTGTGGTACATACATACTTTAAATATACATTTATAAATAAACGAATTTACAATAATCTAACATATGATGACTTTAAAGGTCTATACAAAATACAAATACATGCCAATGAAAGAGAGAAGTAACAACAAAACAAAAAAAAAAGAAATTCTTCATTTTCAAATGCAACTTGTTTGTTCCTTCAAACACATCATTAAAAATTCACGATATAGAAAAATCGAATAATAAAGGAAACACAGTTGCATGATTTCAATCGGAAATATTACATTTGTTGTAAAAGGACAAATGTACGTATTTACGATAAATTACTGTATTACAGAGCAATGAAAATAAAAAAACTGTTTCATATATTCAATATTTAGTTACCTATATAATAACGAAACTGATAATTTTTATCACGTTCAAAATTTTTGTCATATTACACAAATTTAATATAATTTTTTTTTAAAACTCCAAAACACAGTAAATAATGTCGATAATGAAAAAACTAAAATTTAATATTTTTTTAGGGTTTTTAAATAATTAATTCAACTCCTTTAATTTTTCATGATTGCATTAATACACCAGTAAATATACATTTAAGTGAGCTTTTTTTTTAAACACGCTACTTGTAATTGTAACGTACTTTAATCGGACCACCACTTAACATAGGTATACTTACCGTCTTTCTATTATGTTATGTACACATGTAACCCGGTTTCTTTACACAAATTAAAAAAAAAATGGAAAATAAAACACTTCGAATTTTTTATATATAGAAAGAAAAATTTAAAATTCGTTTTCCTAATTTTTCCTTAAATTTAATTGTCGTGATTTCTACAAACGGACGGATTTACCACTCATTTCAAAGATAAATGTTAAAAATGTTTTTATTTTATATCTTTCGTGATTTTTAATTTCATTTAACTAAATCATAAATTTCCCGCGTATTAAATGACTTCTTTAAAAATTACACAGTGATTGATGCACTCGTATTATCGTTTACGTATGTATAAAAATGACATTAAATTCATTTTTACAGCCTTTGAATTTTATTTTTTATTTAACAATTCTCCCGATTAAATTATTTTCTTTATTTATTAATAAAATTAATTTTGTTTTTTTTTTTTTCTATTTTTATTTTAATTAAATTATCCTAATTTTTATTTTGAAATTTTTTTAAAAATTTTCTAAGAGAATTTTAGTTTATTCCGAATAAGCGATGTAACTACCGTCCTGTTTGAATTCTCAAATCGTACTGATGACATGACATACAATATTTTACTTGAATACAACTGATTTTGAATTTTGAATAGAACACACAATATTCTGAATAATACAAAGTACTTAACAAAGTTCCTGTTTTTTTTTTTTTTTTATTATTTACTTTTTTATTGTAGATACAGAGTAGATTCAAATTTCAAAATACTGTAATGTCTCGTTTATACAGGTACCATAAGGAACTAATACAAAATTTTTGTGAAAAAGAAAACAAATATTTTCTATATTTCAACTGTTGGGCCTGTTTGTACCTGTTTTATTCTGAAAATTCATTTAAAAAAAGCTTTCATTTATACTGTGGAAAATTTAAATTTCGACAACGTTTTGTATGAATAATTTTAGGAGATTTGTACATACATATGTATGTACATACGTATACGTCGTACTGTTGTATTGTATATTGTATATTGTATCGTGTTTAAAAGAAAATATAACGACAAAATAATCCAGAAAGTATTAGGAGAGTGAGAGTATATTTCAAAATGACTCACTCACTATCCCAGAGAGCGGATGCAACGGTCGGTATTGAGAATCTGAGTACTCACTACTCATCATGAAAATCCTTTACATACATACATTCACATGTACATGTATATATCCTTTTAGTGTCCTTAAATCTGAAAATAATTTTCTATGATAATTTAATTTAAAAAATGAGAAATTTTGACATATAGAGAAAAATATATTTTTTTAATTTTCTATTTCGTTTGTTTTTCTATTTCTCAGAAAGGCTCCAGTCAGTCTCGTATCCTTGTGCATTTTGAATAAAAGAAAACAAAAAAAAAAGCTTTACACATGCGCTTTAATGAAAACTTTACAAAACAAAAAAAAAAAGAAACGAACTGTATCATGATGACATCATATGTAGGTGAAAATTGTATGTAGGTGGGCAAATATATGATGTTGTTGCTTTCATATACGACAATTTTACAATCATACACACTTACATTAAATGAAAGATAAATTCCCATTTATTATAGCTGGCTTATGCACATTTGTATTTTATATGACATTCTTTTGATTTAGTGATTCGAGTTCAAGTACTCACATATACCTATGGTATGTGAATGTGTGTGTGTATGTATGTCATACTTATAAATACTTTTGTATACTCACTTGTCTATATATGCAATTTTAAAAACAGTAGAAAAAAAAATGTGTATATAAACCATGACCCAGTCCTTTAGAAAAGTTTATCAGAAGTACTGTACATAGGCATTAAAATGAAGTACAAAATGAATAATACTCATAATACAAAATATTTGGTTGAATAAGAAAAAAATGCATGCAGGAAAATGTTTTAAATCAAGCGTTAGACATGTGTATGTCCTAAACTGTATTATTGAAAATTAAAATAAAAGAAGGTTAATTCTTCCATTAAGCCATCAGAGGATAATGAATTATTAATGAGTGAAATTCAATCAAAAGAATTTAAAATGTACATTTCATTTGAATCTCACCTTTTGAAGTCCTTTAAAGTCAAAGTACTCATCCTTATAAAAACAATATAATGCGTTGAAGATCAGATAAAAGATTACATTTCAATGCCACGTAATCTGATATTTAATAAAATCTCAAATCAATTATTTAGAAAAAAAAAAAAAAATTCTTTTCAATAAATTGTACATGACATAAATTTAGACATAAACCACAAAATTCGTCCTGAGAAAAATTGTAATCTTCACAACGCATAACAGAAATTTTGATAAGAAGTTTCTTTTTAGGCACCATGTAGTAGTGAGACCCATCTATATAGTCTATGCATAGCTTGGTAGTGTAAATTGTAATGACTTCTAAATTTATTGGTCCCAGGTCCCAGTTACATTTTCGATGTAAGGCAGAGATGAATGAAAATCATCAGAGTGATTAAGCTCTTGCATACACTGATCTGGGACTGTACAGCTTCATTAGAAGCTCAAAGTGGATTGGTCTACTTGATGTGTCTTGATGTGTAGTCCATTCTGACATTCTGACCTAAGTTTGCTCGGAAACTTCTAACTAGAACCGGAAACTTCTACTTAATCTTTACTCTTTGCAACACTTCACAGAAAGTTTCGAAAATAAATTTTTCGAAATAAAAAAAAACTGAAAAACTGATTATTTTTTTTACTAATTTTCTTGTCGTACATATGTAATTATAATTGACTTTTCTTAAGTCACTTACGTATACAATATTTGTATGAAAACTCAATGTATCTTTTTTACAAATACAATGAAAACTCTAAAAACAAAATATTCGTCCTTTTAATTTTGAAAAAACAAAATTCAAGTAAAATGTTTCGTTTTTTAATTTTTGTTTTTTTTTTTTTAAATATTTAATTTTAACTAAATTCATTAAAAATCATAAATAAATAAAACTGACGACGTACCAATCATGCAAATTAAAAATCAAAAAAAAATACAAGAAAAAAATATCAGTCAGTTAAAGGTCAAAAATGTTATCCTTATAATTTTACCATTTAACAAAATTTAATTAATTTAATTTCATGTTTTTTTTTCAACTTTCTGCATTTCTGTGTTTTTTTTTCCTTTTTTTTTGTGGGGTACAGCAAAAACTTCATTTTACAAAATTTTAAATATTTAATGGTGTAAATTTTACATTTCATACGTAATTCAATGTTCTGTTGTTTTTTTTTTGTTCGTTTTTCTTCTCTTGTTTTAAACCTTTTAAATACAAATGTACTGCATGAAAACTATGCACAGGCACACACACATATACATATGCGTACATGATGTGTACAATTTGTAGGTACACCCAGCTTTTCGATAATACAATCAACATCAGAATTTTTATACACATGTATGCATGCATACATAAAGGTATAGTGCTCGTATATTATTGAAATAAAAAATAAAATTTTAATCAGAACATTGTGAACAATTATTGTAGTTTTTAATATTTAACAAATTTACATTTTGCATATGCAATACAATACTGTACAGAATGTACATACATATGTTTACGTACATGTGCGTATTCATAAAATATATAAAATAAAATATACACATGTGTTTACATTTGTACATGCATAAAAAATATCTATGTAATAACAATTGAAAACTACATGTGTAGATTACGTATACATTTTGTGCATGATTTTATCGTAGTATGCACGCACTGTAAAACATATGTATACGTATACCTGTAGTATACATACGTATATGTACACTGTGTACGCCATACATAATGTTTCAAAAACGACATAACAAAAAAGCCAATTTCACAATACTACGATACCCGATATTTAAGATATTAATTTTTGCTTTCGGGAGACCATTTTGTATGTACAAGGATGTTTTCAGGAATCGCCAAAATGTCAAATTTTTCCTAATTTCTGATTTAGAAATTGAATGATTCTTGATCTATTAAACGTTGGACCTTGAAAATTTTCTATAATTATTCTGAAAATGTCAACGATATGAATGTTAGGCCCAACGATTCGTAAGTTATACTTATACAATGCTTTATAAAAAAAAGGCACAATTTTTTTCAGGACTCTCTACCAGTCAAGTGGTAAGTATGTAGTTCCTATTTCACTTACGTATGATATGATTTATACTCGTCTCATCAAGACCTATCATCTCTTGGCTATTAACCGTATTTAACTCAATCACCCTGTATAAAAGGATATAATTAAATGTATTTATTCGATAAATGTATAGTTTGCGTATGTTATATTAAAATAAAAAAGTGATAAACTTTTATACAGCATTATAAACACTACATACGTATGTATATATACGTAAATATATCAATATGTAAATACAAATTTCATAACAATTCAACAAATAACTACTATGTATATTGTATATACTTAAGGTAACAAAAAAAAAAATATATTAATTCAGTACATAATCACTAATATGTATGTACATTTGTATATATGTAAAATGTATACTTTGTTCAAATGATGAGTATAACAAGCGATCGGATTTTACTATAAAAAAAGTCAAAAATCAAAATTTTCCATAATAAAGAAAATTAGTAGTAGTATTAGTCAAAAATAGTGGAAAAAAAATATTTACCTTACCGCCCCCAAGTTCAAGTGGCTTTAAATGAATACCGAAGGCTTTTTGCTTGTGAATTCAAATGCTTAGCAACATTGATCGAATCTACTTGTAACAACAAGTTTCACAAACAAATGGTCAATTTAAGCTTTGTCATACAAGAACCATTGAGTTTGTTGAGCTGTAGGTAAACGTGTAATGGAATTGTGTGGGAAATTATCATCATAGTAATTAGATCCTGGCTAAAGTGAAGGTTATAAAATTTCAAAACAACAAAGACATTGACGAAGTACTTTGCGAAATATTGTTTTTTTTTATACAGGGAATACGTACATGTATGCACCTATGTAGATATATGTATGTGGATTCGAAAGAATTTGTACTCATTTTGATACCTAATTTTTTATTTGAGAACAAAAACAAACCTCGTGAACACAGTATTTTCATGTACTTTTTTCAACCGGTAATATTTCTGATTTAGAAAATATAACATTCAAATTTAACCATTTCAACACTGTCTATGTAATATAAATGTGATTTATAAAATATATACAAATGTTGAACATGTGTGCATATCCATGAAATTGAATGAATTTTAAGAGCTTGTTTATAATAAAATACTTAATATCTGACAATTTTTAGTATACTCTGATATACAAGATTACTTAATATGCACATATTATATTACGTACAGTTTATCTGCAAATAAACAATGTTTATACGAGTGTATATACCTCTCACATACATACATATGTATATAGATATGTAATTATAGCTTTAAAAAAAAAAGAAACAAAAAACATTCATTTATATACAATAAGCTTTCATCCAAAAATTTACAATTTTTATTACGGATAACCTATGAACAATAAAATAATGGAACACACATACAGTATGGTACGTACGTACATATGTATGTACATACCATCATACATGCCATTGAAAAAATAAAATTAAAATAATTAACATACATATGAATATGTAGGAAATTTTTTTTATAAATTTATTCGTAAACACTACAAACAAGTACACATAAAATCAGAAATGATAAGATTTCAAGTTCTAATGTACCGGAAAAAAATTTTCAATTTTTATTATAATTTTTCGACGGAATCGAAAGAAATGTTTAGAGAATGAAAAGAAAATATATCAAACAAGCATATACGATATACGGCTCGATGTGAGTTAGAACCCAGAGCCTTTGGTTAAGATTATTGTGACAATTTTTTCCTCTTACAGTTTTTACGTAGATTGCGAGTCACTGAGTGGAGCGAGACTGAATTCAATTTTTGTATATTAAACCCATAGGTCTTGGCTTGGACCAACTTATTTTTTAAGTTATTTGTTTTTAGCAAGTAGACTAGATCAGTGTAGATCAATGTTACTAAGCAAAAATCTTTTGACATTTTACTTTTCTTCATTCGTTGTACGTAAGACGTTATGCTTCAGAAGCCAATAATAAGTCTACCTATTGGCTTACTGAACCCTCTTTAAAATTAAACCGAAAGTTTAAGAGATCTTCAAGAAAATTAAACGAAACTGTACCAAAGTATTCACAAGGACATAAAAAGATTCAGGACAATCAATTTTTTATGTTTTTGTATAAATGTTTACTTTTTTCATTGCATAAATTTTTGAATCCTTGTTATTGTTTTTTTTTTCTCATAAAAATTTTCTTGTGTTATTTTTTTTTTTAAATATATTTTTGTTAATTTTCTGAATAATCGTTTTAAAATTTATTGAGTCCTTTTATACATATATCATATTGCAATTAAAATAAAAACCTTAAATTACAATTGTAAGTATTCGAATATATGTACATATTCGTTGGTAGATATACATACATATGTATATTATAGATGTAATACGTATTCGCGTGTATTGAGTATTAGTACAAGAGTTGACTATTGGTGTAAGTTTGAACACCAATTTATTCAACAACTTCAATTTAAAACAATGAATGTATTTATAGTGTATAGGTATATGTATATGTGTATATTACAGTATACCAATGGTTACATACATATGTATATCCATATGTATATAAAATATGTGAATATAAAAAAAAAATATTTTGAAAAAATATATCTACATATGAACTCAAATACGTACACATATGAGTGCCCATATATGGAAGTAAATCGTTATTACATTTAAAAAATATATAATGTATGTACACTGCACTCACAATATAAATTTTTGTGTAATTACCTTTTGATCGCAATTTAAAATTCTCGAAAAAAAAGGAATAAAATGAATGTAATGGAAAATATTCAAAAAAAAAAATAAGTAAAAATAAGAAAAACAAAAACAATAATAAAAATGAAAAATTAAAATTTTCATTTGGATCTATTTGAAAAAAAAAAAAAAAAATGAAAATATTAAATATGAAAAATTAATACATTTAAAATATAAAATTAAAATAAATAAATGTATTCGTTTCCGTATTACAAAAAAAAAAAGGACACAGACTTACCTACGTATTAATTTGTTGTGCATGGTGAAATAATTCATAAAGTGGATCACTATAACGATGTGAACAATTGAAAACCTGAATCCACCAATCAGAGGACGATTTTTAAATTCTTTAAAACTAGGGTTACCATCATTATAAATGTTAGACCGGGAGCTCAATGGTACCCAGATGCCTGGAAATTTAATTTAAAAAAACCAACAGAATCAAATGAGTGTAAGCTCAACCAAAAAAAGTTGCAATGTTGTAGTTGAATATGGTAAATTTTTAAAATTTAAAACATTTGAAGTGATTACTTTGATTTTCATTTCTTTAAAAAAAAACATAAAATTAATATAAGGCATTCGAATTGCATCTGATTTTTGTCTAGCATTTTTATGGTCGTCTACATTTCATTCAATTCTCTGAATGTTCACCGTAGTATTCGTACTTAATTAGATGTCTCTAAATCTGTTATCTTGAAGAAGGCAAAGCCTGTAGCGCTATCGGATTTAGATACTTTTTCCAGGTGAATCATTGAAAGTAAGAATTTATTAAATTACAATATCGACGTGTTTATCAGAAAAAAAATTTTTTATATTTCTGAACATTTGATAACCCTTAGCTGAATCAGACATTTCGTAATGACTCGCCTTATGGACTTTTTACATCGTGATATGTATAGCACATTAAACTATATGGATGTAATATGAATAGTACAGGAGTTACAAAAACGTATTGTATTAAAATATTATTAAAATGTATTATTATTTTCAATATCTACAAAAAAATTACATAAAATAAAATTTAAAATATGAAATTTATACGTACAAAAAAAAAAGAATAAATAAAAAAGAAAGTCAGTAAATAATATCCACCAATTAATATTTTTTAATTATTTTCCCATTTAATTGGTAAAAAAAAAATGAGTTCAAATATTTCATAAATATTAAATTAAATGTAAGCAATAATAACAGCGTTTTTTTTTTGTTTTTGTTTTTTCAATCATACATACGTATACAAATGTAGATATAAAAATCAACGTGCGTAGCGTGTAGAAAAATGGAAATTTTAAAGGTAATCAAATTTTAACTGCGATAATTTAAATGCACGTGAATTTAAAATAAAAGAAGGAAGCAATTTAAATTCTGTTTATTTTAAAAGTTAAATTAATTACAATTCTCAATTCCATTCTTTATTCCTTTTACACCCCCACCAAACTAACACTATAACATTAAATCTTAAGGCATATAGTGTACTTGTACCATCTACGATGAACAATTTAGCGTAGATTTCTATTTTTGTATATTATTGAAGATTTCATATACAATAAAAATTTTTATTTTAAAGACAAAAAAAATGTGATGAATCCTTCCTTCACCCTTCCATTAAAAATCTTGATTATTACATGTGAAAACAACTTGAATTCTACATAATTTTGAAAATAAAATGTTTATATGTGGATATATCTGTTTTATTACGAAATGTTCATCATAAATGGTATACATATGAAAGAGTATTATGAGAATTTTCCTTCAAGTTTTAGACTCAAGTGCTTAGAAAGGTTCGATATTGATTACTTGTTCCTCAAAAAGAAAGCTGAAAAGTGATACAACTGTTTTCAAGTTTTCTAGAACAGATGATTTCAACTTGAACACTTATAACTAGTAAACTGAACTTATGCCTCAATCTAATATACACATAAAGATGACTATGTATGAGCCGTTTTACTTGAAAATAGTATAAGACTAGAATTGTTGGGCTTCAAAGAATCAAAAGCAAAAAAATTACGAAATAAGGATTTTATAAGAATCAAAATTTCACTTTTTTAAGCGACTTAGCAAGTGTAATACAATTTAAATCTCAGAACTTAGAAAATTGACTTATCCCATTTTTAAACGGGATCACATGTATCTTACATAAATTATTATTCTGAGGTAATTTTTCCAGTGTATTATGGAAATTCTTTTAGATATTAAATGGATGTTGGACTCTCAGTCTAAGATAGCTACTTCTAGACACAGGATAATAAAGATCTATCTAGGTATCTAGGAAGGACCTCACAAGTATGGGGTAGTAAAATGTTAAAACTCCATTAATATTAATATTTCATTATAAAGGAAAGGGGGTAAATTCTTGTATAGCTTAGTATCCAATCAAACCAGTTTCCAACAATTATTTTAAATTTATATCCCAATCATTAGAATACGTCTATAGAATTAAAAGTTAATTTGGACCCAAGATGGTACCACCCATCATCGTTCACAAGATGTACAAATAAAAGGTACTTTAGCCGTAAAAATTGAAAAGCTTCATTAATATTAAAACATAAATTTAAAATAACGAATTTTATCTTGCAATCTTCCAATCTTCCAATCTCTTAGTTATGCATAAAACATCTGTTGATTTATTCGTAACTATTTTATACAGCATCAAATTATATTTCAAAATTTCAACAAATCATGCGATTTGCCTTATTTTTTTTTACATAGATACACACGTACACCTAAAAATCAAGCATGATTTTCATTTTCAACACACAATCACTTCTCTCCCAAATTTTTTTTTTCTTATCAAAATTTTATGTATTTTTTAATATTATTAAATTAATAATAAAAAGGAAAATCTGTATTTTACATATACGCGCTTTCCATTTGAATTTAATAATTTTTTTTTTAAAGTAATAAAACAAAATTGAACTTTTTTTTTTAAATAATTTTTTTTATTTTTACATTAATTTCAAATTTAAAGGGTGTTCCGAAATAGATGACCCTTTATTATTTATTACAATTTTCTTATAAAGGCCATCTAGACTGACATTATTAATTTATCAAAATTATCAATTTTTTTGCACAATTCAACAATATTTTTTAATTTATGTTTTTGAATTCCATATTTACTTTTTAAATGATGGTAGTCGGTGCATTTTTTCAAACATTTTTATCCAAACTGATTTGTTGCTTTCACCAGTATTTAGAATTGCAAATAAACAAATAAACAAGAAAACGATATTCATCGTATATCGGTGTTCGATGTTCTTCAATTCAAAGATTTCTTAAAAATGAAACGATCTTGTAAATGTTAAATTTTTAAATAACTTGAAAATTTGATTACAAAACAAAAATATTCTAATTAAAATAACATGTAATAGAGAATAATCATTTAATTAACATTTTTACGTAATAAAAATATTTATTAGAAATATAATGAAAAATCATAAAATCCACATATTGTATGCAGTAAGTGTTATCAACTAAATTAAAAGATTATTTTCTATCACACGTTGTTTTAATTCGAATGCCATGACAAAGTAAAAATCATAAAATTCGTTTATTGTATACAAGTCAGAGTTTTCAATTTAGCAATAAATTGTTTTGAATAACCTCCTCCTCCGCCTCCTAATATTCAATTATTTTACGATATAAAGGATTGGAAATTTCCAAGCACATATGGTTTATATATTAGATAATATATTTTGGTTCGCTCTATATATTTTATTCATGTACTAAGAATTTGATTTTTCTAAAAATTTATTTTTAATCGAAATTGAATATACAACTCCGGATTTCCAGACGCTCAAAGTAAAAAAAAAAGCATTATTTAACCAAACAAAATAGCGATTTTTCAATCATCCTGCATAAATTTTGCCGTCTATAATTTGGAGAATATCATCTTATTATTGAAGTTTTTTAGTGAAGATGGGTGAGTTTTATGATACCAGGAATGTAACGATTTTGTGACTTCTACTCTGAACATTCTGTATATAGTACATGATAATTTTTGTTTTTTATTTATTATTTTTGCTTTTTGTTTTTTAAGAATACACTCCCATATCCCATTACAATGAAGTTTTTACTGCATTCCTGCAAATAGATTTGAAACCACGCTGTGTATACTTGTCGGATACAGGATGGTGTATTTTGAAAAATCAAACTATAGATTCAGGTTTCGATGGCATTTAGTCTGAAACATCCTGCACGACCATAACATACATAAAAGGATGAATATATACGTAAACATCATCAGTTAGTTATATGTATGTACATACTCGTATGTATGTACATATTATGTATAATCATTTATACATAATGAAATTTTTAGAAAAACTCGAAAATTTTCTCTAAAAGTACACTACGCTTTATTACAAAACAGAAATATACTTAATTGTATTTCGACAACAAAAAAAAATAAAAAAATAGAAATTTTCACTTAACGTCTTGTATAGCGTAACAATGAGATACATAGATTTGTATGTACATATATATATCAAAATGTATGGAACTAATCTACGTTACGTACCCTGTTTATATAGTCCATTTAATTTACATAAAATTATCCATTAATTTTTGTGTATATACTCATACAATTCCTTCAGTCTTTTCATTTCCTCCTCAGACTCGTGTTTGTATGTAAAATATCGAAAAGAAAAAGAAATCTGAAAAAAGGGCTTTTCTTCCTGTTTTTATGATACTTGTCATCCAAATATTTCGTTTTCTCTTATTTTATTTTCATTTTATATTTTTAACAGATTTTTATGTTGCTGTATTTAATAACTTTATAAAAATGCTGTAAAAAAAAAAAATTTTCTTCTTAAAATTTTACGATAAAATATATACCTAAAAATAACAAAAAGGACATCAATAAAATGAAATGGACGAAATGGCAGTTATATTTTGGGTGAATTTCGAAATTCAAAATAATCAAAAATATTTCTACCAAGTCACCAGGGTACATGAGCTGAAAGTGCTCAGAAAGATTGGATGAATGATTAGTTGGCACTGTGTAAAGCACATGAATTTGAACAGTTTACGAATTACGACCTGTGTACAATCTCTGCATGTGTTTCTTGCCCACTTGAAAAAAATGTGTTTAGAAATAAAAATTATCAGAGTTTCAAGTTTCCATTGAATTCTCTATAATTAATCACAAATTTGAAAGCACCCAAAACGCAATTAATAAACATTATATAGTATGTATATAAAAAAACTCAAGCTTAAAGAAGTTGACCTCAAAACTCATGACAACGATTTTAATTTCAGATACAAATTTTGGAATCAGATTCATATGAGTCTCAAGTCCTGAAGTATGTATTTGGATTAGTTAACGTTTATTTTCATACACTAAAAATAATTTTAACATTCTAAAATTTTAACATGCACATCTAAAGAGTACATATGTATGTATTCTCGTATTTTAATGGACATTCATCTATGTATTTAGTTGTATGTCAATAATTTTGTCTTATAAACACCGTATGTATACGATCACAATTGCGTATTCAACACTTAACATTTTGAAATTTACCCGATGTCAACATTTATAACTATCGAAATCTTTTACTAAACTACATGACAATCAAAGTATTTAAAAGGATATCAGAATAAAATTAAATTTAGAATAAACAGAATTTTTGACAGTACACCTAATAAAAATGTATTGTATTTTGAGTCAAAAAATTTTTACGGTCATTTCCTGTTTATAAAATGATGATAATTACTAATAACTTTTAACGTCAAGCCTACATGCCATTTATTTGAATATTCATACAACATAATATACGCAATGCGTACAATATTTCGTACCAAAATTAATTTCAAATGTAATTTAATGGAGCTTACGTACGCCATCGTATGTAGATGAAGGAGAAATTGAAAAAATCATCAACAAATGAAAATTGTCGTCTCATATTGTAGGGTTCAAAAGAAAAATTATGAAAAATGTTCCTTTCAAACATACGCACAATTTTCTAGTTTTCACTCTGTAATTCCACTTTAGATTTTTCATTGATTTTTATTTTGTTTTTTTTTTCTATTTCATTTATTTTTATATCTTTGTTTTTTTGCTTATTTCATTTTTTGAAGAAAAATAATAAAATCATTTATTTTATTTTTTTGTTAATTTTATTTGTTTTTGTTTCATCCCTTTTGTAATTTACATGTTGATCAGAAATCCTTATCCTTATTTTCAAGTACTTACTAAATAAAATATGTGAATGTATAGTATTTGACGGTGTAATAAAGAATTTTCTCTTAATTTTTTTTTTTTTTCTCTTGAATGAAACAAAAAACAATATCCGATGACAATCGTAAATATCGTATAATCGGGTATTTTCATCTAAAGTTCAATTTCCGTTTTATGACCATTTAAATGTTATTACAGGTAAAATATGTTTCATAGTACGTATTTCCAATACATCTATACATCTTATTCTATATATTAATTTCTACAATTTAAAATCCTTTTTTTTTGGGGTTGTCCCCCTTTTGTAGAAACCAAACAAAGATAACCCCACATACATACATACCGGTAATTTAATGTGTACGACTATACAGGGTGTAATTTTCGTGACGTTTAAACTACTTACAGCAGAAAAATCTTTGGCAACCATTTATCTAAAACTCACCCCCGTCTGAAATACAAAAAACAATATGAACTTTCGCAGAAAAAAAAGTTTAATGACATTTACTCTGAGACACCTCGTATATTAGAATGAGTATGTACACATCAGTTTTCTAAGAAAATTTATAATTTCCTTTTTACTTCTAAATATGTACATCTAATATTGTACATGATGAACACACAAAGTGCATACACGTACACACATCATCTAACAACTAAGTGTGATATACAGATGCACATGTATGTACGTATATGTACACAAAATCTCTGTTAAGTATTGTATTTTTATATTAGCAAAAGTTTAAATTTATATATATTTTCTCCAAAAGAATTGAAATGAAAAATTACACTACTGATCAAAAAAGTGAACAAAATAGGTAGAATTATTTCGTTAAAAAAAAAAAAAAAACAATTATTATTTGTTTGTGGAGCAAATTTGATGAATTTTCCTCTCCATTTTTTTCCTCAGCTCTATAATTAAAATTTTAATTTCACTCAAAATACTATCACTTTGTTTTGACGAACGACCGTAGTCCGTAATGCTCCATTTACAATAAGAAAGACGGAAAAAATTTTAAATTTCAGGTGCAGTTGGTCCTGGACGCTTTTTTTTTTATCAACAGTGTAGATACATATGTTTATCAATTGATGAAAAAATTAAAACCAAGAAAATAATAAGAAAAATAATTGATGAAAAAACCAAAGAAAAAAATAAAATAAAATGAAAGAATTTATAGTTTTATTTTTCAAGAGAGAAATTTTTAGATTTTTATTACATACGATATAATTGTTGTATGCGTATTACTTTTCATCCGTGATACACACATTTCACCTAGATATATTTTTTTTAATTGATTTTTGTTAATTGAAAATGGCAAAAATCGAAAATACGTGAATTTATGTACAGTACATGTATGCTCCGTTGCGTATAAATGAAAAAATTAATAAAAATTCTTATCCTTTTCGTAGAATTTAATAACATACATAGATCGAAAAAATATTAATAGACGTACACATATTTTATGCGTTACGTGATGATAATGTACCATACACTAGTGTTTAAGTGGAATGTACATAGCATCAAAGTTTCAGAACAAAAGTGTTACGGCTTAAGTTCAACACAGTAGAAAGCACAATGTAAACGCATATATCAGTCGATTCTCAAGTTTATTGTTGATTTTGAAATCACTTCAAAAATTCATGCAATGTGGTCGCAACTTTAGAGTACTGTCACGGAATGCAAAATGAATAATTTTCAACCGAAATATTTTAAAAAAAAGAAGAAAAACTGATGTCCGAAGTGCAATGATAACATTCGTATGATACACACTGCCAATGAGATACATTAGACATCTGTATGGACTGTATGTATATTCAATTAATTTTATTTAAAATGTTACTGCCTCTATCAATGACCCAAACATTGACGGACCCCATCAGCGGTAAAATCAAGTTCCGCTCCGGAAAAGTTGTTTATCAAGAAATGATCGAATCTATGTTAAGTGAAAATTATGTACACGTGTGGATGGACAGTGTAATAAAAATGTTATGAGATGAATGATGTTTTTTTTTTTTTTTTTTCAAATAACAACTGTACTTAAAGTGACAAGAAAATATAATGACTTAATTTCACTTTAATAAAAAGAAAAGAATAAGACAAAAATGAAATAACAAAGAAAAATATTAGAAAAAAAAGGAAACTAAAAATTTAAAGCAATTAAAAATCTACAGAAAAAAAAAACATGACTGAAATATCTGAAGGCATTTTAATCATTCATTATTTTCCTTTAAATATGGCATGGAAAATTCTTTTTCATTACACATATACACACACACACACACCACAAAAATATGTATAAAGGATATGAGTCGATATCAACATTTTATTGAAAAATTATTTTGCTATAAGATATTGCTTATTTTCTGAACATTGGATGTATGCACATACACCAATACCAAGAAGCTTCAATGCACACATATACACATATGCTTGCGAACATTAAAATATGAATTAGGAATTTTGATTACATAAATTTCGATCAAATCGCATACCCATACGTAAATACATACATACATAAGCGTACACACATAATCATCATCATTCATTTTATGAGCATGGAATTTTAATATGTGGAAATTATTATCATTGCAAATTCAATTGGAAATTTACATCGGCACATGTACATACATACATACATACATGCCTGCATGTATATATTTCAATATGGGGTTCTATATGAACACATAAATGATAATCTTTCTACATACTATATGTATACATATGTGCCAGATCTATAAATTCTATACCATAAAAATATCTTAACATATTGATAGAATAAAATAAATCATACGTGAACTTTTTTTTTTTGCTTTTAGCTAAAATCACTTTTATCATTTTTTTTTTGCGAAATTTTTCGAAATTAAAATACAAATGAAATATAAAATCGGATTATTTGTTTATTTTTTTATGCAATGAATCTGATTATTTTTCAGGTTTATTTATTTATTTATTTTTTTTTTTAAATTAAAGAATAATTGAATTGACTTCAAATAATTTTTTATGATTATTTTCGAATTTCGAATCAATCATTTTTAAATAAAAAAAAAATCTCATAAATCTGATATCTAAATAGATATTTAATTTCTAAATAATCGAAAATTTTATATTTATACTTCATTTTTTAAGGATATTTACGTACACATGTACATATGTGTAATTTAAATAGATGGTTTTTCTTGTTCCTTTTTATTCCATTTAAGTGAAACTGATTACCAGCTCCTATTTTTATAAACGAAAACCACAAGACAGCAATGCTCTGCATGTTCACTTAGATGGTGGACGATGCTTTATGTTGCTAATTCTTGAATTAGTTAAAAAATAATAGATGACCAAACACGCTCTTGTCAATATGGCTTGAGACCATCAAGATAAGGAACCTTGACCCTTCACTAATTAAATAGAAAACAGAAATACGGGAGAAAAATTAAGGATAACAAGTATATCCATGAAATAAAATAAAAAGTTATTTCCCTACTGAAAACTTTGAATTAACTAATTAAAAAAGAAAAAAAAAATTCTCTACTTATCATAAAAATCAAATTGTATACTAAGTCGTCAAGTAATCAAATTTTCTTCATTACCTCATAAAGATTATATGATTAAAGTTTTCAATTAAATAAATGAAAATAATTTTTTTTTTTTTATTTGATATCCTTATTTATATTTTTTTTTCTCATAGATTTTAATTTTTATTTTTATAATTTTTGTTTAATTATTATTTAATGTTTTTTTAATTTTATCATTATGTATTACGTTTCATCGTTTAATATTTACATTAAATCAGTTTAACATGCTGATCGATTGGGTGGTAACAGATCTTAATGAGACAAACAAAAAATCGAAAGATGGAGAGGATATCAAAAAATTTTAAAAAGGAGAATGTAAGTGTGTATATATGTATGCATGCATATACATATTATTGCCTATTGTGGAATCTTTTATGTAAATAGCAACGAAAAATGAAAAAGAAAAATAGGCAACCAAAAAATGTTGAAATAATTAAATATTCATTAACCACTAATCTATGGAATTGTTTATATTGGATACATACACCAAAGTACGCAAGTATAAAATGGACAAAATCTGTGATGATCCTTTAAAATTAAAAAAAAAAAAGTTTTTCGGTATTTTTAAAAAAATTTAAAATTTTCTTTTTTTGTATTTACGAGCATTTGTAGAAAATTTTTATAAAATAAGTAAAAATAATAAAAATAAATTCATTATTGTCTACATTACGTATAATTACTATGCGAACATTTTGTTTTATCAAAATTCCCAACTCGTCATCCATTTAAGACCATACATTGTTGAATTTGGTTCATTTGATAATGGACCAGTCATTCCATATGCTAATGGTGAAAATAATTGAAAGCTATAGACTAATATTGATATTAATAATCCTAATAAAATATGTTGAATCCATTTTGATAGACGATGTGTAATATAGCCGAACATAACACCTGTGGAAAACAAAAAATAAATAAATAAAATACATATGTAAAATTACATAAAATTAAATGGAAAAGTCTACGTAGTAGAAAAATAAAAAACTTTGGACTTGGTGGAAAGAACAGGGGAAAAGCGACAGGTAAATAAACTATTGCAAGCAATTTAACTTGGCGATACGTATGGCGGAACAAGTTTATAAAGTGCGTCATTCCGATGTGAACAAAGAAAACCCTGAGCAAAAATGAAAACTAATTTGAAATCAATTGACTGTAAATAGAAAATAGGGTTGTCAATGTCATTCATTAATTTAAACTCTTGATATGTATAAAATTTTCTTTTTATTGAAATTTAAGTCATTTGACGTATTTTATCATTATTCGCTCTTACTTCTTAAAAAAGCATAAAGATGACAAAAAATATCTTCATTGTATTCGGTTTTTACCAAACATTTTAATACCCGTCCATGTCTTATTCATGTCTAATATTTTCTGTATGTAGTATTGTGTACGCCTCCATATATTTCATGGTCTTGTTTTAGATCTTGTTACTTTGGGCATTTCATTCCAAGGATTATCGTATTATCTAACTTAAGATGCTTTTTAAAGGTAAATGTGTCTGTTTAAATATTTTCAAAAAATTTTTTTGAAAGCAACATTTGATATGCCTCTGTTAAGACAGTTCGTAATGACTCACATAATAACTGAGTTAAGTACATTTTGTAATAGAAATTGAACAAAATAGTAATAATAAACCATCATAAGATAAAAATTGGGAGAAGGAAATTAAATACAAAATTTCATATTATCATTGTACATATTAAACTTACATATGTATATTGCACTTATTTAAAAATACTTGTGTATAACAATTTGTCCATTTTACATACAAAAGATATATATTCCAACCCTTATATAAGTACATCTTAACAAAATTCTGGTCTAACATGTGCACATGTGTATGATAATATGTATCAAAAAAAAAAATAAAAAATAAGAGGAAAATAGAAAATAAATGTAAATATGGTTATAGGCAGTTTTTCATAAAAATCATATATTCAAACCTTTTTAAGTAACATTACAATGTAATACGTATAGTCAAGCATAGTGTACTACACAATTTACATTCATTTTATGTAAATTGTATTTTCGTTTAAGGATCTCTTTTTTTTTTTTGCTTCTTTTTTTGCTTGGATGATTATGGTGTAGTGATACAATCATATTTTGATGACATTGTTGTTACAGTGACAACACAACGATGGCTATACGATGACAATGATAATGATGATGATGATGATGATAATAGAAAAAAAAATGTATTCTTATTTTTATCCTTATTCATGTTCTATATCCTACCCTAGGGTATTGTCACACATGTTGGCTAGATGTTATGTTACGAATGGATTTCGCTTTTCTCTCTATCTGTGTGTGAGTGGTATTTCGTTTTCGTTTCTTTTTTTTTTTTTTGCTTTACTTTATATCGATATTATTTGAATAAATTTTATTTAAATTCTCATCATATCATATTATATCATATCCTTTACCTCCTGTTGATGCATGTTCCATCCAAACACATACATATACGTATTCGTGTCTATTACTTATGTAAACTCAAGTGTACATGGGTGTATACGCCGGTATATCTTTAAGTCCTCTAATATTATGTACACAAAGTAACAAATTCATATATCAAATTCAATATAATATTTTTTTTACATAAATTGAATTTGCCTTTAGAAAGTATATTTTTAAATTTTTCTTTTCTTTTTCATCGTTGTTGATTTTTTTTTTTTATTTTTATTTTTCCATTTTTATATTTGTTTTTTTTTTTTTTTTTTTTTTGCATTCACGTGTATTACAGTGAACAGTAGTCAAAAAAAAAATTTATGATCATTAAAAAATTATCGTAAAAAGTTTTATAAGAAAAAGATAACAGCTTCACGGAAAATTGGAGGAATTATGATGTTATGTAGGAGGATCACACAATAAATGTAAATTGATACTAACAACAGTTCAAAAAATTCATTCAGTCTGACGTTCAAGATGTTTTCAAAATACGTTTGTTTAGGTAATGGTCATTAAATTTTTCTAACCACTGTATAATATATTAAATTCAATCATATTATCGCAACTAATAAAATAAAAATTTATATTTTGTACTGATATATACATCAGTAAACGGGGGCTCACATACACGTGTATAAATTTATTTAAAATCAATTCAGTTCAAATATAAATTATATGTATGATATTATGATAATACAATACAATATAATGTATTATCAGAAAGATTTGCATATAACTCATGTAACGTATGTGTTATGTTATATATAGGAATATTATATGTAAACGGATATTTATTGGATATTACGTTACATATTCATGTATGCGGAAAAATAAATAAATTTCATATAAATTTCATTAAATAAAATAAAAATAAATATTTAAAAAAAAAATCGTTATAATATAAATTTGATATAATTTCTTTAAAATCACATTCGAATGTAATAAAAGGAACGACAACAACAAAAAACATTGAATATTAGAAATTTATTACATACATACGTATGTATATGCATTTATTAAGGCAAAAAAGAAAGATACATAACATCCATATATGTATGACATACAAAATTGAGAGCTTTATAATAGGTAATTACACACCTGCTTACATTTCATTTTATTTAAAGAAATTGAAATTGTGCATACACAAAATACTCACATGTACAAAGAGGTCCTTGAATATACATACATACATATATGAAACGATTAAATTTCTTATTAACATGTAATAAAGCTAATCATTAAATTTCGAATTTTTTTATTCACAACATTGGATTTGGAAAGCAGGATAAAATTACTATATTTTGCACCTTTATTCTTTGATATTATATAAATGCAATCAAAAATATATGTATTTACCCACCAGTCTACATAGGCAATTAAGTACTCATATAAAAAAAAAAAATTATCATATGTGTTTGTTCATGTGTATAAATGTTGTAATCAAATAAATCCAAAGATTAAATTAATTTTAAAGTACTTCATTTATATGTACCTAATACATGCATAGTAGTGCACTTGGTAATTATAACGATACGTCGTTGAATAAAGAAACTAAAAAAAAAATCAACGTTAATTGAGTTTGATTGGGTTGGTTAACTTTTACACATTGACGATGATGATGTTGATGATGATTATTCCGAATGATGATTGATACATTTAGTACGCTTTATAATATGAACTTCATACATACATACATATACAACAAAGTATCATTACTGAAATCAATATCGGTTATTAAATGGTACCATGTACGGTTATAAGTGAAAATTCAATTTGAATTTCAGTGAAAATTTAATTAAGCAAAAGTAAATTTCATATTTTTTTCCATCTGTTTTTTATTTTTATCCCATCAGTGAAAATATTTAAATGCGATATGATTTATTATTTGATTTTTCCTTTATTATCGATAATACGTTAAAGTGGCTTATATGCATTGCTAAAGAAAACGAAGGTCTCTGTGAATTTGTATATCAGATAATTGGATACGGTTATTGGATAAGTTGACCATGGTGATACGTAGTCAAACATATTATCGTGAGACATATATTTGAAAATTCAACAAATTTCATCAATGCCCATAATTAAGTTAATTATCTGACATAATTTCTGTTAAATTCAAAATGGAGTTTTTTTATTTTTATTTTTTTATGATTTATACAATATCCCACAAATATCCGTGAATAAAAACAAAAAAAAAACCCAAAGTGGAAAATTAATCCTTTTGTCAACAATTTTATAAACAAATAAACTAAAGTATATGATGGCCATAAATAACCGTCATTTATAATTCAAAAAAAAATAACATATTGTATAGACCACAGTAATTTTCATATTCAAATAAAATTATCATTGCCACATTATTAATAAAAATGTTAGCTATTTAAATTTTGCAATATATTTATTTAATATACAAAATTAAATCGAATAATAATTAATTGCATGATATTTTATTAACGTTATTAATTTGTTATTTTATTGTGAATCATTCACAAAAAATAAAATAAATAAATAAATATAAAAATATTCTGTATCATTTTATTGTTTGTGATTTTAATTTGTATGTGGGATAGTAAATGGTCTAAATCTCATCTATGGTACATATACAAATGGATCACATCATCATTATTTACAAAAATAATCAATTTATGCATGTACGTATCTTTATTTTTGGTCAATTAATAAAATATGTACAAATATGTACATAAAAAAAAATAATAATAATAAAAGTATGAACATAAACATTGAGTATAAAAAATAAATAAATAAATCTATACAACATGATTATAAATAATACCCCAATTTACACAAATATTATGGGTTAATTACTAATTTTATTTTCATATTTAAGTTATCATAAATCATTTTCTAAAAATCAAAAATTTTCAATATTTTATCATCATCATTTCAATACATGAAAGGAGACGAGAACAAGAGTATCTATACATATCATTTATTTAAATCAATGCCTTTTCTACAGTAAAGCTAATGACAAACATGTAGTATTGATACCATGTAAAATGTGTGTAATATCGATGTTATGTAGTATTATACTAAACCATTCGATGTCATCCAATATCAGCTTTATTTTATAAATAAATGTCGTATATCGTCATCCACATGCATAATTTACCTAGTATGGAGGATAGTATTTGAAAAATCTACTAAACTTACCTACCTCGAAAATTTAGAAAATTAATTTTGACAATAACAACTATAATGACAATTTATGAAATTAAATATTTGCGAACAAAATCAGTAAAAAAAAAAAAATCCATTTTATATGCCTTTAGAAATGAGCCCAGTTTGTGAATTGGAGTTTCACTTTAACAGTTATGTACATCAAGAGTTAATGGAAAACCGGCAATATGTACCGCGATTAATACATTTTTCAGACTTAATTAATTTTTATAAATGTGAACTAAATTAAATTTTTGCTAACATTCAAAAAATTTAAGATATTTTATTTTTAAATTAATTGGATTTATTTATTTAAAAAACAAATGAACAAAATAAAATAAATTCTTGAAAATAAAGAAAACCAAAAATGTAATAAATATTTGATTTCTGTAAATTAGTATGAAATGAAAAAATTATGAAATTTTCATATTTGCAGGGTAAAAATAGTTTTTTTTTTACATAATTGTTTTATATCACATATGTACAAAAAGGATACGCGCATTTACATTCAAGAATTCAATACATTTAGGCTAATGTCACATATGTGTTAAAATAGCGTCTGTTTAATTAACGCGCTGTAGAAGTCTTGCGTAGTGAATTATGGAAAAATGTATTAGCGTAGTCACATACATATATGACAGGCAATCAAATCAATATCGTCATATATACACAGAGTTTGATATGCGTGCAGCTCGCTACCTCATACGTTTAAACGTTAGCTGTAGCCTGTACATTACAATTATTTAATAAACAAATAAATTTCGATATACAGAGCCACAGAATTTATGTGGGAGTATTTTAATGTCGTTTCAACGCACGTCATGTCACTCACTTGTGTGATATTAGCCTTAATGTACAAAATTAAAGTTAATAATTATTATCACATACTATTGTATATTTAAAAAATACGTAAAAATTCATTTATTAACATACACGCGTAAATACGCATATGTACATGTATACGAGTATGCATACATGCGTATATAAGGGAATATTTTAATAAATAATTAAAATTTTTAAAATACAATGCATATGTTTTTTTTTTATATTTTTAAATAAATAATTTAAAATTGTAATTGAAATATAAATCAAAAATAAATAAAAGTTATTTATATAAATTAATACCCATACATAATAATGAATCATACAGATAAAATATATGTATACAAAATATCTGTACATGTAGAACACTCTAAGCCATAAATATATTCCAGTCTAACAACATTCTGAACATCGTGAGTTAAAGGGTTTTTTTGCAAAGATGGGTCACAGTTTTCTTTGATGCCCTCTAGCCGACAAACAGTTTGCATTGCTATTATCAGTAATTGTACGTCACAAATTGATGTTAAGAAGCCATTGACGTCACTTCTGTATTTACAATTTTGTCGATCTTAAATCAATTTCTAGGGTCAAATTATGTATTGGACTCAAAAATTCAAAATTCATGTTTGACTTTGAATACTTGAGAATTCTGTTAGTAAAGGTAATCAATACTTTCACAAGTCCCTTTTCCACCGTAGACATTCGTAGAAGATACCCTCCAACGTATGACTATAGTTTAGAATTTGAATTTTTTTTTAGCAGAGAGTGTAAATGTTTGCATGAATTATTTATACTTGTAGGAACACGTACATACATTCATACATACATCATATGTACGCATATGTAATATGTTGTAGGTGTATAGATCGATGTAATTGATTTTTTTTTGTTTTTGATTGTTTTTTTTTTTGTTTTTTTGAATAAATATTTTGATATGTCACGAAACAATTAAAATTAAATTAAATTTAATGATAATATTGAAATGTTATGTATGGGAAAAATTTATACAGTTTTTTCCCAATTGGTTATCATCATCATCATTGCTTTCCACTAATCGTTTATTTCCTTTGTATTTTTCTCTCATATTTCTACCATATATTTTCAATTTAAACCAAAATAAAAATTGTTTATTTTTTATTTGTTCATTTTTTTTTTTCGTAAATTTTATAATTTATTACGTACACATGTGTAATATCTAAATTGAATTTTATTTCAATTTTTTTTTTTTTTTGAACGTACAGGATATGTGTAGGATTATCAAACATGTGGTTTTAATATTTCATTGCCTTTTTTCAAAAAAAAATAAAAAATAAAAAATTTTAAATTCCAATATGGATAGCTGAACTTTTTTAAATTAAAAAACAAAAAGAAGAAAAACAAATAAAATAAAAAATAAAACTTCAATATATATGAAAGTTATGGGAAAATTGTAATTTTATTTGAGATGTGCAATAAATTTGTTGCTAATGTCATCTGTGTGTTATGTATGCACGTTGGAGTTTCTTTAAAAGAATTGAAATTGGGTTGGACATGTCTTGAGAAAGCAACCAAATTTCATAGCACAATAGGTCCTGGAATAAATCTGGAGATAAACCACGGTATACACGGCGACGTGCGATATTACAAGAAATAACAGACATGAATAAAATATGGACAGATATAAAAATGTTAGACGAAAACCGTGAAGATGATCAGCTCTATGCTGAAGTGAAAATTTTCTATAAGAAATTTCTAACACTAAGCGCCCAATAATACCGTCAACATCATTTCCGTCATTGCCATCAATATCACATTTAATGTAAAGTCAAAACATTAAATTTTATTGCTTCGTTGACGGTACAGCTGCATACCTGGTACCAGGTGTAAAGAGAGACCAAATGGTTCAATATGTGGATTGTAGGCCATCGAGAAGGGCAAGAAGAAACAAATTTATGATTTTCTTTTATAAATAAATTTTAAATTATTCACTTACCTGTTAACATTGAATTAAACAATAATGCTGGAAAATAATGATGAAAATATAACACTCTTCCCATTGCCCAAAATGGTATATAATGTAACAACCATCCAATAAATAGCCATAATGCAGCATATAAAAATTTTTTATCTTTTTCTAATGTCTTTGATGTTGAAATTTTAGCTGTTAAATTGAACAAATAAAAAATGATAATTAATTTTCCAAGTCACATTAAAAAAATCATTAATGAATATTTTCTTGAAAGTGCACATCATAAATAAAATCTACTTAATGATCCATATAATAATGAATATATGTATTAAATTATATTGCATTAAAGTTGATGAAAAGTTTCACTTACGAAATAAAATAAAAGGAAAGGAGAAAGAGAGCAAAAAATTTTCAATGGAACCATATGAACTGTTTGGCGTACGTTGATGTGTATACTCGTATGTACATGCATATAATATACACAAATTTTTGACCTAATCTAATTAACATATTTAACTTAATTTTATAACTGTAAACAGAAATACATCAGGTAATATGGTAAGGAGTTCGTTTGCATGCGTCTATATACAGTACAAACTGTAAATAAGGGCAAAGCATATAAATTTTAGGGATAAAACGCCGATGCAACATCTCGATGTATGTAAGTTGGCTTGATCACTATAATATGATATTTCATAAATCGTTTATGGTAATTGGTAACCCAAATTCAAATTCTCCCATTACATAATTGATATTTGATTATGGCGTTACGGTTACGACAATGACTCGTTTTTCGATTTAACAATTAAAGCTAATTTTTATTATCCTTCTTTTTCAGCAACCAAATTTTCGTTGTGTATAAATCATCAATGAAAATACGAGCTTTTAGAGTAGATGGTCAAAAAACGTCAGAAAAAAAAATTCGGTAAATTTTTTTTAGACAAACTTTTAGATGGGAAAACTTTAAATGCACGAATTTTATAATGTACACGTACAGTGTGAATTATTTCGCATTCATGTCATTTCCCTGTTCTTCAAGTTTTCCTAAAGTACTTTCAAATTTTTGAAAATAGGCCAGTAAGCCGTAATACTATAAGACAATATCATAGTAACCGTCACTTTTGTAAGATTATTTCCTCCAATTCTTTCACCTTTCACCTTTCTTCCTCCAATGTCCTTATGAACGGTTTCTATTGTAAACCCCTCTATTCTCATACTGTATCACGTGTAGACATATTGACGTTATATAAATTATTTTTAATCACTACCGTTAAAAATGAAAACAAAATTTTTAATACCCATAAACATCAAAATTATACAAAATAAAAATAAACTAAAAATGCTATACATATAACGTCCATTAAAACTGAAAGTAAACGATGAAATTTATATCATTTTACCTTTATTTAATCTGTATTAAAAAAAAAAAAGTATCTCATACACAAATAGGAAAGTGTACACACGCATACATCTAGTGACTTCAAATACTCGTACACACATAAATCCAAGGATCAATTCATATATGTACATACAAGAGAAGTATATTTTGGTACTCTAATTTTATTGTTAATGACCTTTAATAAGAATTCATTATCCAAAACGGAAACGAAGATAAAAATAAAAGGAAAAAAAATTCTTAAATAAAATAATAATAACTTTTCAAGTTTTTTTTTTTTCAAAGGTAGAAATTTTTCTCATTTCCTTTGAATACATACAGATTTTAAATAAGAGTGAAATCCAAATAAAAAAAAATATTTTGTAATGTTCACACACTTGGGTCCGTATTCATTAACCAGGATTATTTTTAGATCGAGATAAATTATATTATTAACTTAGATGAGATATTTTTTTAGACAATGATAGAACACTAAGTTGTAAAAATATTATACAAACATAATTTTATTACTTTGGTCGATGAATACGTCCACTACACATTGTGCACGTTTTCAAATATTGCAAGATCTAAATTATTAGTATATCATTGCAGAAGGATATTTACAAGGCAGGTTATTCAGACCAGATGATACCAAAAGCATCAGTGAAGATTTTTACTTGAAATAGGTGAGATGTATTCTTTAAGATCAACAGCTGAAATGTACACTGGATCATCATTAACACTAGTAGAAACCTGCACTGTAGTGTTCAACTAATTTGAATATTATACTATATCTGGACTAAGGTACATATCTTCAAAAATACGTGCAAACAACAAAAACGTATGTGCAGAAAAATAAAAAATACAAACAAAAAATTAATGCTGGAACCATAATAAGTCTGTAACGTAACGCCAAGTAAAGTAAAGTAATTGTGTACAGTTGTATGTACGTAAACTTCCATTTTCTCAGTTTTGTCAACTGTATCATTTTGCAGTAAAGTAATCTAGCGTACGTAAAATACACCTTTTAATCGTTATTTCAGAAATTCAATGACTTTTAACAGAGTGGCAGATATCACTGAATTTCACTTTACGTTTTCATTACGGTAAATACAACATTTTTGATATCCGTAAACTATTTATTTCGTAAAGCTTCTGACTTCAATTTACGGAACGTTACGTTTTCATTATGACTAGCCCATAAAATACGTGAGAAAATTATTTTTTCTTTTGTTTTCTATGCATTCCATTTTTATTTAAAAAATATTTATATATTTTCCCTTATACGTGTATGTGTGTGCTATTAAACTTACCTGTTGTAGAAATGTTAGTGGAATTTTCATTTTTATTATTGCTGTCATTGTATGTAGTATTGCTTTTGCCATTATTTTTTCTATGCCCGTCGTCATCATCATTATCATTTGCATTATTTTCATTAGTAGCAGCAACAATGCCATCATCATCATCATCATTACAGCTACTTTTTATTACTATACGATTACTACCGTTACTGTTACTATTAATACTGGTCGTGCCAGTATATTCACTTCGTCTTTGTTTAATGGCCATCATAAAGTAAACTATTAAAAATATTCCTAAGAATATAAGATTACTCCACCAGATTATCGGATTTCCAAGTAAATATATACGATAGGTATTTCCGGAAAAAAATTGCCCCTGAAAAAAAAAATGGAAATTAAATTAAAAAGCAAAAAAAAAAAAAATGGAAGGAAAAATTATACAGGATTTTTTTTTTTTTTTTTTTTTTGTCAAAGATACAAACGACAAATAGAAAAAGAAAAGATACACAGCTTTAAAATGAAAAGCGTGATGAAATAAATGTCTTGACAAAATTGACTTCTTTACTTTATAACGTTGATAGAAACACTACACCTTGATCATCATCGTCGTGTATTCATTATGCAAAGTACCAACATCAATGGGTTTCAAAACGTTCAAATATCGTCTCAAAGCAAAATTTAAAATACCAAAATGCAAACAATAAAACCGGCAACATTTCAAAACTTATTGTGAACGGATCTAAAAAATATTCAAGCAAACCACTCATCATGAATTTGTACAATTTTTGTATCAAAGCTGTAATATTATCGCATAACAAAATATTTTCTGATATTTTGAAACTCATCGTGTCTGTATATATCTGTTGTAGGTACATAGAATTTGTACTATAAATGAATAGCATGAATAAGGACAATTACATTATATGTTAAAATGACAGAAATGAAAAGCAAAAAAAAAAAAAAAAAGACATAAGAAGGAAAAACGAAAGAAAATGAATTTTTCTTTATTTAAATATGCGACATTATGTAAAGTGTACGTATGTACATTTGATCTGAATATAAAATGTTTAGCAATTAGTCAAGAGAATTAATTTTATTAATGTAATTTTGTCATATACTGTATACATACGTACATAAGTATGTTGTATACATATATGTATGTAGTACAATAAAGGATACTGTAAAAAGAAAGCTTAAAGCAAAATAAAAAAAGAAAAAAAAAAAAAACAAAAATTCATCCCAATCCATTGAAAGGCGAATGTTTTTATTTAATTAAAAGAAATTGAATTATGAGCGAAGTACGGGTACGTATGTACATACATACCTATGCGTATAAACGTACGTAAAAGGTAAGCGTATAATATGGCAGATAGAAATAATGATTTAAGCTCTAATGAAAATTTTTTTTAAAAATTTCTTTTACTTACACGGTAGTTAATTGGCCATTGCCATGGTCTGCTTGTAACTTCACCTTCCTTAGGTTTCAAACCGGAATTACCTTGAAACATCACTGCATGCGATTCAATAAACCTGGCAAAAAATCCTGGCGCATAAACTTGAAAATTTACACTGGGTACTAGAATATCGTAAAAAGAGGAAAAAACAAAAATTTAATTTAATTTAATTTAAATTACTAATACAGGTCAAACTACTACAAAACCATCAGATACGTCCTTCGAAAAAAAATGCATTGTAAGAAATCGCGTTATAAAAGATACCGTTTTAATACAAAAACTAAAATTCGAAAAAGCACCAAAAATAAATACGTATTTGTGAATACAATTTACCTAAACCGCATTGTAAAAGTATGGTATTGTAGGAAATTTTCCGTATTTCCTTAACCGCGTTGTAGCGAAAGCGAATTGAAAAGTATCAAATTGTAAGAAAATTTTCGCATTTCTTTAGTCTCGTTGCAGTGAAAGCATGCTTTTAAAGTACAGTTTTGTTGGAAAATTTCCGTATTACTCTACTCCAACCGCGTTGTTACGAAAGCACGTTGAAAAAATCTAGATTTATCACCCTCCTCCTCCCTATTGCACCTAAATCACTTTGTAGTAAAATCGCATCGAAAATATTACGCCTTAAAAGTGGTTTACCTGTATACAAATTTGATAATAAATTTTTTAATTTCATAATTGCTATGAGCATTTAAGGACTAATAAATTTACTAGAAATATTAAATTGTTTTTATGTTGTTGTTGTTGTTATTATTGTTGTCGTTTTTGTTTTCTCTTCCTTCATTTCTATTTTGGTTTGTATACAAATGAACGGACATAAAGGGACATTAAATAATGTTATCATTATGCGTTTAGTTTATAAAATGTCATAAACATGCATAGAAATCAAATAATAGATATACAAAATACGAAATTCCATTTGAACATTTTATAGATTTCTCTACAGTCTACAGTCATACCATGTCATACATACATCTGTATATACAATGATGTATCCTCTATCTACACATCGTACGTCTGTATATCTTATACACACAGAAATTGTTATTATTCATATAAATATAAACAATACTCACGTTCATTATGTGAATTATCTTCAATATTCCAATAGGCATTCTTATCTCTTATATTTGGATTACATGATACTTCTTGCTGTTCAAAACCCCATTTTGGTAATTGTTTACCACTAGTTGTAAGTGCACAATTTTGTAAATAATGTACGATTAATAATTTTGTGGTAACCGTTAATACTGGATCATTTTGTCGTCCACCAATAATTAAAATTTTCCATACATCGTTAGCATCACCAGTACCATTCTATATATTGTGAATAAATATAAGTGAAAAAATCAAACATACATATGTACATATGTATATACAGGGTGTCCTAGAGTAAAGATCACAGAATGCATTCATCACATAGTTTGGTCTAAAATGTCGCATTTTTTATGAATATACATAATTTAGATGGAAAATTAGTCAAAAAAAAAATAATTGAATTTTCATTTTGAAAAGATGTAATATGGAAATTTTAAGATTTTTTAAATAAAAATTGACACAAAACATTGAATATATCAAAGTGATCCTTTGATTTTCATGAAATAATTAGAGATTGAAGGTTATTTTGAGACATCCTTTATATATGTGAATGATGACTGGTACATGCATCGTACGCGAATACACACATACATATAAACTTGTATAGGATATCAAAATTAATTTTATGTTCATATCCGTATTTACACACAAACACACACAAACATAATATAAATAAATAAATAAATTGGAAAATTGAGAAATGATTGCCACAGGATATTAATGTATAAATATGTGACATGAGTATATGGATATGCACTTTATACAACACGTACAGTAAATATACGTATCGTATATACAATACGTACATATATGCAATGATGACTACATATTTTATATAATATGATGAAAATGTGTCTTAATTAAAAGGAAATTATAGCAACCTGTCCATTGAAATGTATATACATGTATGTAATATTATTACAGATTACTATAGGCTATAAATAAAATTTTAAGTACATGTAATGCATACATGGATGTATGTAATGGTGTAGAACGTATATATAACGATTATAATAAAATCATGATGCACGTATCGACTATCGTACATATGTGTGTAAATACAACATACAGTTTGTTTAGTTTAAAACAAATAAACAAAGGAAAATTATTGAAAAACAGATAAAGGACGAAAAAGGAAATATACGCATAAATACACGTTTATACATAAAGAAATACTACATATACACACGTACATACATATTATTACAGTGATACATACACATGTACATACATATGTATATCCAAAATAGACGTTATATTATGATACAAAAATACCATGTTGTGTACTTACTTCTCCATATCCTGTAACTTGATTATGCTTTTTCGTTAATGGTGCTGGCTCTCGATGTGAATGAAGATTTCGTTTAGTCTGGACATGTTCCAAACGTATTAAATCACCATGCTTTAATATACGTACTTCAGGATATGAATCCTTATTATATGGTTTTATTAACCATTTATTATTATCATCTTTATGAGTGTATGTCGTTATCTACTTAAATAAAAAAAAAAATTTAAATAAAATAATAAGGAAAATAAAAACAAAAAAAAATGAAAAAAGAAAATAATGAAATTAAAACTTTATAGAATACAAAATCTTGTATTAAAATTAAGTTTATGAATATAGTATAAGGTTAATGAAAAATATGTATCTGTTATTGATACTAGAATACCAATAAAATGGATGGTATTAACCACATTATCATGGTTACACATACGTATGTATGTATGTAAACTAGTATCTGGATTTCGATACCAGCTTTATACCAGATTCATACATTTTAATTACTGTCTCTTTTGTGTAAAACAACGCTTGTATTAGATGTCACGAACATTGGTGTAACAGCTCAATATGAGTCATGGCTAGTCATTGTCCAAATGTCCAAGACAATTCTATCATACGCTACACCTACAATTTAACGTAGATTACTAACTATTGAGTTGGTTAAAGTAGAAATTAAATTCGATATTTTGCATAATACAATACAATAGGATTTAAATTGACCATTTCTATGAGTTACTTATTGTCAGCTCGCATACCTTATCAATTTTACTAAGCAATTGAGAATTTATAAACAGAAATATTTTCGGTATTCATTTAAAGCTGAATTTGAGTGAACTAGGAGGGTGGTAAAGTAGTGATGCCTATAATGTGGATAAACATAATGAAAAATACGTTTTTTTCTTCATTTGTTTCTGACTGGCATCGAACCTCAAATCAATGGATTCAGAATCCAATAATGTATCTTTTGAGTTATTGAATTTCCCCTTACCCTAGTATAAATACTACATATTTGTCCTTGAGTTTAAATATTAATGATTTGATTTTTTGTTTTTTAATTTTTAATTTTACCACATATTCATGTATTACATACCTGTTGTTGTCTAGCTCCAATACCCTTTGGATATAAATGATAATGTGAATGTAAATAGCCACCTCCAGTTTTATGATTTTTAATTGTAACTATTGAACCATATGCAACATCTCTTGGCATTGTAGCATTATATAATGAATTACCAATTAAACGTGATTGAAATGCTGAACTATAAAAGCCATCACCATTACCACTATGATTTAATATCATTAAATGTATATAAAAAAATATTAAATAAAGAAATGATGGCCATAAAATTAATGTGATAGCACGGCATATTAATTGTTTGAATGTTTCTCTCTATATTAAAAAAAAAAAAAAAAAAATAGAAAAATTAATATATTGTGGCTTGTGTCGACATACGTGGTGCTGTATGCGCAACACAGTTATACACGCAATTCATAAATCATTCCTATTCATATGTATATGTATGTACTTACTAGTGGCTTACTTAAATCTCCAAGTATATTCCACAATTCATTAACTGTGTGTAATCCAACAAGGATAACGGTAAATAGACCAACAAATTTAACACTTATTGTACATGCTAACATCGTACCAGTAAAAAATAACCAAAACCACCAATTCATACTGTATGATTTACCATTTTGTGTTGATTTTGATATTTTTATCATACCCCATATTGAGCCAGTCATAAAGAATAACAGTATTGGATCAAGTAAAATGTATTGATTTAAAGCGAGCATACCAACATCTGTAAAAAATACAGTACAAAAGAAAACAATTAAATAGAAATGCATTTTATTTTTAAAAATTCTTGTACCAAAAATGATATAAGCAGCCGCTATCAATGCTGCTTGCTCCGAATTTGTTAATGTCCATACGGTGTCAAATACCATTGGTACAATTAATGCGCCCAATGTTGTACAGAACTAAAATTAATAAAATAGTTAGAAGGAGAGGGGAAATTGAGAATTATAAAAAGAACACATTTTATTGTTAGCATCCAAAATAACATTGTAAAATACGTACAATTCTCATTCCTTCATATTTTGTACCGTTGTATTTGTCACCTGGCTTTTCAAATGGATATGTACCATTGTAACCGGTTAATACACCTGATACTGCAATTAACATCTAAATAAATAAATAAATAATTTAAAAACAGACATGAGTATGATACCAATCTAAAAGCAAAAGATATCTGCTGCCAGATGGACCCGATCTTACCTTTCCTAATGGTGGATGAACATCAAAAAAGAATGTTCTATTGATGTACCAGCTACCCATTTTACCAAAATGTGTTTCATCCCAACTTTAACACAAAGATAATAAAAATTGATTTTAAAAGTAAATAAGTAAAATAAAATAAAAAAAGATTTCTACGTACCATACATGATCTGGTTCAGTAACTTTATAATATCTTGTTGCAGCAGTTAATCCAACAATTAAAAAAAATATTAACCACCAATTTCTGTACATAAAAAGCAAAAAATACAAAAAATCTGATATCAGTGCATACAGGTATTCTCAATTAAAGGATATGATATTTAAAGAATATATCAAGTTTGTCGCTTATAAAATGCATTGAAATCTTTTGTTTTTGGTTTTCATACTAAACGTGTTTATGTACAATATACGTGGTATACGTGGTGGTATACGTATACTTACAATCGATCTTCTTCTTCTTCTTCATTTTTTCTTTGATTTGATTTTAATTTCCTTTCAGTGATTTTGTTATGATTACCAGAAGTTTTTCCCATTTTTGTTTCTTAAATTAATTATTGCACTGATTACAAAAAAATTAATAACAAGGAAATTTTTTTTTAAATTAACATTTTTTATCAAGAACTACACTACGATCAATGAAGTAAACAATAAAAAAAAATTATTGACGTGTCTGCAATAACTATCTGTCCGTCATACTACCACTTGTCCACTTACTTAAATCATGAATGGATAGATACTTTCACAATCAAAAGAAATTTCGTTGTGTAAAAGAGGTATAGACAATTTCTTTCTTATAACAAGTTTCTAAGCTGACATTGCTGAGTGAATATTGCCAAGAGTCGAGTATTATATATCTTCTCTTTAAACGTTAAAACATTTACCAATTCATAAAAAAGCTTGTTTGAAGTCTGCAATGAAGTGTGGGATGGTATGCGTGTTTTTTAAGTGGATCTTGTAACATGTGTATAGTTGAATGGAATAAAATCAAGTTTTAGTGATGTCTTTAAAAGTTTTCAATAGTCTCAGTTTTTAAATACAGAATACAGGGTATTTCTTTCACAAATAATTAAGTATACGATTTTTTAGATGGAATTTACATTTTGCTGTGTATCTCAATACAATTTTACAGTTAATCGTTTAAGGCATCCAAAACGCATCAGTTAAGAAATGTGTATGCATATTCCAAGCATCATGAATCTTTCTCATAAAACGCGTCAGTAACAATTTGAATAATTTTTGTGTTAAGACCTTAGTCTTACCGCATAACAGAAATTTTTTGACATTTTGAAACACATCCCATATCTTGTACTTATTGTATTTTTCTGTTTTTATCATTTATTTTGTCCTGCTGTAAGACCTTTGTCCAAATTATTAAGTAAATAAAATAAATGGAAATAACATACATTTTTTTAAAAAATTTTTTTTTATTTTTACAGTTTTCTGTGTTATAAAATATCTTACGATCTATAGTTTTTTTTTCATTTATTTTTTATTTTCAAAAATTGAGATGTAACTATCTATATCTTGTATTGTGTACTTCCGTTTATGAATATTTTCTTCTTTAATTGGTTTTTTTGAATCCTAGAAAAAAGAAAAGGAAATTTTTTGTTAATCACCCTGTTATTTTTCATAGAAGAAAATAAAATTATCTGACTTACAACAAAATGCCTATATTCCGGTGATATCGTTTCTAAATACTGAATTCTATCTTCGATTATTTTTAATCTTTGATAAACATCCTTGGATACTGGCATAGGTAAATTAAAAAAGTTCTCAATATTTTCTAATCTTTCTGCTACACCTAAAGGTACAAAAGATGGTTTTATGTCTACTGTGTTGATTGAATTCTCTTTTTTAATTGGACTTTTTATCAATTTATCCAGTGCTTTTGTGTAATCTTGAACAGTTTGTGGACCATATTCATTTTTAACACGATAAACTGAAATCAAAGAAATTGAAAGTTTTAAGTAATGCCTAATGGTTAAAACAATATCCATTTGATTACCTTTCAGATGTCCTTTTGAATCATTACGTTTCACTAGCAGACTATTAACCCGAGCGCATGTATCTTCAGTTTTAGTATCATTACCATTATTATCATTGGAATTTGAATTTGTTAATAATGATGTAGATGCTGATGGTATAAAATCCAATATGTTATTTAAATCATTCTCTTCACGTTTCCTTTCTATAAAACATTGTATCCGTCTTGATAGCTCATCTTCATTAGCACCAATTTGTATGAAATTTTTTGGTAATGATGACGATGATGATATTATTTTTGTATTTGAAACATTATTACATTCATTAAAATTAAATTTTGATCTTTTTAAACGTTTTATACGTGAAAATACATTATCATGATTTTCTACTGCCACTAAAAAAAATGTACAGAGATGGGAAAAAATAAAATCGGCTTAAATATTTTGTATTTGTGAAAAAATAAAGGTTTTATTTATTTTAATAACAACAGTGCACTCTAATGTCCCACAACAATTACTACAATATTCTAAATATTTTCTAAATGAAAACTAGACAAGCATATTTATCAAATTGTTCATTAAAATAAAAAATACATTAATGCCCGTATGCACTAATCAGGATAAAATTTAAAATGTACCACTGTAATTTTTCCACCACAATAAATTTAATACCGATTAATGTATATGGGCATGATAATCTTATCTAGGCTAAATACATATTTCAGAATTCACTTTTCATAATTTCATTCCAAAATCTCAAAAAGTTACTTCTGAAAAGCCTAATGTAATTTAATTTGTTTTTTTAAATCATCCATTTTGTATCCATTCACACTCTTTATTTTCTTTCCACTCACTGGTATCATTATCGTATTTCTCTTTTTTCCATATTGGTACAGTTCGTTTTAATTCATCGATTGCATATTGTAAACTTTGTAATGAATCTAATCGATGTGGTGAACTAATTGCAATTACAACGCTAGCCTCTTTAACTGGTACAACACCAAGACGATGATAAATTGCTATATGTTTTATATTTGGCCATTTATTACGTAAATTTGAACAAATTTTTTCCATTGTTTTAATTGCCATCGTTTCATATGCTTCATATTCTAAACTGATAACCTGAAAAAATAAAAATTCAATATCAAATATGGTTACATCATTATTGTTTACACATTAATACACGTAACATTACATACCTTTTTGTTATCAAAATTATTTCGTGTTGTACCAACAAATATTGATGTAGCTCCACATGATTCATCATTAACTAATTCTTGTATAGATGTTACATCCAATTTATCATTCTGGATCTTAAGGAAATTCATTTTGTATTCTAATGAGAAAATAGGAACTAAATTATCGAATGTTTATGCACAAAAATGTAAAATTGTTTGGTTAGGTTAGAATACACTTTATCCTCCACTAATTGGTGGTATTACAGCAATTTCATCATTATCACTTAATTTAATTAAATTATTATCACTGGATTTATCAAAATAATTCTCATTAATTGCTAATATTATATTATTTTTAATTAATTTTATATTAAATTGATCACATAATAAATTCACTAAATCATCATATAATATTTGCGATGGTAATTGAATTTTTATTTTATCAGTGCCAGATAATTCACGACATTTAGCAAAAAATAAAATGTTCACATTAACAAAAGATGCCATTAATTATTATTAAATTAAGTAAAAATAAATTATTTTAACGTCACTCCATTTAATTATGCTAATTATAAAGGTTTTCTCCCGCCTGATTAACTTCTGAACTTCACTATTCCTTGTTATTTTACGAATATGAATGATGAATGTACTATGTACGTAATAAGTATGAATGAATGCAAATCAACACGACCAACTACAACACAATATGACGACATGCTGCAACCACAACCTACCGAAGACAATTGAAGTTGAACTGATTGGAGTTGAAGTTTAAAGACTATGAAGCTACCATAGGAATACCAAAACAAATTGTATGGGATAGCGCGAGTAAATGCAGTTCTTAATGTTATTTCGATTCTTGATTAGAGAAAATTTGCATAAATCGAGAATCAGAAAAGAAAATATTAAATTAATTGTAATTGATTGAGTCGTGATACGCGTGATTACAATACTATCTACAAGAACTTTTTTTTGACCTGTTAATTGTTATAATTTTTTAAGTTTTGGGAAACGATAACACTTCATGCTGTATGACATTCTGACATCATGCATTTTGTTTGACGTTTCTTCGAACAAAAAAAAAAATTTTTTCTGTCTAGTCTGGCTCGATATGTATATTTGTTTCAAATTTGTTTTTTCCTGTATTGTGTTTGACAATTCGTTCAAACTTCATTTATTCAAAAAATTAAAAAATTTCACTCCATTTGCCATTCCAATTGTTTTTTTCTTCAACACACATAATATAGAATTTTTTAGTGTATCTCTAACCTATCGATAATTTTTCTCAGTCTCATCAAAATAATTGAAAAACATATAAATAAAAAAGGGAAAAATGGATATTCTTGAAAAATTAAGAGAACAAGGCTGGTAAATATTTGAAAAATTATTTTTATATTGAAAATTAAATGAAGGAAAAATTAAAACCTTATTTTGTGTTATTTTCTTTTCCTTGAACAATAAAAAAAAAACACCAACAATAGGTATTTAACTGAAGAAGCAATAAAAAAGTTGCCTGAAGATGTCGACAAATCAGATCCGAAAAAAATCATTCAAGCTGTCATAGATGTAAACAAAAAATTAAAAAATTTTCATTTTTTTTTCTTAATGATTTTGTGAATGGTATTCCTCCTTCTTTTTAGATGGATTTACGTGGTATTGGTGAAGGTGCATTACCATCAGATATAACGAAAAAAGATGATTCAATACCTGGTAAACGTGTATTACAAATAAATAAAATTCGTAATATATCAGCACCAAAATCAAATGAAGAATCTAAAATTGCACCAAGATTTTTACAATTGGAATTAACAGATGGTTTAAATCAAATAAATGGTCTTGAATTTGATAACATATCATCAATTAGCCTTAATACACCACCAGGAACAAAATTGTATTTAAAATCAGATCGTATACAATTAATACAAGGTCAATTAATATTATATTCAAATGATATACAATTATTGGGTGGTAAAGTACAGAATTTAATTGAAAAATGGGAAATGGCTAGACAATTACAAAAATATTCAAAAAATTGTTTAAATCGTATTGTAATAAATGGTACATCATCTGGACCACCACCATGGATACCATTTGGACAAAAAATTCAACAAAATGTTATAGGTGTTAATGATAAAAATTTTAAAAGTCTTGGTGCAAATAATAGTGGTCAGAATGGTAGTGGTAATGGTGATGGTAAAGAGAATAAAGAAAAAAATGAGTTTGACACAATGCGTAATGAGGCTATTGCTGAAGCAGCAAAAGCTGGATCTAAAAAGGTGAGCAATAAAAGAATATAATACAATTGTGATTTTTTATTTTTTTATACTATAGGTATTTGGTGGTGGCAATCAACAGTTATTAGATTATAATGTTAAGAAAATTATGGAAAAAGGATATACTGAAATTGAAGCAAGAAATGCATTAAAAGCGAATCGTAATAGTTTAGAACAAGCATTATATAATTTAAAAAAGCGTAATAGTGATGAATATAAGAATAAAGATTCGATAATAACATCAGGAGGAGGAGGAGGGAAAAGGATTGGTTTTAAAGATACAGCAAAAAGATCGAAAAATGATGAATTACCAATTCAAACAAAACCAGCTGCAAACGTGTCATTATTTGATTTTCTAACTGATAAATTGCCAGCAACAGCGATGACGGTAAAGAAAAAAATTTGTTTGTATGAATAAAATTTATTTTTATAACACTTGTTTTGGGTTTTCTTTCAGAATCAAGATTCAAATGATAAAAATGTCTCGACTAAATCAGAACGATCATCAAAGCCATTTAATCATCATGATAATGTTTCGTCGAAATCAACGTCATATCATCATACTCAGCAACATCAACAATCATCATATAATCGTCAGCATCAGTCATCATCTTCTAATGTGTCTCATTATCAAGTGTCATCTACTAATAGTAGTCATCAGCAACAACAACAGAAAAAAGATCAGCAATCACAGTCACAACAACAATCTCAATATCAACAGAATCATGCGAATTACAATCAAACAAATCGATCAAAATTTGAAAATAATTTATCTTCTAGTTTCGCTACCAGAAATACAATATCAAACACATCAGAACAGCAACAGCATGACAATTACAAAAATCGAGATAACCGTCAAAAGGAATCATCAGATAAATTTAAATCTAATCAAAGAAATAGTAACAGTAATTATGGTCAAAATCAAAGGCCGAATGATCGATATTCATCGAATTATCAAAAGCCTGGAATATCTCAATCGCAGCAGTCACATCAACCGCCACATCAGCACCAACAAGATCATCAACAACAACAGCAGCAACAGCAACAACAGTCACAAAATCAGTATCAAACAAAAACTTCAAATACTAGTAGTTACGATTCACGAAATCGCAATGATTATCAAAAAAGAAATGGCTTTGATAATTCTGCCACGAAAATGTCTTCATCGTCATCGTCATCTAATCCATCACGATATCATCATTCGAAAGATTCGAGTCATCCACATTCGCAGTCTCATCAAACGAATCCAAGAAATTACAGTGAAAATCGTCAACAACAATCTAACACATACGATAGTGGGAAAATGAATAAATTAATAGAAGAGACATCAAAAATGAAAATTGATTCGGTTTCGTCAACAACATCATCAAGCATACAACAACAACAGTTGCAGCAACAGCATCAGTCGCATCAGCAACAACAAAATTCAAGAAGTCAATCAAACACTTCTGTGGTATCACATCATCAACAGCAACAGCATAAACCTTATCAACATCACCAACAACAACAACAACAGCAGCAACCATCAGTACCCCAACAAACATCACATATGCAACAGCGGTTACCTCCACATTCTCAACATCAACAGATGCAGGCGCAGCCTCAGTTGCAAACACAGCCACAACATCATGGTATTTCACCTCATACCGCAACGTATGCTCAAACGTTACCAAACGGATTTACTTATGATCCGAATAAAATAATGGGTTTCCAAAGTAAAGAGGCAAATGAATTTGCGATGACATTACTGAAAAATCAGGCAGTGGCTGCAAATGCTGCAATACCGCCAACACCGATACCAATGGCATCCCATCATGCGCCGTATCCAGCACCGCCACCAACCATCCAAATTCCACCATCCGCATTCACAACACCACAATTTATTATGCAACCAGGACCAACTGGACATCCATCGATTGCTGCCGCTCCATACGGTATAGGTCAATGTGGAGCTGCTGGTGGTGGAGAAAATTGGAATTGGAAAATTGGTGATCGTTGTCTTGCCAAATATTGGGATGATGGAAGGGTAAGTGTACATAAAATCGGTTGCATCTATTGTAACTCATAAGTCCCGCTTTCAATTTTTTTTTACAGTATTATGAAGCTGAAGTAACTGGTGTATCGGATAAAACATGTGTTGTCCTTTATCTTGGTTATGGGAATCATGAAGAGGTGCTAAAATGTGATTGTTTACCGTTAACAGATGCTCAGCATCGACCATTAATGAATATGACAAAATTATTGCATGAAAGCCAATTGCAACCGCCACCTGCACCAACTGGATTAGCAACAAATCCATTAGCAGCGGCAGCAGCCACAGCTGCACCACCAACAATAGCAGCACAAGCAGCAATTGTACCACAACCACCACCAGGTACAATTCCTACTGGTGTTGTGTCTCAACATGCAGCTGCAATGAATACTAGAGGATTACATGCTAGCCGTTATCGTGGTGAACGACAAATGTATGTGCCACCGCCAAAACGAGATAATTAAAAAAAAAATGTTTTCTTTTGTTTTCTACATTTCTCTTCCCAAATACAAAAAAAATAATCAAGATTATATAAATGCTTATTTGTAAAATAAAGAAAGTAAAGAATTCATTTTATTTTTTATTCTGTTAAGGAATTACACTACAACACATAACAATAGTCAACTAGATATTTAATTTTTACAAAATCAATGCATAATCGTTTCTCTTCTTTGCAAAAAAAAAAAAAAAAAACAAGAAAAAGTTTTTAAAAAAAAACAAGTTTGTTATTCATGTTAAGCAATACAGTTTTAGTGTAATTTTAAGATATATTTAAATGCTAAACAAATATTTAAAAAAAAAAATCAAAAACTGCAGAACAAAATAAAATACGAAAAAAAATTTTTTTTAGCAATTTTTTGTTTTTTTACTTTGTAATTTTTCTCGTTTTTTAAATTTGTAATAAAATTTGTGTTTTTCAAAAATGTATCACTGTCTATTTTACACGATATCCAGCACATTATGATTTTAGACTGAATATCGCATTCAATAAACGGTCATACATTTTCAAGAACACGAAATATTTAATGCCCATATACACCAGTCTGTGTTAAATTCTAAGGTAAATTTGAATACGGTATTTAGCTTAAGATCACTGGCATTTCTGAATGAGGTAGAACTCATAAAAATTAAAATGATTTTAAACTGAATATCGCATCGAATAAATAGTGATACATTTTCGAAAAAGCAGTTTAATATCGATTGAGTACATACGGGCATTTCAATAATTGTAAAATCTGAATGGAGAAATAAATATAATAAAAAATTGTATAAAAAAAAGTATTTAAATTTTAAATTAATTTTTTTTCATAATTAATATATTAAATTAAAAATATTAAAATAAATATAAAAAAAATTAAAACAAAAAATTTTAAAACAAAAAAAAAAAACAAGTGTAAAATTTATTTTGTTTTTATATATACAAAAAAAAAAGATGTCATAGTTTTAGTCATGAGATTTTTTGATGATATTCGATGATTAAAAAATAAAATAAAAAATTATAAAATAAATATTTGTGTTCAAATATATAAGAGGTGATCTTTTTATTTTTAAATTTAATTTATAAAATATTTAATGGGCAAAAATAATAATTATATGATTATAAATGAAAATTTAAAAATTGATTATTTAAAAAAAAAAGAAAATTTACAGAGAAATAAAATTAACAGAAAAAAAAATGAATTTAGCAATGAGAGTAAGTTCTAAAAATGCATCATTGTTTAATTGATGTGACATTCAGGTTAAGGAGGGATGCGTTTTTGAAATTTCCCAATCGTTTATTTTCTTTTGCATAGATCCCACGTTCAAAGCACAATGAATGCGTTGTGTAGGTTGAATGTAACGCAATAAGGTTTGGCAGATCAATGATGTATTTTTAAACGTACCCATTTTCACTTCTATATAGATCAACCGTTTTTTTTTTATTTTAAATCTTCTTAGATGTCCTGTAATCTAAACCGTATAATATTCATAAATTTTTAATGATTGCATTATGTACTTCACTCTTAAGAGTATTTTTTTTTTTAAATCAAATTTCTCTTAAATATTCTTCCGTACTTTAATAAAAATCAAATAAATAAATACAACATATAAACAAAAAATGTCGATAAAAGCATGAAAAATTGAATGCGAACTTCGTAAATGTTTAACATCAAAATTAATTGATTGTAATCCAACATATTGAATGAAAACAACAACAACAACAAAAATAAAATAACTGTTGTATGTAAACAAACACAATAAATTAATCATTTCCATCAAGTGTTCTTCTACATACAGTCTCCTTTTATTCCTAATTCATCCTGTTTTTTTTTTGTCTTACACTAAGGATGTATAATCCATAAAATTTCTCATGGCTGCTTCCGAATGCCATAATATTTGTGGATGGGTATTTCATAAAAAGCAATTTTATGAAAAATTATGTATCTCGTTTTATTTGTTTTCGCAAATGTCGGATTTATTGAAAACCACGATGACTATCTAACGAATTTGTTCATAATAATAGTAATCAAAAATGGAATCATTTTTAACGGTCGCACAATCCATTTATGCAAATATAGAAATAGCCATGACCATAGTAAACCTCATGGCACGTGTGTTCGAAGTGTAAAACACCATACCACTGTAGCAACTCCTTTCTTTTTCCTGTTTTGACTTTGTCTTGTTTTTGTCATCTTTATTTTGAAAAGACTGTTAAATTAATTTTCTTTTATATTTTCGGGATATGTGAATGACATAATTTATCTATATCCATATGTACATATGTATGTATGTATGCTGTACTGACCCACTGGTAGATATTTTCGATATCCTTTTTTTCTTGTCTTTTTCTTATCTACCTACATATATTTCAAGATGGGTCCATTTAGTTCTCATAAACCATACCACAAAATTTCTGTGTTATTCTTTTTTCTCTATGTACTTTCCATTTTCCTCACATTCTCTTTTACTTTCTCAATAGCCAAGTTAATTTCACCCATCCAGATTATCTTTTAAGTGCTTTTATACGTTTGGAAACTTTTTATCCATTTCGTTAATCATCTCTTCATTTTTTTTTTTTTTTTTTTTTTGTTTTAATTATGTAACAGAAAATCAATAAAATCAATTTACAGAACTCCAACTGACCACTAAGCTGAACAATTAAAAAAAAAAAAGATGGAAAGAAAAATTGAAAACAGGAAAATCATTTTATCAAAATAAAAGGAAAGGAAAACAACTCAGAATATCTTGTATTATAAATCTTTCATATCCTTTGATTCTATGTGCATATATTGACGTGTATATGAGTGATCAAACGGCATATGAAGTAATTTCATATCCTTTTCTTGTAATACAAAAACATTGTATGCACTGTGTGTTATTTATGAGAAAATCACTGAGTTTACAAGGATTTTGCATTTACACTATTTATGTTTGGTATTTTTAACATGACCCCATGACCGTTACAATTAAAATTCAAAAAAAAAAAAATAAAAATAAAAAAAAAAATAAAAAATATATATCCTTACATCGTTCGTTTTTAATTGAAATGATCATGGTAAAATTTAATACCACCATCACCTAAATAAATGTATTATGTATGCCAATTGTACAATGAAATGAAGAAGAGAATAAAGGACTTCATGCAATTAAAATTCACATCAGTAATTTTATTTTTTTAAATAATTCATTAACATGAATCTTGTTATCCTGGAAAATGGAAAAATTTATGAACATTAGAATTTTTTTCTTATGGAGAAAATAAAAAACCAAATTGATAAGCAACGATAAAAATAACTAAACGGACCGGACCGGTGTAAATTAGTAAAATTAGAGCATTTCCTTTTTTTCCATTTATAAAATATGCATGATAAACTAAAATAAAAGCAAAATAATTCTTTCAGTTATTGTAACGCATTATATACGAATATATCTGTAGGTGTATATGCAATTTGTCCAATGTCCTCCTACGTATACATGAACAATATGAAATTTATGCTGTATTTACAAAAAATATATGACAATAGAAAAGTAGCAATGGACAATGAATACGTGGTAATGGGTGAAATTATCAGGATAAAAGAGTACGCATCAACCATCAAGTATGTGATAAATGTTAAAATAGAATGATGATGAAGACAAAATTGTGTAAATGACACAAAAATGACACAAAATATCTCAAGAGTCAAGATGATGTTCTCGAACTTTATTTGGGATATGATGCAAATAAAATTCATGTATCCACCTGTATGTCCATGTATCGTACATTTATTCACTCGTTTTATGAATGAAATATTACTCACATGGCAAAGAAGGAAAATTTTGGTTGTTGTAAAGCATGCATTCTGTGTGTATCTCTTACGAATCATTATAAGTTGCTTTTGCTATCACTAATTTTATATTCTTTAGATATCCAATATCCTTTAGATTCATTCAAAGAGATGCAATACAGACCATATCCCTGATTTTGTTTTTGTTTATATTTCACAGCACCTTAAAGTCATCTCATCGTTAACGTTATTCAACGTTTTGCATAAATTCTATGCAAAAATATATCTAAAATTGTCGTACACACAGATATTTCGTTTATTCTCGTCTATTTTATAATGTATGTAAAAATAGTTGGAAATTGTGTTCTTCCCCATATCCCCAAAGTATCTTTCATCCGATACGAACACAGTTAACCGTGTACACGTTACACGATTACCGATTAAAATGCACAAAAACTGTTGTTGATTTTCATTTCATCATCAACATTGCAATCAATTCAACATTCAACAGATACGAAAACCAAATGTATACATTTGTGTACATATGTGTGAACTGTGAATATGTATATGATGGAAAACATTTCTATATGTTAACGCAAGTGAAAAATTCATTATTGAATTTTTGATAATTTTTCTTGCTATAGTAAATGGCAAGTAAATCGCATTGTTGTATATACAAGTATGTAAATACTTGTGTTGAGTTGAGTCGAAGGCATAAAGCCCCCACTTGGGAGCTTAGAGCATTCGTAGACAGAGGAGACTCATACCAAGTTATTCTATTTGTATCATACAAGCAAAAACTTATATGTGGCTGCACACAGCAGATACCCATGTCCCATAATCTCGCCCCATATAGTCACTTTGTTGATTCAATTTTCAGTTATTCAGTTGATTTCAACTGTGACGGTCGTTATATTTTTTTAAAATTAAGTTAATAATACAAAAAAAAAAACTCGAAATTATCCGAATAAATGTGTAAAATTAAAATTTTTTAAAAACAAAAAGTAGATAAATAATTACATCACATTATGTTTAGTGTAGAATCATATCATTGTCACTATTGTAAAATATAAGCAAAGTATTTATTATTGTGTGTTAACACGTTGTATACGTTATTTGAAAAAAAAAATTTTTTTTTTTAATTTTCAAATTTTTTCAAATGTAACTGCCATTTATTGATTGCATTTCAATATTGAAATTTTTATAAAAAAAAAAAAACAAAAACAAAAAATTAAAAAAATAAATAAAAAGAAAATAATTTTATAATTAATTAATGATACTGAATGTACATATCTGCGTGTGTTATCTCATGTTTTTTTTTCTAATTTAATTTTTTTTTTTTTTTGTAATTTTGTATTGTATTTTTTTTTTTTTTTAATTTAATTTATTATCCTTGATAGTGATGACTGAATAATAATTATAATTTTTTTTTTTTGCATATTTGTTGAATGAAAAGCAAAAAAATATGAAATAAGTAATAAGTAATAAAATAAATTGTTACAAAGTGAAGGTAAAAGTGAAAATATAAAAATAAGTTACTACAAATAAAACACAGTATATTACATAGTGAAAAACAAAAAAAAAACAAAAAAAAATAATAACAAAAGGGGGTAACAAATTTTTATTTTAATCAATCGTGAATTTTACAATCATATTGCAACAGAGTAAAATTTAAAAAAATAATAATAATTAAAATAATTAAATAAATAAAATATTTGAAAATACACAAATTAGGTAAATAGTGATTTTTTATATATATATTTTTTTTTTGTTTCATTTATTTCAAATTTTACAAAAAAAAAAAAAATCTGTTTCTCCGTCTCTCTGTTTCTCTATAATTTTTTGTTTTAAAAACAAAATTTTCAGGGTGTCTCAAGATGAATGTCAATCCAATTAACCTGTTTTTCTGAATGTTTGAACTGTTTGTAATGCAAAACCTCATTTTAGATTTTCCCTTCCTTCCTTTTAAATTCACCCCTTCTAGGATATAGAGGATTGAAAGTTATTACACACGTATAATCTACATATTTAGGGTAATTTATTTTGACTTCTTGAACTCTCTTTTATCTAAATCTTATCTATTCTTCTTCAAAGCCTTTTCCACCAACATACATATGTATGTATGTATGTCCTATGTAAAATATTGAACATTCATGGATAGAGTTAAAATATAGGCTAAGTGACATTTATTGTGAGACATCCTGTATAATGAGAAAAAATTTTAAATTTAGGATGAATGATCAGTTAGTTTTTGTTTTTTATTTTAATTTTAATTTTATAATTTATAAAATATGCAATAGTACATGTGTGTATGTATTTGCAATACGTGTATGTAGTTCAATGCATTAAATTAAAATAATAATAAAATATGCAGTCGTTACTCGTTGTACATACATATTACATACACTCTACTATGACATTATACCTATATGCACTATATAATACGTTACACTGTTACGTATGATATGACTTTGTATGTACGTGCATTTACTTGCCTTTTTTTTTTAAATTTGCCATTTTTTGTTTTAATTTTCTTTTTCTCGTAATTTTCATTTATTTTTATTCATTGTTTTTATTGCACATAAATACAATGTAATTTTCATTTGATCATCAGTAATACTAAAATAATGAATGTGTAGATCTGTATATTACAGATCTTGATGTATTGCATATAAATGATATACACAGTAATTACACTCTATATTATACACAATCTGATGGTGTACGTATCTATACTTGTATACAAGTCACAAAAAAATTTTCTGAAAAAAATAAAATGCATTAGCGCACATTTAAACAATATATATATATACGTACCCAATCACGTTCAATTTATGTAGCGAAATAATTAAAAGAAAAATATTATTTTTTTAATTTATTTGTAAACAAAATTTAAAATTATAAGAAAATTCACACGATAATTTCTGATACACACATACAATAAATTCAGCTGCGTACATATGTACATGTGGATGCCTACCCAGTCGGACTAGTAATTGATCATTTATTGATGTTTTCTTCAATATAATTTCCATCCGCTGGTAATTTTATTCGTGTACAAAAGTACAGTCGAATGTCATTGGTGGAGGTACATATACGTATCTCCAATATGCTTACAGTGTAATGGAAAATGAAGTATCTCTTTTTAAAGAATTTCCATGAGTACCAAAACATCTAAATATCGCCTCTATACAAGATTTGGAGATGTAAAACGAAAATACCCAAAAGAGTATCATTATCTAGAATTGATACTCTTGTATCAATGTATTGTAAAAATGTATTGTAAGCGCATCTGAAACGGATTATATACGTAAATAACGCATCAACAATACCTTTACTCAAAATCTGACTGGGTAGTGCCCACATGTATGTATACAGATCATGATCAATTGATCACACACATGAATGTGTATGAATTTGTGTAATGTTTTTCTTTTTTTTTTTTTACTTCAAAAGTAAAAAACGATAAAATGTGAAATTAAAATTTTTATTACAATTTAAAATAACACAAAAATAATGTGCAACAATTGTAATAAAAATAAACAATAAAACAGAAACAAAATAATACATAAGAATAAAGGCCTACACGTACACAATAGGTAATTGCGAAAAATTTACTAAAAGCGAAACTAACAATCAAATCAGATGAAAAAATCTTAAATTTTCATTTTTGTTTTTTATTTTTGTATATTAAGTGAAAGTTTTCACAAAGCACAGTAAAAACCGTTTATAAGGACACTAAAGGAAGAGAATAATAAAAATTCAGTCGAAAAATTGAAAACTGCATAAATCTTATCGCAGTGATTAAGCCATAGCTCATGTTGTACTGTAAAACCCACAATGATGACAACATAAGTGGTTTAACACTTATCACTGCATAATCGGTGACCTTATACATATATGGTTTCTACTGTATTCATGCTGAAGCACGTATTCACAAGATAATGAAATTTATGTGTGTAGAATAAAAGAATTATTAATTAGCCATAAGTAAAATACATGGACAAAGTATTTATCCAAGATAACAAACTAAAATACATATGCACGGAACGAAAAATTAGAACTCGGAACTCGATGATGGAATTCTGTTGAAGATGATCTGAGAAGTAGGTTGAATACTACAAGATCTCTGGTAAATCCCATCTCTGATCAAAATCAGTTTGATGATATGTTCTGCCCAAGGTCAAAATCTTTTGTTTTACCACTATAGAAGAAAAAAAATTTAAATAAAATTTAAATTAAAATTTTTCTGATTAATTTTTGAAATTGAAAAATATTTACATGAAACAAAGATTAAACATAAGATTGAGAACTTTCAATTTTTGTTACACGTTTCTATCACAATTATTAAATTCCTTATTGATACCTTTCACTTCATGACAACGTGTTGTGTGGAACGTCTTTTATAAATTCGCATAACGAAGGGTTATAATTACAAAACAATAAAAATAATAATAATAAAACATAAAATTTATTCATCACCTGTTAACATAATTAATGTTGTTATCATAATTTACCCTACATTATAGCAATTTCAAGGTAAAAAGGCCAAAACCTTTTTTTTTTTTCGTTTTTGGTCTTTAATTTTCACGTTAATGTTAAAATGTATGAATACGTACATATGTACACGCTTGTATGTGTGTTTCATAATGTAAAACGAATGTAAAGAAGCTTTTAAGTAGAATTTGTATTTATGAGACTTAATGACCTATAAAGCATCATTCATTGTATGTATGTATGTTAAATAAAATACACTAAATGCACGTACAGCAAGTGCCAAAAAATTGTTACAGTCTAGTAAAATGCTCAACATCATCATATTACGCTACATTTTCTAAGCTTCATATAAAAATAAACATCCTTCCCATTCCATCTCTAAAGTCCTTCTGATCTTCCTTGAGTTTTGAGACGTCAACAAAATGCAGTAATACAGATACAATGTATTGATACAACTGTTTCAGTTTTGGACGTTTTAGAATTTAAAAGGTTATTTTACATTCCGAAATTCAAAGCCACAGTCATCACAAATTTTAGTTAATAACGAATTCAGAATGTTTCAAGATGCTTCAGATTGTAATCTCTTTTCTTGTGTTTCCAATATGAAATTGTAACAAAATTACATTGCATTTTCATTTGAAAAACGCAAAGTGTTGCTACAGGGATTATTAACATGCGCTATATATTTTGACGATATATCTATATACCCACTTGGAATGTATTGAATAATTTAAATAAATTGTGTGATTTCATAATCTAGGCTCTGATACACTTTTCATAAAAATACATGGCACACTTTTATGACGCGCTGTGTACGTTGGTATTTTATTTTATACACAGACTCAAGAGTCAAAACGGTATATGATACGTACGCAATCTCTTTTAGTAATTTAAGTAGTTTTTTTTTTTTTACTTTTTGTTTCTCTTCTTCAAGTGTACCATTATATGGTCATAATATAACCAGCTTTTCAGTATAGTGTGAAAAAAAAGTTAAAAAAAAAAAAAAATTAAATTAAAGCGAAAATGTTAACATGAAAGATTTGTCTTAATCAATTAATTTTGATTATAATATATTTTCATTTGTAATTACTCCTAAACAAGATATTAATTTCTTCTTTATTTTTTTTAATGAAAGAAGAGTTTTCCAGTGGAATAAAGATTTTTTTTTTTCCTTCTAAATTTTTCACCTTGATCAACAGTTCTTGTTTTGAGCCATGTTGACCAGATTGAGATTTATCTGGTCCTCAGTCAGTGAGAAATGCGTCTGAATGGATTCATCAATACACATTGATATATAGACATGTATAGGTACATTCGCTTTCAAAAGTTTGTTTTTTATCATTTTATTTGAAATTTTAATGACCTTTCTAAGAAGCTTATCTACTCTAAATGAAATTAACCTTCCAATAATGCATAAAATTCTCAAATTTCTAAGTCTGAAACAGATGCATGACAATACATCTGTTGTATATGTCCTTATATGGATTGAATTTTGAAGCCATTCTTAGCACACTATTTTGTGGACCATAAAGTGTATCCGATCTGTTTTCACTTGCTTGTTTTTGATCTATTTCTACTGAGGATTTTGCTCAGTTCCTTCCGAAAAAAGAAAGGATATATCTGTGTGAAAGTTATTTTTTAATCTTACTACAATTTCACAAGTCATGCATTTATTGGTTCTAAATTTTGCTATACCAAAAAAATTTCATTAAAAGACATAAAAAATTCATTTTAATATGTTAATCGTAATTTAATTAAATTAAATATTTGTTACATTCCAATAATAAAATGTGCATCTGTATATTTAAGAAAATTGAATTAACGCATTATAAATGTACGTCATACAATATGTATGTAATGATTATATCTTTTCATCAATTCATACACAAATGCACATATAAATGCACACAGTTAAGATATTTGAGATTGAAATTTTGTAAATAGTTGCACGCATTTAACGTGACTGGTATTTATAAATTTCTAAGTAATATATTTGCTAATGTACGTATGTATATATGTATGGTATAAAATACATACATTCGTATACATGTGTACATACATATTTAATTTTCTATAAGATGAGACTAAAATGTATAATCGTTAAATGTACTTGAAAATTTTGTATAATTGGCAACTATATGTATTATGTACATGTATCTATAGATTGTATGTACATACATTTATATACGTGTATCTGCTTCACTTTATAATATATGATGTAATACACGTATGTATGTATAATTGTTGCAAAATTAAAATTTAAATAGCTCAATAGATTAATTCTCTCTCTATGTGATATAATAATTGCCTCCTATATAAATTACATACAACAGAATGCAGTATAAATTTATTCAACGTGTATGACAATCTACTCTACAACATATGAGCCGTTTTATTTTGAAAGTGGTATAAGTTCAATATTTTCAAAAATTACATTTTTAGATAACTCTAATTGCAAAGACATAAACTTCGAATAAGAAAATTTTGAAAATTGTGTATTTTGTAGCGTTTAAAATTTTTTATTTTGAACACAATATCAATAATCGACGAAAAAATCACTTCTCAAAAATTTAAAGTACAAGATAGACAGTTTTTAGTCGACATTTTTTAGTCGATAGCCAGTTTTTAGTTTTGGTTATAGTTGCAGATCTATCAACTTTCAAAATTATTTTTCATTTGTAAGGTTGTCGTATGCTTTTGATGTCCATGTATTATCTGTTTAATTTAATTAGCCGATGGTAATCGTGTTCACACTACTTGCTTCCAATGAAGTTCAATAGAGGATTCAAAATACATATGACTGTGACTTAAGCCACTCTCAAAATAAAACGGCTTATTACTATATCTAATATCTATGTATGTATACATATATCCATACTCATAGACATGAGCATATAAGCATGCTATAAATTCTAAACTTTGATTGAGATCAAAATTATGTATTCGTATACAAAAAATGAAATTAAATTTATTGAGGTTTCATTTTAATTATTATTTGCAATACTCCACACGTCAAATATATGTTACTTAAAATTTAATGCAATATCATTCGCAGCTAACCATGTGGGTAGATAATTAATATAGTGAACATCAAATCAATTGAACATTTTAGTGTAGGTTTCTGAGTAACTGTTCTGTGATTGTTTGAAAAAAAAATGTCTTATCTGAGTTACATGAATACAATTTATCTCGGCTTTGAGACAATCTTGGTTGATAACTATACTCTATTCACTAATTTTATGCAGTTAAAGTCTTATGAGAATATATACGTCTTTTTCCTTATTGCATAATTTCTAATTATAGAGTGTTTCACGAGCAGTATTGGCATATTTTTCAAAGTTTTCACATATACTTGAGATAAATTTTTGAACATCAGTTCACAATGATATAAAGTGACGCTACTTTTTATATAGTTTCCATAATCCTTTAACTGAATAGAATCAGTTGACAGTAAAATAAGTGTGTTTTCTGCTGCGCTTACAAATGCAGTACATTATGCAGTACATTATGAAACATTCTTCTAATTTGAATTGCACTTTATCTGATTATTGTTTGTAGTATTACATACATTCAAATGTACATTTTTGCTACTTGAATTGTGTTTTTATTTTGATACATGCTTCATACATGATATATGTAATAATGTAATATTTAAATAATAATAATGTCAAAAAATAATAAATTCAATTTATATTTTTGAGTGTAAATACATTCATTCAGTATGCACACATGTTGGCATATTATTAATTTACTGTAGATTAGATACATTCCGTACATATGTATATGTGATTCGTATGTAGATACATACATAAATAGTATATGAACAACAGCTTTTAAGTGCATATTAAAACGCTCTAAAGCTTGTCATTGATCTTTTTTTTTTAATAGAATATGTTTGCATATAAATTAAATTCGTTAAAATTATAATGACAACATATTTGTGTTATGTTTCATGTTCATATGTGGTAGGTATGTATGTATGTACATATGTAACTGCATGATGTATGGTAAATGTACAATATCTAACACTTGTTTCTCACACAATTTTTTTTCGTCTTTTTTTTTTTTTTTTTTTTTTTGATATTTTGTTAATTACAATGTTGTAAGTGCATAATTTAAGAAATTTCTTAAATATTGTAAACACTTAGGCGCATTGTATATAAACATATTGAACAAGTGAACAATGACAACAAACTAATATTCATTTGATTATTATTAACAAATTAATTTTGATGTCAACACAGAAATTATTTTATTTATGATCGAATTTATTTATGCAAATTAAAATATGCATCATTTTATTTTTATTCACATGAGGATGTGTACACACATGGACACACGTATGTAAATGAGCCATAGGCACATAGTATATTTGCGCTGTGGACTTTAAAATACACTTTTTGTTATATTTTTGTTTTTATTCTGTGTATATTATTAAAAATGATATCACACACACAGTAATGTAGTTTCGGAAATTTTTTTGCCACAATCCAAAGACGATCAAAGTTCATACATGCATTATAAATTTTTTTTTTCTTTTAAATTAAATAAGAAAAACCATTTTTTTTTCTTCTGTGGCTCTTAAATCATCTTAAACATCAATTCATCTTTATTGGGTCCATCTCATGAGTCTAGTGTATTCACCAGAGATAGTTCAGCTAGCGCATCTACCAAATCGTATAAACCGCAAAATCAAAATGCTTTGAAAGTTTTCAAAAAATGATATCTTACGCATTGTAATATCTTACATCATTCTTCCGTTTTCCTTTTTTTAATCTAAATTTAATTATAATTTGAAAAAATTTTATTTTTTATTTTTTAAACAAGGTTACACTATTTTTTCATTTCACTGTAAATGAAAATATATTAGAAAAATATTAGTTTTGTAATTGCAAGAATAAAATATGCTGACTATGTACAAAATTATACACACGTTCATGATATGAAATAAAATGTTGTATAAACGTATGAATAAATACATCCTTTAAAAAATTGATGTTTGGACTTTGTTATTTAATATTTAAAAAAAAAGAAAAATGGAAAAAAAAATAGTGAAGTCCTGTCATGATTTTCATTGAAATAAAAGTTCAGTTAACATTGTATGAGAGATATTACGATTTTATACCAGTAATTGCATATACTAACGAACATTTGAATGACCATCTAACGAAATATCAGTGTGAATTGTATGTTACATACACATGTACGTATATGAAATGTCCACTTTTCAATAATCCCTCATCTAATATGACCTCGTAGTGTATTTGAACATTTTCTCTTTCTTTTGTTATTTCTAAAAAAAAAAAAAGAAGAAAACATACAGGAAAAGAATACATCACATGTAATCAGGATGATAGCTTTGTATATACAGAAGAATAAGTTGAAATTTAATATTATAAAAAGTATCTGTACTACATGTAGTACATATGTACGTCTGTTTATCTAAAATGTTACAAAAGGATAAAATCCATATTTCAATACATCAGGAAAAGATTATTTCTTGCTGTATGTACAGTACACACACACACACTTCATTCATGAAATGTTAAAATGTTTGTATCAGATTACAACAAATCGAACAAAGCAAGCAAATCATCAATGTACCATCATCATCGTCATCATCCTCATCATTATCGTCATCATTACAAAAGAAAAAAGATAAACACCAATTTTTTCTTGTGTGCTCCTCTCCTTATTTCGTCCTTGCTTGTTGATGTTGGTCATTTTAATTTAATATTACAACCATAATATTCATGAATATAAGGATAATAATTTTGTTTACAACATATGTACATATAGTGGTTATCTACTTTATAATGAAGTAATTATACAAATGATTTATCTTTCATAGGAATAAGCTATCATGTGTGTAGAGTTCCAATTAAGGCACTGTTAACAATAACAGATGATGTATTAAACATACATTTACAAAATTTACATTTTCATTTTCAAAAATATTCATGGCATATATACAAAAGAATGTCTCAAAGTAAATGTTACTCGGCCTATTTTTCTTAAACCTCTGAAAATTTGTAGTAAAAGGTTAACAGTTTATAAGAGGTTAACAGTTTTTAAACATAAACATCATCCATCTAACTACTCTCTTCTTGTCTATTTTTTTTTAAAGCTCAGACTGTTTTTGGGAAAACAACCTCCTCTTCTGAAGATTAGCCTCTTAGGAGAAAAATCTCTCTTTTGAAGATCTTTTGAACATCTGTAAACTTTTGGTACAAGAAAGTAGTTTTCTTACATCTCAAAATAAAAAGAATATCCTTTGTCAATATCTTTTTCAATAAAAAAAATGTTCACCAAAATCAGAGGATATCATCTTGAGATACACTTCAAGTCTTGAATGAAAGTATCCGTCATTTAATGTACATACGTCAGTATAATGACGCAGAAATCAAGTAAATAAAAAATTCCGGGATAACTTAGGAAAAACAGGAGAAAAAAATGTAAAGGTTTTCTTCACAAAATATTGAAAATAAATTTTTTCAAGAGAATAAGGGGATGAGGGGTGTAAGATTATACAAAAAATGAAAAAAGAAAAAAAAAAAGAAAAAAATAAATTAACAATGATTTTGAATACTTTCGAAGTATTTTGATAAGAAGTAAAAATATGCAAAATTAAAAGTATTTAAGAATTTTGAAATTCATGATAAAATATGTAGTAATCAGGGCAAGGATATAATATACATATATACAGACGTATGAATGTCTGTCTGTCCACCAACAAAATCAATATTTTGTAAATATCCACACATGTGTGTGTTCTTGTATACCGCAAAGTTAGATAATATTTTCATATTTTCAATAAGATTTTGCGGTTGATTTACATATTATGATGTGCATTCTAAAGTACCCAAAAACTATGATTTACATATTGTGAATAACATTTTGTCTGTGCTGATCATTTTTCTTTGATAACCGCAATATGCATAAAATTTGCAACCACAAATAAAATCTGTTAGTTATCTAATTTTGATATTAGAAATTTTCAAAATTATGCAAACACTATACTAAACGGTCACCTGGTATTGTCCGAATTGCTGGGAAAAATCATTTATGGTATTTGCTAGTACGGACACAATATGGTCACTATATATTCGTGGTTTTTATAAATTTTATTCCTGCATCTGTAAGAACTTCTGAAAATTTAAAAAATTCCGAAAGCGCAACAACTAATAAAAGCAAAACCATTAAAATCATGTGTGTCAGGCCAATTCTATACTATACCAATTTCGTTACTAATTTTAAAATTAGATGTGTATCATTGGTATTAGAAACACAAAAAATTTCAAAATATACCAGAAACCACAAATATTTTCTCGCTAAATTTTTGTTATTTTTTGTTTTTACCATTTGTCTTTTTCAACATATGATGATATTGAACACACACATGCAAAGATGTGGTAAATAATAAATATAAACAAAACATAAAATTTACTCCCCCTGCTTAACGCCTTTAAAAATAAATTGAAATAAAATTATTATTATGATCTTGATAAATATTTTTTTATGGGTTTACCACATAATGCACACAATTTGTATTTGTACATATACGGATGGTTATGAGTTGTGATAATGCTTTTAATGTGTACATTTTGCAATGTTTACACAATAATTTAATGTGCATTAAAAATAGTAATTAAATTTACAATAAATGATTTGATGATATTTTCCATAGCATTTTATAATTTTTATTTTTGTTTTTTTGAATAGTGTATCTCGATTTGTTTAACACAAATTCATGATGCACATTATCTCTATATAATGTGTTTGTCTGTATTACAGTACATTAAGTTTTCCTTACCTTACATATTTTCTATTAATTTATGTGTGTTCATATACAAACAAATACATATAATATTTGTTTATTTAAAAAAGAAAAAATTATTTTTATTTATTCTATGGACATATCATTATGGCCAATTTCATTTACATAATGCATTTCAAATATTAATAATTTGGCATTGTAAAAAAAAAAACCAAAATCCGACCTAATTTTGCTCATTTGTAATATTTTTGTTTTAATTAATTTGAATGTTTGTTGAATCTATCTTTCCTTGAATAGATCAACTAATATCTATAGGTTTGATTCGTCATATCACCAAAACAAGGATTACAGTCAATTTGAAATTTCTCTTACTTGAATGTATCATCATAAGCTATCATTTTTTGACCACTTTTGAATCGTATTCATAAAGATCTTAAAAGAGACGAAAAATAAATAGCTCTTTGGGTCACTTTTCTGTTAATTTAAATTTTATTTTTCCACACAATGGAATTTAACTAAAATATTGGGGAAAAAATGATGTTGAAATTTCGCATATTTTAAAGAAAATTTTAATCAATTCACATCTTTTCTATATGTAATGCATGAAATGAAACATCTGTTTGAATGACCTTTTTTTTTTTGAGTTTGTAAAATTAGCATATTCACACTTATGACATAAAATTCATTAATTATTTTAAATTGCATAATTATTACAAGTTACATGCCAACGTTACAAAGTGTCTCAGTTCAACCCTAGCAAGAAATCGTTCGTAAACCCTCTGCGTCCTAAAATTCATTTCTTTCGAAATGTAGAGAATAAAATTTTTGGAAAACATGAAGTACAAGATGTTGTATATTGGATACAATTTTTTGAAACACCGTTATGTGTACCTATTTTATATGTATTTTGTTTTTTTCTTGAACACCCTGTGTATGAATGTCTTCTTTTTTTTTTAAATAATAATTTTTACCCACATTTATTAAGAAAAACCAATTTTTTTCCAAATATTTCTGTCTCGTCACCTTTTTTTATTTTCTAATCATTTTTATTTTAATTTTACACAATCATTTATATAAATGAAAAATTACAGGAAAACTCTTGTCTAATTTTTATTTTAATTTTACACAATCATTTATATAAATGAAAAATTACAGGAAAACTCTTGTCTATCGTTTTTTATATGCGCATAATAAAAGTATCTACTGTCTATGCAAATATTTGATCGTATTGATCTTTTTATATAAGTACCAGTATCCACATTTGTACATATGAACATTCGTTTGTGTATGCATATGTACATTAGTGCTTGAATTAATTAAATTATGTAATTTAAAAAATGACAGAAAGCGTGTATAAAATAAATTCATCATTTCAATGGATATTATGTTGACAGCTGGTCTACACACATTTTTACTGTTGACAGTTAACCTTCCAATAATGCGATGTGTCTATAAACTGATTTCTGTACGTAACTAGAAATGAAAATTGTGACAAATCTCGTAATAGATACAAGAACATCCAAATAGCTCATTTAACTCAAAATGATCGTTCATAAACAGTAAAGAGAAAGGAGTTAGGCAATAAGAAATTGGTCTCCTACAATTGAGATTGGTAGAATTGAGGAAACTATATTTGACAGACCAAAATCTCGGAAGTACATAGTTTCGTTTTTCCGTTTTTCTTTTTCGCAAATATAAACCATTAATACGATTTCTTAAGATTTGGAAACTATCAGACTTTTTATGAATCATTATCGATCTTCGTATGTATGCTATTTTTTTGGATTAGAATTATGAATTAAATTAGAATTTCTTACGGTGTATTTTCACCTTTAGGCAGTTAGGCTAACTAACATTGGATATTGATGGTATACGAATTAATCAGGTTGTAAGACGATTGACTGTACAAATGCCATATACATATGTACATATGTATGTCTATGCCTATATGAATGTACTTTTTGTCTACGCATACGCATATCTAATTATCGTACCATTCACATTAAGTATTCATAAAATAAAGAAAATTAAGATGTTATGAATACAAATTAATTTTTGTACTTTTAGCTATACACGTCCATCCATACACATATGTAATGCTTAAAATACAGACGTGTTTTATATTATATGTAATATTGATTTGGCAAAAAAATATATTTTTATTTGATTTAATTTGATTTTATTTATAAGTATTTTTCAAATTCAAATTGAATTGTGATGTGATCGATAAAATGTAAACACTTAATAAATTATAATATATGAAGTGCATATATCAATACACCTACAGATACATATGTGTATAAGTCGGTACGGAATACACATAACACGTATATTATTATAATATGTACATACTTATGTATAAGAAGTAATTCGTGGGCAAAAGCGTAAATGCATGCATGCATAATCAATCAATCAATCACTTACCACATACACATACACATGTATGATCATACGATTATTCACAATAATGTGTAATTTTATATGAAAATGTAAGCACACATTTCATTTATAATTTCGTTTATATGTCCATCCATACATACTTATACAAAAACACAAAAATCAAAGTGAATAAAAAAAAATTTAAAATAAATTTTATATCATCATGTCACATTTGGTGTAATTTATTGATAGATAATAGTTGAAGGATCGTCAATTGATAATAAATTTTAAAAAATTTTCTTACTCATATCTACCAGTAACAAGCAAATGTATGCAGTACACATTCGCATGTACATACAAACATATATGTTCAAAATTAGCACTGATTCACATATGCTTCCATATAAAATAAGTTGAAAAACAAAAAAACGTACACTCACTCAAAAAAGTGTTACATCCATAGAATTTTTTTAGTTTACGATAAAGAAAATTATAATTTTTATTTCATTTATAATTATGAAAGATTAAATTATTCCTAACATAACTATCAAATTTCATTGAAATAGAACACATCATACCAAAGTTGTTTCGACTCAAAATAAAAATATCTGAAGAATTATGACCAAAAAAATATTTACAAACTTACACTTTGTACATTTCACAATCAAATTATCTCTTGGGTACTTTGATTTAAAATGTTTTGGAATTTTGATTTTATTTTTGGCTGTTTTTGAAATCAAACATAATTTTTTGTTTTTTTTTTTAATAAGAAAAAAACCCTACATCTTTGAAACTAAAAGAAATAGAAAAATGAGAAAAATTCCAGCATTTAGAAAATTTTATAAGTATTCAAATGAATGTACTCACATGCTATTACGATGAATTGTTGAAAAATTATGGACTTTTTAGTTTTAAAAAATTTGAATATTTTATGTGAAAAGGTAGTTAAATAAAATATAAATAAATAAATACATAAATAAATAGCCATGATCACCCTTCAGTTAGAAAATATGATCATTTGAATACATTTACAAAAAAGCAAAAATTATTCCCTTTAAAATGGTGTACCCGAAAGTATCCTCTTCCAAAATAAACGAAATTTGTGAATGCTCTAGCACTTTTTTGAATAAGTGTACGTTGTATAAAACATATAGAGGACATTGAAAATATTCTAATAGATTGTGTCTAATCATGACTATTTTACATACAATAACCGACAAATAATTTTTATTATTTTTATTTTTTTAATATTCTCTTCTTCTTAGACAATTTCTTTTACTTTGATAAATTAAAATTCAAAAATAAAAAATTTGTGTAATAAAAAACAGAATATAGACAGTAATACATAAGTATATATAGTATACAGTACACAAAACAAAAAAAAAACGAACTTATCAACTTTTGCAAATGCAATTACTATGCTAATCAATTTGGTCTTTTTTCTTTTGTACATTTGAAAAGTTTATTTAGAATGCTATTTTCATTTTGAAAAGGAATCGATGGAAAAAAACGAAAAAAAAATTGGCATTATGGACTTATTATGCATAGACACTATATTAGAAATTTAGGCTAATTATACACCACACACAAGTTTATGTTAACATATGTAATGAATTTGAAGGTAATTTACCTCGATTTCATCACCTATTTTATACATTTACTGTATTTAAATGCGGGTGAACTAATTTACATTTTTCTATTGCACTGGTAATTTTTTTATTTTTTGTTTTGGACTAATTTATGCCATAATTGTTTATCAAAATTTCAAATAAGTATTTTTAGACTTAATATAAAACTCTTTTCTATTTATACTCGTCGTATGTAAATGTACCCGCATTTGTACGTTTTATTACCAAAATTTACGCAAATGATTAATGCTGCTCTCACACTATCACAGATTTCATGTGATCTTTTATGTGACAAAAAGTTGTTACAGATCTCATTCAAAACCTGATTACGATAAAATGAGATCGATCACAACTTGATCAGAAAAAATCTCATGAAATTTGATACAACATGAGAGCAGCCAAAGGAATTGATTAGTTCGCAGATATGTACATCATGGATAAAGCCCAATCAAGAGAAGACCATGTAAACGACATTCACCTGCATTACATCAGATTCAAAAAGTCATGTACATATTTCGTTACATTCATTTCACTTACAGCACGTTTCTTTCTGATGTACATGATGTTGATGTACATACATACATGAAAGATCAATCGTTACTCTTTTGTTTGTACAAATATTTATGGCATTTAGATAAAATGTTTATAAAATATTTTTTCTGAAGAACAAACATTAAAATTTAGGATGAAATTTTGACATATCCATGACCTGAATCCCGATTTTATGTACATATGATATATGGAACAGACAGGCATATGGATGTTTGTAATAAATGTAATAAACATTTTTACAAATGACAATGAAATTTTACAGATTTTCACACATTTTTTAAAATTATGTTACAAAACATAAAAAATGTAAATTTTCTTTTTTTTCATGTGCAGAGAAAATTCATGCATGCATATGTGATAACACATGTCGTATATATTGTATGACTTGTACATACATATGTGTGATCTTGTGATTTATCACATATGTATGCGTTCTATGCACAATGAAATTTAACTGTGATTTACATAATTTTCTTGATATTTTTTTAAACAAAAAGAAATCTACTGAGACACAAATATAAATGTAAAAATTTGTACAGTGGTAGAACAATAGATTTTCGAAACCATTCCATCCTCATCCGTTAAAAGAAATTATGGGTCCCCAGTAAAAGAAATATTTTTTATTGCAATACAATTACATGTAGTAACAGAGCCTTATTCATCTCGGGTTTCCCCATCATTACGGAGTTTTACTTTACGATAGTCCCACCACTGCATTTCCAGTATAATAAATGTCAAAAATAAAATATTTTACGTAGACATGAGTACGAGTACATCAAAAACATGCAAAAATAATAATAAAACCGAAAAAATAAATAAAAATTGGTCATTGTACTGTGAAATAAAATTTCAATTTTTTTTGCACTAAATTGCTGCCTTGATCCATAATTTACCATTGGACTGACCGTTCTTGTCTTTAGAAAAAAATAAAAACAAAAATTGCAGTAACCATAAAGGATAAAAAAAAAACATACAGCATTGAAGTTTTAATTAATTCGATATCCCTATTTGATTCTGTTCATCGTGAATTAAAAATTTTTATACGAAATTTTTTTTTCGATGATTTTATTAAACTGTACGTAATTTTAAAATACAAGAAAATTCATATTTCTGCTTCTTTGATCCTGTTTTCATTTTCAACTTTCTGAAAATTCAAAAAAAATCGAAAATCACTAAACAGATTTTTTAAATTTAAAAAAAAAAAAAAAAAATCAAATCTCATAAAATTAAATTTTTTATTTTTATTTTCAATTCAATCTGTTTAAAAAGTAATTTAATACATAAAAATTTCAAATTATTTTTATTTTGATTATTTTCTTTTTCTAATGTGAAAATGCAATAAAATAGAAAATATGAAAATAAAAATTTTCCAATAAAAAAGAAAGCAATTTTTTTTTTTTGAAACTATGACATACAGTAATTTTCTGTGAAGAAATGAATGTGTAAGTTCAGATGATACAGACGTTAAAAAATCTTTCATTGTACTAAAGACACACATTTAATTTTGATACCAGAAATTTTCAAAATCAAACATCATGCCTAGCTTTGCTCTAATATGAAGAAAAAGGAAAATAATCCAAATTTCAAAATCATTTATGGTACTCAAAAGCAACAGCTAACAAGAATAAAACTACGGAGATGTGTCTGTTCATTTTTATACTATAGGTAAATTTTGATACTAGCAACATTATCATTATTCATTATCAGCAATATATTTCCTAATGTTTAAATTGAATGTGTGTCATCGATGTAAGCAATAATCGAATGTACATATTTACGTACAGTAGAAGACATAAATACAGATATGCGTAGGGCAACACTTGTTGCTAATGTTTTTCTTTTCGTTTTTTTTTTTGAGATCAAAAAGAGTTCATATGGAAATACGATTAAATATTCAATCGGTATGCAAAAAAAAACAAAAAAAAACATCAAGACAGACTGAGATATGGCATACACCCAAAGAGGGAAAATTTACATCATCAAGGACATTATCACAAAATGAAGAATACAAGTAAATACATAGAATCCAACAAGCAAACACTTTTCTTAACACTTCAATGAACAGCAGGCGATTAACGATTATATCCTTTCTTCACATCCATTCGGCTATTTGTTACGTTCCCTATTGTTATCCTTTACGACATAAAATCGTTTTTTTTTTTCATTCAGTTGTAGGTACATATTTAAAATAGAGCAAATGATACAGTTATTATTGGAACATGTATACCTAAAAATAAATTCAAAATGGAAATTTCCTTTGTCAAACGTATTTATTTGTCATTTTCATTTATTTATTTTATTTTCCCATTTATATTTTTCTATGTATTTCGTCTACATACGTATGTAGTGGTACGTGGTATAGAGTACATAATTCATTCATCCTACACATTACGAAATTTAAAATAGAAAAAAAAACAAGTGTACGTTTACGTATTACATGTAGTATAGAATTTATCACGTACATAACGTACATATGTATGTATGTAATGTACGTATGTATGTTAGAGGAAAATTGAAAATTTTTCCATGTTTCAATATGAATTTATTACAGTAAAATATAAAAAATGAAAAACACTATCCTGAACATACTCACATACTCTATGCATTATGAATGACGAAGAAAATTCAAATTTTCTTGTAACATTTTCACAGTTATTTTCTTTATTTTTTTTTACAAAGAAAACAAATCAAAATCGACTACAGAGTAGATATTAATACAACACACGTATACATACGTCATGATAACTACTTTAATAAGAAAGAAAATTTTGTTTTTATTAGAAGTGAATTATACGCAATGGTAGATAACGAATCGATGACAGTAATACCACCATCAGTGATATATGTTTATATGTATGTATGTCTTTTTCGAATTTTCTTATTTCTTTGCATTTACAATTACATTATCCTTTTTATACAGTGAAGACTAAAAAATTAGTCAAACATATTATTCAGATACTTCTTTAAATTGATTTTAGTTTATTTTAGTTCGAAAAATGGATTTTTATTAAAACTTGCCTTTTCTCTGTATCCTGACCACCCGAATTGATTGGCCAAATTTTGTCTGCACTGCTAGAGGATAATTTAGCCAGAATCAACTGTTTACGAAATTAATAATCACACATTGGTTACGGTGTGATAGGTGGTTCAATAAATGCTAATAATAATAAAAGATACTTTCAACTATTCTATTAAGTTAAATAAAATAAAGAAGAAAAACGAGATGAATAAAAATTCATATTTGATTTAACTGATTTTAAAATAATGGAAAAGATTATTCCAACTTAAATCTTAACATCTACAAGTATTTAATTCAATTTTCCACTAAGTTTATTCAAGAAATAATTTAGAGTTAAAAAACTTTTAATTTATTTAAATGGAGTGAAGAAATCAATCAAAAAAATTATAACTGAAAAGAACAAGGAAAATTTTAAATTCAATTATAAAAGTTGTATCTTTTCATGCATGTAAGTCACATAATCATTGTGAATTTACGCGATTTTCTAAATTTGCTTATAAATCAAATTTTTAAATGAAATTTGATAATATCAAATTGAATTATGTAATATAGTTAACTAATTTAACTTGATTTATTTTTTATTTTGTCGTTTGTACAGGGTGTTTTAGATATTTCAGAACAGATTCTTTTTTCAAACAAAAATTTATTTACAAACGATTTTTAATTTTTGCATATACATATATTCGGTCAGAATCTCTCATAGATCTTTCAAGATAAAAATACATAATAGGAGATCTTGGTCTCTGGAGATTAAGAGAACCATGCATATAGTTTGCCATCTTAGTAGTTAGTTTGCCACTAAACGATTAATCGCTATCCTCATGGTTGAACCCTTTGCTGCACTTTCTGAAGTACAGAAACCTAAAGATTTATAAGAGATCGATGATATTCAAAAGTGTCTGGTGATCTCTTATAACAAAACTTGTAATGTTGTAAATCACAAAGTGAAGGCCTTCACAACAGATTTTCGATCTTTAAACCATTCTCACGTTAATCTCCTGATTTCGGAAAATATATTTCTAAATAAATAGGAAAAAAATTTTTTTTAAAATAAGTAAATTACGAAATTAATAATTTTGTTTTAATTTTAAAAACGAACCATAAAAATCATATTTTGATCATACATCAATGATTAGAGCTTAGAATTCGTATTTATCTGAATTATTGAGAGATACCATATACCGGTTTTATGACATTTCTTTCGAAACATCCTATGTTTATGTCTGATAGCTTAAAAAAATAAATCATTGTTCATTTTTATGAATGAAAATTTAATAAAAATCAATTTTGTTTGAATTTATTTTAAACGATACGCGAATACGGTTTCTTTTTAAATCAAACACACAATCGTTGCATAGATCAAATTTTTATATTCAATTATCACTGATATGTTCGCATGTTCTCTTAATACATTTTTTTTTGCCATCATAAATTACATTTCAGATTTTGTATTAACCTTGACTTGATATTTAAGCAAATATGGAAATGCATACATATGAAACGCACGGTTACTATACGTCACCTGTGTGCATCCATATGTTTTCTTATAAATATTATGTAAATACTTTTCATTATCTGTGCATTCGATCGCATGTATATGCTTACAGCTTGCAGGCATATATGTAAATATGCATACAAATGCATTTCTGTAAATATTTCATTTCATTATTTCGTAAACGAAAAATGTAATTAAAAATATTTATATACTTTTTTATTATCGGCAATTTATTTAAACTCATTTACATATGTACATATGTACAAATATCTTTTTGTATAATAATGTGAGAATTTATTTGTGAAATATTTCAAATTCGAAGCAATTCATTAGTTCATTCATTTATTCATTCATTGATAAGACAGAGTATATCACCACCACCAACATATATACGTCGGTTTCTTATATTTGGACCGTATTACCATATTTAGGCGGGCTCTATGTGAAACGAAAATTAAAAATAAAATAATGACAAAATATGCCTAAATATTGGAGGTATTCTGAAATGTCGATGACAGGACGAGATCGTTAATGACATGATCATCAACTGCATCGATGCGTCGTTGAAAGTTGTGATGCTCTCATTATATCTGACTTTTTAATTTAGAAATTCGTTGCCTCTATTATTTTCCATTCTGTAAATCCAACAAAGATTTTTCAACCAATATCTTCAATTAGGTATCAATTTTTAACTTAGTTTTAGACATCATTTTTTAACATTTTTGGGAAATCGTTCCAGTTTTAGGCGAAATTGGGAAATTATCAACTTAAAGACGAAAATGATACATCACTTCTGCTAATAATTCATAAAACGGTTCAAATTTTTTGATGTCTAAGATACATATTTGTTGGAGTAATTTCCATATGATAAAGCCGGCCCCGGTTACACGCAAATGTTTGTACGAACTAATAAAAATACTGATAAAATTCAATTTACTAAAATGAAGCTTTTGTAAATATTTTTATGCATACAATTAATAACAACAAAAAATTTCACTGTCACAATTTCTGACCTACATCAAATGTTATGTGTTTTGTTTATTACACTGAGAATTAAGCTCAGTTTAAAAAAAAAGCCAAAGGGAAAATGAAAAAAAAAATAATTATCAGTTTCTCATATTTTTTGTTTTTTTGTAATGTTCATAATTTTCATTTTGACCGTTACAAATTCAAATGTACGATACTGAACTTTGCTCTATTAATAAAATTGAAGTATGTACTTTTCATTTATTTTTTATACAAAAATATCAACAAATTTGTTAAAAAATTCAAAATTTATTTACACTCTAGTCTAAAATTAATTACCAAATAATTCATTAAATACATTCACTACCATATTGAACATTTTTCGATTGGATTCATAAAAGAACCAATTGGACAATTGTAAGCTTCTGAAAAATCAACAGAATTTCTTAGTGCACCATTACAACGTACATCGGCTGGTGTATGTTTATCATTTGATATCAGTATTTCTAATGCTTGTGGTGTTATTGATTGACACCATGATTGTACAAATGATAAGAAAAATAATTGTGAGCCAGTTAAATTGATTCCAGGTAAATGATGTTCTTTACAAATAGAATTTGTTCTGTTATTCCCGTCGTCATCATCATCATTACCATCCTGGTCTTCATTATTATTGATTTTTATTTGATTTAACCAATTTTTATAGGCACGATATGATTGTGATAGACCCATTGCATCAGCAATATTTTCTTTTTGTGATAATTCACCATTAACATTAAATTTATTTAATGACTGATACTGATTATATTGTTCAATAAAACATGATAATTTTTTTAAGTAAACATTTTCTGAATCATTTCTCCACCAATTATTCAATTTACCTTCTATATCATACAGTCGTCCATCAGTATCATAACTATGGCCTAATTCATGTCCAATGTATGAACCAATAATACCAAATTTAATTGATTCTGGAAAATTTGGATGATAAATTGGAAATTGTATTATACCAGATGGTAAAATTATTTTATTTGTTGTTTTAATATTATAAGCATCAACAGCAATCGATGATATCAAATCCCATACATTTATATGTGATATTAATGAAGAATCATTATTAATTGATTTTTGTTTTTTATTTGTATAATAATTTTTCATTTTTAAAAAATTCTTAAAATATGAATCTAATTGAAAATCATCATCATTATCATCATTCTCATTGTTATCATTTTGATCATTATTATCATCATCATCCCTGTTATAAGCATCCTGATCACTATCATAATCTTGATCATTATCATTTGAATTCATTTTATAACCAAATTCAATTTTAATCGGTTCTAATTTTTTCAATGCATACAATTTTGTCTCATCATCAAGCCACAAAGATTCATTAATCACATCTAAAGCAGATAATTTAATTAAATCACTTAATTCAATTAAACCATTTTCATGTTCTGAACGATTATAAAAATTTTTTAAATACATTTTTGAAATTAGTTTTAATGATTGAACTTCAATTAAACATCTTTCCCTTAATGGTAAAGTTCTATTTACACCATATAATCGCATATCATAACGTTCATATGGTATTTCAAAACGTTCATCTAATTTAATTAAAAATTCATATGATATTCTCCAACAAATATAATTAACAATTTTTTTTATATCATAATTTATAAATAATTTTGTAAAATTTTTCAAATAATTTATATTATAAATAATTATACTTTCATTTAAATTTACTTCAGTATCAAATTGAATTTCAAGAAAATTTTTCCAATCTAAAATCAATGTATTGTTATCGATATTATCAATTATATTCTCTTCAAGATCATTTAAATCAATTGTATAATTATTTTGTAATTCTTCAATGGTCATTTTATTGTATTCATTTTCATCTAATATCAATTTATTTGGATTTTTCATTATTTTAGCTAACATTGTCTCTAATTCAATAATATCATTTGCCATATTTAATGCATTTATATCAGTTACATTTAATAATTTTAAACAATCAATAATAAATTCTTTAAAAATTTGTAATTTATGTGATTTTTTCAAATCTAAATAATAATCAGAATTAATTAATTGTAATTTTGGCTCTTCCATATAATACAACCAATCTTTTGGATTTTTTATATCTGGCATCCTACCAGTAATTAATATAAGATTTGAATTAAATGTATATGATTTTTTTAATAATGTTGCCAAATTATTATTTAATGAATTTTTCCATTTTTTTAAACCATCATTTTCAATTAATATTGGCCAACCATTAAATTCATTTTCAAAAAATTTTAATAAATCATTTAAATTACCAGAACGTTTTAAACATGATTGATAATAAATTTTTGTTTTATAAAATTCAGTATTTTTAGCGATTTGATCTAATGTGGATTCTTTTAATAACTGATTATGAATTTTATTTCGTATATCATATTCTAATTTTTTAAATGTTGTCCATTGTGAATAACCATCTGGCTTTGGATTATATAATTCCCAATTACCGCATGCGTATTCATAAAAATTATCACATGGATTTACATTTGAATTTATGTAATTTTTCATATTTTTCACATATTCCAAAATAATCGAATCATTATTTAATGATTGTTTTGAATTTCCTAATGTTTCACAATATTTAATATCATGATGTCGTATTTGATTTTCTGTATTGATATCAAATGCAGCTCGTGGAACAGCTGTTGTTGGTACTGAATTCACCCAATTTAAAATGGTCAGTAATAGAATGATTGCTAATATCACACATGAAGACATTGTTTTTTTTATTTTTTTTATTTTTTAGAACGTTATTTTGTATTAATATCGATTTTAAATACTCGGCGAAATATCATCCGAAATACTATACGACTAAACTGCTGTAGTCAATTGCCTTTCACTGGTGTTCTTTAATTTAGAAAAATCACAATTAAACTGATGATAATTTGGCTCTAAAAATCATTTACTTTCATTGACTGAAAAATTTTATATGAGCCAAAATACATGTATGTATAACAATTTTTTGTTTGTTTTAACTGATAAGAAATTAAAAATAATTGATTTTTTTTTTAAGGTCTCAGTTCGTTCAAAAATTCAATTACGTGATATTTGACTTATAATTACGTGATAGTTGATAATAGCAGGTTAAGAGCTACACGCTCTTACAGTCGGGGTCGTTTATAGTTTATGGAACTGAATTTTGTAAAAGTTGAGTTTTGATTACTCTATAAGATAAGCTATATAACTGCCTCAAACAATGATACAAGACAAATACTTAATTATTGTTAGTTGTTCGTGGGTATCAGAAAAATTCACTTATTTTCTTCGTCGTACTCTTTTATTGTCATCTGGTCCCACAAGTTAAAACCTGATTCTAAAATGTGTTCCCCGTGGTTCAATTTTTGTCCACTTTTACCCAAGTTTGTCGACATTTGACACCAAACTTACGAAATTCTACTAAAAATGAATAGATGTGCATTTTTTAGTGTCGTCGGCTGTATGTAATTACAATTGAATCGACGTATTATGTAAACTTTGTGAACATTTTTGCTTTTTGGATTACTTTAATCAGTTTTATTTTAATTTATATAGTTTCTAAATTAGTTTCATATTTTTGGCCTCAGAAACAATCTTTTTCTACATGACTACATACGTATAGATAGGCGTGTATCACAAGACGCAGTTTAGAGGCTTGTGTCTGACGCTCAGTGATAATTTCAGCATAACCGGTAGCACAATAAATCAATGGTAAAGTTATAAAATCAGCAAAATTCTAAAACATGAAATTTGTGTTGTCGCTATTGATGTCGTTAACGGTGGTGATTATCAGTAGGTCCCAGTGATTATTATATTAATAATTTTATGATTCAAGGGCATAAAGATTATCTTTTAAAATGTAAAAGATGTACACACACGGCCCAAAAGTAATAAAATTGACCACCGATTCGACTGCCGGATTTTTTCCTTTTTTATTCTATTTTTAATTAATTCTAAATAACTTTACGGAAATTGTGCGTAGCAGCATGATTTATGAATATACATTTGTTTGTTTACATAATTGTGTACGTATGCACGATGAAAAATAATTCGAAACTAGGATTATCGTATAAACGATCAAAATTTAGACTTTTGATTTTACCGAAAAGATTGGGGTTAAATTATGGAAGAATATTACTGACAAGATGTGTTATTCCATTCCTCCATGCATCAATTCATGACAAAATTTAACCAATTGGTACTAAATAACACATCTTGAAATGATTTTCATTTATTCTAAAATCCAAATTATGACTGTATATACGACTTTAAAATTGGAATGATCTCAAATTCGAGTTATATTGGAATTACGTGTATACGTATACATACACATTATTATAATTTTTTGATTACAATTTGATAAAATCTTTCAATAAATTATGTTTCGTGTCATTGATTGAGACTGGAATGAAGCCATTGTACAGTCTATATGACATGAAATCAAAGTTATATACATACATATATAATTTCCTTGAAAATTTATTTAATTGCGTTAAATTAACTGAAACATTTTACGTTTATTAATTGCCAATTAATAAGCAATTTAATTAAATTAAAATTTTCTGTTTTATTTATTTTTTTTCTTTTACACTTTTTAAAGGATACAAATAAATGGTTCAATTGATACGAGTATAACAAAAATATCTGAACATCTGAAATTTGAATATAAATAGTGAATTCTTACTTTTATCCTTTATACTGACACCATCATCAAATAGTTAACGCGTAAGAAGCAAAGGGAAAATTGTAAAAATTTTCAACAAGGACACGACCAAAAGAACGGAAAGATAAAACATAAGAAATTCAAAACAAAAAAAAAACAATTGCATTTTAAAACAAAAACAAAAGCAGATAATCATTTATTATATGTTCAAAGAATAAAAAAACGAAAAATTTTCTTTCGTTTCAAAAAAAAAAAAAGGATATGAAAACAAATGAAATTTAGAAAAAAGAAATAAATGAAAAATTTCATTTAGCGGAATGTCGGTCGTTTATACAACGTCCTTTATCCGGTATCTCTTGTTCCTTTTATCAAAAACTGTGGACAAGATATCATCAACATCACTGCCTTTGTATCTATCAAGAAATAATGATGCTGACATTTTCATTCTTTTGCCAAAGTGATGATGCCACTCCAGATCATCCCATCCTATTACCATCACAAGAAAAATTCAAAATTTAAATGAATTTCATTTATTAAATGAAAATTATATGCGTAGTGTATACGAAAACGAAATGAAAGGATTCCTAAAATTAAGACTGTTTCAAAATAAATTCAAAATAAATTTTTTCATATTATTTCTATTATTATTGTTATCATTAAATGCGAATAGATACTGTGGTGTAAATGGTGAAATTTTTACATTAGGATATTTGACTGGTTCACAACGTCGAGAAGGAAATCTTGATTATCAAAGACCGGGTATGTAAATTGGAGAAGAGAGGTGATAAAAACAAAAATTAAACCCGATAAAAAAAATCGTTTGTTTTTTTTTTATTGTCAAAATTTTCAATAAAAAAGGACTCACAATATCTGGTGCTATATCACTGGCAATATCAAAGGTCAATACAGAGAAATTGAATAAATTTGGTCATACATTAAAATTTCTAGTTGCTGAAACATATGGTGAAGAGATAACAAGTATTAGACAAACAGCATCATTATGGACAAAACAAATATCTGGTTATATTGGACCACAAGAGACATGTGTACATGAAGGACGAATGGCTGCTGCATTTAATTTACCAATGATTTCATATGTACGAATTGAGACGGCATTTAGTCGTTTTGAAACTCACATTTTTTTTTTTTTTTTGTCTAATACTCTCTAGTCATTTTTATGTTTTTATATTTTTTCGTTACAGTTTTGTACACATCGTGATACATCAAATAAAAAAGATTTTCCCACATTCGCTAGAACACGTCCACCAGATACACAAATATCAAAATCTGTTGTATCATTGTTGCTTGCCTTCAATTGGACTCAAGTACGTAAATAATTGTGTAAGATATAAATTTTCTAATTTTAAACGTAATTTTTTATTTTATTTATTTTTTTCAATTTTTCAAAGGTAACATTCCTTTATTTAGACACTGTTAATGATGGTTATATTTCTGTTGCTGAAACAATTTTGTCAATATTAAAATTATCTGGAGTTAATGTTCGTGCAACATTAACATGGAATACAATTTATCATCATGGATTTAGAGCGAATCCATTTGATTCAATTGTTGATAGAACATACATGAACACAAGAAGTAAATTTTTTTATATTTTTAACAATTAATTTATCTGGTTCACCACAATGCTCTTGTTGAGCTCAAAAATTTATTACTATATGTGGTGATGACGATTATTGGCATTATGCCTTTCTCTCTTTTTTTTTTTTTGCAGTTTATATAATTTTAGGACATTATTATGAACATATCGGTTTAATGATGGCATTAAAACATAAAGGCTTATTAGATAATGGTGAATACTTTGTAATTGGTGTTGATATCGAACAATATGATCCAAAACAGCCAGAAAAATATTTTCATGGTTTATTATTTGAAAATTTTGATGAAAATTTACAAAATGAATTTCAAGATGCATTTCGTTCATATTTAGCAATATTTCCAAGTGCACCAATTGCATTTGATGAATTTGCCAAAGAGGTAAGCATTTTAAAATTAAGCGTTCATGAATAAATGTGGTATGACTTTGATATATAAAATTTATTCGAAAAATAAAAAAAAAATATAAGAGAGGAGATAAAATTTATGAGACACAAAAATATTTTGCTTAATAAAAATTAGGCGATCAATCACAACTTCTGGAAAAGAAAGGAGAAGAGGATTAATAACAACAAAATTTTTTTCGAGCACTGTATAGAAGATAAATATAACAGACAGACAATTTATGTTTTTGTCACAGAGTATCTTTTTTTTTCTCATTTCTAACATTGTGATATTACTGTTAAAGGACATTTATTTAATGAGAGTAGAGGAGGATAATAGCGTTTTTCTTTTAAAACTTTCCACTTTACTTAACATTGTAAAATTTCAAGGATTGCAAATTTAATTCAACTGATAAAAAATTTTCTAATCATACACAGTGTGAGAATCGCGTATCTTGGGAAAACAGTTTTGTCGTTGTTGCCATTTTTCTTGTTTTTTATTTTTTTTTATTTTGTCCAATTGAGCAAATTATGCCACTTCTATTAAAATTGTGTATTTGTGTGTATGTACATATATGTCTGTGCCCTTAGTACATTTCTGTACATTTTGTAGAAGGCAACCGATATAATAAATTTCAGTGATATTTTGAAATTTACATCAATGTAAAGAGGTTAACATACGCGTTATTACACAGCAATTGTAGATATGAAAAAAATAATAATAATAATAAAAAATAAAATTTTTGATTTTGTTAAAGGATAAAATTTTTGCGTGGAAAATTCATGAATCCATTGAGGATACGTAACAAAATAAAAGGATGGTGAATAGATTTTCAACGTATGTACATATGTATGTATGTATATGCATCGTAATAGCTATACGAATAACAGATAGAAAATTCTTATGACATATACGTATATGTACATACGTATATGTATACAAAAATTTTCTTTTCCTTCCTTTTAACTATAAAATGAATGTATGTATGTTAAAGTACAAATGTTTGTGCATGCATACAAATATTTTTGTCACGTTGATAGCTGATGATGGGTGTTTGTTTAATATGTTTTTCCACACAATTTAATAACAAAGCTTTGATTACTTTAACAACGTTTCACATTTCCCTTTTGTACGTATATGCTTATATTATTCAATTGCTTTAACCGAGTATCATGTAAAACAACAAATATAGATTGTACGCGTACACACGTACATACGTACGCTTATCCATGTCATTCATTGGTATATCAAAGATACATATTTGTATTTTCATTTAAATTTGTCTTTTGGGTCATTTATTGTTTTTGAAAGAATTCCAATGTTTACTTTTTGTATATACATAGAGAAACGCATATATAGGGCGTCCCGTAATAAGTGCGAAAGTTTTAACTATTACTGGCAAAAAAAAAATCGCTCTAGATTCCTTCCTTTTTTGTGCCATTTAAAAGTAAGATAAATAGACATCAATACATGCATCAAGTTAAAACGTAAAAATTATTTTTACCTACAATATACTTCTTTTTTAAAGAAAAAAATTGATCTACAACTTTTAATATCTCAAAATGATATCCTCTGATTTTCATGAAATTTTCAAGATTTAAGGATATTGATAGAGGACAAATTCTTTTTTATAATTATTAAAATTTAAACATGATAATCTAGAAAACAAGACCATAGAAAACAACATTGTGCTTTCGAAGTTATTAATTAGCAGGTCTTCGTAGAATAGACCTTTTTCTCAGTTTTAACACTTAATAAACATATGTTGAATACACAGAGTGTTTCAAAGGATATCACCCAATATATGATTTCATGCACCTAACATGCCGAAAAATGTTCAGTCTCCTTTACCTCAAAACAAATAGTCTGGGCTTCAAGAAAAATTAAATTTGTCACACCCTGTTAGTAAAAAATTCATGTCTCAATTATTTATTTTAGTATAATTAAAATGTTCAAACATGAAGTGTAAATCAAATAAATTTTGTAGTAAAATTTTCTGGATATTAGTAATGGTTTGGAGTATTCGTATAGAGTGAGGAATAGGGTTAATTACTAATTTTTTGAAATATTATCCTGAGAATTAAAAGTACTTTATTCTGCATTGACCTGTACCTGTTGCTATAACTTGGTAATTAGCAACCACTTTTTGATCTGTTCAATTAAAATTCCCTTAAATGCTTATCTCCTCAATTCAATCCTTTTTAAAATGTTTTAATTGGTACATTTTTTTTTTTTTCTAATTAAGGTCAATAAGTACATGGAATTGCCACCGTTTAATTTTTCAAATCCAATTGGCTATTTTGGTGGAGCAAAACAGGTAAAATGAATTCGTATTTTCATATTTTTTTCCTTTTTCGTCCTTATTGTTTTGTTGTTTTTTTTTTTGTTCATTTTTTAATTTAGATAAGAGCTGAAGCTGCCTATTTATATGATGCTGTACATTTATATGCAAATGCTCTAATGAATGTTATCGAGAATGGAGGTAATCCAAAAAATGGTACTGCAATTATAAATGCTATCAAAGGATCTCGTTATTTAAGTGCTATGGGGTTAGTAATAAAATAAAATTAAAAAAAAAAACCTTTGAAAATAAAAGCTTTAAAAATTATCAAAAAAATAAAATTAGACAAGAATTCTTTTAAATGTTAAACGCGAATAAAAACAACAGAGACATATCCAGCTTAATTAAATTCCATACAGCAGTGAACAATTAGTTGTAAGGCACACACCGTACACCTGACGGTACACAAAGAGTTTCGTTTTTTCATCCATGAATGAAAATGAATAAACCTCCTTTAGAGAAAACTTCTATCCTTTTTCTAATTAAAAATAAAGGATTCTTTTTCTTATTTTTGTTTTTTGTTTCTCAGATATTTAGTTTATGTTGATGAGAATGGTGATGCTGCTGGTAATTATACGCTTTTAGCACGTGGTAAAATAATTAATGAAAATTTAAATTCAAACATCAGCAATGTCAATAACATCAGTAATAGTAATAATAATCAAATGAACGCAACGTACGGATTAATTCCAGTTGGAACATTTAGTGCACCAAATAATGATGCTTTACCCGTAAGTATCAATCATTTTTGTTCTTATTCGTTGTTTTTTTTCGTCTCTTTCTTCTTCTTGTTGTTATTCTTGCCTTTAATTAATACATTTATATGCTTACATTGGAAAATTTTTTTTAATAAAAATTTATTGCTGCCAACAATCGATATAACGGCTTTATGTTCTCAAATGAAGAGTCATATACAGGTAAAAACAAAAAAAAAAAAAAAACAAAAAAAAAACAAAAAAAAAAAAAATTCAATAAAAATTGTGCATTTATTTTTCATTTTCTTATCCTTACACTGCACTCAAATTTTCATTTTGTACCGTATTTTACATATTACAAAACGAAACATTTCAAAATTTCATTTTATTAATTTTCCTTAAGAGTCGTATTCTTTATTTGGTATTAAGCTCAGTGCAATAGTAAAGTACTAAAGTACCACATCGTATATTACTTTACTACTCCACTAATAACCGTATGTACCGATCAGTTTTAAACCTAGTTTTCATCTTGGTTTTATCGTGAAAATCGTTCAGCCTTTGGCATTAGTTTTGGTAATAATTGGTGCACATGGGTCTAAATTTAATACCAAATGATCGAATACGAGCTTTAGAGTAATCAATTTTGTTATAATTCAATCTGTGTATTATGTCTGTAAGGATCTTCAATTATTTCGAAAAATTGAATGGGTCGGTAAGGCACCGCCGATTGCTGAACCAAAATGTGGATTTCGTGGAGAGAAATGTATAAGTATGTAGACATTTAAAAAAAAATAAAAACAATTTTTCAATTCAATCTAATTAAAATTTATTTTTCGGCTCCTTTCTGCTCCCGCTCTTCAACATCCTAGGTTACACTGGTGAAATATCAGCTGGTATTGCTGGTGGTGCATTATTAATTCTTGGTATTGTATCTTTGGTTTTATATAGAAATTGGCGTTATGAACAAGAATTAGATAGTCTATTATGGAAAATTGACTATCGTGAAATTCAAATTCATGAAAGTGATAAAGAGAATTCTGGTCAAAAACAAACTAGGGTACATACATATGATGAGTATACATTTTTCCTGTATCCTTCGTGTCCTCTCTTCATTTCTCGTTTTGAAATCATCTAATTTTTTGTCTTTTTATTTTTAATTTGATTTTATAGTCTACTCATCCATTAATACGTACTAGTCAAGTTAGCCTTAGTTCGAATCCAGATGCTGATTTTCGTTATTCAACGATTTTTACACCAATCGGTTTATATAAAGGGCAATTGTATGCAATAAAAAAGGTTCGAAAGAAAAATATCGATATCACAAGAGAAATGAAAAAGGAATTAAAATTGGTAAAAAAAAGGACAAAGGGGAAATACCTTACGTAATATAATAATTTAAAAACTTTTTACATTTTCTTTTTTTTTCTGGATGGTTTAAAAAGTTAAGGGATTCACGACATGATAACATTTGTGCATTTATTGGAGCATGTACGGATCCACCAAATATTTGCATAATTACGGAATATTGCACACGTGGAAGTTTAAAGGTAATTAACTCTGATAAAAATTGAATCAATCTTCGATTACAGGGTATCCCAAAGTAAAGGTCACATTATGAACCAAATAAGCTGGTTCAAAAGATATTATCAAATATACGATATGTATATTTTTATGATAAAAATGTTCAATCCGTTATATCTCAAAACGAATGAATTAAAAGAGGTGTTCGTTGCTTCTTTTGTGACCTTTATTTTGGGATATTCTGAATGCGATTGAGTGAAACCCAATAAAATATCTGTTTGCTTTGGTTTTTATTTACATGTACGTACGTACGTACACGTAAAGGATATTCTAGAAAATGAGGATGTAAAACTTGATAATATGTTCATTGCGTCAATGGTAGCTGACATTATAAGAGTAAGTCAGAAAAAAGTAATAATAAAATCAGAAAATTTAATTAACTTCGTACTTGTTATTTCCTTTTTTTTTTTGCATAACTACCAACCTATCCCGACTTGCTTTTAGGGTGTAATTTATTTGCATGATTCTCCAATACGTGTTCATGGTTCATTATGTACTTCGAATTGTCTAGTCGATTCACGTTGGGTTGTTAAATTAAGTGATTTTGGTTTATTCGCATTTAAACAAGGATCTGAAGAGATAACTGATACACAAAATATGGCTAATAGATGTACAAGTAAATATGTATAAATTAATGTATGAGTTTCGAAACGTATTATTATCGTATCACTACATTTTGTTTTTTGACGTTTCGAAATATCAAGGATAATTAAATAATTTTGATAATTTTTAATTTTTACATCCCTAAAATTATCCTTATTTATAGAACTTCTTTATCGGGCTCCAGAATTATTACGATCTGGACCACCATCATTAGTACCTGGTACACAAAAGGGTGATTCCTATTCATTTGGTATTATTTTATATGAAATTCATACACGTCATGGACCATTCGGTGAAACTGGCCTAACCCCAATGGAATGCTTAAGAAGGGTATTACAGATACCTGACAGTAATTCATGTCCATATCGGTGAGATCATTGTATAGAGAACCAGATCCAAAATTTTTGATTCCCTTTCTTTTTTGATATTCTATATTGTTAGACCATCACTTCAGCCACTTGAAACTTCATTTGATTGTGTTCGAGAATGTTTACGTGAATGTTGGCATGAGAAACCCGAAGAAAGGCCTGATTTTAAAATAATTCGTACAAAATTACGTCCATTACGTAAGGGAATGAAACCAAATATATTTGATAATATGATGTCAATGATGGAAAAATACGCAAATAATTTAGAAACATTGGTTGACGAACGAACTGATCAATTACAAGAAGAGAAAAAAAAGACTGAAGCATTATTATTAGAAATGTTACCACGACCAGTTGCTGAACAACTGAAAAAAGGCAATAAAGTTGATCCAGAAAGTTATGATATGGTCACAATTTATTTTAGTGATATCGTTGGATTTACATCAATGTCAGCTGAAAGTACACCATTACAAGTTGTAGATTTTTTAAATGATTTATATACATGTTTTGATTCGATAATTGGTAATTATGATGTTTATAAAGTTGAAACGATTGGTGACGCATATATGGTTGTATCTGGATTACCATTAAGAAATGGTGATATTCATGCTGCTGAGGTTGCATCAATGTCATTGCATTTATTAAGTGCCATAACTGAATTTAAAATTCGTCATCGACCGAATGATCAACTTTTATTGCGAATTGGTATACATTCTGGTCCAGTATGCGCTGGTGTTGTTGGTCTTAAAATGCCAAGATATTGTCTGTTTGGTGATACTGTTAATACAGCATCAAGAATGGAATCAACTGGTTCACCATTAAAAATTCATTGCAGTTCACAATGTAAAAAATTACTTGATAAATTGGGAGGATACGAATTTCAGGTACTAATTTATTTTAGTCGTCTCTATATACTTTTTGGAAAATTCAAAAATTTTCCTCCTCCTCATCTTTTTAACAACAGGAAAGAGGTTTAGTTACAATGAAAGGTAAAGGTGATCAACGTACATATTGGTTAATTGGTGAAAACGAAGATGCACGTGAGAAACGTAATCATGAGAGAACACAAAGACGTGGTTCAAGAGCATTAAATAAAGGTCAAATAAAACTTTTACCAAATGGTGATACAACTGTAGCAAGTATTCGTAGTTCATTGAAAAATAGAAATTTACCAAGAAATTCATTAACAAGATCATCAAGTTTAGAATCACCAAAGAAATTACGTTTTGCAGCTGGTAATCTATTGGAAAATCATCGATATCATAGGTGAGTCTGAGTACATAACTATACATATTTTGAAACAGGCAAAAAAAAAAAAAAATTTTTTTTTTCAAATAGTGATGACGCTTTACTTGAAGTTATATCAGATTCAAGTCCAAGAAAATCAAGTGGTGCATCAATTATATGCGAAGATATAACATCATCTTGCCCTTGTATTGAAGATTTTGGTATGGCAACAATTACACGAAGGCCTAGTTCATATCCAACTGCCACAACACCGTTATTAGCTAATCATATCGATATTTAAAAAAAAAATTTTTTTTTTTTCATTTACTATTATTTATTGTTTAAAATGTAATTAAAAAAATTCCTAGTACTTAAGAAATTTTCAGAGTCTATATGTAGCAAAAAATGAACAAAGAAAATGTAGTCTATAGTATCTGTCCAATATGGTATCTCTCTCAGTGTATTTTTTTTTATTAATATGAAATATGATGTGTGTTATCGATGTAATGTAATTCAATTTCTAAAAATCAAAAATCATTTCAGGATAATATTTAGACTCCGACAAATATCTAATATTGATACTACATATGGGATGTCGTACCATACCATACAACTTTTTTTCTTAGATAATAATGGTCCAAGAAACTGGCTCAACTGATTGGTTGTGCACGTGTTGCCGAGAAATTTTTCTCTCTGTTGATATCCACGAGACCTAATATAAGATCAATGATGCAAGGTGGCATCATATGTTTGTCATCTAATACTAGACAAAAAATCTAATATGAAGCCGGTATTAACATTTATTATAATTGTAAATGTAAATGTCATTTGATTGATACTATATAGGTTTATTTACGTTAAATCAAATTTGATTGTCGTTTGATGCTATATGATATGGTTAATAATACTATAATATTAATATTAGATATTTGTCGTTAGATTTAGAGTATTGCCTAGGCAAGAACAAAAAAGAAAAACAAAAGGTGAAAGCAAATTTTCTAGTCGAAATTAAAAATAAATGTATAAAACTTTACTTAACCCTTTTTTTTTCGTTTTTTAACAAAAAATCGATTACGTTGTATTAAATAAGAAAAAAAAATTTTAAATTAACGAAAAAATCTCTTGTAAATTTAAAAAGAAAATCTTAACTCTCTATTTTGAATTTTCGCAAAAAAAGAGCGAATAATATTAACTCTTTAAATTAATAAATGTTGTTAAATAAATAATGTTGTAAAATGATGAATCACACAATAAGGTGAAGGGATACAGCTAGCTAATCACTACCACGAGCACATGTATTTAATTCAACACCTTTGCTCAATCACAAAATTAAAATCCATTTCTAATTTCTTATTCGATAGTCAACAAGTCATTTTGTCGGTAGTTCGTGTCCATCACTCATCATCATGTTGTGTTTTCAGCTCAATAACTATATGTTATGGTGCGTATCCAACAAGTTCAACGCGTTCAGAAATCAAAAAATGTACATACACGAATTTTTCCTATGCTCCTGGTGTATTTCGTGTTGATTTCTGTAGCATCCATTGCAATATTCGACAGCACACAATTCATTCGGGAACATTTAGGAAGAAGCATAGCATCTTAATTTTAGTTCACGTTTACAAGCTGAGCGTTACAAGCTCGCAAACAGTTTTCATACATAGCACGCGATCTTATTTATTTGTTGGATACGTATACCTTTACTTTAAGTTTATAAGTTAAATATATTATATTGATAAATCGGGTAAGGCTCGTGTGTAAAATATTTACTTACTTTATGTAAAGCGTCGTGTTCGTTATGTATTGTTGTTTTTATTTATACTTTGAAAATAATTAAACTTAGCCTAATTTATTAAAAAAAGGAAAATATTGTGGAAAATATCCACATGAGATGCATTGATACGTTTATGTTTGTTTATTAAAAAAATTTTTAAAGTGATGTTCAATGAATCTGAACCACATTTTATTCACAAATTTTTGTAAATTGTAGTCTGTAAGCAAGAAAATTCGCAGCTTCAATTGCTGTTGGTTACAAACTACAGCCTACGTCTACATAGATGCGTCAAGCTTTCAATTAAATATGCATAATATGTCTCCTATGGACAACGCAAATTTACATTTAAATGTTTTTTCTATTAATTTTAAAATTTATTTATAACGTCTTGATCTCTAGATAAATATATAGAAAATTTTTACCCACTTTAATGTTTATACGTTTCTCTGTACGTGTAATCTGTGTATATGCATGTTTAGTTATAAATTTTAGTAGACATAAATTTATGTATTTACATATGTACATCTGTATTTGAATGAATAAAAATTGTTCAAAAAAAAAAAGGGAAATTCGTTTTTTAACTGTAAGTGCTTTCATTGATCGAGAAGGATTAAAATCCCTGGATGCAATTTAAGAATCATTCAACGTCCCGTATCGGAGATTATTAGAGTTTTTGTAAAAGTAAAAATGTAAAAAGTAAAAATGTGTGTTTCTTCCAACGTTATTTAATTTGTAAAAAAGAAAAAAGAATAAAATATTCCAAAATTCACTTAAAAAATTTGAAATTGTTTCGCAAACTTTCAAAGTCACTTTTAGATTTTGGTTCTGAATACATTGATGATTGCATTACCTGTTGTTGATGGCTTGTCGATTTGTGAACCAATTGCTGTCTGTTCGTTAATGGATGTACCTGTAGTCTACTTGTCGATGGCTTTATTTGTTGCTCAAAGTCGGATGATAATTTCATCCCCTGTCTTCTTATTGATGATTCCATCCGTTGACTGTTTATTGATGACTGGATTTGTTGCCCAAAACTAGAAGAAGGCCGAATTTGTTGTTCAACGTTAAATGATGGCCGCATTTGTTGATTCCTTATTGATGACTGCATTTGTTGGCTACTTGTTGATAATTGAGGATTTCTCGTAATGAACGTATTACGAGGAGTAATGTAGAATTCTTTTACAGGATGATAGCTTCTATTAGCTGAAATAAATTATTTTTAAAAAAATTTATCGAATATAAAATTAAAATAAAAATTTTCTTTACCTTGAGTGTAATCATATGAATTCTCCTTATCAAATTTACGAGACAATGATGACCTTTTTAAACTTAAATTTGACAATAATGGTTGCTCAATAGATAAAGATGATGGTATAAAAGATTGTGAACGAATTTTATTTAAACTTGGTTCAATAATTTTCGGACCTACAACTATAATCATGAGAATTCAAATAAAATTTTCAAAAAATTTCTTACCTTGATTTCTTGAAGATTCAAATGATCTGTTTGTCAAATTTCGATTTTGATGCAAGTCTTGATGATGTTGATTTAATTTGTATTTCATGAATTTTAATTTCATCAGTCTCCTTTTTCTAAGCCTTCGAATTAAATTTGATCCAATCCCAAAGAGTCAGTAAGAAAGTGAGAAAGAGAGGAAGAGAAAATGAATAGAAATAAAGGGTGATATGTATTTACTTTACAATTTACATACAATTTCATTTGGTTACACATATTTTGTAATTTTATGTAATTTTCTGATTGTCTTCTTAATTCATCTAAAGAATAATTCTGTTGTCTTTTTAATTCATGTTTTATATTTAAAATTTTATCCATATTTAAAAGGTTATGCGTGTTATGTAACTCATATAAACGTCTTTGTTCAAATTGAAATTTAATTGCCTGTTGCAACATTTCATTTAATTTTTGTAAATTATTAAAATAAAATTTTACATTATTTGGTAATGAATTATCAATTTTTAGAGAACGAAATGGTTTTTTACAAATATAACAAATTTCTTGTATACACTGTTGACAAATTATGTGAAAACAACTTGTTAAATAAAAAATACAATTGTTTTCATTTGATTTCATTTTTAAACACTTGTTACAATTGATCCAATCCATTTTGATTATTTTTTGACAATAATTTTCAAAAATTATAAAACTTTGTAATAATATAATTATTAAACCGCACTAATCCACACTTGAATAACGAACGATATTCGTCGTTTAACTGAAAGGAAACGATGAAGTGGAAAAGGAAAAAAACAAATGAAACTGAAAATAGTGATGTTTTACACCGCATTCTAAATGTTCATAAATGTCGCTTTCGTCTATTAAAACCTAATACATTGAGGTCATAATGCAAAAATATATTATGAGGGGTGTCATTCCCAAAACAACAATTTTTAAAGCGACGATTTTAAAAGCAAACTACTTTTTTTTATAGTTACATAACCTACAAATTTATACATAAACAATTTTTATCATAACATACTTTCCGTTTTATGTTTTTTTTCCTATTAATTGTACTTTCACAATGTCAAATTTTATAGAAGTTTATACAAAGTAGATGGTGCAGATGTGAAAAATATTGAGACAATATCAAGTAGAAGTCAAATTTCTTTTTTTCACAAATACATACGTCCTTTGCTTGATTAGTTCAGGTTTTTGATTGTTTAAATCGGATTGATCCCCCTTATATTTATTTTCTGTTCTTTGACTGACATTTTACTTCATATAATTTTTTTCATAATTACAGAACTGTCAAAATTAAATTAAAAAAATAGAAATATCAATAAAAGCCATCAAAACGGCGTTCTCAATTAAATTATCATCAATTTTAAATTTAATAAAAAAATTCAATGTATTAAAGTTTCATTGTAACAAAAATCCAATAATAAATAAAATTGAAAATCGTGGATTGATTAAATCAACAACAGAAATAATGAGTAACAACGGTTCACCATCACAACAAAAGAAAAAATGTAAGAATGATGACAACAAATAGTTGCTTGAGATTTTTGATTTTCTTTTATTTTGAATTGTAGCCGATGACACTAAACCATCATCACCACCAGTATCATCATCATCATCAACAACAAGTGATTCTGATCATAAGGAAGATTTAGGAGCTGCTGGTGGATCATTGTCATCATCTCATAGTAGAAATGAATTTTCAATTGAATCAATTCGTCAATATCTACAAGATAAATTGGGATTTTACATGGATGACGATGACAATAAGGATGGTGGCGAAACGAAAAAGGTTTCTTTTGTTACGATGTTTATGTCTCAATTGTTTCCTAAATTTTTTTATATTTTTTTTGTAGGTAATTGCGGATTTGAGTTTTGATGGTGTAATGAAACATTGGAAAGAAAATGGCTTTAAAAATATTATAACAATGGTTGGAGCTGGAATATCAACATGTAAATTAATTTATACTGTGTTTACTAACTACACGCAGTTGAGGTTTTATGGAAACTCGTTTTGCATCATTCTGTATTGATATTAAAAAAAGTCATTTGATTTTGTATGAAACACTTTAAGGATTGTGGTAATACTGCTCACTGAGACGTTTCGGTGGGTGTATATTTCTATAAGGCCTTAACTGTACATAATTAGTGGATAGAGTATAGTACTATTTAATTTTGAATTATTCTAAAGTACCATTTTCTTTTCTTTATGTAGCTGCTGGTATACCAGATTTTCGTTCACCAGTATCTGGTTTATATCATAATTTAGAAAAATACAATTTACCACATCCAACAGCTATATTTGAAATGAATTATTTTTTAGATAATCCAAAACCATTTTATGTATTAGCTAAAGAATTATATCCTGGTACATTTAAACCAACACCATGTCATTATTTTATTAAATTATTACAAGATAAAGGTTTATTATTACGTCATTATACACAAAATATTGATACGTTAGAACGTATAGCTGGTATTGCAGATGATAAATTAGTTGAAGCACATGGTACATTTTATACCAATCATTGTTTAAAATGTTATAAATTGTATAGTATGGAATGGATGAAAGAACAAATATTTAATGATAAATTACCAATATGTGATGATTGTAATAATATTGTTAAACCAGATATTGTATTTTTTGGTGAAAATTTACCAGATAAATTTTATGAATTACCATGTGTTGATTTTAAAAAATGTGATTTATTAATAATAATGGGTACATCATTAGAAGTACAACCATTTGCATCATTAATTGAAAAATGTAATAAAAATTGTTTACGTTTATTAATTAATAAAGAAAAAGTTGGTAATAAAGGCATGGATTTATTATCTTCATGGTTTACATTTGGTAAAGGTTTACGTTATGATGAAAATGATAATACCAGAGATATTGCATGGATTGGTAATTGTGATGATGGTATTTATGCAATGACTGATGCACTTGGTTGGACAGATGAATTAAATGATATGATTAAAAAGGAACATGATGAAATTGATAAAATGGAAAAATTACAAAATGAAAAGATAAAAAGTAAAAATGATGATGATGGAAAAAATGAAAAATTATCAACTGATGAGAAAAATTTATCAACTAATAAGAAAAAATCATCAACATCAACGTTATCATCGAAAGATGATCAGTAAAGGAATAAATGGTTAAAAGATTAGATTTTAAATCTTTAATTATCAGTAAAATTATAAAAAAAGGGCTATGGAAAATGGAACCAATGGACATGTGATGGTGAAATCAGAAACTTGTTTTGTTTTTATTTATTTATTTCATGTGGATTACAATTTGAAATTGTTTTTAGTTTTTTTTTTTTTTTTTGTAGTTACTCAATTCAGACAGTGTAACGTAACATTGAAGTCACTTTATCAAGTGTAGAGAATCAGTTTACATCATGTACATCAACGATTCAACATGTACATGATACACGAATTAAATTTAAAAATGCATCATTGCTATCGAATAGGCAAAGATGCATTTTCAAATTTACTCATATGTTTGTATTTTGTGCCTTCACTCAGTTGAATAAATGATTCAATCTGACATCACGATGAGAAAATTTTTCAACAATTTTTCAAATTTCCTTTATTCTCTGACCTCTCTTATCATACAAAAGCCTGTTGATTTTTCAATGCACGTCACTGTATGAATTGAGCAGAAGTATGTAAAATATAATTTTATAAAATATTTAATAAGACAAAAATGAATATGAATACATTAAATAAAAATGTAAAATGTTTTAAACTTACATCTATACCTTTTTCCTAATTCTTTCTTTTTTTATTTTAGATTTTTCGATTCATGTTTTCGAAAATGCATCAATGTCTATTTGATGTGATATTCAGCTTAAAGTCATAACGTGTTTAATATCACTTCAAATAGACAGTTATACACAGAAAACACAAGTGTTTTTAATTTACATATTTATTGGAATCACATTGATACTGACATTGGTAAAATTTCAAAAAGGACAATATTTTGTACTATACAGGAAATGTATGGTATGCACATATTCTTTCAGTTTGTCCAAATCAAAATACAAAAACCTGACATATAGTATGAGAGATAAAACTCTCAAATTAAAGGGAAGACTTGAAATGGAAAAAAGTAATGGTTTCAATTTGATTTTCATGATATCGCTTTAATTAGCAATGTCTTCAGGAATCACTAAAATGTCTAAAAACTTAATCAAAAATCTCGCTAATTATCAATTTTGATTTTGAATGACTTTTGAGCTGTAAAACGAATAACATTCGTAAACGCCTAATTGGAAAACACAAACGGTTCATTATAATTTTGTAAACATTATATTGACCTATCACCAATGGTTCGTAAGTTATAAAACGTTTTCTTAAAAGAAACAAGAATATCTTTAACACCAAACAATAAATATTTACCCCTTCCTTTTTTTCTTTCTGCTTTCTTCCTAACAATATGTGACCAACTGGAGTTTAAATAGTCACCCCGTAAGACACATACACTATAGTAGCAGATGCTCCAAATTCTAGAACCCGCTTTTTTTCAATACTGAACTTTATTGCAATTTCCTATTTGGACTATCCAGTCTAGATCCACCTATATGTAAGTACCTAATAAGTCTAGTTTACGTTAAAATTTTTAATTTCTTATAAATATATACTATACATTACAATACAAATACCATGATACTGTGTAAATATTTTGTTTATATATTGTACATTAATAATTTTGTTTTCTTATTTAATTTTAATTAATTCTCTACAAAATTGTATCTACAACTACAATCAAATTGGCTAACATTAGAAATGCATTACGATTTTTTTTTCTCTCTAGAGATCTATACACAAATATTTACATGAATACAATTAATCTATACAATGTAATGTATAAAATTTGAGAACACATAGTATGTATTTCGTTTTCGAATATAAACATGGCACAATGGAATAATAAAGGGTACTATCTGTATACGATTAAACCGCAGATAGAAAAATTCATTGAAGCAAAGAAAAGAATTAAAAGAATTGAACGGTGGATTTTTCAAATATTCAATTTTTTGAATCAATTTTCAATTTTTTCAAAAATTTGGATATTCTTAAAAAAACAAGAGAAAAAGGAAGAAATTCAATTCAATTTACGATATCAAACTGAAGCTCTTTTTAAACTTAATGTACTTGCAATAATATCAGTTGGATGATAATCTGGATCTAAGAATGGTTCATGATTAACACATCTGGCACCACCTAAACATGTACATGAGCATACAGATGTCTGTTCATCGATATCAATTCCACTTAAATAATTTGCACTTGTATCATTTGTTGGATTATTTGCTGTTGCACCATCACCACCATTGCTGCAATTGACACCACCACCAGTTAACAGTGGTTTACCACCATTATAATTGAATGTATCACTTTCAAATGTAATCGATTGATTGGCAGCAGCTAATTGCTGTTGTGCCTCATTCTCTTGTCTCATATCCTCAGCATTCCTGTAAAAAGATAGAGAAAGAAATGAAAACATATGAATTTGAGAAACTGTTCCTTTTTTCTTGTATAAGAGATCACAAAATATAGAATAAAAATAAAATATATAAATTTATAATTTCAATTGATTATGGATAAGGATATCATATCCTTTTTCTTTTGTATACATACATAGTCATGAATCTTAAAACAAGCAAATTTATACTAGCAGCAACTACAGCTAGACCAAAAAGTATAAAAACTAAACTCAATGTAACATATCCAGGCTTATTAATTAATGCATGATCATTTTGTAATGCAACATAATCTCCAAAACCAATTGTTGTTAATGTTACAAAACAATAATAAAAGCTATCAAAATAGCTCCACCCTTCATAACGTGAAAATACAGCAGCACCAGTTGTTATTATAATTGATGATAGCATACCAGTTGCTAACATTAAATTCATTTCAGTTGCTTCAGTTTGTTTACAATTTAAATAACGTTTAGCACGTCGTATTACAACTGATGCAAATTTATTTAAACGTTCACCAATACTTTGAAACATAACTAAACCTAATGGTATTCCAACCTAAATGTGTGAAAAAATGGGATAAAGGAGAAAAATTTTTAGAATAAAAAACAAAATTCTTTTATAGTTCATTCAAATAGTTACCATAGCATACGCCATACAAAATGCTTTACCACCAATTGTAACTGGCGTTGAATGACCATAACCGATCATAGCTAATACAACTGTTGCAAAATAAAATGCACCAGCAAATTTCCATTGTGGCCCAGCTTTATGTGGTTTATTTTCAATAATAACTATTTCCATCATGTGATAATCTTCATTGGTTACATTGTATTTTTTAACAAAATTATTTTTAATTGCTACAAAAAACAAAAAGATAGAGTTAAATTCTTGACATCAAGATTTAATTCAAATTAGGACATACTAAATGATGTTCCAGAACTCGTTTTTTGTGATTTTGAAATCAAATCGCAAATGGTGGGTTCTGGGACAATCACTTGGGTTAATAAATGTAACATACTTTTTAAAAATTCCCATCTTTTAGCTTCTGTTTCTGATTCTAATGCATCGAATACAGCAGCTCCAATTAGGAGATACGTAAATGTGCATACAACCAACGACAATGTACGAATATTTTGTCGTTTCATCGTACACGATATAATCACACCAAAAAATGATTCACGCCGCTCCAAGAGCATCTATATAGCTATTATGATTATTTGTACACACACAATGTACAAATTTATTTTAGAATGTGTTTTTGTTGCTTTAGACTTTGTGTTATTATCAATACTGTACAGATGATGGTCAATCAAGTTGAGATTGTTTTTTTTTTTGTTATAAAGATGGTAACTAACAAAGTGTGTGTGATGCAGACATATTTTCAGTATGAATCCTTAACTTTAATTTCGTATTATTTAAATGTACATACTAACTGAATACCTTACTATGTGAACTTGATATGAATACACAATTTTCCTTTTTTTTTTCGTGCTTATTTTTCACTTAATTTTTTCTTCTATATTACATAGGCTTCGTATATGTTTGCATATGTTTGCTCTATTATTGGCATTCACTTTGGTATATCCTTACGTACGTGTGTGTACATTTTTATATACCTATACATATATTTTTTTATCCTTCTAAAATTGTATTTTAAAGATAATTTTTATGTGGGAAATAATCCAAATATTTGAACAGAACGGCAGGATCGCTTTTCAATAATAATAGGTGTACAAACATGTGTACATATGTACATATGTATTATATATTTATCTATGGAAATTTGAATATCCTTTTTATATGTTTAGAATTTTTTAAAATTTTTTCAATTTTTTAAATTGTTTTTAAATTTTATTATTTTTTTATATTTGAATTCTTTTTATTAATTTTTCTATACATTAATTTTTTGTTTTCTTTTTAATGTTTAAAATTTTTAATTATTTACGATATCGACATACATATGTATATTTAGGTACTTTTGTTACTTAAAGAAAAATGATTACAAAAAAACCGTTAAATTTCCATTTCGAAAAAAAATAAAACAAAAAATCACATTATTTAATTTTCTCAAATTTTTTTTAGAATTTTTTATTGATAACAGTTTTAAAATAATTTATTTTCTTATAGAAAAAGGATAATTTCGATTATCATATTTACGCACTAACTGTGATAAGAATGATTTTATCACTATGTATAATGTATAAGTTCATTAATTTTGAATGTGGGTATGTGTTTGTGTGTAACTATTTTTTATTGATTTTTTCGCTATAGTCATGCGTAGTACAAATACTCAAAATTTTATCTAGAAATTTGAACAGATGTAACAAAATATTCTATGCGTGTTCATAAGAGGGCTACATATTATAACGAATGTCTCAGAATAAATGTCAATCAGCCTATTTTCCTGAAAGTTCAGACTGTTTTTAGTAAAATTTCTTTTTAGATCTTCGCCTCTAAAATTCATCCCTTCTGAGATGTAAGGTGTTGAGTTTTAGAATATGCACAGTGCATGACATTATGGTTAGGAGCTGTATCTTTTGAACCACTGTGTGTATTTAATTCGTGTTTACTGAAAATTAAAGCTGATGATGAAAACTACCAAAGGTATTAAAGTTCGAATTTCAAAAATATTGTTTTTTTTGTAAAAATTGAACATTTTAGATGTTCATACCCACTAGCACCATCAGTATGATATGTAACCTCGTTGAAAAAATTATGTATCAATCCCAAGGGTACACGGCCAAATGGTTTTTATGACGAGATTAAATTTAGTGCCGATTGGTGCATATGTTGGACATCTAATGCCGTTTTAGAAATCCAAAGGATTTCTTTTATGCAACAGATTTTTTTCTCCTAAGAAATACAAACACATACATAATACATACATATGTATGTAGGAAAATTTTATAACTGCCAACATTTTAAATTTCATGAATTTCAGCTATGTACTTAGACATCACAAAAATTAGAATAAAAAATTAAAAAGCAGAAAACGAAAAATAAATTCATCTAGTTATATTTTCTAATTTTGTCTTCGTTGTGACGTTCAAATAATTAACGGACATTTTTTTTTTTTGTGAATAAGAAATTAAAAACAAAATTAGCACGGAAAATAAGTACATATAGGAACAAATCTCGCAAGAAAAAATTTTTATACATATTTTCACCTTCTAATTTTCATTTTCTTAACAACTGAAATAATTTAAAAAAAAAAGTAAAGGAAAAACCCTAAACCAATCAAAATGAGAGAAATTGTACATTTACAAGTTGGCCAATGTGGAAATCAAATTGGTGCAAAATTTTGGGAAGTTATCTCTGATGAGCATTGTATCGATTCAACTGGAGCATATTACGGTGATAGTGATTTACAACTTGAACGTATCAATGTTTATTATAATGAAGCAAGTGGTGGTAAATATGTACCAAGAGCGATACTGGTTGATTTAGAACCAGGTACAATGGATTCAGTACGTGCCGGAGCATTTGGTCAAATATTTCGTCCTGATAATTTTATATTTGGTCAATCGGGTGCTGGTAATAATTGGGCTAAAGGTCATTATACTGAAGGTGCTGAATTAATTGATTCAGTATTGGATGTTGTACGCAAAGAATCTGAATCATGTGATTGTTTACAAGGATTTCAATTAACGCATTCATTAGGCGGTGGCACTGGCTCTGGAATGGGGACATTATTAATATCAAGAATACGTGAAGAATATCCAGATCGTATTATGAATACATTCTCAGTTGTACCATCACCAAAAGTATCTGATACCGTTGTAGAGCCATATAATGCTACATTGAGTGTACATCAATTAGTTGAGAATACAGATGAGACATTTTGTATTGATAATGAAGCATTATATGATATCTGTTTTCGAACATTGAAATTAACAACACCCACATACGGTGATTTAAATCATTTGGTATCAGCTACAATGTCTGGTGTAACAACATGTTTACGATTTCCTGGCCAATTAAATGCTGATTTACGAAAATTAGCCGTTAATATGGTACCATTTCCACGGTTACATTTTTTTATGCCTGGTTTTGCACCATTAACATCTCGAGGATCACAACAGTATCGTTCATTATCTGTACCAGAATTAACACAACAAATGTTCGATGCTAAAAATATGATGGCTGCATGTGATCCACGTCATGGTCGTTATTTAACAGTAGCTGCAATATTTCGTGGTCGTATGTCAATGAAAGAAGTCGATGAACAAATGCTTAACATTCAAAATAAGAATAGTACATATTTCGTTGAATGGATACCAAATAATGTTAAAACTGCCGTTTGTGATATACCACCAAGAGGATTAAAAATGTCATCAACATTTATTGGTAATTCAACGGCTATACAAGATTTATTTAAACGAGTTTCAGAACAATTTACAGCAATGTTCCGACGTAAAGCATTTTTACATTGGTACACTGGTGAGGGTATGGATGAAATGGAATTTACAGAGGCCGAAGGTAATATGATTGATTTAGTTGCTGAATATCAACAATATCAGGAGGCAACTATCGATGAAGAAGGTGAATATGATGAAGAAGATGAAGGTGCTGGAGAATAAAAAGTCATTAAAAATGAAATCTAGTAACATATTTTATATAAAACGTGTATAAACGTAATGTCCATATGTATATATGTATATGTAATGTAAATTTATTGTATAATCTATTGTATATCTGTGTATGATTTTTGTATCAAGTAAAAAAAAAAAAAGTGAGAAAAAAAAAATCTAGAATGTTTTAACTCTTCTCATGCCTGTTTTCTCTTAGATTTGGAGTTTAAGCACCTTTTTGCTTTTAAAGAAAACCATGTATTCATGAGATTACATATATATAATTTTTTTATATTTTAAATTATAAATTGACTAACATACATACATTACATTTTATATTAAAATTTAATTACTTTAAAATCATAGAACTAATTGCTCTTTAAAAATCACAAATTAATTATCTTTTTAATTCTAATTGCGCTTGCATGACATGATTTTTATGATAATTAATTCTCGCTTCACGTATGTTTCACTCAGTTAAAGGTATTCAAATGAATTAAGTGACCAAAAAGTTTTTTCCTCAATTACTGCATGGAAACAAAACAGGACCAAAAAATTGATATTTATGTTATACATGCTTGTATGTTCAAGAGGGAAAATGGAATAGAAATAGTTTTAAATAAACAATTGAATCCAATCATATGAATCCAATTTTATCAACTATCAAACCAATCAAAAATCAGTTAACTGATATTTTTGACGTTCCACGAATAAGAGTTATCACATAAATCATGCCATTCGAACGCAAGTGTTAATATAATCTATGCTACATATATTTATAAATAAAATTATTTTTTATGTATACATACTTATATATGGCATTTATCTACATGAGCTCTTGTCTTTTATTTTATTTTTATTTATTTTTTGTAAATAATTTTGCTATAATTTTAATTAGTTTGGAACTCAGTTTAAAAATTATTTTATACATCATCGAATATACCTCTTGGTGGTGGACCTAATCGAGAATCTCTAATATCATTATCTGAATCATCATCATCATTACCATATCCTCTTGTTGTTGGTGTTGTTGTACCTTTAAAACCAATTTCAACGCCAGTACTAATACCAAATCTTTCGTTAATCTCTTGTGATAGACTACGTGTTATATCGATATTATCATGATTATTAGATGTTGTTGAATAATCAAAATTTAATTCAGCATCACGTAATAAACCATCAGATGGTGTTAAATTAATGCCACGATATTTACTATTATAATTATTATGAAAATCATCACGATTATATTCATTTAGACGGCTTGAGCCACCACCAATACCACCACCAGGACCACTTATGCCACTATTACCATGACGTTTTCTAGTTAATGCTTCTTCGGCACGTTGCCTTCTTCGTTTCTCTCTAGCTATTAAATCTTTACCTTCTTGTACTAATTCAATAGCAATCGTTTCATTATGTAAAAACTGTTGAAATCCTAATATATTTAATGTACGACTACCAAGACTAAACCATGTTGCCAAACATATAGCTAATATTATAATTGGAAAATATATATTAAAACCATCTGATATAATACCGATAACATCCATATGTCCCATTATTTGTGTATAATATGTTTCCATAATACGTTCACGTATTATATGCGAATCCATATGTATAAGACCTAAAAAATTTAAGCACATTGGTGGCGTTAAACGACATAATAGCATACCACTAAATATTAAACTATGCTCATTCGTTTGATGATGTGGTGCTAAATAATATAAATTTAAAAATTTAATACGAAATACAGTTGAATATGAACAATAACATAAATAGCATAATGTTAACATTGAAAATAACTCAATTGTTAAAAAATCATAATTATTTTTAGCTGCGTTTATAACAATTGCAAATATTGATAAAACTGGTTTACGACTAAAAAATGTCACTTCACTCCAAACGACCATTAATGATAATGTACCAGTTATAACGGCAAGTACTTTTAAAAATGGTGGTTTAATTAAACATTGCCAGTACCAATCCATTGTTGAATTATACAGTAACCTTGATAATTTTGAACGTTTTACTGGAAATTCAGTTTTAAAACGATGATCCATTGAATTTAAATTTTTCGCAATATCTTCTAAATGTATTGTTTTATTCACTTGTACACTCCATAACGCTTCAGTACGTTGTAAAGTTTGTAATGATTTTATAACTTGCTTATGTATGCGTATAAGAGCTTTCTCAGATGGTGCAATTGACGCTGATGTACCACTACTACCACTTCTTGCATAATTACGATTCGATTTCTCCAATAATTCGGTTGGTACTTTACGTAATATCGTATCAATACATGGTCGTAATATATGATTTGATGGTATTGCATGATTTGCTGCTTGTAATGATTCCAATATATCATCAACATTTTCTTCAGCCTCAGCTTTATCTGAACATAATTTAGCTGCTTTAAAATATGCATATTGTAACGTAAAACCTGGTTTTGAATTATTCCATAATTTTCTTGGTACTTCAACTAATGCGTAACCAAGTAATAATACTAATAAAAATAGACCCCATGTATTTGATGCTGATGATGCGATTGCTTTCAATTTTTGCCAATCTAATGATACACCCTTAAATGCTATATAAATTAATAATATACCACAAATGAATAAATATGAACCATAATAAATTGCATTATCAATTAATGATGATTTTAATTTTCCTTTGATTGTAAAATCGCCAGCTTTTAAATATGATTGCATTAATGGCATTATAATCCATGTTAAAAATTGTGATGTCCAATAAATTATACGCCATAAATTTGGGAATACATATTCTGGTACCATACCCCATGGCTTCTGGCATGATATTTGTGTATCATCTAAATTATTATTATTAATATCATTTGATATTGTTGCATTTGAGTTTATTGATAATGATGATGATGATGGAGATGGTATTGGTTTTATTGCACTTTCAATTATAATTGTTTCCTGCAGACATTGTCTATAAGCAGTCTGTATTCCAAAGAAAAGAGAAAAAATAAAGTTTTTAAAGAGACACATTCTTAGCCACATGCGTTAATTGATATTAACTCTAATCTCATTCTAACGCCATTGACATCACTAAAAAACTTTTACGACGAGATTAGGTTAATTATCGATTGATGCGTATGGACTTCAGATATTCATTGAAGTCAAAATTTAAAACCTTTAAAAGTAGGATAAATTCGAAAATGGATAGAATTCATATCAATTGATCTTCAATTGGATCAAATCAGCGTTGTAAGACACGTAGCTGAATATTAGCAATTGATAATCATTTATGTTTATGAATTCTACCAAGCATCACTGTTTATTGGATGCGAAATAGGTACAACATTTTAAGCTGAACATTGCATCAAATGAGACAGTGATGCATTTTCGAAATCATCTTTATACTTTGAAATTCTATAAAATTTGAAATCTTTAGCGTTCTAATCAATACTTACAGCTGTTATATCTAACGGTATTGTGAATACAATTAAAAATGAGAAACACCATGCTGTTAAAACTGATAATGTTACAATTGGATGTTGATGTTGTATATTACCATATCGATATAAATACAAAGTTGCTAAAAATAATGCAACAAATATAGCAAACCCTAATAAGTATGCCATTATTTTTTTCTCTTTGTAAATCTTTTTATGTACACGTAGCTTTATTATTATTATTATTTTTATGAATTAATCATACGAGTTATTTCTGTTCAATCCAATCGAATAAATTCGTAATTCAACATAAATCCAAAAGTGTTAATATCTGAAAATCCTTTCTTATTCTTGACTGTGTTTTTGTTATTTAAATTCTTGTCATCATCGAGCATTTCATTTTTTCAAAAATATTTTTCATTTTTTGTTTGCTTTTATTTATCATCGTTTACATTTGAAATATTTTTATTAATTTTCAATTGTTCGTATGCATCCTTTTGTATTTTTTCTAATCTTTCTAATGTTAATGATTTTAATGACATTAAATGCGGTTTACAAAATTTTAAATCAGATTTTATTTCAAAAAATAATTTACCAGATGTTGGTACAATTAAATCAATATTTTCTATATCAATTGATGATGATGATGGTGATGGTACTGTTTTTTTATTATTTAATTCCGTTTCTTCTTCTTCGGTAACAGACATAATTTTTTTATTTCAAATGTGAAAATGATTTTATTTTTCTTTTATTTATTTTTGTAGCAATTTTACATACATATTACTGTATTTAATTTTGACAAAAAAATCAATTTTTTAACATAAATGCAAACTGTAACACACTGACACCCACATTAATACGACGTGGTAAATCACAAAGTGCGATGTATCTGACCTCCAACACTTTCACACAATCATGTATCTTTTTTCTTATTCTCTTGGCTTTTTTTAAATTTCAATTAAAAATTTTTAAATCATTGATTCGAAATTGTATTTTCTAAATTACTCAGCTTTAATTTAATTATGCAAAAACTCAAATTTATTTTTTTTTACATAATTATACATATCTTCTGATAAAGTATTCCGGATTCTGGATAAATTACGATAAATTAACTTTGATTTTCTTCTATTACCAACAAAAACATAACATATGACAGTTGACATTTTATTTCACAAAAAAAGTTTAGATTCCACTTGTCCCTATTTTAGTAAATAGTGCTATCGTTTTATTGCAATTGCATTGCTGTATTTTTACTGTTTTTTGATGTCTGATTGATACTGCAATACTGCCTTCTTGATGAAAATACTAATTTTTAGAATTACACGTATTTATATTTGATACTTTTTGTTGATATTTTCAAATATAACACAACAAAGAAAATTATTAATGAGTTTGAAATCTAATTTAGAATATTACTTTCAGTCGCCGCCTATTAAAATAAAATTCAAGAGCCACTGTACAATACTATCCGTCATCCCTTACAACCAAAACAACCAAAAGGCAACTGACTGATTGAACATGTACTGCCATCCTCATTTATACTAGACTAGACTAGATTACTAGAATGATAATGATATGCTGTTTGCTATTGCTATATATATATATATATATGCCAGACCAAACAAGTATCAATGAAAGTAAACAAAAATGCGAAAGCACATTAAAATAAAATTCTAAAAATAAACATAGCTAGTGTACAATACCAAACGTCTTCTCTTATGTTCAAAAGACAACTAAATTAAATACTGATTTCCAGCTTTATTTGTACTACTGAGTACTGAACTGACCTTGAGAACTGACTAGAGGACTAGTTAGACCACTTGACTTGACTAGCCATACAGTGCCATACAGTGTGTTATTGCTATGTATATCAGAACTGGTTACTATGTATATAAAAGCGAACTGGTTGAGAAATGAAGATGAAGACATGTATAGACTATAGTGTATTAGACTGGCAATGCTGCCAATCATATCATCAGATATCTGACGTCATTAATGTATAATATAGTTATCTCACTTTAACAACATAAATCCAATTAGAAATTGTTTACATTTTTGTTTTATTTCAATTCAAATACATTCTCTTTCTCGGTCGTTCACATAGAGCGGTAGTACACACACATTTTCTTATATTAAAAAGAAGCAAAAAAACAATACAAAATTTATAAAAATAGTGACAACTAATCATCTGTTGTATCATAACGAATTTTGGCTCCAACATTGAAAGTTGGTTTTTTTATCTTTAGTACAATAAGAATTAATTTTTATTTAATAAAGAACAAAAAAAGACTGAAACTGAATTAAATTGAAATTAATTAAAAAATATAAGTAATTAAATAAAAGCAAAATAACATAAAAACATAATTAAAGCGCCCGTGAATAAATTAAATACTGTTGAATTGTTTTACCTTCTACTGTTGTGAATAATAAAGTGAACAAAAATAGCAAAGTGAATTTTAATTAGAATTTAAAGTAAATACAGAAGTACCTATTTTTTATTTTTATTTTAAAAAAGTAATTTTTAATTTTTTCGTTGTATTTCCGTTGAATTTTTAATTCTTTATCGACTGTAGAAGTGTAGAATTTCAAATTATTTTTTCTTCAGTGCAAATTCTAAAGTTCACAGTGTGTGTAAAAATTTATTGTTTCTTCTATTCATAATTTTACTATTGAAAAAAAGTACAAATAAAAATTCATACGTATCTACATAGGTTTAGTTTACATTCTCGTGTGTAAATACATCGGATTGTATTGTGTGAATTGCATGCACGATATAAACACGTATAGTGAAATCGCTATCTACTTTTTTTGTTTTTGCCTTTCCATTTGACCAGTGTTAATAGTGAAATTTTAATCAAAAAGAAAAATTTCAAAAAAAAAAGGAAAGTCAGCAAAAAAAGTAAATTAAAAGTTTCCTTTTTACATAGACAATCACTTTTCATATTAAAAAAAAAAAAAGAACAAAAGCTCAAATACCAAAGAAACAAAAAACATCATCAAAAAAAAAATATGGGTGGCATGAATTTATCATTTGCTGGTTGCGGATTTTTAGGTATTTATCATGTTGGTGTTGCTGTATGCTTTAAAAAATATGCACCACATTTATTATTAGAAAAAATTGGTGGTGCATCAGCTGGTGCATTAGCTGCATGCTGTTTATTATGTGATCTACCGTTAGGTAAGTGTCAAATTCTAAATCTGTTATTTATAAATTTGTAACTATTAATACTGATTATGGGTACTCAAAGGTACCTACTTATATAATCTTAATTTCATGACAGTGCAAGAAAATTATATCAAAGAAAATGAATTGAAAAATAATGTTTGGAGTCTGAAAATTTTCAATCATCTATGTTTCAGAAGGGGTAAATTTTAGAAGGGAGGGGAATCTAGAATGATTTTTCGCTAAACCAGGTACCTACCTATACTTTGTGATCCTTGCCTTGGAACGCCTTATAGAAAACCCGTTGAAAGCTTTGTTAGTCTCTAATCAATAGCAATGAGTTTGTTTATTCCTTGAGTTCAGGTCAAATACTTTGAATTTCGATTTTGTATAAAAAATGTAAAGAAAATTAATTTATGTATCTGTTGGAAAACTATTAATCATTATTTATTTAGTTAACTCTTGGAAGAAGACGTGAAATAGGTCAAAATCATAAATAGAATTAAATAAAGCATGATATATCTATTCAGTCTAATTGTCCCTAGTAGATATACTCAATCCAGTAGTCAGTATAAGATATGTCAGTATCTTATTATTACCATTAGATCATTTTATTTCTTACACTTGATTTTTGCATTACGTCACTATGAATTAAATTTCTTGTAATTTTGTTGTTGTATTTTTAATCAGATAACAATTAACTCAACAAAAATAAAATAATTAACATTAATAAAAGATTGTAGAGCATATATGTATGTATATGTACATATGCATAGAGAGCAGATAAAAATTCAATGACATTATTTTTCCTTTTTTGCATTTTTTTGTTCATTTTTTTACTGATAAAAATTTGATTAAAAAAATGGGTTCATTGGTAAATACGTAGATATGTGCTACATATGTATGTATGTACATTTGTACAAGTATATGATTTGCACATTGTATTTAGTAGGTAGGTACCTACCTATTCCAAATAGAAACAATGAAAATGGATATAGAAGTATAGAATTTAATAAATAAGTACCTATTAATCTTCTGTCCTGTAGCCGTATTAGAGCTATTTTCTTTCCAACTTGTGGGTTTGAAAATTGTTGTCAGTTGGTTTTGTATCCTTTAGTTTGAACTCAAAGAAAATCTAATAATATCTGTATCCTAAAAATACGTGAACACGATAGAATCACCTAAAGTTTGTTTATGATTTTTCTATCGTGTCACCGTGTTTCAACAAAGTTTAAATGATAAGTCATCTGTCTGATTAGGCAGAGGCTCAAAGTTTGAATAAGCTGACTTATTTTGCCACTGAAGATAATCACATTTTCAAATAATAAATTTTCACTATGATCAATTAGAATTTTAGAATTAAAATCATTTAACTTGAGTATTTTGTAATGTACCGTCTAGGTATATTCGTATGTGCAGAAGAAAAGTCAGTTATATATATGCATAGAAAGGTATTTTGTCTTCAAAGATTGTAAAATTCAAGTTGTTGCAAAATGAACAAAACATATTTTTCTATCTTTATGATTGAGAATTGGTTATAATGTGCACAAAATCTTCATTCAACATAAATCGAACATGAGCTAAAGTGTTCAGAACAAATGGTTTCACCCCTAGAATTTTCTTTGATTCAACATGATCAAGTATAAAAAATTTTAATGATTAACAGTCATTTGATCTGTCGATCCTCATTAACTAATTTGTGTGTATCACACATTAGTAACAATGAAAATATGTATAAAGAGGATAACTACACGATTATCCGGAAATTTTATTTAATATGAACTTATGAAGACAAGAATAAAAAAAAAAAAATTTCATCATATGTATCTATGTAGGTATCTACTGTAAGTATATATGAGACAGACATGCAAAAAAAAAGAATTGAATGAATTTTATTTATTCAATTGTGATTTATTGTAGCAAATCTTGTATGTTAATATTTTTCTCAATTTAACTGTAGACCGAACTACAGTTTTCCAATTGAAATATTTTTATTTTTCATTTGTACATAATATGACGTATGTAGATTTGTTATACATCGCACTAAACAGTTACTTTACATTATTTTGTTTTGATAATGGTTTTGATATTTTTGTTTACTTACTATTGTATATATCGTATGGATAAGTACAAACATAAATTATTCTCAGTATTTGTACAGCATATAAAAAATAATGTGTCACAAAACGTGACTCTGACTACATATATACTAAACTAACTATAACTATTTGCGATAAAAATAAATGTAAAAACATCATCAACAAGAACACATACACACGTAGATATGTACATACATACTCCTATTTGCAATGTATACTTTTGCAATTACTATATACAATATGTTTTTGAGGGTAAATATACGAATACGAATGTAATTGAATTTAAAAATATGTGTTATTTCAGTACAATCATGAGCATATGAACTCAATGAATAATCATTTTGTTGATAAATTCATTAACTAAATTAAAAGATAAAAAAAAATAACGTAATAAAAAAGATTACTTTGTTTTCTAAAAAATAAAATAAAAACATATAAAAAAAACATATGTAAAAAAATTACATAAAATTTCCACGCTAATTTTAATTTTAAAAATAATTGAATTTTCTTAATTTTTGTACCATAACAATTTGAATGAAAAAAATAATCTTTCATTGTAGGTATAATGTGACACTCAATATTGTCTAGATACCAGAAAAAAAGCCCAAATTTTGAAAACACTCATGGTATTCAAAACCATTAAAATTTTGCTAGTTTTGATAGAATATTCGTGGTATAACCCCCATTAAGAATATCAAATGATATCAATTTGGAACAATGTGACACGCATTGAAGAAAAACAATGAAAAAAAAAATTAAAATAATAGAAAAACAAGTGCTTAAAATATTTACATGAGCACACAAACACATACATACATGAGTGCTTGATGTGTGTATAGGCTTTATTATTATTTTTCTTATTCTCTGTATTAATTAATGTAAACATCAAAATAAACAAATATAGATCAGATGATTCTAGAGAGGTCTTGTGCCATTCCCATTTTCAATTATTCATGATGAATGACAGTAATCGCCCATATATTGGAATGGTAATTATTATACTTTCAACTTTTACATACTAAAAAAAATAATTTAATACATACACTGCTATAAATAAATAAAATCTCATTAAAAACAAATTTAATTGAAATGATTGAAGTGTTTTTTTTTTTTTTTTTTTAAATCCATGGATCATCTACACATGTTTTCAATTTCGAGATGTTTACTTATCTTATCCTAATGATTATCAAAAGTGTACAAAAATTCATAAGAGAGAATGAGATAATTTTTATTTAATTTTCTCACATTTATTTTTATTAACAATTTTATATTTTGGTATACAAACATACATATGTTATGTATATGTACAAACACATGACTATTATGTTCACCTTTTTTTATGAATATTTGTTCTAGTGATATGTCTATCCATGAATGAATTATTTAAAGTGAGAGGTTATTATTCACTTATTTTAATTATTCTCATTCATTAAATTCAAAACACCTAATTAGTGAGTAAATCAGTGCATCAAATTTAAAAATTCTTGATACAGATTACAGATAGGTTTAATTTCGAGTGAACTGCAACAATTTGGTGTAGTTATGTCACAAAATTGGGAGGTTATAGTTCTTGACGACATAAGCAAAAAATCGTGTAAATGAATATTTATTATTTGATGTTGGACGACGTTAAAAAAATATGTATGTGCCTATTTTTACAAAACATCATACCTTACGAATCGTTAGTCCTAAGTTAATAATGTCTTTAGAAAGGTTATAACAAATCTTATGTCCTCTCCAACGAGATGTTAGTTACGATCTTACCTTAAATATTTCAGAAGTTATTCGAATTCAAAGTCAAAAAGTAGGGAAAATTCAACAAATATTTTGAACACTTTTATGATTCTCGAAGACACTCTTATCCAAAGTATCATACAAAAGCAAAAATAAAATCTTCCTATATTTCCCTACAAGTTTAAGTTAGATCATAACATAGAGAAAATGTCATCGAACAAATGTATTCTCTTCCATCTCTGTATATTGCTTATAAGTTATAATGTGAAATTGAACTGTCAACTCAACTCATTCACTTCAACTGAGTTATTCAAAGTGAATGATTCAGTAAAATGAATGATTTTACCTATCACTAATATGTTCATATACAGATGATCTTATTTACAAAAATAATCTAAATAATTTTTTTTCTAAATAGGAACTCATTAAAAAAAAGAAGAAAAATTATGGGAAATAAATTATTTAATATTTGAACGTATCTAGATGTTTATTTAAAATGCACATATGTACATGTATTCTAAATTTTAGTGATTATGAAATAAAATATTTAATTAATGTCACTTTTTATTATAGGTTCAATACTATTTATTCAATAAATATTTAATTAATTAAATAATGAAAAAAATAAATGAAGAAGAAACGAATTTTGTAATCACAGGAAGAACAACATAATCTTGTGTTCTATTTGTTACAAACTAATATAAATATATATCACTGTATGTGCATGTGATTTATCATGTTATAAATATTATAAATTTAAATTAATTAACATGAATGAAATAATTGTTATTTTTTGAGCGAAAGATATTAAAAATAAAAATAAAATAATAATTCCAATACATGAACTACATAAACTTTCTTTACACGTTGATAATTTCGTCATTTTACCACACCCACTCAACAGTGCACATTTTTGATAAATTTACAGTCATATACAATTTAATGTTCATGAAAATTTCACGGGTAGATTCGAAAATGCAATACTGCCTATTTGTTACGACATTCTTAAGCTTTTAATTTCTTAAATTTCCAAATTCATATTTTTGGGAATATTTCCTCGTACAAATTCCTAGTTGTTTTCACACAAAAATATGAAATACCTAATATTTAATATCTATTAGACAATGGATGCATGCATGGATATCAGCATACACAGTAGGTCTTTTTTAAATCAACTTTTGATCATTCATTGAATGCATTCAAATATGTAAAAACCTTAAGTAATTTGTGTGCTTATGAACATCAATCAAGGTACCTGTATTTACTCTACCTGTCTGTTTTTGTTACAAGTCAGACGTACCTATGTACATACATAAGTCAAAATGCAGACGAATGAACAAAAACAAAAAAAAATGCCGTTTTGACCTCTTGTTGTAGAGTTTATTTTCTTTTTGTACTTTCTAGTTTTATGGTTTCCCTCTTTTTTGCTTCTTCTTTACTTTACCAACTAGAATGTTCTCGAATACAATACTATAATGACGTAGCAATTTTAAAAATTATTTAATGTTTTAGGTAAAAAATCGTATGATGATCATTTTGGTTATTTTATTTTATTTTTTTCAAAAATATTCAAGGGTTATCTATAGGGACTTAAAAGATATATATGTACATACAAAATTTTTTGTTATTACACTCTGCTCTATCATTATTGTCCCTTAAAATCTACAATACAATACAATAATTGTGTAATGCTGTATAAATTTTTTTAATCAAATTAAATTACAATTTTTATTCTATTTTTATTATGGAAATCTATTAAGGAAGTTATAAAATTGCTTTAAAAAAATTTACAGCAAAGAAGAAATAATACAAAGAAAACAGGGTAATGAATTCATTGAAATCATTCGATCTTAATAATCACATCATTCTCATAATAATTCGATTGTTTAATAAAATAAAAAACATAAATATGATAAGAAAATATTGATTAAATGGAATATTGTTATAAAAAAAATTCAGAGCATTGTTTTTCACATGATTTAATTAAATGATTAAAATTCAAATAATTTAATTGAAAACGTAAGCATAATTATGAAGGCATTAGAATATAAATTTAGAAGTATTGTGAATAAATAAAGATTAATTGAATTTAATATTAGATTATAAGATTCATGACATTAGGTGATTACATTTTTTGATATGTAATAATTTAAATTATTTTTTTTTTGTTTTTTTTAAAATTTTAATTCTCATTCATTAGAAATTTCATAAACGTCATCTGAAATCTCTTTTTTTTTTTGTAAAAACATTATGTAAAAATAATTGAAATTATTTGAATGAAAGCACGTGTTTTATGCATGCATTTTGCTGCACTATTTTTTCTACCATTAAAATAATGTTCATGCAGTAATTAAATTTAAATGAATAAGTCTAATGACAAATATCTATGTACATGTAGTAATAGTAGTAATCTACATAGTGTCAATACTTGATTGTATGCCATTAGCCTAAAATTGAATTATTAACTTATTTGCTACTAAAATGATCTAGATTGGACTGCAAAGTGATCAGCTAGTGATAAATCTTGATGAGACAAATAAAAAATTATATGGGCGAACGAGAACAAAATTTTCGCTATTTTCCTTTTTTTTATATATACAAAAAAATAAATAAACTGCATAAAAGTTCCAGTGTCTTCTTAAGTTTATATATTCGAAACATAATAATCAAAGCTCTTAACTACATATATACATTGATTATACATACATACATTGATACATACATACATTGATTACATTGCAAATAAGAATCCCATAATTTTAGCCATAAGTTTGTGGCTCTTGAAAAACTAAAAACAAATGAATGAAAAATAATATCTTTCACATGAAAACAAAATTAGTAATTATCAACAATAGAGAGTGAACTTGATAGGGAAAACAAATATAATTTTATATGATGGTAATATCAAGAGCCATTAAAAATCTCTAAAAAATTCATCCAAATGTCGTTAATTTTTGAATACAATTGTTTCATAATTAGGTGAATAACAAACATCGGACAGGGTTATTAGAAAAATTGAAGGAAATCAACAAATATTTATATTATCTTAAGTTATTTTATCATCGTGAAAAATTTTCATTTTTGGCAACGGAAAGACGTACATATATGTATATGTATATTACACGTGTATCAAAAAATTTCAAATGTTTTTGTTTTAAATCAAATTTTTAAAGTAAACAAAATTTTGTTTACAAACATATAGATTGATACATAGATATGTTTTTTTTTTTTAAATTCGTTTTCTGTCTTACGCTTTATCTGAATTTTTGTCTTATCAATCTGTCTTTAAAACAAATTGTAATCTAGACTAGTGTTACTCTTGTTCAAGAACTGAGAAGACAGTAAATTCTAGAATTTGCAAAGCAATAAGTAGAAGAAAACACGAAAGAATGAGCCTAATTCCGTTTAATTTTTTTTTTGTTTAAAATCAATGGGTTTCACAATTGTTTCACATGAAACTTTATATTATGATCAATTGATTTTACAGATTCACTTGATACATTCTCGTACGTATGAACATCTGCATTAGAAATCCATGTAAATTTAGTATGAAATGATGAGGCACATTTGAAAATTTGCCTTGATAAGTACCAAATTGGTGCTACTGCTAATAATCGGTTTGATCTGATCTGCGGTTGTTTGTTACGTTTTCCATCTTACTGCAGTGAACTAATTGATGAATATAAAAATATGGTAACCACGGTGAATTTTCAAATATATCCATATTCACGAGAGTACGTACCTGTTTCCTTGGATTTATTTTTCGAATCCCGATTTATGTATTAAGACAGTGTCCAATGTCTCTCATAAACGCAATTCCCCATTCAAATTTAATAAACTAATTTACGTCATTGTATGATAATGCCAAATGGACTTTGTGCGTTCTACACACAGATACGTACACATTCTAATGGTATTATATTTAAATTTAAATTCGGAAAAAAAAGGAATTAAAAAATGATCAATTCAGCAAATTTATTTTTAAAATTTTATTTGATGAATGGTTCATAGAACATAGCGAATACACATTATAATTTTACTTGATGTAATATCTAGTTGTTACACTTTTTATTTTTTATTTTAATATTTTGCGAAGTTGTTCGACAAAAAAAAAAGAGAAAATGCAAAATTAAAATAAATTATCATCGTCATCGTTTATATTGATCGATTGCATATACACCGATTAACGAACATCCATTCTATACTTTGTTCGCGTGTGCATTCATGTAATTATAATGTTTAAACAACAATATTAAAAAATGAACTTTAATCAGAAGCAACACAATAGATTTTTTTTTTATTTGAAAATAAAATAGATCTTACAATACAAAAACTAATAATTTTTCCACTTTCGTTGTAAGGAATGTAACATTACGTAAATGATGGTGAGTTTCACAATGCCAAAAAAAAAAAATTTGTAATGGTACAATTAAATATACGGTATCACTTTTGACACAATTATGATATAAAATACAAAATACAATTTGTATGTACATACATACATATACTTTGTACAAGATCTATAAAATATTTATATCCATATTTTATAGATCTTGACTTTGTATCTAAAGCACATATTTTTTACTTTGATGTTTAGAAATTTTTTACATTTATTTGAAATTATTTGACTTTTAGATATATATACATATGTTCATACATATGTATAAGTCTGTATGTACAAAATCTTGGATAGTTTGTTTGCTTAACGGATGCATAAAATGTACCTGATATATGTATGTATGTATCTGATGCGTTTCGAAATTCTTGAAATGTAAATGTTCCATTCTTTAGAACTTGTATTGTATTAATACAGTATTAATACATTTTGAAATTCATCGTCATTTAATGATAAATGCTCATATTGCAATTTCAATAATTATAATTAACATTACAGTTATCATTATCGGCAAATTCGAAGTATAAAAAAAAGAATATAAATTCCGTCATGCATAAAATACAACAAAAAAAAGTAATAAAAGACCTTCACATATTAACAGTATACTATATGCATATGCAAAAGTATAATTCATCTTTTATTTATTGTAATTTTTGCTGTTGTCAGTTTGTATTTTTTGAACTGATATTTTATATTTTATGCGATTATTGCGTGTACTCTAATTTTCCTTATTAAGTGTTTTTTTTTTTTAAATTATTTTTTTATCGCTAATTTTTTTTATAATTCTATCTATTGTTCTATGAGTGCGTGTGCATTGTAAGTGAGTAACACATCGTTTTTTTTTTTTGTTTTCTGATAAGTAACACTATAAACAACGAAAAGATAAAGAAATGTGTATAACAAATATATGCACATAATTTTACGTAAATGAAACAATCGAGGATGAAATTTATTGGCTTTTCGCGTCACAAAGAATAGAAATGCATGGACAGAGGATATGCAATACGTTTTATACAGAAATTCTCTAATTTTTGTCATCTAAATATCCGTTATCAAAGATTTAATTTCATGTCTTTAGGACCATTCTTCCATACATAAAATTTAAAATTGAAATTCTCTGGTAGAGTTGTTTGTCGAGAGGAATGGTAAAATGTAAGTGATCGTCCCAAGATCCCTTCGTCCAATTATGCGATACTGATTTGACGTCAATTGCAAACGCGAATAACTCACTCTCAATTTCCAGTATTAATAAAAGATACAATGAGACACTTTAGATAGTTTCTACTGTATTTATTTTAATGCAATTTATTTTAATTACAAAAGAATATTTAAATTCGAAAAAATTTCAATTTTGATTGATTTAAAATTATCATCATAAAATTATTAGACAATTAATTATTAATTAAATTGAAGAATGAATGACAACTTGACATACATACTTAATTATTATTACAAATGTTTATTGTTCACTTTATCGGTCTTTGATGACGACAACTGTGCACTCATACATGAATGTACTGAAAGTCCAAATGTACTTATGCATTTGTACATACAAGTATGTGAATATGTAAATCTGTAAATGATTCTAGTTCAAATTTAAGTATATGTATGTAATAATGTTTATTCAATTATTAAATTGAAAAAATTTATTAAACAAAAATTTAAATATCGGTCATCGATATAACGAAATTTAGAGCAATAATAATTAATGTAACATGCATATGACATACTACATGTACATACATATGTATGTACATGTTACATGACATAATAATGAACACTTATATTTAATTTAAAAATAAGCAAAGATTTTGATTACATTTTAAGTTTTTTTATTGTGCATTCCTTGCAGTTTTTTAAAAATTATTTCTGTGTGTTATTACAAAAATTTTTCTTTGTAACAAAAATAGTTACACGTTGGCCTATACAAATCTGTACAACATAGTAGAAAGAAATAAACGAAAATAGGGTATCTGATAAATTTCTAGACTGTATTCTTCTATCGAAAATTTTAGCAATTAAAATTCAAAATACTTAATACCTCTACATAGTACAAAATTGATGGGTGCTTTCAAAACTGTATTAAGGGCATTAGCCCAGTATGCTTTTATCTCTTAACTAAACAATGCCAAGTGTAAGAAATCAATGTAGTTCATTTTACTAATAACATCTCTTTGATTATTTTGAAAATGTTAAAAATTTGAGACAGTGAAATTTTTCTTCGAAAGTGTCTAAGTACGGTATTCAACTTTTTGCACTTTTTTTCTTTAGTATATCGAAGTTTTACCTTCTATGCTTTCTGTATTTTTTGCATCATGAAAAAATTGATACTATGCTTTTGCAATGTAAAATTTTGAAAGCACCCTTTGTCAAAATTCTCATCGCATTTTTGATAACATAATAAAGAAATTTTTAGAGCTCGTGATATGCCTATGTCAGATACATACATTTACATACATATGTAGGTGTATATACATGAATGCGCATTCAAAACGCATTGATTCTAAAAATATCTTGTGAGTAATATTTACATCCATAATGCATAGTGCATTTTTCTTTCATCAAGAAAACACATTTAGCTGCATACTTTTGTAGATTGGGTCAAAAGATGTTTTTTTTTGTTCTAAATTGTGAATGCTTCTATTAGAAAATTAGATATAAAGAAAATATTTTTGATTGAAACAATCCTCTTGCATTTCCCATGCCACCACACGTTTCTTAAAAATGAAATATTTACACCCGATAACCTGATAATCGAAATCAAGGTAGGTACCACCAACGTAATTATGTGATACAACCGCAATGTATTAAATTGCAATAAATGTAAATAATTACACATGTGTTTATTTGTTGATACGGAATATCTATTTATAAGCTGGTATATCTACGCACATCTATACATACATTTTTCTATGTAGGTGTACATATGGTTTAGGTTAAGATGATAAATTTTTATTCGTTTGTATTGTTCATTCAGGGGGCTCGTCTTCAGTAACTCATGTGTTTGTACGTATACATTTCTTTGTATTTGAGTGTGTATGTACAAGGGGCATGTGTACATAAACAAATCGGAATTGTATAAATTTTTATCTTAATCTTTTTTATCTTTTTCATTTTTCCTTCAATTTATGTAGAAGAACTGAGGAAAATAAAAATTTTACATTTGAATGCGTACGAGTATATGTACACATTTCCCATATATAATTTGATAATAACTGGTGAGTTTCGAAAAGTCAAAAAAATTTAGTGTTACAATACTACTACTTTTCTGTTACAATTACGATACAATGCACCTCAGACACCAATGTAATCAAATGCACATGTTTTAATCTTATATGGTTCAAAACTTGTAATAATACAGTTATGTTAATATGGTGATTAAATGCGTTTCAAAACTCATCGTAAATATCTTAAAAATAGGTATACGAGTAGTATATATGAAAATCAGGTAAAGTAGGAAAAAGGTTGCTTTTCTCATTTCTGTTCAACTGTTGTATCATTTGATGTGAATTTATTGGTACAGCGTTAAGTCTAGACCAGCGCTTAATTGCAATTAAACATTTTTTTTTTTTGTCTTGAGTATCGACGAAAGTTGTCATTCTGGTTTGTACAATTTACTTATTATTATTTTTTGTTTTTTTTGTGTAAATGCATTTACACACTTAATTACTTTAAGACTGCATTTTTAAAATTATATTGAACTTTTCTTGTTTGTACTCCTTACGACCGATGCCCAACAGTACCGTCAATAACAGTGACTGTAACAACATAAATTTAATGAGGTGAATAGTGAACAAACCCAATAATATTGAAAGTTTGTTCAGGTTTTGAGAAAACGTTAAAATAGAGCTATCCATTTTATTTCATAGTTGTAGCTGATGTTGACGTTAACATTATCATAGACATAGGCCCATAGGTCCTCAGACGTTGGAGTTGCGTAAATATTGCAACATACCTATATGCTAAAATATTTGTTTTCATACTTTGAATAACTTTACATCTCCAAAAGGCAAAATTTGCAATAATAATTGAATAATTTATACTTTTATTTTTGGAATGGAATTCTGATAATTTCTTCTTTATAAAAAATTTTATGTTATTTTTTTTTTTCTTGATCATTTTAAATAAAATTAAATTGTATTGACGTCATACTGCAAAGATGTCACATAAAAGAGCAAAACTTATTTTCAAGAAAAATATCATAAAATATTATTTAGATGTTTCAAGGTTAAAACAATAAAAGAAAATACATTTGTACAACAATTATTTACGTCCATACATACGTATATATATACACATATCAGTACGTATGTCGGAATGTATCTCCTAAGATGTACATATACCTACATAATATGTCATGTATAACGTCGTATAGATGTACACGCCTTTTATGTACGTTTTTCTCGTTTGTTGTTAATAAAATTTAATTTTAAAATAAAATATAATTGACATTTTTATTCCTAATCATCACAATTATAAGATAATGATTTATCTGTTACATTCATTATAATTTTGACCTCATATTAAAATAAAATTCAGTTATGAAAAATGAGAAAAAAATAATAATAATAAACCATTATTTGATTTTATTTTATTTCGAAAAATGTCATTAAATTATATTAAATATTAAAAATCTTAATAATATAATTTTAATTGTATATATAAGTATAATATTTCGATTATAATCATATGTAAGACCCATTCATTACACAAAATAAACACAATACACAATAACTGCGTTTAATTTTCTTCATTTTATGTACCCTGGAGTAGTTTAGAGCATTTCGTAAATAATGTAAGGATCACATTTCTGATCTTAAATTAGGTAGGTACTTTTCATACAGAGTTATTTAGTTTGACATGCTGATTACCGTGATAAATTTTGATTTAGACAAGCAAAATATTTACTATTTGACTGTTAAAAGGTGTTGAAAAAATTGTTGGTTCTTTTAAAAGAAAAACCTGTGGTTCATGAAATAAATGCAATTAGCCAATTACAACTGACGAAACTAATTACAATTAGTAAAGTCTTAGGAAAATTGATTAAAGTCTTTAAAATAAATTTATTAAAACTTTTCATTTGGGGTAAATTTATAATAAATAGGTAGATGAAAATGGAACGCGGCTATTCTTAAATGCATTTATGTGATAATTTGTATAAAATTGTATACATACGTAGTTATTGTTATTAATATAATAATAATAAGATAATAATAATAATAATAAGAGATTACATAGTAAGTAATGTAACAATTTTGCAATTTTTGTTTTTCAATTTTAAATAAAATTTATACGCATTTTCTAAAGTACTGATAACGTGATAATACACATCAGATGTGTCATTTTATTGTTTCTTTGTAATGACAATTAAACGATAAACGAATAAAATGAAAAAAAAAAAAACAAAATTAAAAGAATCTTCTTCTTCTTCTTTTTTTTTCATAAAAATAATTCTGTATACTTTCGATCTACTTTTATGTACATATACGAGTACATATGTATGTAACTCTGTGTTGTAATAGAAAACTATAATTTCTTACGTAATTTTTATTTACTTTCTTTTGATATAAAAAATTAAAAATATTTTTTCTACGATGTGTTTTTTTTATTGTTTTTTATTTTTATTTATTTTTGAAATACGTAAAAAAATACTTAGAATTCATCGTAATATTATTTTGATGTCAACAAAAAAACAAATAAATTTGTTTTTCTTTTTTCTATAATTCTTTAGTAATTGAAATATTGATTACAAAGTAAATAAAAACAAAAAACAACAAATGCATTATTATTTATAGTACCTACTACGTAAATCGTGTGATAAACAAAATCGCGCTTTCTTCTAGATGTGGGGGGTTGTGTAGTGTGTAAATGATTACGTATGTAGACTAATTTGAAAAACACACATTTTTAAATGCACATGATGCATAATACATATGTATATCACAATACCGCATACAAAATAAAAATAAAATATATTCGCTTCGCATTAATGCCATAACCAAAGTAAAGGTGAAATTATGTGATAAGTACTTTGGTTTTTGAGGACCAAAAAAGATCAAGAGATGCGTTTATAAGATCTAAGAAATTACGAGAAATCAATGTTCTGCAAAGGTCTCTAGAGATTTTCATCTCTTTATAATGCAATTCGTGAAATGATCTTCGATCTTCAAATCATTTTGATATTAATATCCTAATCATCTATGATTATTTTTGACTATACAGTCATATAAAGACAGACTCATCGGCTCATCTTTTGTAGATGACATCGTGAAAGAGAACTCTTATCTAAATTAATTTCGTTTATTTGAATGCAAATTGCCAAAATAATGATTTATGATAAATTTATGTAGGACATCAAACAATATTATTATGTAAACCATTTGAGATATGTATAATAATTTAGGAGATATGACAAAAACAAACGCTCCTAAACGAAACTTTAGCTATTAAATCTGCGGCAACTAGCGTCTAACAAAATGTCATTTTAGTTCTATCGAAACTGAATAAATAGAAGCCAACAGTGATTTTGATTTATTGTTTCTAACGTTCTGTTTCATTCCATTTCATTTTGGGTAGTCCATAAAATGATTACAAACTTTTACGTACACGTACACGATAGTTATGACGGCATTGAATCAAGGTCGATTAATTTACACATAATCAAGATATACATAGAATATACTTTCAGGTGTACATATAGAAAATACAAAAAAAAAAAAAAAAAAAATATGCATATAATAATAGAAGTAATCGAATTCTTATGTTTACATTTGAAATTATTATTACATATGTATATTTTCAATAACCTGAATTATGTAAAATCAAATTAATATTTTCATTATTATTAGATGAAAACGCAACGTATGTATGCGTGTTAGAAAACCACAGCATAAATCAAACATATTAAGCTTTAGCCAAAATTAGAAGTAACGTTACCTAAAGTACAATAAAATAAGAATATAGTTTACGAATGTTAAAAATAACATATTGACCATAATGAATACCTATGTGAAATAAAATTCAGTAATATTTGTCATTTTGTTGAAAATTACTGGATTTTTGAAACAACAACTGAAAAATTTACTTTACGTAGGTACATTGTACATTCACTACATCAGATTACTTTACTTTATTGGATGAACTTATTTGATTATACAACTATCCATATTTACGTTACGTTACGGACTTGTTATGGTGCTAGCTGTACATAAACCGCATTGATTATCGTAAAAGGCATCATTTACATACCTATGTAAATAGGTATAGGTACATATTTACATACCTATACGTTTATGTACATATGTATGTACATAATTCAAATGTAAATTGATTGATCATTTTTCTACATATTTAATAAAAATGCGTGTACTTTTATTTAAAAATTTTAAACAATGTGTTCCATAAATAACGAATCTCTATCTTTTTTTCTACTCTTTACAAATTTCTTATCGCTTTCGAAAGTATTGAAGCGAAAACAAAAAAAAAAGAAAGAAAATAAAATACATATAAGGGTTAAATAAAAAAAAAAAAAACAAAAATAATTAAAAGATAAAAATGTCAATAACCTACATAAAGTTTAGTATTCTTGAACTTTGCAATTTTGCAATTAATTTTTCTTTATTCTCTGTTATATTCAATGTATATACATATGTATATGTACATTTGTAGTACAGGATTGTACGATTGTAAACAGATGATTAACCAATTAGTACTGTTACATTATTGTACATGATGTCAAAATAAAAATTTCAAAAAAAAAAAAGACAAAAATGGAAAGAAAAAAACAAATCTTCGTTTTCTGCCTCAGAAAAAGCGATAAGATTTTTAATTTATTTACAAAAAAAAATTAATAAAAAAAATGCCGATTGAATTATGAAGTAATTAACGAAATAAAAATGAAATTATCAAAAATTAATTAATACTCGGCATTGTTAAAAAAAAATCAGATGCAATTGTTTTTTTTTTATGCAAATCTCAAAACGATCTCAACTAATCATAACAACTGATTTGGTAAAATTTTCTTCAAGTTTTCATAAAATCTGCAATTTTTGTTATTTGGTCAATGTTAGACCAAATTGAGGATTTGGTTAATTTTGAGAATTAATCTTTTTGATGAAAGCAAAAGATCTCTAGTACTCAAGCTTTGTAGATTTTCTTCAATAAGAAACTTTGATTTTTTTTTTCTATAAACCTGGTTCTGCTTTTTTGTTTCTGATAATGTCGTTCACTAGCACTATTCACTTTTATGCCCTATGTGGCCCATTCATCATACTGTTTTCTTTTGAGTTTATTGCAAAATCGGGCTGTGGATAGAACAAATAGAAATATAAAACCATCAGTAAAATAGGTTTTTTTTTGACGTCATGTTTAACTTATAAATGCTCGTGTGTCGACTTGACCCATGAACCATGTACAACATATTTTTGTGTGCGAATATGAACATACATACATATGTATGTACATATCTATCAAACAAAGTCAATCAAATCATACGATGTGATCCTTCATGATTGTTTTTCTGGATCATAATTTTATGTCTTGATAACAAAAATGTTTTTCTATTAAGCACACTAACGTAACATGTGTGGCAAACACTGCATACGCAAAATTTTATTTCAAAATTCTTATCAATTCTTGGGAGAAAGTTTTCAGTAAAAGTGTGTAAATATGTATGTACACATGAAGATTGAAAAAAAAAATCTAACATGTGATTATTGTTTTGTTATTATTTTTTTTTTTTATTTTTTTTTTGCATTTTTAAAAATTTGGTAATTTTATACAAAGAAAAATATTTTTTTCATAGTTGACAAAAGATGAAGGTCACAAGTTTACAGCAAAAATAAGTTAAAACCGTACAAATTGTTAAGATACACATACGCGATCTGTTGTTTCTTTTTTCAATATGTGTCTATTTTCTTGCATTGTTGCATTGTTGTATTTTGCACTGTTGCATATTTTTAAGCAAAATTTATTAATAATGTTTCTTTTTTGTTTTTCCAGGTGAAATGACATCAGATTTCTTTCGTATTGTACGTGAAGCTAGAAAACATTCATTAGGACCATTTAGTCCATCATTTAGTATACAGCAATGTTTATTAGAAGGTTTACAAAAGCATTTACCATTTGATGCACATAAACGTGTTAGTGGACGTTTACATATATCATTAACACGTGTCTATGATGGTAAAAATGTAATTGTATCTGAATTTAATAGTCGTGAAGATTTATTACAAGCATTATTATGTGCATGCTTTATACCTGGTTTCTCTGGTATTGTACCACCAAAATTTCATGGTACACGTTATATGGATGGTGGTTTCTCAGATAACTTACCAATATTAGATGAAAATACAGTTACTGTATCACCATTTTGTGGTGAATCTGATATATGTCCACGTGATCAAAGTTCACAATTATTCCATTTAAATTGGGCAAATACTAGTATTGAAATATCAAGACAAAATATAAGTCGATTTATACGTATATTATTCCCACCAAAACCAGAATTATTATCAAATTTATGTCAGCAAGGATTCGATGATGCATTACAATTTCTACATCGTAATAATTTAATTAGTTGTAGACGTTGTGTAGCTGTACAATCAACATTTGTTGTATCGGAAGCAATATCCGATGAAACACAAGATTATGATCCAGAGTGTAATGAATGTAAAAAGCATAGAAAGGTAAGCCAATTAGTGTAATGTACATACATACGTACAAAATGAAAAATTTACTTTTCGACCATTTTGTCGCTAAAATTATTCAAGATGATATTCTCCAATTTTCATGAAATTTTCCAGGATTGAAAATATTTAAGGGTACATCTTTTTCTCAATAAAATAATTTTATAGGGTGATTCAAAAATTGTGTACTAATTTTTTTTTTTTTTTGTGACCAAACTTTCTTATTTGATTTCAGTGACCAATACTTTGTTAGAAAAAACTAAGAATTAACTTTTATCTACGTTAAATAAAAACTAAGTGCTGTACTTTATGTGCCCGAAAATTTTCAATCTCCCATGTCTCAGAAGGGATGAATTTTAGGGAGGGAGTCTAAACGATTTTAATTTTTTCTCTGGGGCATCCTATATACATATATATACATGTATTTTTGTTTGTGAAAATAAATATTTTTTTTTCTTTTTTGTTTTTAGGACGCTTTATTGGCAAATATGCCTGAAACAGTTTTAGATGTTATCCAAGATTATATTGATTCAGCTAATAAAGGTTTAGCTAATTGGTTATTTAAACATAAAGGTGTGAAGTTATTATCATTACCAGCAACAGTACCTGCAGATATTTTAATAGCAACAATATCAAAGTAAGTAGGCAATGATCTGTTTCATTCCTTTATATTATTTTTCTGTATTAATTTCTTTTTTTTTTTTTTTTGCTTTTACTAAAATCATTTTTTGTGGTGTATCTAAAAATTATCATTTAAATTAATGGGCTATCAAAACATACTCTAATTAAATTTTGGGCATAACTAAAAAACTGAAACATCTTTGTCACCTTCTAATCTCTTTTCCTGGTAAAAAAAAATTTTATTTGAGATCAAAAATTTGCATAACTTATCTGTCGCTTTAAAAAAAAAATCTCATTTGTTTTGTTCTCTCCTTTTTTTTTGGGTGAATCTCCTAACGTGGTGTTTATCATCATAATTTCTGTTACATTCACAAAAATCAATAAAACATATTTTTTCTTTCTCTGTTTTACAGAACAAAATTCCCTTTGCCATTTGGGAAAACATTTGCAACAGCATGATGAGCACCCTTAAATTAAAAAATAAAATAAAAAATAAGTAAATAAATATAGTACATATGTTTATTCAGATTAAAAAAAAAAATAGGGAAATTAGTAAAACAAGAAAATAAATAAAAATGATTTAGTATATAAAATAAAACAATTATTCAATAATAAAAAAAAAAAAAAATTATCACGGTTTCATTCTACATAAATGTACGTTGAGTTGTATATGCTGTAATTTATTAGAATTAAAGAAAAAAAACGAATTACCTTTGGAGCTCAATGATAGCGTTTAAGTTCATGAGACAAGCGATAGAGTTAACACTGGAAAAAGCCTAGATATCTGTTCACTACTTAAATTTAATATGATGCTGTCGCTATCTATTGATACATAGAAAGGCTATCATTGAACCTCAGAGATCATTTGTTAGGCCAAACATCATTTAATGGTAAATATGTGTAATGGGGCTCTCTAAAGTCCTGATTTTGTTTCTTTTGCATTTTTTTGTTTTTCGTTTTATTGTAAATATCAAAATTTATAGTCATGTAATGATTTAAAAAGAAATTGTTTCGGCGGAAAATTGAAATTAGATTTTTTCTGTTTTAAGTATTTGAAATTTTTAAATCGGAAAAAAAGGCATAATAATATTCGTCATCGTGTGAACAATGAATCGTTCATTTACAATTTTATTTTATTAATTTACAAATTCTGTATTATTTATTATAAAATTTCTGTTAATGTGTCTTCAATGATTATTATTATTGTTATTATTACTATTTTTATTTTATTTTCAATAAAAGACAAAAAAAATTTTTTTGTAATTAAAAAAAAATTGCAGATTTTTTTTTCCTTCAAAATGAAATCTACTCAACGTTCATGAGTCGTGATTTTTTAAAAATTTATTTGGGTGCTTAATTTGGTTTCGTATTGCAAATGTAGAAAAAAAATTTAAATTAGAGAGGAAAAAAAAATAAATCTCGACTTATGAATTATTTTATCCAAATTCCTTCCTTGTAATTTGCCGTTATAGCGATAGTGTATGGCCTACTTCAAACTTTTCAATCTCAATCGAATCACCTTCTTTTTCATGGCATCATCGCTCGATGTGAATTTTTGCCTCCTCGTTAATAGTTTTTTACTTCTGTCCTCTGCTATCCTAGTCCATGCCCATGTATTTCAGATCTAAGTTCTCTTCCTATCTCCTATTTTTAGGTGTTTTCTAGTTCTGAAATTGTGCAGTTTTTTTTCCTTAGCACTTTAGGTAATCTGAGCGATGGCATTTTGTGAAAGTGGCCAACTTATTGTATCTCATAATGTTCTTTCTGTCCACTAGAATCGTAGAACAGTGATAATTAAAGTCATTACAGTTTAATAAGAATTTTAGTATAATCAGCAATTTTTCGGAATATTCTATCTTCTAGTTTGGTAATATCTTCTACCCATTCTATTGTTAACGCAAATCCCTTATACCTTTACCTAACCACTTTTCTATTTAAAAACATTTGCAAAAAAAAACCCAATCAACCTAGACAAAATGAAGCCAATGTAAGTGTACAAAGTACATCCAATCAATTTCCTGACAGAAATATTAATCATAGAAATAAATTCATAAATAATTTTTTTTAATTTTTGATTGTGGTTATTTTATTGCTTTCCCTCTTGAGATTATCGTGCATTTTTATAAATTCTAAATTACAAATTTTTTAATTTTTTTCAAAATTAGACATTGATCGTTTGATAATTTGAGTACTAATCAAAGTTCACAATTAAAGAAAGTTAATAAAAAACAAAGAAAATGTATCAGACGGTTTATCTCTAGACCCGTAAGTGCATTCCACCTTTACATGCCATTCTGTTCTATTTTATGGCTGTTGATTAGATAAACACATTCATGCCGACCTGTATCGCTGATGGTTCACATTTGAGTGTCCAATCGGATGGTACCAGTGATTCGCACTTGAATGTCCCATCGGGATCGAGTGATGTGTACCCACCGATGACTCATAATCTTCCATTTATAAGTTTAAAAAAAAGGCGAGGCTTTGAGACTGTATAATGCATTTAAAGATGTTTATTCGAGATTCGATATTTTTCGAACGGATAAACATACATATCTTTAAAATTTGTATCATGCATTCATGATCTTGCTACAGATCTTTATCTTTTTGAAATTTTTTAATTTGATATTTTCGTTTTTTTTTAAATTTTTATTTTATATTTTGTTGTTTTTTTATTTCTTGTAGGCTATCAAAATTAGCACCAACTGTTACTGAACAAATACAAAATTTAATTGAAATAATTTTATCATATTTTGAACAATTTATTGATCAAACAAAATTAAAACAAAAATTATTAAAAACCAGAAGGACAACAATAAATCATCATCAAGTAATTGAAGATGGTGATAATTTGAATTCAAGTAAACGATATGGATCAAAAGTATCGATATTAATTGATGAAATGTAAGTTAAGAAATTTTTACATCAATTTAAAATTTTCACATTTTCTTATGGTTTTTCATTTTAGTAACGGTGTATCACATTTGAAGGATAACAATGATGGTGATATTGATACATTTGATCATGTATTAAAAGTGACAACACATCATGATGCACTTTATGCCTATTACTACACCGATGAATCGAATAAGGTAAAAAATATTTTTTTTTCTCTTTCAAAAAATAAAAATTAAAAAATTCTAACGGTCATTCTTATTTGTCACTCAGGTGAAAGTAACTGAAATCTTTGATATGACAGATAGTGAACATTTGCCACCAGAACTTAATAATATACTTGATGTTAAAACATTAGAGAATTTACATATCGAAAATGAATGGAATGGAATTGAATCAGGTATGAATATTTTGAAAAATCAGAAAATTCAATTTTCTTTCAATTTAATACAAAATCCTGATATCCCGTGATGCAAAGAATTTTATAAAGTGTGTCATTCTGATGTAAACAATGAAGAACTTGAAACCCAATCAATCAGGGATTTACTTTATTTTTTTGTGTTTCAAACCTTTTTTCAAGACGACATTTAATAATCCTTAAACCGAAGATTAAGGAACCGAACTCACTTTATACATATCTTTGCATCATGCCTGAAATAAAATAAATAAATTGTTTAAAAAAAAAAATTGATTTTGGCTTAAATTACGAAATTTCAGTTAAAGTAATGCCATCAGATCTTCCACCCCCAGTATTATTTTAATTAAAAACAACAAAAATCCAAAATTACGTAATATTGTGTGTGTACATATTTGTGTATGATTCTTTATTAGCATACCACACTAAATCAAAACAAAAATAAAATTGTGATTTCAAATTGAAAAAGATAAATAGATGAAATGGAATAAGGTATCTTTTCAGTTATGCATGAAATTATTGAAAATTTGAAATATACAATAATCTCTCGTTTAATGCGAAACTTGCACGATGGATTATTGTATACGTATTGCACTTTTGTTTTTTTTTTTTTTTATTTAGAAAAATAGTGCTGTTAATACTAGAAAGATCATTCTCACATTTATGAATAAAAAATTTTCAAACGCAGGTAATACTCCTAAACATGGTTTCTTACAAAATAGGTTCAGGTTTTGCTTTTGTGTTCATGCACACCAAACGAAATTAAATTTAATCTCGTCACAGAAATCAATTTTTGCAACGAGATTAAATTTAATATGAAATGATGTATGAATTTCGTGTAACACGATATTTTCTAAGGGCCTATATAACCGTGTTTATAGGAGGGAAACCTGTACAATTGTAATTTTTATTCTTTTTTTCTGTCCTGTGTACTTTCATTTCTTTTACACGTTCTGTTGCATTTACTGATTTTTCCTTTTTCAACAAATAAAACATAATCTATGAAAATTAAATGCATGGAAAAATTCTTTTTCAATTTTTGCCTTATTTTAAATTTTTTGTCTATTTTTGCATTTTAAATTTTCTCTTTAAACGTTTTTAGTTATTTATTTATTTATTTTCTTTTTTTTTATTGCAATCCCAAACTGTACTAAATTACGAATATTTTTCTTTCATTTAAGATCATCTACTTGGTATTAGTTCAGATGATATCTACAGTAGTACATTAATTGAAACGAATGACAATAATAATAATAATCAGTATCAACATAATCATCATGATTACAATAATCTGATGACATCTAATGAATTTACAATAAATTATTCTGATATTGATGGTATTGAAGAGATTTCAAGTGATCCAGAAGTTGATTATCATGTATCAGAACAAATTAAACAAAATAATTGTGTTAAAATGATAACATCGACACCGAAATTGAATACAAAAATTAAAAGAGTAAATGCTATTAATGATGACGATGGTGGTGGTTGTGATGGAGGTGATTATGGTGGTGTTCGTGATGATGGTGATAATTGTATAATAATGATACCTGAGCAAAATACTAAATAATATAATTGTGCTTAGTATATATAGTCTAGAATAATTTTTTTTTTAAAGAAAATCAAAGAAAGGGGTGAATTGTCCCTTTCAAGAACACAAAGTGCGAGCGGTTTTGCAATCGTAATCAAAAAGCACAAAAATAAAAAATATTCAAATGTTGATCATCATGTAATATTTATCAAACGATAGAAAAATTATGTAAAAAAATTTTTTTTGTTATTAAATATATAAGTACACAAGTATCTGTGTTTTCGAAAATGCATCATTGGCTACGTTGGGTGTCACTTTAAATAGACAGTGATGCATTTTCGAGAACACGAACTGTGTTAATTCTCGAAAATTATATATGCATTTATAATGCAAATAAAAAAACATTTCGAAAATTTTGAGTTGAAAATCTCAATTTTATATTCTTTATGTGTAATGCGCGCTAATCGGTATTGAAATGATCTCATTGCAAATATGATTTAAGTAAGCCAATGGCGTATATTTGCGACGATTTTCAATTTAATACCGATTGGACGGCATATGGGATTTTACTGACAAAATATTAAATGCAGTCATAAAATTTTTCCTATCATTAAAATACAGTAAGATCCTTTATAAAGCAAAGTATGCACTTAGATCAATCAACAATTCTATTACTCAACGTTTTCGTTATTCTATAATCAACGTTTTTTTTTTTTGCTATTGGAGCAAACCTGAGTTTTGATACATTTTAAATCTGCACAATATATTTTTTCAGTAAATGAGTCATTTTTGATCGCGTTAAATGGATTGTCAGTGGCACAATTTTTATTTTGCGTTATGAAGGATCATACGTATATTCGATTTTTTTAAATATTTTTATGCATAATGTTTACAATTTTTCTTTTTGAATTTTGTTTCAATATTTTAAAAAAAATATATATTACTAGGGGTGTTCCAGAATTCATTTTTGCAGTAAAAACTATGTTATCGTAAACGTAAAAAATGAATTCTGGAACACCCATTTATATGTAAAATAGTTAATAAAAAAAAAGCAATAAAGGCTGTGCTTAAAGCGAAAAAAAAAACTAAAAAAATTATTGAAAATGATTAAAAAATAAAACAAATGATAATAAAAACAAAAAAATATAAACGCAATAAAACAAATAAAAATTGAAGAAAACCTTCAATTAATTACTAGCAAATTACTTAGAAAAGTATGAAAAAATATTTTGCAATGCAAATATTAAATAAACAAAACAAAATTGAAAAAAAAAATACAAGGCCCGTTTTCCAACAGAAACACAATGGGCAAAAATTCATTAAATCAAATTTCTAAGTAGAGTAAAAATAAATAAAATAATTTAAAAAAATTACAAAATCTAGCATTTAAAAAACACCAGTTTTTTAAAATTATTTTTATTTTTTTAATTGTTTTTATAATGCGATTTGTTTGTTTGTTTTGTTTTTTTTTATGTATGCTTAAACACGCGTATATAATATAATGTATATGTATTTAAGTAAAATTATATATTTCGTTACAAATATGTATATTCAATGTTATTTCTTTCATTTTGTTGTTTTTGGTTTATTATAAATTTTATAAAAATGATTATTGAAATGTAAAAAGAAAAAAAAAACAGGGAATTTTAGTAATGTCGTTACGAAATATAATACAAATAAAAAATTATGTGTACTGCATATGAAATTGTTATTTTCGTTTTAGAAAACAAAAAATCACTTGTTTTTTTTATATTTTTTTTTATTGAGAAATTTTGGCGAATGGAAGAAAAATCTAAATTTTATGACACATATTAATTAACCTAGATCCTGGATAAGGTATGTATTGGTTTTAGATAATCACAGAGCTTTCATTCGAAAGGTTGATAACAATTTTAATTTTAGCGACTGTAAAAATATTCAACAGATAATTTTGAGTAGAGGAGTAGAAAAAAAAATTTGGTTAACTTGCTTGACAATATTTAAAAATGAGCTACCATGATCTCTTCTTCCTTCTTTCTATTTATTTCTCCGTTCTTCTGGTTTTGAGTTACCAAAACAGGTAGGGATTAGAATTTCTTGTTTTTTTTTGTTCTTTTCTGTTTGGTTAACCAAAAAATGTTTGTTAAGGCCTATTTGAATCTTCTATTTTCTGATAGTTCAAGAAATTTTCTTTGAGTTTTGCTTAATGCTTTGTTTTTTCGACCTCGACCTCTATGCATTTTTGAACAATATTTAATCCAACTGATCCAACGACTTTATGTACGCGATTTAAATTGATGAGTTTAAAATTTTGTAAAAAAAAATAAAACCTATAAATATGCAAAAATGGTTTAAATCTGTTTTGTACACTATCTATTTGATTTCCTAGCGTACTTTTTAAATCTTACTTTATTTTTTTTTAATTGTAGATGTTGACTAATATTTTTTTTGTTTCGTCACCAAACCTAATTTCGTTGTTTTTAGTTTAAAAAAAACAAAACTTAAATTAAATAATAAACACAAAATATAAAATAAAACAAAAAACATAAATTCGTGATCTACGTTTTAAATTATGTACACAAAAATTGAATACCTTGGGTAATATTGAAAATGCATTTGATGCAATATCTGAGGTATTTATGATTTTAAGCTGAATATCGCATCAAATAGGCAATGATGTATTTTCAAATTCACACTTGATTAGAAAATTCAGTATGTAGGTGGATTCTGTATACCTTTATATAATTTGGTATAAATGGATACACACACACATGAGAAGATTTATAAGTTGTAGGTTGATATTTTCAGTCTTTATTTTATATTACTTTTTCTAGGTTTAAATCTGCTTAGTGGGAGTTTAAAATGAATTTTGCAATTTTATGTGAAAAATATCCATTCACATACACAGGTATACATATTTATATAATGTGCATACTTATACCTGTAGTTATGTAAATCTGCGTTAATTGGTTACAATGCTGTAACTAACTCCTTTAACTCTTTATTTTCAAGTAATAAACTGAAGTATAAGATGATATCTCATAACTATGCATTTTGCTTACATCGCAAGAGTATTGTGTTCATCCTTTATTTTGAAAAAAAAAAAAAAGAAAACACAAATGCAAAAAGTATATTACAATTTTGAAAGTACCAATACTCTGACCCTAGAGGCCAAGGCGTGATATAAAACGTAGTATTCCACGTTAAGAAAAGAAACTGTATATAACTATATTTTCACGATAACAATGAAATCAAAATGCAATGCGATAAAATTGTTTATTTTCCATTCCTCTTTCTTTTTTTATTTTGCAAAAATCATCATTAAACTGTACATACCAGTGGTTATGTATTTTTGTTATGCGCTGATAATTTAATTTATTTTTAAATAATATTTCTATATCTAAATACACGTACGCATGCGTACACCTACATTTAAGTTTGTAACTTTATAATAATAAAATATGTATGTATGTATGTAAATGCATATGTGTATTTCGATTTTTAGAATTTTCTTGTTTCATTTTATTTATGTTGTTGTTTAATTTGTTTTGTTTTTAATTTTATTTAACAAACAAACAAAAAATCGTTGTGATTACATTTGGACCTCGACCATATACACTTTTTTTTTCTTATTTTTTATGCTTTCTACGTATTATTACAGAGAGTGTGTTGTTGTTGTAATTATGAAGCTTTTTGAATACCAGACACAATAGAATAAATAATTTTTATGGGTGTTTGTTAACTAAGTGGCTCATTCATATAGTTGTGATCATGAAATTAAACAAAATGATCTATACATTAGTTGATTTTTGTTTCAAATTTTTTGAATATATTTTGAAATAGAAGGCTCCTTATTGTAACATACGCAACTGATCTATATGTGGAATAGTTAAATTTGTAAAATTGATCACTCATTAAATTATTCGAAATTTATTTTAATTTGAATTTTTCTTCTTCAGAGTTAATATCATTTAGTTCTGTTTTCGTTACAGACCTTTATATGTCATGACATTCGAAAAAAACAAAATAAAATTTTTCTATAATAGAAAAGTACTTTTTTAACGGATTTCACTGTATTTAAATGATACCAGAATAAAACCAGTATGTCCGTATAACTTGATATAACTCTGTATTGAAAGTAATAAAATAAAAATTGAAAAGCTAATCGATAGTCAGTATGTTAGTAAGTTATTTTGTAGTATCATAATCATCGCTTATAGCTCATAATCATCATAATCAACTTTTCTATACATATTTTACATACACGTACACATACATGTAATCGATTAAAGTATTAGCAATTACTTTTAAGTTTTTCATTTCTTTCTATTTTATGTGCAAATACATATTTATGCACACATACTCGAAATATATTCATATGTACATAATACATATTATCATACACATTCACTTATATCAATGGCACACATGTGGTATTAAAGTTTAGTGGTATTGCTGGTATTAACGTTAACTTGTATCAAAAATCAAAATTCATAGTTTTGAATTGAACTAGCACCCACGATATTTATGGTTCTGTTTCTGTTAGGTTTTGTTGTGCTTTCGAAATTCTCAAATTTTGAGATCTTGAATATCTTATTAAAACCATGAATAATCATATCGATATTCCGTTTGTGAGAACAAAATATCACTGGTTTCCAGAAATTTTGACCATTTTCTTGGTACTCCAGTAATCCTAGATGATACATCAGAAGTGCACACATGATCTTGAAGATATCTAGTATCAAAATTAATTGTGTGCCTCTAATATTAGGCTTGATCGGACATACAACAAAAATCAGATACATTTTTTATTTGAGATACTCTTAAAAATCTCGATCTTCCATTGTGTGTACATACTGTATCCATATATGTGTGTGTGTGTGTTTTGTATATTGTACACTCTCTATGAACATACGAATATTATGTGGGGATCAAGCTCGATTGTACACCACACATATTCATCGTATTCATGTTGCATGTATACAAAATAAGTTAATAAAAAAGTATCTTGTTTATTTTTTTTTTCTTGAATTTTAATTTTTAAGAAAATTATATTTTAATCTTGAGTAGAAAGCTGATGTGATCGGTTGTACATATCAACACTGTATATTTGTGTGACAAAATTCAAGAAAAAGTTAAAAACAACAAGAAAATACATAGAAACAGTGAATTCAAGTTTTTTTTTTGTTTTTGTTTATTTTACTTTTAATTGTTTTTTTTTTTTTTTTTTTTTTAATTTTGTGTACTTTTATTTTTAAGACAATATAAAAATTTTTAACGTTTGCCTATTGTGCATGTGTGTGAGTTGTATACTTTTTGAACTTTAAAAATCTTATCTTCATGTGAGCAACAACAAAAAATTTAAAAAGAAATAATTATATGATAAGAATGTAAAAATCATTAAAGCAAAAATCAACTGAATAAATAAAAACTGATAAAAAAATTTAAAAAAAATATAAAAAAATAACAGAAACATCTAAACTAAAAATAAAACAAAAAATTATTAAACAAAAATTGTGAGTGAAAAAGAAATATTTTTTGTTTTCATTTAAATAAAAAAAAAACAAAATTACACTCACTCAATTTCGTATGCACTTAATGCCTTCGATTACACTCAATGTACAGCAGTGCAATTGCATAAAATGGAAAAAATTAAATTGAAATTTTTTATGTCCTTAATAAATATGTGAGATAATTTGAAATAAGGACAATAGAAACAAAGAAATAGACTGATTGAAGGAAAAAAAATCGTTACAAAAATAAAATTCAAAAAATTACTACTGAGTTTCAATATTATTTCTTCAGGAATGAATGCAAAACAAAATGCGATATTGTTGGCAAAAATTTAATTGAAAGAAATTTTAATTAACGAATTTTGTTTTTAATGTTTACTTAACGCATTCAACACAAGTGATTTTTTTTACAAAACTGTGTTATACGTGTGAGAATTCAGTGATTTTTTTAAATACAAAAAACTCAAGAAGACACTCAAAAACTTTTGAAACAAAAAAAAGATAAAGTAAAAATATTTTCAATCGTTTTTCCATTCAATGTTAAAAAAAAATGATGGATTACGATAAATTGTATTATCCAAAAATTGAGGTAAGGCATTTTATATTTTATTCTGTAGTATAAACAATAACATAAAAAATGTTAACAATTAACACGTTGTTAGCGCTATTATACAGTTTTCGTTCATAATCATTGAAAGTGATCTAAGTTCAAACTTTTTGATTTTGAAATATTTATACCCATATACATCGATCGATATCGATCAAATTTCGTCGCACAAATCATTCAACTATGTTAGTTGGCAATGGAACTAGATTAAGTATAATATCGATCGCTGTGTTCTCAACGGTTTTAGTTCAACGTAGCTCAAATTAAGGTTCGTGCCCATAAGAACGTTTTCAGCTTACAATTTAAGATCTACATGCGTTTTTTTATCCTTCAAACACTTCTCACGATATCTGCTTGCAAATTGGTACAGTTTGCACGGATTTGCTTTTCTGATTTGAAAGCACATAGTGATTCTGTCGTTTTCAATCCAAGTATCAAATCTACCATAACCCCCCAGTAATTTGATGAGTTTAGAAACGTTTAAACAAATTTATAAAATTTTAGCATAACTTTTTTTCTTATGTGGATGCCGTCTAAATTTTGAAAAATATTCACTTTGTGATACTTACTTTGGGGACAACATATTGTATTGTGTGTTTTTTCTCGTATTTTTCGTTTTATTTTGTTTCTTATTTGTTTGTTTTCATTTAAAAGTAATGTAAATTTTATTCAAAATTTTGAAATTACTTTGTACTATTTTTTAATCTTAGATACTGCATAGTGCGTACACACATGTATCTAAGTGGGAATACATAACAACGGGTACAAAAAAAATTTTAAAAAAAAAATTATCAACAACCAAATGAAAAAATGAATAAAATAAAACAAATGCATGTCTTTGCGCACATTTTAAGAAATATTTCAAAGCAAAAATGTACATAATACAATGCAGTACTAACTACAATATGTTTACATAAATGTGCGATACTCACATTTTATATTGTAGAAAAAACAAAAACGAAGAAAACCCTCTTATAATAAATTCGAATCACGATCATATTTGAGAATTTTACAGTACCACACCTTTCCTGTATTTACATGCGAGCGAGTACATATGTAAATTTTTTTTTTTTTTTTTTTGAATTTAAAAATTTTATGCATAAATTGCATTCATTTTTGTATCGTTCATTGCATACTGTACAGACCTTTTTCGATTTTATAGGCTGTCTAAAGTACATGATAAAGATTTGTGCTAAAAGAAACTGACCTGACAGGTCATTCAATGAGCTAACCTAAGAGACAGGGCTCGAAACAGTAACGCTCTTGAAATTGGGAGCTCAGTATTATAATAGGTAAAGTATCATAATTGGTTTCTGAATCCATTGGTCTCATGTTCGATTTTAGATCGTATTTTTCACCGATTATCTGGATTATCGACACCATTTACCTCACCGTTCCCGAATTCATTTAGTCTCGAATACCAATGTTGAATACCAAATGTTTTCTGTTTATGGTTTTAAGTCATCTATTGAATTTAAAGCTTTCGTCCTAAGTCAGTACAGCAAAATTATATTTTCCTAGTATTTTTCATGCAAACACGCGCTTGCTAGATGCAGAGTTTTAAAAGCAACCGATGTACAATGCGTTGATGCGTGGATTAATAAAAACTCTAAATCCAATCAAACATCACATCATCATCAGGCATTTGTCCTAATATGACAATCAATACGAGTACATTGCTATAACATTTTGATATGCACGTACAGTCCGTATATGTATACATAAATATATACCTACATACACATATCCATTCTTCGTATGTTTAAAATAACAAAATGAAAAAAACAGAAACAAAAACAAACATGAAGTTAATTTCTTAGAAATTGAAAAATACCAACGATAAAAATTAAAAACAATTTTTAAGAATAATAAGTACATAATGTTATATGACCAAAAAAAGAAGAAGAAGAAGAAAAAAAAAATCAAGAAATGCAGATCTGAATTATAAACTTGACTCAAACTGACTCGACTTTGATTGTAAGAGTAAAAATGTAAGAAAGATTTTTTTTTCTGTTTTTTTATTGTATCTGTGCATAAAAGGACAACATTATGATAACCGGTTAAACTTTCTTAATAACTCTGTAATTTTTTTATATTTTCTGCAATTTAATACATTGTCCACATTATAGTTGCTATTTTTACTGTTTTTTCTTTTATTTTTGCTATTTATTATATTGCTACTTTACACCACTATTTTATACCATCGTACAGCATTCTGCATTTACAATCAGTCATCGTCTATGTACTCTGCATGTAGCAGCATAATTTATTAAATTTTTGTTTATACTCTGTCCAATATACCTTGTGATAATACACATGCCCAATTTTTCTTCTATCATAATTTCTAGAATTAAAATGTTTCAGTAGTCAGTATTATCACAATCCCTAAAGTGTTTCACACAAAATTACATGAATTTTTCAAATATGACCATATGATGATATAAAATAGCATTACTTTACATATGTAAATTCTGTAATTTAATGTACAAAGTATAGTTTTCTTTTTGTATAATGTTGAATTGCAACATTTAACAGTTTTTTATTCTACAAAAAAAAGTGCAAAATTCATTTTTTATTGCATTCCAACTTTTCTATATAACGTGCACATGCGCAAATATCTTTGTATTGATTTAATTTTATTCTTGTACATTTTTGCAAAAGAATGATAAAAGGTTTCTTGCTTAAATCTTTTGATTTAAAGACAAAAATTGTTGATGATGATCACGTTTATATTTTACAACGATGACGGCAATAATGATGATGATAATCATATAATGATGATGATGACGGAATATATTCAGATGGTTTATACTAGAATGTGTGTGTGTGTGCTATCGACCACATAATCCACTGTACACTGTATGCAGTCATTTATTTACGAATCATCAGAGATAAAACAAATAAACGAAAATTGTGGTAACAACAACATTACTTACTACTATGAAATATGGGATTCAATACACACATATAAGTACATATATGCATGTATGTATGTGGGTATGTTTCATGTTTGTTGATTTTTCGCATATTTTTCTCTAAATAAGAAAATCTGTATGACTTGTACGAAGCTGTTAAATGATACGAAAAGAGAAGTGTACATGATATCATGTTATTTACAAGTTTAATACATGTGTGTATACGTGTGTGTATTACACATGTTCACACTAGCTTGTGTATGTGTGTATGTCTATGAATTGTACTTAGTAAAGTATGTACATATATATTTATCGCAACCCAAATGGTATTGGACTTTATGTATTGTAAATAAAGGTATGCGTTTTTGATTTTTTTTTCTTATATATAGTATGAGTACATTTAACTCATGGCCCACTTTTCTTTTAATTTTATAACATATACACCAATGTATACCATTATCATAAAAAGTAGCAAAAAGTTTTGCCAAGTATTAAAAAAATATAAAAATCTTTTTTTTTCTTTTTGTTCTGCAAACGTGAAGAAATACAATTGGTATTATATGAAAGATTAAATGTATACAATGTGCCTATACAATGGATACATAATATAATACAGTGTATATGAGTTTACATATTGCTTAATTTTGTATTCTATTAATGATTTTTGAAAAATAAATAAAATTTTGTGACATTATTATTTTCTAAAAGCACACCATAAAGCACACATCTACATATACATGTATGTATGTACGTACGCATATTCATTTGATTTGATTTTGAGTAAAAATCTATACTTTGTACATTAATTATGAGGATTACAAAAAGTAGTGCCATTTTACATTATTGTGTAAAATTCATCTAATTTTATACGAAAATCTCTAAGGATTGTTTATGATTAGAAATTATAAGAGAAGAAAAAAAAAACACACAAATACAAATGTATTTAATTGCGTATAATTAAAATGCAGAGTACAGAGTATAAAATATTTATTAATTTTTTTTTTCTGGATACCATGGTCCATGACAGCATACAAGAGTCAAAAGTCTTGTACAAATTTTTGGTCTTTTTTTTATATATACATATATATTTTATTTTTACCCAGAAGTCACAGATACATAACCTTTTAGTCTTAAGCTTTTCGTCTCGTTTTGTTTCTTTTATGTATAGCGATTTCAAATTACAATACTGAATTATATACAAATTTTGCATGAATTATTCAACCTTGAATATGAATGGTATCTGTAGCTTAAAGGTCATTTCTTGAGGTATAAAATAAAATCAAAATAAAAAAAAAAAACAAAATACCATAATTTGAAAATAAAACGAATTGATACCGTTACTTGTTTACTTATTTACGCCTGCCTGAAATGGAAATTTATTGATCAAAAAAAAGAGTTTTTTTCTTCTCTTTTTTGTTCACTAAAAAAAATATAAAAAAAACAAATTGAGTTTATATGTACAAGAGAAAACAAGAAATATGTTATTGTTACGTCACGATCATGAATTAATTACTTCTTGGCTTATTTTCCAACCTTGGAAAAATTCATATTTTATGTATAAATTCCATAATTAAAATAAAATTTTAAATAAATAAAATTTTAAATAAATAAAATTTTATCTACGTAAAATCAAAGTCTTAAGTAGCCACGTATATAATATACAGTGGTATTAAAAAAAAAATCAAACAGAAGAAAATTTAATCCGTTTTGCAATATCACAATAAAATGTACGCGTATATTGATTTTTTTCCAATTTCATTGTTTCTTTGGAATTCATAAATATAATTAACAAAAAATTTACATTACGAATATGTAAACCATACATACGTTAAATATAATATAAAATCCTTTAACGCTGTACACATAAGAATGTAGAGTACTGGTGTATACTTGAAAAATATTTAAATTACGCAAATGAAATTGATTTATTTTTATTAGATAAATCAATGTCACATTCAATTATTGCATATTATGCAAAAAAATAGAAAACAATAACAACATAAATACCAATCGTATATTTTATGAGTAAGAAGGTGTGATACGATATATATACATCAAAAAGTAAACTTTATTGTTTGTACTCCTATGTATGTACATTAACCACTCTTTGATGCCAATTATTAGCTGTAGAATAAAAGCAAAAACCTCATTCTAAAGAATACTAATAAAATGACACTTGAACACCTCTGCAATGTTCGTGTTCGTGTACTTAATTTTATTATATTATAAAGCATTAAAAGTCATCAATCTTTTTTTTTGTCGTTTTTAAATGGCTAAAAACTAATTGCATTGAATTTGAATTTAAATTTAATTATTTACAATTCTTTTATTTTTATTTCTTGATAATTAAAAATGTTGATATGACATTGCTTTAACATGGCAAACACAAAAGAGTTATAAAACCTAGATACATGCCTATTAATTATTATATCTGTTACATAAAACATTGTATGTTTGAATTCTAATCTTATGTAACTTTTTATAACGCGTTTAATTCGTACTGTATTATGTACTATATATAGAAACTGAGTTGACTGTAATTGTCTTGATATATTGAAATGCAAAATTCAATGTACACCAATGGACATTTTTGTAATGCTGAGCGTAGCTTAAGACACAAACACATAATGATTGTGTGCGTTCACCCTTAGGCCTGTTGCAATTCAGCCTGTATAAGACAGTACATATTATTCAATCTAAAATAAGAATCTATCCATTTAAAATTGAAAAAGAACTGCACGTAACGTACGTTTTGGTTTTACCAATTAATTTTTTTTTTTTTTAAAATTAGAATTTATTGTTATTAGAAAAAATAAATGTTAACGAAATGAACAAAGTAAAACAAAGAAAATTCATTTAAAAAAAAAAGATACAAAGGTACGTGTACATATGTATGTATATATGCTGTACGTATTATTAATAAAATATGAAGTTGACAAAACATGATTTAATGATTAACATACCTACTTATATTAATAAAATAAGTACACAGGTATATATGTATTGTGTGTCGCATATATATATATAATATATATGTACATAGGTATAGTAAATCATAATTACATGTGTATAGGGTGTCCTATATAAAGTAATCAAAAATTCAATCACAAGTAAGTTTCGAGGAGACAATTAGATAAGTAGAAAGGTGAAGTTCTAATGGTTTTAAAAATTTAGGAGGTTGAAAATTTTTGCAAAAAATTTTTTAATTTCCTTATCTTGAGAATTTTTAGCGATCAAAATCAGAAATTTGTAAACCTTTAAAATTTTTCGAAAAAGTCCCTCTTTGATATACTAATTTTTTACTGTAGATAAAATTTCCATTTAGCACAAAACAAAACGAAATCCGTAAAACTCTTTAACCTCTTATACTTCCGAAAAGGTTCAGATTTCGAATCCGCCACAGCCAGTTTGACTATTTGCTTGTCTTGCTTAAACTTGAATTTTTAATTACTTAATACCGGACACCCTATATACGAACGTACATATGTACATACATATGTGTATAATATTAACATTTTAACATTGAATTTAAAATTATGATCATACAGAATTCATATTAAAATGATAGATATGCTATCGCAAAACAAAAAGTAACTTACAATGCAGAGTAAATTAGAATCAGGAAAAATAAAATTTAAAAAAAGAAGAAAAAAGAAAACAAGAAAATGACAAAAAAAAACCCAATTGACAAAAGATATATGAAAACATGGTTCTGTTAATGTATCACATACTCGTATAAATAAACCTGTAAATAGCCAAAGGCAATACACGTAATTAATTGGTAATGCGGTAATATAAGGTAAAACATGAACATAATTCATGTCTTGTTCTTTATTCCATTTTTTTAATTTTTTTTTTTAATTTTTACAATTGTCAAACATCATTTATATACAATATAACATAAAAATATACATACATGTACATGTGTGTGTATGATGTACGTACCTTTTAAATGTTTCAATATATAAACACTGCGTGGTATCAGAATGGTACATGGGTGCACGATACAATTGTTGTCAACCTTGATTTAAAAAAGTGAATATTAATCTACATAAAATAATAAAATTGAACTAAATTAAAAAAAGAAAAAATCGTGTTTAAATGATCATAAATTCTTTTACAATGTTTTTTTTTTTCTTGTTCTGTTTCTTTTAATTTATTTTTTCATGTATCAATAACATAATTGCCTGTATCTAAAATCATCGTACTTGAGATTTTAAATATTCTCATTTTTATTGTGTAATGGAAAGCCACAGTATTTCCATTATATTCCTTTTTATTCTATGAAAATTCTATTTAATGTTGTACAATGTCCAATGTCCTACAATTTACAATTGTACATTTTTCTATAGGATACTAGATTTTAATTTCAATACCTTAAAATTAGAAAAAAAAAATTATATCTTGATTTTGTTTTGTATTTTATCTTAACTGATTGAAAAACAACAGTAGAAAAAGAGAAAAACAAAGAAATAATTTTGATTTTATTAAAAATGCCCAGCCCAATACATAATTATCCATAAATATTGATCGTACGTTCATTACAATTTTATTAATTTAAACAAAATTAAAATAAAATAAAAAAAAAAAAAAATTAGCTGAACACCATAAACAAAAGTTTATGGGTACTCTGCATATCTGTTTTGTGTGGTACATAGGGTGTCCCAGAATAAAAGAAAAAAAAACTTAATTGAAAAAAAAGTTCTTATCTGTAATAGATTGAACCAAGTTCATAGAACGGTTCAAAACGTATTATCTCATATACAAATGACGTCGTGTTTTCACGTGTCCGAAAATTTTTAATTCTTTTTATCTCAGAAGAGGTAAATTTTTTTTTTTTTTGGGTGATCTAGAATGATTTTCTACTAGAAATACTTTAGGCTATGCGATAAACACATTTTGCTACTTTTATTCTGAGACACTCTATACATGTCTGACACATGCGCAATATCAACATTTAAAATGTGCTAAATCAAGTTACTGTCTTTTTATTTCATTGCAATCTTTCGTTTTATATATATATATTTTTTTTTTTTACAAAAAAAAATAAATATAAATTTATAAATTGGTAGTATTCTTATAATTATTGTTTAACCTTGTTCATGTCATGTTTTTATCTTAAATTAAAAATGTTTTTTTTTACTTTTCTGTTTTTTTTTTGTTTTGTTCTCTTTACGTATGTAGTTATCATGTGCGTAATGTAGGCAATTCATTATTCTCTCCCTCTGATACATACTACTTAAAGCATATAATACACAATTCCATGTCGAATATGTAATTTGTAATTAATTTATTTAAGTACATTATTATTTTTGGTTCCTGATTTCATATACACTGTATTTGGTTTCACATTGTACAAACAAAAAACAATTTTACTTGTGTACTTGATGTATGTATTACCTATGGTATTACATATGTATGTTTGCATACCATTCAAGATGAAATATTATTTTAATACCTGCTGTGATTAATTTATTTTATTAAATTTTTCATACATAATTTTTTTTTTTATTTGACAGCAAATAATAACCAAAACAAATTAAAAACACGTATGAATACAGCAATCCCTCGTATAACGCGGTATTTAGGTAAAGTGGTTTTAACAGAATAATATAAATTGTAATATGATTTTTAGCATCGCTTAATACAAATAAAAATTAAAGATTTTTTTTTTTAAATCCGATAATTCAATCAAAATTCAAAATGATTGAATCCGATCATTCCTTTTAAAATGATTTTCAAATTATGACTGTGTAATAGGACTTTAAAATTAAAACGATTTCAAATTGGAATTTAACTGAGATTACGCGTGAACTTGTACATACATATGTAGTCTTATTGTGTGTTACAACACAAAGTTATTATGAAACTAATTAACCGCATTAAACGAAGTATGATTGTATTATCATGTATGAAACATGAAATTTTATGAGTGTATAACAGCTATAAATGATCAAATGTTTATAAATATTTGTGAATTTTATGAATTTAATGAATCATAAAAATGTAGTTTAAATTGTGTCGAATAATTGTAAATGATTAACAAAGCATACATACGAATATACATACATATGTAAGCACTTAAGTGATTTTAAATGCGTGAATATTTGTATTTACGAGTACACTAAATAAATACAATATTGGTTTTTGTTTTTCAAGATTTTAATTTTTATAATTTATTTTTTTATTTTTTTAATTAAAATAATTAATTAAATACAATTCATTTTTTGTTTTTATTTTATTGATGAGATCATCTTGTGTAGGTATAAATTTGTTGAATTTCCACAATAAAATATGAAGTGAAGCCATCATACGGTAACAGCTCTATTCATACTCTAGCTATATGAAAAATGAAAGTAAAATTCAAAAAAAAAAAAAAAAGAAAATGTTGAAAATAAAATAATATAAAACTTTAAGTTATCTTGAAGTCATTATGGTAAATCGAAGAAATCGAAAAAAAGATGAATTTTCAGTTATTTTTTTCCCCTTTTAACTGTTTTGTGATTTTGTTTAACGGAAACTGGCCAAAATTTAATGAAAAATGATAAAATTTTACCACTGACGTCCAATTATAGCATCAAAGACAACGATGGTAGTAGTAAAAATTTTATATATTGAAGGGTTATATTTTGATTTGAGTATGTATAGTATGTAGGTATTCATTATGTATAACAACGTATTGTACCTGACAATACTAAGATGTTTAAAAAAAATCCTAAGACTTTTAATTTTTCGTATCTCAAAAAAGATAAATTACAGAAGAGTAAGATCTAGAGCATTTTTTTCCAGGAGCTGTTTGATTTATACGAGCAACGTACATACTTATTTGTTGACCAAAATTATGGAACATTCTGTATTGTTTTGACCTTATGTACTTAGTAGTTAGAGTTTTAGAAAATTTCTTATCTTTCATAGCAAAGAAATACGAATTTATCTTTTACTGAATTACAAAAAAAAAAACGTAATCTTTGAACACGTTATTTTCATACGTTCGTTGAAAAAATATTTTTTTATCAATATTATTGTGTACACATGCACATGACACCGATAATCAAATATGCACAGCAAAATTTCAAAAAAAAAATCTGAAAGTACATATGTTTGTATGAATAAAAAACTAATTTTAAAAGTTATCTGTTGTTTGCACAAACAAAATTGAACCAATACATGTTTGTATGTATGGTGGCATATAAATTTACATATGCATACATACATATGTAATGTATGTACATACATTAGCTATGACCATTATAAATATTCACATTATATGTATGTACATTCGTATACAGGTGCTGCTATGCTATTTGAAGATAAACTTAATTTTCTGGTTTTTTGTTATTTTTGTATGATGTGAATGTATGCTTTGTTGAACACACAACGACCTTGAAGGTAAACCACATTTTAGATTTCAAAAAGAAAAAATGTAATCATTTTTGTTTATTCGAAATTTTTTCTTTTTCTCAACTTCTTTTTTTATTATTTGAATTTTTTCCTTAGTGATTTTTTCTTGCTCTTCAGATTGAAATGTACAAAGCTTTCGAATTAACTTATTTTTGGCCAAGCCAAAAAAAAAAGAAAAAATATCCCGATACCAATTAGTTATTCATTTATATTACTATGATGCTATGGAAGAATGTGGATTTTGGTTCTCTATAAAAATTTGTCAAAAAAACAGAAAACCACGATACGTCAAGGCTTAATGAAAGAATGTAGAATATTTTATTTCTGTTCAACTTCTACACTTGATTTTTGGTATGAATGGTGGCACAATGTTCTGTACCCAATTCTAGAAGGTGCCATTTTGATGCCATACTCATAATTTATAGATGTGGTTAGCACAGATTATAATTAGCCAGTAGTATAATTTATCTTGAGAATGTCTCAGCGTATTCTTGTTCTATTTCGTGGCGGAATTTCCTTTTTCATCACTACTTTGCAGCTCTTAAATTGAAAATTGAAAATAATACAGGGCCGTATTTTCCAATCGCAATAATATCAATTATCAACAGAACTAAAATTTGATTTTTTTTTTGTACTCACACATGTATGTACATAACACTTTGCAAATAATTAGAAATCTTCGCAATTCGAGCACGTTTGCAGTTTATAATTTCATGAAAATTAATGCAAAACACTTGGAATTGTTTTAGTTATATAAAAAAGGAAATTACAAAATATTTCATGAATTTCCCAATGTTATAATGAGTACAATGATTTGTAATGTAATGTGGTAAAAAAAAGAAAGAAAAAATTTGAATTTAAAATGAAACAGAATTTCCAATATTTAAACGGATGAACGAAAAAAAAAATCAAAAATGGAATTATGATTTTATAATTAATGATAAATTCATGAAAATCAGATCATTTTAATAATTACATGCATTTGAATGTGGATTGGTCTTTTTTCTTTTTTAACATTGAGTTGTCCTAGACCAAAAGAAAAAAAAAAAAAAAAAAAACAAATTGAATATTGATCCTAAGAATCTGGTGTCTGGTCTAGCGAGTATACGATTCGATTTCTTCTGTATTCTCATTTCTCGTCTCCATAATGTTGTTACCATATCACATAAGTCTAAAAGACAACAAAACCTATTCGAAATTCAAATTAAAAAACAAAAAAAAAAAAAGAAAAGATCAATTTTTGCAATGCAAATTTTTCTATGAATTATTCGAAAATCAATGTAATATCGTATCTCTTTTAAAAAAATTTGCATAAATCTATTAAATAATAGTAAATCGAATATACATACACACTATACACATCTGAATATCTAATGACCATTTGTATAATAAATGCAAATCATTTTTATATGAACGCGTGATTTTATTCTATTTTATTATGATATTTTTAGATACAATAAATTTTAGAAACAAAAAAAAAAAAAAGAAAAGAAAATTTCAGAAAAACCCACACCCACATTTTCATATTTAATGTATGTAACCTGTATTAATACCTGTCGTTCTTATTTTTTTTATGGTTTTTTTTTTTTTTCATTTATTTGCAAAAGGCAGGTAAGATACACACATGCCTTTATTCTAATAAAAATACTCGTTCGTACCCAGCTCTCCAGCTGCCTCTTATCATATTTTTTTACTCTTCCTCTCTCTCTCCGGTTATTGAAATTTTTTTAAATATTTATTTTTACTCAAATAAAACCATAAAATTAATAATATGCAATTAAATATAATTCAAGTATCTAGCACTTGCACGGCCGTATTCACTAACAAGATTTAAACTGTTTAAATTCAAAATGTTTTTGAAATTTTCTATTTAGCATTGAGATTTAAATTTTTTAATATTTTTTCGTATCACAGATGTTTCATTCTTATTACAATTGATGTTTTTTTTTTCTTTCTTATTTTTCGATTTTTTTTTTATAATTATTTTAATCTTTAATTTTCGTGAAAATAATATTTACTTTTGAATCTGAAATTGATTTATGAAATAAATTTTCATTTGGTCATATAATGTATCAATGAAACATGTTCATAGCCTTAAGACATTTTTATAACAGCAATTAGCTGGAAGTAACGTTATTAACTCTGTTCAGATATCAATAGTAAATTTAATTAATTAATAAATTTACGACAAATTTTAACTAAACTGCGTTGATGAATATGGGCCTTAAAGTTTCACCATATTCGTGTGTATTGTGTACATAGATAAATGCTAAGACATTACAAGGAAAGTGTGTTTTCCAGATTTAAATGAAATTATTATTAATTATTAATTTTTAAAAAAAAAATTTACATCACGCGATACAATTTTTATAATTGTTATAAATTATGCAATAATTGTGAATTTCAATTTTGAAATGTGTAGTACAAAAAAAAAGTAGCTCATATGTGTTATGTACATATTTTGGGCGTATTCAAATGTAGCAAAACTTTTCATTCGAGCAATCCAATACCTCGTGGGAAGTTCTTTAAATTAAATCAAATTTTGTCAATTAATTGTGAATTAATATTTTTAATTGAGATAACTGAGATTGCTGATGCTGGCTGATTACAAATGGTTGGTCTAACCTCTGTCATACAAAAAATTGAGTCTAATCTCTAATTAAACAAATTCAGTAGTTTACGAAATTCACAAAAATAGAAAGTAAAAAAAAAACATCAAAATCAAATATGTTTAATTAAAAAGAAAATTTTCTAATCTATAAATAAAATTTTAAAATTATTTGTTAAGCATAATGAACGTCATACAAAATTTTTATTTGCAGAACACAGACAAATTTGTTTTTCCTCACAAGTACATATACAGGTAATCCCGTTCTCATTAATGTGTAGTAACTTATCCACTCTGTTACTGCCATAGCTACACACTTTGAAATCTAGAAATTATGTAAACAAAAGAAAAAAACATTCGATGAATGAAAACTCATAATTTTGTTTACAGTAAAAATTAATAAGAAATAGAACAATCAAAAATATTAAATTATAATTTGCGTATAGGTATGTACGTCAATTGTACGTTACACAATTAAATGCGGCATGCCGTTTGTATACAAAACAAAAAAAAATCTTAAAATGAATTTAAAAAGAGTACAATAGCTTGTTGTTTATTTTCATTAATAGAAAAATTTCAAAATAATTTTTTCAATTCATTTTGTTTAAATATTTATTCTATCTTTGTTTTATTTTAAAAAAAAAATTTGTATTAATTCTAATTTTATCAATATAAGTATCTGTGGAAATATCTTATTTTATATCACGATCACAATTCATGATATTTTAAGTTATTCATCTCTTTTCTCTAGTACTTTGTGTAGAGGATTTTTTGATATTCGATTGTTCAACATTTGGTGCCAGGTACTGATTACTTCTTAATTATTTTATTTACAAAAATATCGTTATCACTTATCAGTCATCATCAACATTAACATTGATAGCATTCATTTTCTGCCTGGTTGTTTTGTAAACTATTTTTCCTCTCATTCTGTGTTTGTCTGCTATCAAATCTATTCTATCCTTTTACCAACAATAAATTGCAGTTCATTCGGAAAAATATTGTACGACCTTATTATCCTTTTACTTCGACCGAACCACGAATCCTCTCTAGATAGTTCGGTTCTGCGGCAACTACTTCCAATTTCTTGTTCTAAGAAATCTCTTTGTCTTATTTCTTTTTCTTCTATGTTGTCCATCCATTTCCATGGCTCACGCTCGCTATAAAATTAAGAAATTCTTCGGAAGATTTTTCTCATAGAGTCATAGCAGATATGTATGTACTTTCCATAACGATGATTGCTTATATTTTACAGTAGTCACTGGTATTTCAAACAGATGCTTTTTCGAATTCTTTCGCATGTGTATGAAAAATTCTATGAAAAAAAATCAAATCATTTAAACTCAAATAACAAATGACATCACTATGGAAAGAATTACAACAAAAAAATGAGTAAATGAATTTTTCCAAATAGAAAAGCCTATAATTCAAAAGCATGTATGCATATGTTTAAATGCATTTATATGCACGTATCACGTGTGTATGGTGCATACTTTGGCATTTAATTCATTTCATCTCACAAAAAAAAAAGAAAAATTGATATTTTGTATTTTATTTAATTCTTTAATGTGAGTGAATACAAGTAATTAAAATTATTTCATTTTCATAAAAATGATTAATAGATTATTGTACTCGTATACAGGAGTTTGTATTAGAAAAGATGATCATTTCCAACCTGTTGACACATATATTTTCCCAATAAAATAAGCTGATGCTGATTCAAATAAACAATAACCGGTGACAAAAACCAATAATCGGCTTAGCTTAGCCTCAACATAAATAGTAGTTAGCTAGCCTAAACATAAATAATATAGTAAACAGAGTAAAATGGAAAACATACAACAAAAATGGAATACTAACGATCGTCCATACTGACTTTTATAAGCTAATATTTAACATGATCACATCATGTTTATAAGCATCACAAATACATGAGAGCATATATCAATTATTATAAAATAAAAATCTTTTTTTTATGTTGTGTCTAAACATTATTACGTATTTTCCATAAATTATTTTAGATCATACTATTATTAATACAGAAAACAAAAAAAAAAAAATTACGTATAAAACATGTCATACCTACAATTAAATTCTCTTAAAATTTAAATGTCGGAAAAACGATTCATTAAAACTAAAGAACAAAAAAGCTCTTAACAAGTGAATTCAAAAAATAAAAATAAATAATTTCAAAATACAAATAGACAAAAAAAGTAAAACTGAAAAATTCATCATTATATTGTACAGAGGTGTACATATAAAAATCCCATTTATCGTGTACGTACGTATGTGTAAAAAGATTCATTTACCTGTATCTGAGATTATCATAAGATAGACATAAATTTTGGCACTGATTCGTTACCCACTGATGTTATGGAGTTAATAATGAAACGATTTACTAATTAGATATGATAAATTATAGGGCCTAGGTTTGAGACTTGAGGGCAGTAGCGGACAAAACCTCGTAATGCGGAGAACGCAATTGTATTTTACGTTAAAAAATATTGTTTTACAATACAGATCGACAGGTTTTTGTTATTCCCGCGTTTCTTGTCGAGGTAGACTCTTCTTAAGCAGAGGTTTTCGATCATTCGTTCAATTATCGGATGCTTTTCTGAATAAGTCATCCATTGAAAATTGAAATTCTTGATCTATGTAAGTAGTCTTTTGCCTCTACAACGATATCAACTGACAATTCTTAAATCTATTAAATATCTTTTGTTAAAATATGTTCAAATTTTTTGTTGTGATCAAAATGTTTGCAAGTGTGCCTTAGTTATTATAGCAGTTTTATAGCAGAGTAAAAAATATCTTGAGTCACCTTGTACTAAATCTCTACATCAATCTAATGCTCAGCTCATATGTATGTACGTTTAATATTTTATATAGTACACATAAAATATTGAAAAATTTAAAATATATTTTAATATCTATGTAACCATATCTGTACATGTGTGTGTATGTACACATTTCAAATCAAAAATGTATCTATTACAAACGATCAAAAAAATCACTCCGTGACATGCCTAAGTTGATTTATTCAGAAAAATAATAGTAGATATTTTTCATTTAAAATGAGCATTACAATACACACACATACTTACATATACACGATTCTTCTATATACAATATCCATGCGGGGATGTGTGTTAAGTTAACACTTTTAAGATTTTATTTTTATAATTTTCATAATATACAGGTATCTACCTATATACTATGATATTAAATTAAAAATAGTAGATACAGAAATTTGCTTATAAATTCATACAATAATGCTTTTTATACACACACATACACAATTCTGTATTGATGACTTTATAAATATGTTGGAAATTCCACGAAACGTCTTTGGAAAAATAAAAAATAGATATGTAATAATAAATAAAAAGAAAAAAAAAAATATAGTAAAAAAGTTATTTTAAATAAAATGCAAAAATATCTACAGGGCAGGGCGTTTCAAAACTCACAAAATGTATATATCGTGTAATTCAAGGTAAAAAGTCGTTCTAAATTATTTCATTTAAAATTCACCTTCTGATATGTAAGGGATTAAAAATTTCCGGATAAGTACATTTTGATTATAAACCCCCAAAATGTATTTGGCTCGTATTTCTAACAAGTTATTGTTCACTGATATTGAATGAGAAAGTCCAAAGTTATCAACATTCGAAGTTAAAAAATTGTACAAAAATCAAAAAATATTATATTGGGATATTCGATTACACTTATGCTAGAACACCCTGTATATTTTGCTATTTCTAATATATATCTACACTTTAAAAAATACAATAAATCGTTTGTGTCACAAACCTTTATACACATACATATGTAGTTATATGCCTTATTGTATATCATACACTATACGTAATACATGTATATGTGTGCTTGAAAAGCGCGATCAACACATACATACATACGTACAAGGTGCTTTGAATACACCTGTGTTATTCGCGCTTTAGAATACCTGGTGTACAGTATAATATGTATGTATGATTTGTTTGCATAAATTGTTGCAAATTAAAATTATAAACTCATAATATTTTAATGTTGTTGTTTTTCTTTAAATAACTTTTGAATATCGTGAGTATTTGATTTGAAAAGTATTGTGTGTAGCTAAGCTCTTAAGAAAAACAGTAAAAAGTAAAAACCAGGTGTTTTATTTCAGAATAGGAAAAAAAAAATTATTAAAAAAAATTATTTTTTTCCCAATTGACAGAGATAAAAGATATCTTTTGACGTAATTGAAAACCAAAAACAAAAAAAAGGAAAATATAAATACATACTTATGTACATCTGATATAAAAAAGTATCTAATAAATTTTTATTTAGAATATTTACAAGATCAGTTTCATTTGTATACGTGTATTATGCCCGTGAATATTGTGTACACAGAGCAAAATGTATGTATATAACAAACACCTTCTAGATTTCTGAGATTCTAAGCATAGTGTGTTGATTGTTTATTAAAGAACACTTAATTTTTGTTTTTTTTTTTTTTAGAAGTAATGAAATTTTTAGTGATCATTTAAAATATTTTCCATTTGATTTCATTTATCAATCGGATTGATCGATTGATCGTGTGAACGCGTTGAAAAGCTGGTGACTTTTTATTTTCTGTCCCAAACCAAAAAAAATAAAAATAAAAAAAAAAAACAAATATCAATTTGTATCAATATTTGCCGCAAGTAAAATAAAAATTTAAATAAATAAAAATTTGATATTTTTGGGAAATAAATATAAAAGAAAAATTCAAAAATAATAAGTAACGAACAAAAATTCAATAAGTAAAAATCAGCTTTTAAAAAAAAAATTTCTGTTCAGATTTTTATTACATTTTGTTTGTATGTGTGAAAATTTTCGTATAAAAAATAAAAGAAAATATAAAAAATAATCAGTTGGTAGGTAAATAAAACTATAGCTAATAAAAATTCTAAATAAAACAACAGATAACATTACTATACATACTTTTGTAACGTTTTTATTATAAAGTGCTATACCTGTATGTATTCATATGTCTATCATCATCATCATTATCATCATGTTCATTTGCTATTAATTATCCTGTTTTTGTTTTCTTTTTTTTTTTCTTTATTTTAATTATTATGATTGAAAGTATCTGTGATTAGTAAACAAATTTTTTTTTTTAATTCAAAATATAACCGAAATTAACGTCATACACAAAAAACAACAACAAAAATATTAAAAAACTCAAAACAAATAAAATCAATGAATAAAAATAAAAACAACAAAAATTTTTTTTAGTGTTGAAAATGTGCGTTCGAAAATGATCATAACATAGTGAATAAACATAATTTTTTAGTATTTTGTTTTAAAACAAAAAAAGACCCGTAAAAATGGCAGATGAATTCTCAATGGCCTTAAGCCTAGTAAGTCTATAATCTTTTTTTAAGTGATTATACAAATCTTTTTTTGTGTATTATGGAAGTTATAATAATTAATTTTGCAAAATAACAAAAACAACAACAAAATAAACAAAACATAAAGTGGATTTCCCAAAAAAAGGTTTCCTTTTGATTCTCAGAAAAATCTAATGTTAATTCTTTCACTCATGGTATACATTTAGCAGTTAGCACAAAATTATAAATCGAGACCGGTTAGGCAAATTTTATGTTTTTTGGCTTTCAAGTTGTTCAGTTGAATTTTTAAAAAAGTAATTTTTTATCATGCGAATGACAATCAAAAACAAAGCATAGACCAAAATAACCAAAATAATAATTACAATCAAAATGCATGTAATTTTAAGTAAATGTCTTGTTGGCTGAATAAATGTGATCAATAAATCATTCAGTTATGGAACAAATTGACACGTCCATACGTCAAAATGTTTGAAAATTTTTGATTCAAATCATTGTCATGCAATTGATGTTTAAGAATTTTCCCCAAAAATCTTCTTTTTGTAGAAGGTTGCAAATTTTAGAAGCTGATTAATGTGTCTTTAGCTTGTTGCTTGTTTATTTTCACGTTTAATTAGAAAACTGTTAAAAAAATATTCAGAGCCTTTTTCTAATTTTTATAAAATTGCATCTAAGTCGTTTCTTTATTATCAAAAAATTAACTCTGTTCCAAAAATAAGCAAATTACAGAACTTTACAGCTAGACTGAAATACAGGAACAGAGCTATTCTTTTTTTTTTTAAATAGAGATCTTTACTTTAATTTCTTTGTTGCATTCAAGGCATTTTAATTATTTTACTACAGAGATTTATTAATTTGGTATTTGTGCCACATACACAGTATTTAATGAAAATTGTTGATGAGCCATTTATATAACTTAAAGCAAAAACAAAAAAAACAAAAAAATCTGGGTATAATACTAACATAAATACAATTGTGTATTTTTCCTTTACAAAAACAAAAAACAAAACGAAAGAAAATTAAATCAAATTATTTAATAACAATTTTTCTAACTGGTTCTTATGTATTCCATACTACATGTTTATAAGCTTAAAAGCATATTATTAAGAAAACTAGTTCAAGAAATAGACGTATATAGAAACAAAAATAGAAAAGAAATTAGCAAAAAATAAAAAAATAAATAAATAAATAGAATATTTTTTTCTTCATTTCTGGAAAACAAGATGAAATGTCCATCTTTTCTTTTCACATAAATGAAAAGTATGCAATGATAAGATTACTTTGTACTTATTATTTTTTTTTATTTCCTTCATTTATAGATGTCACAAACTGTGTCAACTGGAAACATTCACATACCAGATCCATATGCAGTATATGCGGACAGTTTTGATCTATCGTTATTGCCATCATCAAATATATCTTTATCATCAATAGCACCAACAACAGCAATATTGTCATCAACAATATCATCATCGCCATTAAAATTGTCACCGACAACACCATCATCATCAACGCTAAATGATAATGTTGAAATTCCATTGAGTCCATTATCATCGACAACAACAACAACAACAACAGCACAATCACAATCTTCATTAGTATCACTTGATTACATTCCAACAACAATTTATTCTGATCAATCGATAAAATTGGAAAAACCTTGGATACAAGAAGATACAAATAATAATAATAATAATATTGTTAACGAGAACAACAATAACAGCACTATTACAGTAGCATCAATACCTCAGATACCAACAACAGATACATCAATATTTTTGCAACAATTTCAAAATCAATATCAATTCTATCCTTCACCGTTACCAAGCCCTCAACAAGAATCTTCAGTATCGTCATCCTCAACATTTTCGATTACATCATCACCATCATCAACATCATCATTATCTGGAATTATTTATCCACCATCACCTTGCCCATCAATTGAACAGAATTTTCAAAATTTCCCTATTAAACAGGAAGTTCATATATTACCACCATCACCACCAGAATCGAATGGTGCACCATCGCCAGCTGCCTGTAATGATATTAAAAGTGAACCAGAAATTTTATCAGACACATCATCAGAAGTAGCATTGATTGGTATCAATAAATTTTGGGAGAATCAACAACAAAATTCTGTTCGTCAGACACAGACATCACCACCATCGATGACAACAGCGTCATTACAACAACAACAACAACAAAAGCAATCACAACAAACGAAAAAGCCAGCACAAGATCATCAATTATTACGTGAATATTTGCAAGATACATCATTTCAAAAAAAACATAATTTAAAACCATTGGCACTGGAGTCGTTGATCGGTGGCTTAGGTGTACGAGGCGATATTGAGCCAGTTATTTCGTTAGCATTAGAATATGCTAAAAGAGATGCTCAGGCCACATGTGCACTACTCAAAATATCGCCAGGTGAGTTCGAATTTTAGATTCAGTCAAATCCATTTATTTTTTTCCATTTTCAGGAAATATACACGTATGCACGCACCCACCCATATGCATCTAAACGACCTTCATGAAATCGAAAGTTTATCTTATTGTTAATTAAAATTTCACACTTTAAATTTTTGTCTGATTGTTCTGATTACGATGCATGTGGTGTAAATATATGTACCCTTTTTCCCCCTTCATTTATTTTCATTTTATATGTCCATTTGTATGCATACAATGTAATTAATCCATTAGTGCACATGAATAAAATATTTTATGGCACACCCATAATAATTAAAATTAAATTATAAAATGAAATAATAAATTCAAATTATTAAACATGATTAGATTAAAATAAATTATTTATTGTTTTGGATAAAAAAAAAAGTACAGATTCAAAACAGAAAGAAAAACTAGTAACATAGGGAGAGAAAAATTGAAAAGATTAAAACATTATTCAGTCAGTTCTGGGTGATTCAATTTACGTCAAAATGGAAAAACAAATAAAGTCATGATTTTAATTTAAAACAAATGTTACAATAAAACATAAGTAAATAACGGACACATTATAAATTCAAATAAAAAATGGCTCTTTGAAAGCTGTATACATAAATTGTTGTTACTATAAATATGCTGTCGATTGTCGTACAGTAAGAGTAGGTAGTGGTGATACAGTATATAGAGTATTGCTGTAGGCTTGCTTTTTTAAATATTACATTGGGCACTCAGGATAACGTCAACATAACATTTTGTTACTTTCCAAAAAATTAAACATTAATAGCATTTTTTATTGTTTCTACTCTCATTTGATTTTATTGTTTTTCAACATCAAATAATGTGGACAGTACCACTTAGCGTCCGATGCTATATACATAATTTATCTAATTCGGGGATATTTATCCTAAATTTTTTCGAATTTTCCCGATAACCATTTGTTGGACACCTCTGGTATATCTGGTATACATACATATGTCCTGCGACCTGAATTCATAAGAAAATATCCAAAACTCAGGGCTATTCTGGTCATATTTACCAGAATTCATTAATTTAACATTCTACTAACCTTCATAGAAAATGTTAATAATTCGTAAATTTTCGTACGAAAATTAACAGAACATCTAATTAGCAAAATCTGCCAACTGCGACCAGAATAGCTCTGGATAAAATTACAACAAAGCATATTTGATTTTTGTCTTGATGCCTTAAAAAGCATTTAATTACAGTGATTCTATATGGCATACATACATACGTATATAATATCTGTATAATATATGAATGTAGATATACTTAAGCAGATAAATTACCAATCAGTAGATATATGTGTATAATTTTATGAGATACTCAAATATAAATTCTAAATGTTCGTTCGTATGTGTGCAGATTTTAAAAATAGCAGAAAATTTAATCAACATCGTGTTTATTATGACACCATACATGTTTGTATATCTGTATGCGTAAAAGCTAAGCAATGTGTATGTTAACTTTAACACAAAAAAAAAAAACGAAATAAAAATAAAAAATTACTAGGTGAGCGGTATTCAAGGTCTTTTTCAACTCACACAAACAACACGAGTATCAGTGCTATGTACATATTTCGAAAGTGAAACTATATACATATATTGCATACTTAACACCATTAAGGTACCATACATACATACGTTACATTTTAAATGTAAGATAAAAGCATATGTTAAGATTTAAATGTATTCAGATTTTGTTTTCTTTTAAACACAGTTTTGCATCTGATGTAAATTAATTACGTTTATATCATGTATTTTACAAAAAAAGTAACTTGATTATCAGCTTTATAAAAAGAAAAATTTCAATAACAAAGAAATGATTTTTCTTTCTGTTTTTCCATAATTAAATTAATCAATCAATTAAAGTATCTATGAAATTTTATTTTTCTTACAATTACAGATCCACAACAATGGACAACAACTCAAGTACATGCATGGATTCGATCCACCATTGAACAATTCAAATTACCACATATAAATGATATTGAAATGAAATTCCCTGAAAATGGTTCAGCATTAATGCTATTAAGTGAAGATGAATTTAATCATCGAGTGCCAGAGGTGAGTAACATACATGTGAGTTATTTTTATTTTTTTTATATATGTATTTTTGGCTCGTTTTAAGCACATGCCATCATCATTGGTGCAACATGGGTTGCGTTCTACTGAGTTCGTTAAAGTATAGAGAACAAATTCAATTTTCGTATGATCATAATTCATATATTTGAATTATTTGTAGCCAGCTAGTAGGCTGGAATAATATCATCCATGATCTGAAATCCTTTTGACGCTCAATTTTCATTCAAAGCTAAATGGTTTTGGAGAGATAAGGTAGTGATTTCGATGATGCAGATATGAAAAATACGATTTTTCTTTCTTTGATTCAAAATATTCAGAGGCCAATACTATGTACCTAATGAGCCTCTTGTTTTATTGAAGAAAATTATCTTCTGAAATAAACCACAATCCTACCATCATTAAGGTCGATTTTCCCTTCGTCCGTTTTTCTTTTGTTTTTCTTTTTTTTTTTTTTTTTTTGAATATCAAATAACATAATGGCCATTTTAAAATAATTACCTTGAAATAAAATTGCAATTAGATAAAAGAAAATTTCCATCAATGAAAAAGAAAAGAGGAAAAATAATGAAATTCAATCGATCTTTAAGTATTAAATAAAGGGTGTCTCATATTAATAAAGTTTTTAAATTTTTTAAATGCTTTTTTTTGTTTTTTACTTTTGCTTTTGATTTAAATTTTTTGTTGTTGTTTTTATTATTATTTAAATTTCCAGTTGACGTCATATTACAAGAAAAAAAAAAGTATAAATTACCAACACATTCACTCAGTCTTATTGCTCTGTTGCTTTGAAGCAGAAAAAATTAACAGAAATAAAGAAAAACAAAAAAAAAACAAAATAACACTTCATATATTGAAGAAAGTAGGTTTCTTTGTGGTTTAAGCATATTATTGCTCTGCTATACACTACATGTATAGATTTTTAACACATATACAAATCAAAGTTATATGCGGTCGTTGCCCGCCTGTTTAACAGCTTAAAATGATATCAAATTACTCTCTCTCAAATACATAAAAAACGAAGAAAACAAGAAATTTTTTACATACATAGTCATCATTACTTTCACCGCCACTTATTTAAAAAAAAAAAAAAAGCAACAAAAACTAAAACCTAATGTGGTGTAGGTACTGTGCATATTCGAAGGTTTAATATGTAATGTGTTTCGTCAATGAATTTTGGTTTTTTTTTTTATTTCAAATTTATTCGCCTTCATGTATATTCGGTCCTATTACAAGACCACTTAATGTTTGTTTTTTTGTGATTGGTCATTAAATCCAACTAAAAAAAAATCACTTATTGTATTTTAATTTTTATTAATCATAATCATCTCTTCAAAAACAAAATTTTAAGTATGAACACATTTGCAGTAAAAAATTAAAATAGAAAATATGTACATATGCATACGTTATATGGTAAACAAACCCTCACCCTGTGTATATATGATCATTTATAAATTTTCAAATTATTTATTTATTCATTTTGTTTGTGCTTAAATGCGTACGTACACGTTTTTTTTTATTTAAAAAAAAAATTTAATATATAATTTTGGTACAGGTAAACCTCCTACAACTAAATCTTCCAAACCTCCCTTAAAATTATGACATTTTTTCATGGTATTCAGACGATTCTGTTACAGGTGACACATTGATAGTATACGCATGATTTTGAAGTTTTCTAGCATTAAAATAAAGTATGTGCCTTTGGTATAACTTAAATACAAACCTTATTCACTCTATCACAGTTTCAGGAGGTTTGCCTTTACATATTTTTCTATTTATACTGATTTTCTGCAAGTGTACGCACGTGTTCATAAACTCTAACATAAAAGATGGTTGGACTGGGAATGGTCAAAAATTGACTATGACGTTAATTAAAGTGATGAAATGTTAATAATTTTAGCGAAATTTGGCCATGACTATGTGTGAAATATGTACATATGTATATAAACATCCATTGTAACATTACGAAATTTTCATTGAAAATTATCGAATTTATTACGTACAAAATGAAAATTTACGAAATCTCAATAGTAAAATATGCATACAGTCATGACATGATGCAATATGCACACAGTACAGTTGTGTAATACGTCTACACATTTTAATTCGAGCTTGTTACCGATGACTAATTGTAAAATTTCCCATTTTCTCATGATTTTCCTTTTTTTTTGCATAAATAAAATTAATATAAGTTCTCAAAAAAAAAAAAAAAAATCAAATTTGCATAAGAATTTTAACATTAGCAAATTGAAGCCTGTTCATGCCAATAAGAAATTTCTAAATGAATTTATTAAAAATGAATTTATCATTCCCCTTTGAATAATAAACAGGAAAACTTTCAGTAAAATTTTCATTAACTTTGTTTTCTCCAATTAATTTTTAAATTTTTTTTTTTAAATTTGTCTACATCTTTTTTAAATTTTTTTTCGTTTACTTGTTTATTTGTTAGGCTGGTAGCACAATTCATGCCCAATTAGAAATCTGGAAGCTTGCATGTACTGAAAATTTTTCATGTGATTTAGGACAACAACAACAACAAGATACAACGTCCACATGGAACACAACAGCTGAATGTTCACAAAATATGAATATAAGTGATGGTAAGTCATCATTTATTATGAAATTATTGAAAAAAAAAAACAACGAACTCATTTCCTGACAAATAAAATGTTTTCTTCTGTTTAAGTAAAGTAAATATAAAATTAGTCTTAATATCAACATGTACACATTAAGTAGGCAAAAACGATTATCATGATACTAGAATGTAAATTATTTTTGTTTACAATGTAGAAATGATAACGAAATATATTTTTGTGACAAACAACAAAATAAAATGTAAACGTAATGCATCAAATCGTGTAAGAATACATGAACTTAAATCCTAGCCATAATAAAAAACTAAAAGTAAAGTAAGAAACTTCATTAAAGCATTTGACAGAATTCAAAAATGGCATATTGGCCATAATAAAAACGTGAAGTGAAGTTCATTGGTATCCACTGTGATCTTGTTGGACATCAATGGATTTTTGAAGTAACAACCGAAAAGTTAACTTATATTTACTTTACTGAAAAATTACATTTCAAATTTGACAAAACTGAATGAACAGAAGTTTACTTGCATTGCATTATGGTTCATTATGGATGAATTAATTTGATTGTACAAATTGTTATTTACTTTTATTTATCTTAGTTGATACGATATTTAACTTATGATTGGCCGAGTATCACAGCAAACAGGCAAGATTGCATTTTTGCAATAATAGTGTTGTATTTTTTAATGTATCCATAAATGGTTACCAGAAAAAAATAATTAATGCTAAATCCCTTTGTAAATGATGCCACTGTGATTTGTATTTGGATAACTGAAATTTAATTGAATTAAAAACAAATTTCATTTTATTTTACGTAAATGATGAACTATAAAATAATTTACAAAATAAATGTTATGTAAATTTTTTGTGATATTAAAGATAAGAAAATTCAAAAGAAAAATGCAAGAGATAATACCAAAGTAAATACGGTTTTGTAGTCAATATATGTATCTTAAGCAAAGTGTATCTACCCTTAGGATTTTTGTTTTTTTACTTTTTTGTTTTTCTGAATGAATTTCAATTCTCATTCAAATATTTTTCTTATGTACATACAAATGTGAATCTGTGTGTATATAATACCTGTGTGGTATATTATCAGTAATCCAGCGTGTTATTTACATTTACTCGCTTAATGCTTTTGTAAATATGTAACTACTGATAATAATTAAGCACAACTGAATTTAAAAAAAAAAATATTCCCAGAAATTTTCCTAAAAGAAATTCAAATTAGAAGAAAAACAGAATTTTCCATTTTTAATTTAATAAAAATTTAAAAAAAAATTGTTTTCTCCTTGTTGCAGATGAAGATGAAGAAATGCGTCCAGCATCATCTATTGCTGCCAGTCTATCATCATCAATTTCCAATAGTAATAATTTAAACGATGGTAATACATTTTTTTCTTTGTGCAATATGTCATCATCATTATCATCGCCATCATCAATACCATCTTCAGTAACAACAATAACAAATGGCGCAGGATTAAATAGTCCAACAGCTATGGCAACATCAGATATCAATTGTACTAATATAAGTACTGGTAATGGATTATTGCCAAGATCGGTATCATCACCAGCTACATCATTAGCAACAGCATCAATAGAATCATCAACAACTGTAAAATCGACAACATCTTCAACAACAGCAACAACAACAACATCAGCAACAACTGTGCAAAAATCTGGTGCACGTCCAGGTGGATCACATATTCATCTTTGGCAATTCTTAAAGGAATTATTATCCACTCCACAATTACATGGTACAGCAATACGTTGGTTAGATCGTAATAAAGGCGTATTTAAAATTGAGGATTCGGTACGTGTTGCAAAATTATGGGGTAGACGTAAAAATCGTCCAGCAATGAATTACGATAAATTATCACGTTCGATACGGCAATATTATAAAAAGGGTATTATGAAGAAAACCGAAAGATCACAACGTTTAGTATATCAATTTTGTCATCCATATTCGTTGTAAATGCATGTACAGAGAGTTAGATAGATAGAGAGAGAGTAGGGGAAGCGTTTGTTAATTATGATTTATGAACAGATTTTATTTATTTATTTATTTAATTTTTTTTATGCATAGGATTTTCTATTTAATTGTTAGGATTTTAAGTTGGTACACTTTATTTATGTATAAGGTATATAGATTACAATAACAAAAATTAATCAGAATTGTACGTATATAAAAATACATACACAAAAGAGAAAAAAAGGATCACTCGTTAACATTTTTGTTGTTTAAAATTGAAAACAAATAGAAAAAATGTATAATCGATTGTGATCTGTTTTTTAATTGCATAAATCTCTAAATGTAAATAAATATTTTTATGCATCATATGTAAAAAGAGAAAATAACAACACAAGGGTGTTTACAAAGTGATTATTGCATTTTTCTTTTTTTGTAGTTAGAAAAAAAGAAAAATGATGTATAATAATTAGTAAAGACCCATGAAAAGAATAATGAAAAAAAAAATTCGAATTTTTGATTTTCGAAAATTTTGAATTTAAGAATTTTTAAAATTCGAAATAAAATTAAATTACAAAAAAAAAAAAAAACAAAATAAAATGATAGAGAAAAAAGTGTCATCAACAAGAAAATCATAAATAATGCAGATCAGAAGGTAATTTCTGATTTTGCTAAAAGAAAAATGAAAAAATTGTTTTGAACATGATTAGAATTTTGTTTTCATTTTTCAAATAATTTAATATGTTTATTTTTTTTATTTTCTTGTGTAATTAATTAATTTATAAAAAATAATGGTTTTATATTTAAATTAATTTGTAGTTTTATAGGTTAACATTTTTGTATTTTATCATTTTTAATTTTTAATTTTGATTTTTATTTTTTTTATTATCTTTTTTTTTCATTTTGAAATGTTTTTATTTTTGTTTATTTCGAAATTTGATGGTTATAATTTCGAAATTTAATTTTTTTTTTATTATTTTGCTTGTTTGTTTTTATTTTAACGAATTTTTGACTTACCAATGCCAAAATATTTTTGAATGGTTTATAGAATACGTGTTATGCATATATACAAGCATGCATTCATGCATTCGTATGTATGTATATGTAACGTATTTTTGAGATCTTGTACATTGAGAAATTGATCGAGTTCTATCTCATTTTCTTTAATTGTACTTAGCTCCCATTCGATTATTTTGGTACGGTAATTTTGGTCCCATATATCTATGATATATTTATAAGTAAGTTCTATGAACAATTAATTATATGTATAAATACTCCATTATAATTAGTATTTTAAAATTAAAAAAGTATATAATATTAAAATTAAAAGTATATAACTTATACCGCCTATGCGTGTATGTACATGTATCTATGCATGTACATATGTGTATGTCTGTATATGTATAGTTAAAATTGTTGTATAATATAGGACAAGTATGTCAAATAAAATTAATAAATTAGATTTAAAATAAAAAATAACCATTTTATATACATACATATGTAAGCAAAATAATCGGCAGTCATTGATTGCCCTTCGTGGATTTAAATGAATTTTTATAAATATTCAAAATATTTTATAAAATGTATTCACATCAAATTCATTGTTTTCTTTTACATTCTATTTTTTTTTTAATTTTAAAAATATTATTGTATTTTTTTTAAATAATTTAAAGGAGGTTAAGGCTAATGACAAACATCTAGTATTGATACCACAGGATATTTGTATTACGGTATTAATCATTCTACCAGGATGACTCACATGTAATCAAAGAGGTCAAGTGGTATCAAGTATAAAGGCATTATTGAACAACAGATATATGGTCGATATCATAGTATCAATACTAGATATTTGTCGTTACCTCAAGAATAAATTAAAATTGATGTCTATAGATATGTTTATGTAAATATATGTATAAGTACAATATTTTGTATACAATCATCAATATTGTGGTGTGGGGTTTCAAATAATATATGATACAGCGTAACATACAAAATACGTTATCTTTAAGGATTTTTTTTTTAAACATTTAAAATTAACGAATTTGTAACTGAAAAAAATTAAGTTTTTACTTGAGTGTTTGTTGGGATTAATATTATATTTATATACTCGATGTTATGAAACAAAAAAAAAAAGAATTAAATTTTATTTTTGTATTTTTGTTCAAATGTATATTTAAATGAGAATTTATTTTTATTAGCAATAAGTTTATAAACATTTAATTTGTTATCCATTTTTAATTTATTTGCATCTTTGAGCAAAATAGTCGTCAAATTGATGACATAACTTTGATGATCATCAAGAGTAAAATATTATGTATAATTCAGATTAATTGAAAATTTCGAACCTTGTGTGAATCATGATGCAAATGGGTTATCGTTTTGTTTTAATGTTGCGTGATTTTAAGTGCCGTAAGATAACAAAAAAAAAAAAAAAATTTAAAACATTCATGTTCATTTCATGTTTATTTTCTTTATAATTTATAAAATTACTTAAAAATAATAAAATTTTAATCAATGAACAAAAAAGAACTGTCTCTATACACAGAAAAGTTCATGTTATCACATTACAATTCTATGAATAACCACAGATCTTTGTAAAACAAAACAAAAAAATAAAGAAATAAATAAATTAAAATAAAAGGCAAAACTTATTTATGTACATTTTATATACTTTGTAATTATAATTAAAAAATATTTTGGCTTCTGTCGAATCAATCTTTTAATTTAAAATGATCTTTGGAAATGTAGTCTATTTTAAGTTACGTCCATTATCTATTTTGGTTCAATGTGTTAACCAGAGCCGACTTGATTAGATCATTCATATCTTCATTTATAATGTCCATTAGTTAATTATATTTGTATAGAATGATAGGAGAACAAATAGAGTAATTGCTACTGACTAACCTAATTGTGTTTACCCTCTCTAAAACACACATGAGACCTAAGTAAATGCTCGTATTAAGAAGTCTGAAGATTGCACACTTGCGACTTGTCTGCAAATGTATATCCTTGCACTTATGTTCTTTAACATAAGTGCATGTAGGATGTGATTAAAAAATGTTTACAAATATGAAATATTTTTGTATCGTTATACATTTTCAAAAGTAAGTACCATTACTTAAATCAATTTAAATTCATTTAAATTTAGTGCTAAAATTGTTTGGTAAAATGTGCTAGACTTTAATTAAAGTTTGTTTAAAAAATAATTTAAACGAATTTAGAAAAGAAAAAGCTTTGATTAGGTTTATGTTTCTTCTAAAGCTTAATAAACTTGAATAACACATGGAAAATGTACCAATTGGTACAAGTAGGTTCCACCTACCTTACTAATTTACTATTCTATCTTCCAATTTATGCTTTAAATAAAAAACTGAAGATAAAATTTAAATTGTTTTTTCAGTTAATTGAAATGAGAGCATTGAATTCCTCAATAATTTGTTGATAAAAGTGATAAATTATTCTTGCTTCGTTCTTTCAATTTACTTAGGTTTAAATGGTCAAAAAAAAATTACGAAAGGAGGTTCAAACAGTGAAATCAGTGATCAAAAATTGATTGTGTTTTGTGAATACCTTCTTCTATACTTTTTTTGTGTTTCCATTCCCATTTGGTAAAAAATATCAGCATTGTGATTGTTTGAATTTCCTTTTGAGTTTTTGAGCTCTTCCACCTCCAAAATAAATTTGATTCTCAATAAAAGAAATAAAGGACAGCAAATCTAATTGAAGATCACCTGAATACAACAGATCTTTGTGATTCAAATTTTCTAATTTTTTCTTAGAATTCGCGAATAAAAAAAAAAAAAAAAAAATTAAATAATGTGTCCAAAAATAAAAATAAATAAATGAAGAAAAATACACATGCCAGTAAAATAGTTTGTACAAATGGTACTTAAAAAACGATCTACAAATAGACTTAGCTTACAATAAAAACTAAAACAATGGAAAATATTACACATTTAATTGTTGTATTTGGTCTATTTTCTTACTCGTGGAAAATATAAACGCGTTTTTAATTTTTTTTTTGATTATCTGATTTGCCAATTGTACAAACTTTTTATATTTTTCGGTACATAGGACTTGGAATTTGCACAACAAATATTTCCAGCACAAAATATTACCGAAATTTGTATATAAAAAGACCTGAAAAATACTGAAAATATTCAAAGAGTCCAAAACTATCTACGTATTCAGAAGAATCTAAACCGAAAAGTGAACAACCATAAATTCAAATTTTTTTTTTTGTTTTTCAAAAAAGATAATGAGTGAGTTCACGTGAAAACAAGTGGAAAGCAAAAAGTTTTAATAAAAAACCAAAAACAATTTTTCATTCTTTTCAGATCGATTAATATTTGTAATTTTTTCTGTGGTCCTCTTCATTTCGGTGGTGAACGTACGCGCAGATGACCAACAAGATAATACTACTACTGAAAAAGTGACAGAGAATGTTGACAAAGTTGTAGCAAAAGAAAATGATAAACCAACAAAAAAAGTTAGAAAAAGTTGTGAAAGTTTCTGTGGTTCTAAAAAATTTTCTGAATCTAGAAAACTACAATGTATACAAAAATGCAAAGAGAGACGTACTGGTACAAAACCAACACAAAGAGATGAAAACGAATTAAGTATAGATATTTTGATGGGTTGTGGAAAGAGATGTCATAATTTTCATGGACATGATTATCCACAGTGTTTGAGAACATGCCAAGATGAACATAAGGGACGAAAGGGGTGAAAAATGCTACAAACAAATATTAAGCCGTGTAAATTTTTAAGAACGTTGTTTTTTGATTAAAGTACATATAAAATATTAAAATGATGTTTTTGTTTAACCAGTTTCCAAATAGACACATAAATGGTGGATAGGTATGTACTAGTGTCCGATCGGGCACACTTAGGGCCATAATCAGTGTGTATTATCATTTCAGGAAAAATTCCGCCAAATTTTTTATTCATTCATTTTTGCATTTTTTAGCAGAGTTTGAAATATTTTTGCCTGCTAAATCTGTCAGCTATTTATTGTTTATATAATTTTTAAATTGTATTTACATCTTTATATTTGATGAATTTCTTATGTTGCTTTAACTGTGATCCCGATATCCCTTCTAGACAAGAAATATAATGAAAAGGAGCTGCTCTGAAAAGCCTTATCCTGACTCATGACTCATAAGAGTACCATAACGCAATTATAAAGCTCCTCGTCAAAATAACGGCTCCATGTATAGATAAGGAAATTGTGCTTTAATTCATTCATTTTTAATTATTGATGATTAAATTTATTTTGTGGATGAAAAGTCTAAGAGCCCTAGAAAAAATTCAGACAATCACAACGTTTGTAGTTCAGTGTTTGTTTTTTTCTTCTCTTTTTTGTTCAATTACAAAATAAAATTCAAATTCAAATAAAAAGGAGAAAAATGAAAATTTGTTACTAAAAACTACCGGATGCAATAGTTTTCAAATCGATCAAGGAAATGACGTTTTTCGAAAATAGGAAACGAATCTAAAAAGCCCAAAAGAAAATTCAAGTTTAAAATTTGAACAAAACTGAGTAGATAAAATTATTAAATTTCACAATAACAATTAACAAGAAACATTAACACTAATACGTACTGCATCAACAGTATACCAAAGGTAATGCATGACATGAACTTTTGAAGTTTCTCAAGATTTCATGGTGGGTGAAAAACAGGTAGAAGACGGTAATGGACACTGGACAGACACATAATCTCAAAAATTATAAAACTGACTTCAAATGTGTTTCAACGTTTTTCTGAAACACCGAGAAATTTTTTCAAAATCTCACAGTTGAAAGCTTCTGATGACACACACACATATGCATAGGTCCGATTATATTACAAAATTATTGAAACACTTTTGTTGTAGATTATTGCAACATATAATGCACATATGAACCATAAATTTTTGAATACATAATCACTTATTGTTGAATAAAAAAGTTTCTCAATGGGACGGGATGGGATGGGGTGGGAGATGATAAGTGAGTATGTATGTGTGTCCGTGTAGATAAAATACATAAGATTAAGATATACGCCAAGAAATGAGATCAGTGTAATGTTTACTTCTTTTTCTTATTGTAGGGAAAACAGTTTCACTTTTATTTATGAAAAAAAAAGAAAACAAAAAATTAAACTCAATGTAAAGTCCAACAGCATAAATATTACCACGGATTGTATTGGTAATGTTTGTGATAGGCTGTATATAGATAGAGGAATTTGGTTAGTAATTTTTAGCAGGCCTGCATACGTATTCAGAGGTAAATTATTATTTTATTGTTTTCTATTTACGTATGCCAAGTAATCAGAAAAAGTAGTAACCGGTACAATTTATTTGTTATAAAATATTTCCTTGAGAGAAACGTTTTTCTTTTTTTATTTACATTAATAATTTTTTATTTTAAATTATATGAGGTAGATTTGTTTATAAATTAAACCTTTTGAACATTTGCTAACGCAGACCATTTGTCTTATGACACATATACGATCTGATGGAGATCAACTCAAAAAATTAAAAAAAATTTTAAAGAATTTTTTGAGAAAATGTCTAAACTTTTATTCTTCTTCTTCTTTGCATGATCATATATTTTGTTATCGTTGTCGTGCTATTGTATTTGTAACGCACCTTTGTATAAATACAGGTTTAAATGTTAATTATTTTTTCAAAATTTAAAAAGAAAAACAAAACAAAAAACATTTTGTTGTTGTTGTTATAAATAAACTGATTATCCATGACTCTATATTTAACCTCACACAAACGTTGTATACCTATTGTGCACACAAAAATAATGAATGTAACTGGCTGAGGTTGAGATTATAAATCAAAGCAGATCTATTTCATCCAGTGACGACACTCAATCCAAATAATTCTTCATTTGTGACAAAAATGGTTGATCTGTTAAAATAGTTTTTCAAAACAGTAGAATGTAATTAAAAGGCGATCTGTTACAAGCCATATTTATGTATTAATTAATAAGAAATTGAAAACAGAATGAGTAATCTTGCTACTTTGATGTAACTGGATATATCTGTGGCATGTTTTGCCTCCAATTTATGATTGCTTCAATTAATTTTCTTTTACTACTTCATAAAGTTCACATTTAACCGTTTGAAATCTCAATGTAATCATTGTACACTTTCACTTGAGGTATCCTGTATTCATTTTTGAAAGCTAACTTCATGATCATGCAAAGAAGAAGAAGAAAATATAAGATATTTTCCAAACTTTTCCAATCCCCAACTTTTTTAAATTAAAAAAAAAAATTATTTGAGCTTTTCTTCCCATACAACCCACTGTCGTATCTTATAGTCTTATTGATTTGTGCTACAAATGGCCTGTAGCAAACCAAACTTTATACAGATATCATTTTCATATCAACTTTTATTTCGGTTGTTTGTTGATCAATTTATATAATGAAAATTGAAAGTGTATAGGTTATGTACATAAAAAAAATGTTGTTATAGCTTTTTTATTTTGCTCATGTATGTATTCATATGTTTGTATATAAATTGTTGATTTGATGTTTTTATTCTCGGGGTCTCACGTATCTACCTCCATTCATTGCTAGTATACAAAGTGGTATGTGTACTGTGTATAGCATAGTACATATGGGTATTAATATTTTTATATTGAAGAAAAACAAAAAATTATGCAATAATACATTATGACAAAATATATCGTACACCTTTACAATTTGCATGGTCTATGAGTGTGTGTGCAGCAATACATGAGTGTATTGTGTCAATTTACATGCAGCTATAATGCACATACATATATATGCCAAAATACCATATCATATCCGTATATACATACATACTTAATACACTCTCAATATCTGTTTATATGTTTATATACACATATATGTATGTATATATGCGAAATAACAAAATATAAAATGATCAAGTACATACTTATATGTATGTAGGTATATATTTATGGAATTCGAATGTACAACAATTTTATTATGGAAACTTTACAACAACTTGTTATGTACAACAATACGACGTGTAACGTAAAAAAAAATGTTTGTAAAATTGGTTTATTATTAACTTTAAAATGTTTATTATGATCAGTTTCATTCAAATCGTCATATACAAATCATTAATTCGTTTAATTGCAAACGGCAAAGCATAGCAGCAAAGTTACAATTTTTATCGATATAAAAAAACAAAAGTTTTTTTTGTTTTTAAATAATTGTGTGCGCGAATAAAAATAAAATTCACAATAATTAAAGTGTTAAAAAGTGCAAGTGCAAATTTAATTTGATTAAGTTTTAAATTTTCATTTTCAATTTGACGAATTTTAAAAAACATTCAAAATTGGCTATTTCAGGAAAACATCTTTTGAGCTCACAGAAAATAAGGTAAGTTGAAGATATTGCACTCAATATATGATGTATGATTGTCGTTAAATACGTAAAGCACATCAGCTATACTATAGGGAATAGATTTTTAAAAGAAATCGTACATCTGCATCAGTCTTAGATCAGTCCAGTACCTGTTGCATCGAAACCCAAAAGGTTTTGTAGAAATCCACTGAATTACTTGAAACGAATTTTTTAAAGTAAACAGGACATTCTTGATGCCTGTCGAATTTTCTCGATCGAGTTATTGTTGACCAGTATCATAGTTTTGAAATATAAAAAACAATGTTTAACCTCCATATTCGCTCTAAATGCTATGATGTGGGCTACATTTCTGAAATTCCATAACTTTTCAATGATTTACTATGGACCATTCCATAAAATCATTCAATAAACGATTAACTCTAGACAAAATATAAACATTTTTGCATTGAGCAACAACTTTTTTTTTTTTTATTTAATTTTGTAAATTTTTGAAACAGCCAACAAATTGTTGATAACATCACGATGACTTACTTCAATTGTTTCAAACATTATTTTACATTTTATGAGTACCGGTTTTATGTCTTTTATTATTTCTGAAGGTTCTTTCGATCTTTATAAAAATCGTTTCTTTATTTCATTTGATTTTCTTTTATTTTCGAATTTTGTTTTTCAATTTAATTTTTGTTTTTGGTAATAAAATGAAAATGATTTAAAAAAACAAACAAAAATTTTGACTTTGAATTTTGATGTGTGATTTATTATGTAGTCACGTTATGATCGTATGAAATACCGAATCCCATTCGGTATTATTGTGTATTATTTCAAGTACGGAGTACGGACAAGTAGATATTTTTATTCGAATATTATACCTGTTAATGAATCACTTTTTAATTTTTTTTAAATATTTTCTACATAATTAAATTTATTTAATTACAATGAATGAATTGAATACATATGGCAATATAAAATCCATTAATTTTTTAATTACACATGGAGATACATCATCATTCATCAAAGTCACATTATCTAAACATTTTTATGTGATCATTTTGCAAATAAACATTAAAAAAAATTTTTATGGTGTACACGTTCTTTAAAAAAAAGGCTGTGATAGTCCTTTTATTTACCTTGAATCATCATTTAGCTCAGCATAGTGATATTTTCCTGTGGTTCTACAGCTCATTGAAGACCCTGGTCTCTTATTAAGTGCTCCAGCAATTGTCTTTGTTTGGGGTATTTGCCTTTCAACTCCCACACCACCTCATTTTCTACATTATTTGTTCACCATCTTAATTTTGAATGTCCTGCTGGTTTATTGCCTTACATTTACTGGCTTTAGTGTTTACCAATTGCTTCCTGTCCCTGGGGTCTGGATCTGCGTGATTGTAGGTAAATGGCATATAAAATTCAAATAAAAATAATAATGACTCAGGCAATGAGCCACAGATGTAATTCAGTTGATTCATTACAAATTCGTAGAAATTTACAAACGTTGTAAATATTTATTTTAATTGAAAAGGTGTATTTATATGTTGTGTGTGTATGTTCAAAGAGAGAAAAATAAAAATTGTAAACATGAAAGAAAAATAAAAAAAAGCTACATGAGAACTAGATATTTTTGTTTTGTTGTTATTTTTCTGTTGTTTTTTTCTTCTCTTCTTCTTCTTCAAACATAACAATGTCCAATGATAAATATAAACAATGAATATTGTATTACACGTGGTTAGTAATTATATTTTACGTCACGCACGATCACGTATGAAAACACGTATACATACTTATGTATGTGTCTGTGGTTTTATAATATTTTGATCACACAGTTTTATTTTATTCCTCTACAAAACTTAAAATCTCTGCCATTAAAATATTTTACCCTTTCAAAAAGTTGTTTTCTTGCATTTGTTTTAAATAATATATATTTTGTTGGTTTTCTAGGCATAATTCCAGTATTTCGTCAAGGCTACATTCCATAAAAATTCCCACATCAGATTTCATGTTTATACAACTTAAAAATTACGAATTACATAAAACTATTGTCATAAGATCAGTACTGTGATCAGGAATTTGCCTTGTCTTATAAATGGTGGTTAAACTGAAACCGCGTTATATGAGAGTAAAAGTGTCTCTGTACAAATGTATGTATAGAGTGTATCTCGAGCATAGATTACAAGAGCTATTTTTCTTAAGATTCATTATAGGTTATAGATCAAATTGTCTGTATTCCACCCTCCCACAAACCCCCTAATTTTGAGATGTCACTCAGAAATTTCATCTCAGTGAAAGTTGAAATTTATCACCTTCCAGTAAACTACATTTCAAATTCTTGTACTTGGTGTCTTGTAACAACTTTCATGTTAGGAACTACAAAGGCTCACAGTAATTGATACTCACACACATGTAACAAAACATATTCCAGTTTCAGTCCTTCATTTGTTCTTAATAATTTCTGATAAAAACGATTAAAATGCAAATAGTTCGATTTTTTTATCAATTTTATTTTTATGATCTCATTATTGTGTACATTATTAATCGTTAATTGTAGTCTGATGATGTATGACACGGATATTCCGCTACAAAAATTTATTAACACTTCAGAATTCAAAAGCTATAATTAAAAAAAATTTAAATTAAACAAGAAAAAAAAACAGAAAATTTAAATTCTAAAGCACAATCTGTTGGTTTTCCCTAATTTGTATATAAATCTCGTTTTTATATGAAATCAAACAAAAAAAGTCCTACAGTGTGAGGCATATACATGGTACCCCAAAATAAGGGTTACAAAATGTGTTTTTTTTAATTTTACCCCTTCTGTATTACTGTAATAAGTGTTTACTCCAAACTTGTCCAAATTTTGTATCAGTCTTTTTCTATGTGGACTATACTTTAACGTAAAATTGAAATTTCCTGTTGTTATTTGAAATTCTATATATTTTAAGTCGTGTTTAGATAAAAATACCTTAGAGTGTATTTTTAATGTTTAACCCCAAACAATTTTAAAATTACATTCAAATTTAATTTGATTTTTTTAAAAATTAAATACAAAAACCATTAGAAAATTTTTAATAATTGCAGTAGTGGTAAAGTAACACAAAAAAGACAAATAACAAAACATGTAAACAAATGATTAATAAATCAGATATTTTTCAGTTTAAAAATAACAATATTTCATGACGTCGTATGGGCATATTTTCGGACACATGTTAAAAACTAGAAATTAATAAAAATCATAATGACTGATGTCTAATTATTGTTAAATTAATTTCATCAAAAATTTTTAAAATTGTCGAAAAAAGGCAAATATTTTGATTAATAGCCGGTAGTTAAATTAATGGTCTTTTTATAATGAGTTTAAATTTGTACTGGTTGTTTTTGTCTCATTTACGATGGTAATTTTGCGATTGGATATGTGAAAAGAAAAACATAAATTCCAATACCTACCTTCCGTTTTCCTGTATAAACTACATAAACTGTGATACATTAAATATAAATTAAGTTTTTGTTTCATTTTCTTTTTCATCTTTTTCTACTACTCCACAAAGCGATGTGAAGATTTTCGGTCTTAGATTTTTTTTGCTTACATTTGAGCTTATCTGATGAAACGAAATTGCATTCTATTTTAGCTAAACTGTAGCAGAAAACTTGGACGAAATAGGTCTTATCGTCTTCAGTTCCTACTCATTAAATAGGGATTCACCAGCGGCATTAACGCTCCACTATAATAGTGTACATTTGTTGTTGTTGTTTTTTGACCAGATGTCCAAATTATTATATTCTTCTCAAAAAAACATGAGGATCATCGATCCTTACTTTAATTGAATTCTCCAGTTTTCTGGAATCTACAAAATTATGTAAATAAAAATAAATCCACATGCAGCGGGCTTACCTTTACGTTTTTTGTAGTAACCCATATGCTAGTAACCAATTCCGCTCATGTTGACGATTTCATTTTACGTGGTATCTAAAAGACAGAAACGAGAGTATAACAAATTGATTTTTACTTGTAAAGTCACAGGTGAACACAGATCTAAAGTCCTGAATGACTAAAAATTTAACACTTTTAAAATTTTTAAATTTCTAATAAAATTTTCTAATTAAAAATTTTCACAAAAATATAACGAATCGATTAGAATTTGAACATTTTTTTTTTAATAAATTTTTTTATTGTCATATGATGTGTTTATCCTTTCGTGTTTGACGCTAATTAAAACATTAATTAAAAAATATAAAACCAAATTATACAATTTTGTGGTTAAATAAATTTTTTTTTCAGTTACATAACATGTACATATATTCAACTCGAATGTTGTGCTGAATACAATTGATGGTCTTATATCACACACATACGAGCATGAGTGTACTTGCGTGTTTGTAAACATTCTTTGGTTTTCATTTTGTTTTTTTAATTGTTAAATAAATAAAATAATTTTTTTCAACAAAAAAAAAAAAAAATAGATTCAGTATATGGCCATAAATACTGAAAAAATTGAAATATACATACATACATATGTAACATGTTCACTTTGTACATAGTCACTCAGATTAGCACAGGGCTCAAGAGTATTAAATGATCACTTTTGAATATCGTGTAATTCAATTTTATATTTTTTATTTTTACTGTTCAATTTATGAAATATAGTAATTCATATTTTTTGTTCTTGTATTGATCGATAAATCACTCAGGGTCATATAATAATATAATAAATTACTCAAGATCATGATCGTACATTTAATTACAGTACAGACTAACCAAAATATTGAGATATTTTTCGTGTTATTAAAAAAAAAAAAAATCCGAACTATTTTAAAATTTGAATGTCGCATCAAATAAACAGTGATTTATTTCGAAGTTATCATTACATGATCGAATTGATTTCTAAGTCACTCATGTAATGAGTGAAACGTAGAGTATTAATTTAAACAATTTAATTAAATGAAATATGTTTGTATCTACATATGTATAGGTACATGTATCGATTTCAATTGATTTGATGATTCATTTTGTTTATTTTGATATATGCCATACCCTATGTTGATGATCAATCTAATGAAAATTTATAATTTAAAATGTAATGTGATCGTGTGAAAAATTATTGCAAATATAATTTAAATTACTATGCACAGTTTTTTAATGTAAATTAAATAATTAAATAAATAATAAATGTTACACATTATAAAGATAGCATAGAGACAGATACATGGACATAAGTACGTAGATATGCTAGTAATTAAAATGATGTACATACATATGATGTGGTAGGAGGATAGATAATTGCATACTAAATGACTCAATAAAATGAAACATTTGTTTCTTTTTTTTTTATTATGTTAGAGACACAAGTCTAATTTTAAAACTAGAAATCTTCAAAATACAACACTACCCATTTGTCACCTAGTATTGCCTTGATAAATGGAAAATGGTCCAAATTTCAGAATCAGCAAGATTTTGTTAATTTTGATACAATATTCGTGGTCTTGATAAATTTTATTAGTATCCACATCGTTCACTTTGTGAAAATTTCTCGAAAGCCATTTGAAAATTTGAAAGTTATGAACGTTATATGGCATCAGAACAATTTAATACTACGAATTTCGATACTAGCTAATATCGATGAAGCAATACTCTCAATTTTAATTTTAGATGTATGTACATACATACATATGTATGTTATTAATACTACGCATGGATTCACGATTATCGCTCTTGAAACTTAGCAAAAATTTAATATATTGATGAAACATTAATACAGATATTGATTTTTTGGAAAAATAAATACAATTACATACTATATGTCCTTATACAAAAATTCCTATAAATCTTTTGAATGTCTGAAATTTTATCATATTATGTAAATCAATGAAATGAAAACGATGTTTTGTTTTTTTTTTTATCTTGAATTATCATCGTTTTTCGTAAATTAAAAATTCATAACACGTACCACGTACAAAACACTTACGTAAATATGCCTATCTGTTTGAATTGATGTAAAAATTGCATTAATAATTTTTTTTAAATTTTTTAATTTAATTTATTACTACATTGAAATGTAATAATAATTAAAATGCTATTGTTGACAACAGTGTTACCTTTTACGAATATCATGAATGCGTATATGTACATACTATAAAATCGTAGATTTATTTTGTTGATTTTAGTATGTAGAGTACATATTCAATTTATGTACTGACTTCGCGGATTAAATGTAGGTCACGGTTAAAACAATCGCCGGCACTGGAACGTACAAACAATAAAACACTACAAAACGTGCATTATAATAATGATATGTATGTATGTGTAATGGTAATATGTAATGGTAATATGTAAGTATACATTCGCGTTTAATTTCAAAATAAAAATAAAATAAAAAATAATTTGGAGAAAAAAATGTTTTTTTCTCGTTTACCATGATAAATTGAATTGAAACAATTCGAATCTTTGTTTACTTGCATGTATGCTTACAAATGTAGAAAATCTCTGAAGCATGAAATGTTAAGTATAAAATACATGCAAGTATGTGAGCATGGAGTTTTTATATAAGATGAATTTATAACTAACATCTGAAACACTTAACTGACTCAACGCGTATGTATGATCAAAACCAAAATCAAATCTAAACAATTGGTTATATACTATGAAATTAAATTAATTAATTAATTATTTCTAAAAGTTTGAATACACGTACATACATACATATGTGGATGTGTTATGTGTAACCACAGCATAATCATAACAAAGTTAATACCACATTACTTGTCTTTATTTTGGGATTGGGATTATCGTATTTCAAATATTAATGAAATTGAATTTTGATGTGAAAATTATTCGAGAGCTACTAGATAGTGGCATCCGCCAAAGCTTATTGGGTAGAATTATCTGTTAACCATGGAAAGTGTAAAACTGACTGACATAACTGTGTCTAGGAGCAGTGGTTTAATACAGAGTAATTTTGTTTCGTTACTTCTATCTGTGAATGAGTCTTGAGTAGACAAGCCAAAATTGCTATAGTTGAGTTGGTAACATTTTTCATTGGACTACCAGAGGACTTGGAAGAAATTTCTTTCTTTTTCAGACGATGGATTAGTTAAGTAGTGCTTCCGAGATCCGTGTTATTCGAGGTCATTATTGTGGGTGGACCTATTCAGTTGATACCGAGTGCAAATGCGTCTTTGAGCTAGCTCAGAACTTGGTTTTTCATTAATTGCAAAAACCAAATTACTAAGTCCTATCCAGATCAAACTTATGAATACATTTTTTCTGAAATTATTTTGAGTTTTATGTACTTTGTACGTATACAATGCACATAATTGTGATCATGATTGTATAACAAACATATTTTATTTTCTCATGCAATCAAGTAAATTAATTATATTAATTACAAAAATATGAGAAATGAATGAAAACGGTTTATTTTAATAATAACATAAGTCATTTTGTTTTATTACGAAATGTGAATACACAGCACAATACACAGTAGATTCATTGTTATAAATTTTATGTAAACATCAATAAAAATTAAATAAAAATTTGGAAAAAATAATTATTGGCATTTGGTATTTCGATGATGTGTTCAATGACATAAACAAAAATTCAAAATACTTAGCAAGTACATGTTAAATTTCGTACATTGGGAAAAGTCAATAAAATTGATCAAATATTTCGGAAGGTTTTCTTTTTCTTAAAAAAAATAAAAATAAAAAATTTGTAAAATTTGAATGAATTGCTTTAATGAAAATATCACATTATTCGAAAAATTATTGTGTACGATATAAAAACAGCTAAACATCTATGAAACCGTTTATCTACATATTAACATATCTATTTTGGAAAACCTGAAAATCCATAATAGTGCAAACACATTACAGATGCAAGATACAAAATTAACTTTTAAAAAAAAAAAAATGAAAACGGCTCTAATACGGCTACACGGATATACAATTAGAATTCATTACTATTTTCGTAGACAATTGTGATCAGCGGGGCATTTTAATTTTTGGCAATTTATATCTTGTATCCATGATGTGTTCATAACATTAAGAAAAATTATTTCGTCTATTATATAAATATGAAAATCCAATTAAATACACACGTCAAATGACCAAATTGTGAATGGTCTAGAGGACAAGGTAATGAATACAATTTGAACAAAATAATGTTTTAAGATGCATGTACATACATAGGACACTTCGAACCATAAAAATTAAAAATAAAATGAATTTATGTTCTACTCTTTTAATTTTTATACGTGCAAAAACTTCAAATGTGTTCTAATTATTTCAAGATATTTAGACAATGACCATGATAAAAACAAAAAGAAAAATATCATGATGTAATGGCCGTTTAAATTTTTTTCTGTCTTAGAATTTAACTAAACAATTTTATGCCATCATACTATCATTTGTAACGTATTTATTAATTGGCAAAAGTTCAAAAATAAAAATCTAGAAAAATTCAACTAAACTGAACCATACTCGGTAAAATGTTTTGCACATTCATTCTTATTAACTGTCTTATAAAGAGAGGATTTTCACTATAAATGAAAATTCACTTACAATTTTTTTTTTATTCGAATGTTCACAGACTCATTTATTTTTGATTTTCTTGTTTTTTTTCTTTCTACAGCCACTTCATATCATTACGTAACGTACACATGGTTTAGCATGACATCTGTAGTATCAGTTCTATACCTTATATGTCTGTCTTGAGCTTGAGATATTTCATTTCTTTCTAATGAAAATTCATACATTGACCAATTTAATTTTTTTTTTCAACTTAATTTATTGTTTCTATTACTTAAAATAAAATAAATTAAAAATTTCTGTACAATAAATTTAAATTTTATTAAATGTAATTTTTCGATTTAATTAGATTTCTAGCATCTAACGAATTTTATTGTATTTTTCAACTAACATGTATTCAAATTTTTAAATGTGAGGAGATTTAATTTTTTTTTTCTTTTCTTTCAATTATAGCAGATACATGGATACAGTAATTATTTGTTTTTTCATTTTCAATATATTAAAGGGATTTCTTATTTTTCATGATTTATTTGTTCATTGATGCCACATAGTTAAATTGCAGTGTTGAATTTACTCAAGCATATGAACTGTATAAAAAGAGAATTTTGTATCGTTTTTTGCTATATCATTTGAATAGAATTCATTTTTACATTGCATTTAATATATTCATTATGATGTTACGTAAATGAAATGCAGTTTAGTATATTATTTCTGTGCATTAATTTCACTAAAATATCTACACACATAAAATAATAGTAAAGTAATAAATAGTAAAAATAAAGTAATTTTTTTTTATCCTTCTTAAAATTATTATAATAGCTTTCGTAATAAATACGAACTGAAAAAGAAAAACTAAACTAAAGAAATGTTTTTTTTTTCTCTCTCTTCGGCTGATTCGTATACAAAAGTTTTTTGGTTTTCAAAAAGTTTACAAACCAAAAAAAGGAAAACCCTTAGAGATTAAAAATACATTTCATACCAGTTGGAACATTTTCTAATCATATTAAAAGAATGCATTCTAAAAACATATTCATGATAAACGGAGAACATATTTTTCATCATATCTGAAAAATTTGATCAAAACGGACATCGCTCATAGAAAATGTTTTGTTCAAATGTGCCAATAGAATATGTTCTCGTGTTTGAAAAACACATTCCTGACATGTGAACAAAGTCAGCCGACTGGTACGTAATGATAATAAAAATCACATTCAAATTTTGTGTTAAAGAGAGGGTGAACAGATGAATGGCAAATCAACAATTATGTACAGTGCGCATACAATTAGTGTAAATTTTTGCAAACTAGGATCCACGTTTCTTTGCAATCCTTTTTGTCTTTATGGTCACGGATTGCTTCTAAGCTATAAAAATTCAAAAGTAAAAAAATATCCACCAATATGCATGCAGATTTTTGCATTTCTTTAAAAAAAATTTTAATCATCCTTTATACAATTTTCCAAGGAGTTAAAAATGTAGAATTTTCGTACACAAAAAATGAAACAAAAAATATCTAGGAATTACCACCTTTTAAAAGACTTAAAAATTAACACCAAATAAAAAAAATTCATATTTCGTTTTTACTTGGCTTATACGTAGTTATACAGTACGAATTATATGCAAATGTATCATAATAATCCCACCAGTTCACAGTACTTAATTTGAATGTTTCTTTTTTTTTTTTTTAGTTACATAAATATTATACGTATTTTCTAATCTTGAATTTTATGTGCAAAATTTTAAATATGTGTACACCTTTAAAATTGTCGTTAAAAAAACTGAAATACCAAAAAAAAGGCAATTATAAAAGTTGCGTCCCATTTTTGCGATTTCATCTACTTCGGACTAGATTGGAGTTGAATTTCAAGTGCAAAATTGAAATCATCAGATTTCATTGAAGAATAAAGATTTTAATTCCAAATTATTCGCCATATGATCACAACTATAAAAGCAAAAAAAAAAAAACACAGTTAGAAAAACAACAGATCAATGTTTTTTTTTTGACAATTCAAAAGAAATTAAAATAGAAAAACAACAGAAATGTAAAGAAACATTTCTAAAGATACTCCTAACTGAGATTACAACTAAACCACCTGAGATGGTGCAATTAGAACAAATTCAGTATGGAACCAACTTATCCAGAGTTGATAAATATGACTAAAGAGTTTAGGAAAAGATAATACAAAGAACAAAAAAAATCTTTAATTTGTTGATTACGTTTTTTTTTTCTTTCTGTTAAACATTTAATTTATATACAAAACAGACTGTCCATGAAATGTGACTTTAATTTTTTTTTTTTACATGTTCACCTAAAAATTTAGTCACACTCATATATCGTATGAATAAACAAACAAAAAAAAAACATTTCGTATTGAGGGAGGAAAAAACAACAAATCAACAAATGTATTGTAAATTGGACACATATTAATTTGTAAGCACATAAAATACAAATTTGTCTCATGTAATTACCAGTGACACAATTACACATCGTACATCTGTGTATATAGAAGCTCTGCTTTGTGTTTGTTTTGTACGCATAACTATATATACAAATATTTTGTACACAATTAAATGAAACATTTAGTTATGAATAATTTGTGTGGAAAAATAAATATTTCATAATCAAAAAATTTTCATTTACAATTTGAATATCGTTGACGAATGAGTACATACAGCAAATAACAATAAGTTTTTTTTTTTTAATTATCGTTTACTGAATTTAAATAGAAAAGTGATACATAAGTTATCGAATAAATTTTTCAAAATGGTTTTGGTAATTTCCAGAAAATTTTTTTGAATTTTTTTTAAAATTTTTTCTGATTTTCCGTTTTTTTGTTTTTTTGAATTTCATTACAGGGCGAAGATATGGGGTTCAGTTCGAGAATGGACTGCTGTGGGCAGTTCGTTAAATACAGTTTATTTATTTCGAATTTTTTAATTTTTGTAAGTAAACATTAAATGAATTTTCATGAAAATCACATGAATTTTCTTTATTGTCCTTTTTATTTTATTTTTTATTTTTTATTTTTTTTTTTGGACTAGATTGGTGGACTCGCTGTATTCATACTTAGCATATGGACATTAGTTGATCGAAGTTTTATCAATGAATTATTAGGTACAAATCTATTCTCTGGTGCTGTCTATGTTCTACTTGTTACTTCGTTTATTGTCTGTTTATTATCATTTGTTGGTTGTGTTGGTGCTGCAAAAGAAGTTAAATGCCTGTTATTAACTGTGAGTATACATTTCAAGGAATTTCTCATTTAAAATCACACTAATATCTGTTTTTATTCTTACAGTATTTCATAATTCTGTTTTTAATATTTGTAACAATGTTAATTGGAGGTATACTTGGATTTGTGTTTAGAGAAAAAGTTCAACAGACAATGAAACAGGTAAATAAAAAAATTATTAGACTTTTTTTGTTTTAAAATATTTGACTGGTTATTTGTGCATTGAGGATACAAAACATCGGGCTGACCTTAATGTGATTATTGCATGATCGTTTCTTTCGTGCACGTGAAATAAACAATTCCTGCATCTCGGGGTTAAAGGAATCCAATCACTTGAGACAATATCAAGTCATTTTGTAATTAAGACGACTTAAGGTACGCACACACCAAAGCGTAACGATTTCAAATCTTTGAATACATTCAAATCATTATCCGAGCGGTAATTTGATGTGAGCCAGAAAATCAATCTGATATAATTTTCCAATATAATTTTGTCATACATACGTTCTCCTATAGTCGCTATTATGATCACTTTGTTCATGTTTCTATCAATCATTATCGCTTTGGTGTGTGCATACCCTTATGTTTCGCAAAACTATTCAAAATAAATTTTTGTTCGAGAAAATAAAAATATTTTTATACCCAAATAAAAAAATTAAAAAAATTGAAAAAATGATGACATTAAATCATCACCTTAAAATGCGTTTTAAAATGTAATTAGTTCCACTAAGAAAAGAAAAATCAACTGAGAAAAAAATATAATAAGTAAATTAATATTAAAACACAGAACAAAGCAAAATGAAAACAAATGATCGTGAAGTTTTGACGTTTTTTTTTTTGGTTTTGTTTCGGTGTTGTTTAGAAAAATCGGTTTTTACTGAAATACATTTGTACTTAATTTCCAGACGCCCTTATCCACATATAAAAACGTTTTTTTTTTAAATTTTTTGCCATTGTCCAATGGTGTATAGTTTTCGTATATTCGCAAAATTCAGAAGAATTGTAAAGTCTGAAATACATAGTGAGTATATGTATGTATTGAAATATGGATTTTCCTGATGCAACACATCAATGATATGTTTAATTTTTGTATCAAAATCATGTTTGATTTTTGTATCATTTTTGTATTACCGCATCACAATAAATTTTTGAACGTTTTAAAACTTACTGAATCCTACAAGATCCCAACTAAAGAAACGTACGAAAAAAATTCTCCGGTTAATTAAGTGTTATATAATCGCATTATTCGAATAATCACCACACCCGCAAAAAGATCATTGTTTTATTGAACAATCCATTAGCGCACTTTTTAACTGCTTCATTGATTATGTAAATACACGACACGTTACCCATGCGTATGTTTACAAAAAAATACATTTCGTAACCTTGACCTAAAACCATAATTTTTAAATTCGATTTATTTATTTTTTTTTTTTTGTTTAATTTGAAAGGAAATGAGAGCATCAATTAAATTCTATGATACACGTCGTGAAATTCGACAATCATGGGATATAACACAGGAACGTTTAAAATGTTGTGGTGTCGATACATGGAATGATTGGTATCGTCATGGTTCAATACCAGAATCATGTTGTCAAGAGACATTCGGTGGCCAAAAGAAGCAATGCGTTATTTATCCAACAATAACAAATTTATATTCGCAAGGATGCTATAATGTAGCCGCTGATTTGATAAGAGCCAATGCAGCCATTATTGGTGGTACAGGAATTGGTGTTGCAATTTTAATGGTAAAAAAAAAACTTCTAAAATAGAAGAGAATTAAAAAAATAATTTTGATTTTTTTGTTTTTGCTTGTTACAGATATTTGGAATGATTTTCTCATGTTTACTTTTTAATATGATCGAATAACGTTTTTATCTTCATACGTCCATAAAGGATCCATATATAGGTCCATGAAATATTTTCGTCCATGCTTTAATGCTTTTTATTTTATTTTTAATGTCATATATAACAATTCTATTCAATCAACGAATCATTATCTGAACCGATGATGACATATTAATAATACGGATTATGACACGATCACCAGTACAAAGCACCGTGTAATATGCATGTATTCTTGTTTTTTGTTTTATATACATATACATATATTTTCGTCTTTTACGCTGTAATTTTAAGGATAACAGAATGTAAGTCATATCTTCCACTTTCCCTTCTCGCAAGGATATCGATCTGTGAAAAAGAGAAAACAAAAATTATTAATAAAGCCAATATCTTAAGTTGTATTATTTAAATTTTTAAATTGTGTACAGTTTGTTAAAATTCATTTTTTTTTTTTTTTGTTTTTAATATTGTTTGTATATTTTAAATAATTTTTAATTTTTAAAAATGAAAAAATAAAAAAATAAAATTATCATAAAAATTATCATGATCATGTCATTTGCCATCATTTTCTTGTCCTTTAAGGATATTAAGGATTTACTAGGGAAATAAAGTAGACATCAATGGTTTCGTGATCTGTGTTAAAGTTGTCTCTATATTATGATTAAATGTTAATCAGCAGACAAGCCATTATGAATTTACTTTCTAGCCATTATCAATTTACTTCTATTTGTTTAATATTTTTGTTTCATCCCATGATCTCATGTACTTGGTTTTCCCAACAACTTTCTTACGTTTCTAATCAACTGAATCAAATAATGGATTTTTGGTACAGATCATAGTGCTATAGTACAATCTGTAATTGAGATCAAATGAAATGTGTAATAATTTCTTTTTATGATATCATCATGTTTTCTTTGTTTATGATACCATTCACATGTGTGTGTGTTTATTAATACCCTGATATAAAAGTTGGTCTTATTTTTGTTGTTTTCGTTTAAAAACGAAGAGAGTAAGGCTTTTATCTGTATAATGAAAAAAAAAAAACACACACACTCACAAAGGTAAATAGAAACAGTGCGTACATATTTACATTGAAAATTTCTTTAAATATAGAGAAATGATAAAAAAAATAAAAGATAACATGATTATTTTCATATGTGTGCCTTTCAAGCACGTGAATTTATCTTTATTGACCAAAATTTACGTTAATACGATAATGCTGTGTAAAATGTCAATTTAATTTATTTAATTGATAAAAAATAAAGTTTACATTAAATTTTGATAGGTTGATCAAAAAGTAACAAAAATTTTTATTTTTTCACTATCTTAAACTTGGACGTAACCAGCGATTTTTTACAGTTTATTTAAAAAAACCCTTTTGACCACACGAGCATCATTCATTTTCCAGAGATGGCTCAGCTACCGCAGTCTATCAAACTTTTAAATCTCATAATTATTATGTGGACATCATCAATTAGTTGATAAATATTACTAGACGATGACCCAGTGGTTCATAATCTACTGTTGCATAGAGACGATGACTGTTTTGGTCCTCTTTAGATGCATATCAGTTGCTTTTTGATCATCCTGCATTTATGGTACACACAGGTGATGTGTCTACCTACATTAAAAAGATTTTTCCGGTTTGATTTTTACTTTCATTTAAATTTCATTTAAATACGAAATTCCCATCGGTAAAGAAAAGTAGAACATTGCATTGTACGTGATTACTTCTGGAAGCTTTACTTTTCTTTTCTCTGTACGTTTTCTAATTTAAATAAGAAATAATATTTTTTTAAATTCATTTTTAAATTAAATTTAAATTTGATTTGGTGTGCGGTAAATTTTTTTACATTTTCAGAATAAATTTGTGAAATTTTTCCCAATCAGATTTTTTTTTATTGGAAAATTTTAATTTTTAATTTAATAAACGAGTATTTAATTAAAAAAATAATTCGAATTAATAAGAAAACGGAAAATTTTGTGATATCAATAAATTGAATATTTTAGCGAATTTTATAATTTTAAATAAAATGTTTTGTTGTGATTGTAAAGGACTTTTAATACTCTTATATAAATTCTTAATTTTGATGATATTCTTAATTTCTTCATCTTTTGGGGATATGAAACCAAATATAATTATAATTATGGCAGATGATCTGGTGAGTAGTAAAATCTAGGCCAATGACACAAATCTAATTTGAAAATTCAAGAACATTCATTGTTTGAAACTACAGTTAGTAACGAAATTCCAAGTATATAATTGGCGTGAGACACATAATTTTCCCTGTTTTGTTCATGTGGGTTGTTGTCGCGTTTTCGAAGTTTCAAATATTTGGATAAGAATGTAATTTGTTGAAGCCAAAAATATCATATCATAACTAACAAAATTTTGTTGATTTCGAAATCTGAACTTTTTCCTCCTATTCGGGCAATTCTAGGGACACATTAGTTGTACAAGTATATGATTTTGAAAATTTCTACTTGAACATGCATGATTTGAATGTATCAAAATTAGATCTGTGCCAATATAATGTTTATAAGATTTATTTTTTAAAGTTTTTTTTTTTTTTTTAAATATTATTTTTACTTACATATATAGGGAATGAACGATGTAAGCTTCCGAGGATCAAATCAAATTTTAACACCAAATATTGATGCATTAGCGTATCATGGTGTGATATTAGATCGTTATTATGTACCAGCTTTATGTACACCATCACGTGCTGCATTGCTTACTGGAAAATATCCAATTCATACTGGTACCAAAATTACTTATTTAAAAAAAATTTTTTTTTCTGTAATTTTTTTTTGTTCACCAAAAGGTATGCAACATTATGTAATTCCATCTGATGAACCATGGGGATTACCATTAAATCTCACAATAATGCCAGAAATATTTCGTTCAGCTGGTTATTCAACAAATTTAATTGGTAAATGGCATTTAGGTTTTTTTAATAAAATGTATACGCCATTGTACAGGGGTTTTGATTATCATTTTGGTTACTATGGGGGTCTTATCGATTATTACGATCATACGCTTTTCATGAAGGTGAAACAGAAATTTTTAAAAAATTTTTGTAGACATATTTATGCATTGTTTTTTTTCTTAGAATAGAAATTATAGTCGTGGTCTAGATATGCGAAGAAATTTGAATGTGGCTTATGATGTAAATGGAAAATATGCAACAGATTTATTTAATGATGAAGCTGTACAAGTGATTAAAACTCATAATAAATCGAAACCATTATTTCTGCTTGTTAATCATTTGGCACCACATGCTGGTAGTGAAAATGGTCCACTTCAAGCACCTGATGAGATAATTCAAAAATTCTCTCATATCTCAAATTTAAAACGGAGAACTTATGCAGGTTTTACATTTACGCGTATTTAATATCCTGAAAAGTTGAGATAAATTTAAAATTTAATTTTCAGCAATGGTATCAAAAATCGATGAGGGTATAGGAAACATAATCGAAACATTAAATCAAACATCAATGCTTGAAAACAGTATCGTAATATTTTATTCTGATAATGGAGCACCAACCGTTGGTAGATATCAAAATTTTGGTTCAAATTATCCGTTACGTGGGGTAAGTAACACACACATACACTTTAACACGTGATGAAAATCATTATGATGATATACGCACTTTTTATTTTCTACATATAGCAAAAATATTCACCATGGGAAGGTGGTATACGTACACCGTGTGTTATATGGAGCCCATTAATTAAAAATTATGAAAGAATTTCATATCAGACGTTTCATGTTGTCGATTGGTTACCAACTTTAGCTTCAGCTGCAAAAATAAAATTAAATCAAAATTTAAAATTAGATGGTGAAAATCTTTGGGATCAATTATCGAATGGATATCCAATAAGATCACGAGAAATTTTACATAATATCGATGAAATTTTAGGTTATAGTGTTTATATGAATGGTCCATGGAAATATATAAACGGGACAACATGTTATGGGCAATGTAATGAATGGCTCGGTAAAATAACATCAAATATCAATGATATACCAAAAAATTTTAATAATATTAATTATGGTGATATGATTTTAGAATCAAAAGTATCAAAATTTGTTCGTACATTTAATTCGAATTCATTAAATTTAAAAAAAATTTTACAACTACGTCAAAAAGCTAAAATTCAATGTTCATCCAAAGGATTTCAGTCATCGTATCTAAATCAATGGTACAAATGTGATCCAGATAAATTTCCATGTTTATTCAATATTTTAAATGATCCATGTGAACAATATAATTTAGCATTTAAATTTCCATTTATTTTAGAAATTTTCAAATTAAAAATTGAACATTTTCGAAAATATTCGATACCATCAATTAGAAAATCTCCAGATTATAAATGTGATCCAATTTTTCATAATTATACGTGGACATGGTGGAGATAAAAACAAAAATTAAACACAGACGTCGGAGGGTTTTTTGTGGGTACTTTTTTTTATTTTCAAATTATTTATGAACAACAATATAAATAATTATAATGCAGATTATGAACACAAAAACGAAATATAATTACGATCTAAATGATAAAAATGATAAAATACTGAGACAAAAGGCAAATACAAAAATTTTTTTTAGCAACAAAATAAGATAAATAAATATAGAGATAAAATAGTCCATTAAATTTTTTTGTACAATGTATTATTATTATTATCAGATGCATAGCATATACATATGAGCCATTTATTCTGAAAGGGGTATAAGTCTGAAAATTTTAATTTTGAATTTTGAAAAAAGCTTATCGAAAAATTTCATAAATTTTAAATTTTGAAAAGAATTTTTCGAGAATTTTCAGAAATTGCCAATTTCGAATTTTAAAATGGAACTCAACAGAATATTCAAACCCTATAGACTCAAAATTTTTCTAAAGGTAGTAAAACTGATCTATGCCACTTGCAAAATAAACGGCCCATACTTTTTTTTTTTTTCATAGTATACTTAAAATAAAATGTTTGTTTACCTTTTAACGAAATGTCGATAGCCTGAATTAAAAAAGAAAAAAGATTATAAAATCAAAACAAAAATGAAAACAAATGTATACACAAATGCATTATAAAAAAATAAAAAATGAAATTAATGCAGATACGTAATCATGTAGATCATCACTGAAATGTAAATTGTAAAAATATAATTTAATTAATTCATTATCATGTACGAGTAAATCTTAATTAAAATAAATTATAAAAAAAAATAATAATAAGATAAGAATTAATTCAAAGACAGGGTGTACATATTTGAGTAGAACGGATTTTGTACGACGCATCGCATGTGATTCGGGTAAGTATGTAGTATACGCAATAACTCAATTGATTTCCGTAAGGCACTCTGTAAGGAACGTATGTTACTTTCGAATAATGTGATAATTTTGGTGATATTTAAGTTGAGGATGAGAAATATTTCGATTGTACCCCTATCGCTTGATTTAGAAGAACTAATTTGAAAATAATTTTTATTTTTTGAAAAATTATGATTAAATCATTGTTAAGTAAAGTGATGATGGCATAGTTGAAAATATCATTTTTTGTTTTTCTAAAGTGCAAGGTCCTGCTTAAGTAAGATCATGCCAAAGTAGAATCATGCCAAAGTAGGATCTACTAAAGTAGGATCATGCCAAAATTATATCAACTATTTTAGCTAAGATTGTATCTTTGTTTTTTACCTGAAACCCTATATAATTTGTATCTAATCAGTAATTGACGTAAAATATTGTTAAAATTACATTTGATAATTTTTATATCCACAGACATTGTTAAGAAAAAAAAAAAAACAGTCATATGTACATACATAAGTACAGTATACGTACCATTGTTTTGCAAAATGCGAACTAAAATATTTTTTTTTTTTTATTTGTAGATTAATTTTAATTGTACCAATTCACATTGTAAAGATAAAAATAAATAATTCAATTGTGAATACCTTCAATATATGTTATTAAGTACAATGTTACGTATATACAGATTACAGAATAATATTTTGTACCAGTATTCATACAGAACGTGTGTAGATTTCTATTTGAATAAACGGTCTCTTTTGTACATAAATATATCAAATATTTAAACAAATGGTAATATTTAAAACGATTTAAAAATAAAAATAGAAAAATTTAATACATTTATTTAGTTTCGTAAAGTATTCTCAATAGTAGTGATTCAAAAAACAAAAAAAAAATAAAAAAATAAAAAAAATCATTTTGACCTAGACCTAGTATCTATTCTGTTTTCAAATAAATACCATCAAGTTTAAGACCAACTTAAATTTACTACGATATCTTACAATTAGTATATAATAGTGGATTATCACCACCCTATCACGTTTTCGCATTACATCATTGAGTATAGTAATTACATTTATTTTGATTTAATAGTATAAATATCAAATATAATTGATAATAATAAAGGTTGGTTTCCACCTTTCCGATCTGTTCTAATCACGTTTCCATCCGTCGACAAATCGTTCTCAGTGATTTTATTATCGTTGCATGTAACCTGGGATTAAACTTGGGATTTCCGAATCAGTAAATTATGACTGTGTACGAGAACGATCTCAAATTTGAAATTGTATTGCGACTACATGTATACGTACATGTAGTGTGACGGATCGGAAATGTGAGAAACAACCTTAACAGAGGGTATACACCCGAATATATCCTCTAAGATATTTCTGCTGCAATGAAAAAATAAATAAATAAATAATAATAATAAAATCAGAGATCTATTCACGCCCACATTCTAATTCTCATGTAACATATGGAAAATTAATTGAAAACAATTTAAATGTGATAGCAAACAAAAAGAAAGGAAGTTGATGATCTTGACAAGTTTTTTTTGTTGTTTTTTCTAAAGACTGAGTGTTTATATCACATGAAAATCAGATAATAATAAGAAAATTAAAAGAATTTAAATGATAACGGAAATTCAAGCAAAATGTAGAAAAATTATAATAAATCGTTGTTGTAAAGCTTAGACACCTCTACATGCATGTATATAGATACAATCAATTCGATTGTAATATAAAAAGACAAACAATGCATTGAAAATTGTTCAAACGATTTCCATTAATTCTCTGATTACAAGCGATTTTCTTTTGGATATAAGAAAATATTCCAAGAAAAGAAAAGTGAATAAAAAAAAATTTTTTTTTTGTTTTCTTTTCGGATTTCAGATTTATATAAAATTCCTTATGTAATTATTTGCATCATTAGATTGGCATTATGTAGTAGCAACAGTCACAATAGCAGCATCACTAATTTATAGCGAAAAGAAATTACCACTTCTTTTTATGGTTTTTATTTTCTTTTCATGAAAAGCAAAACCAGCAAATAAAAAAACTTTTTTTTCCGCTCATCTTTTGAACAATTTTCCAATCATCACTTAATCGATCAGTCATCATCATCATCATTAGTCAATGTGTGATGCTGTAATAAACTCAAATTTAAATTACTTGTGATAACGAGTTAAATATACAGTGAATATCGTAATCAATTGAATTGTGAATTGGATTAGTGTAGCTTAACGATTTATCTGTTACTAAAAGCGTAAAGTTGATTTGTGTGTGAACTAAAGTAAAATATTATTGTGTGATAAATGTAATTCAGTGAGTTTCAAAACATTTAAATGCCGTTTCGATGCACAATTTAAATTTCCAAGAGGCAAACATTTAAAATAGCAAAATTGTCTAAAATTTCAAAACATATTGTGAACGCATCTAAAAACGCATTAGATAAGCAGTTGAAGTATCATGCATTTTTTTTAACGCGTTTCTAATGCGTTAGTGATATTTTTTAGAATTTTTTTTTAAATAAATAAAACCGTAACATTATCGTACGCGAATACAAGAAAATTTTTCGACGTTTTGAAACTCATTGTGCTGTTTTATGAGTTATATTTCCGTGTGTTACGTAAATTTTTATTTTGTTTTCATTCTGATCTTTAGTCACCGTATCGAATATTCAATATCATTAGTTAATATTAAAAAAGCATAAAATTCATGATCACATATCAATTTCTGCTACTAAACATTCTATTAGTACAGACAGAAAAAAATAAATCACATATAAAGTCACTCTTTGCTACTGTATTTAATAAGATATTAAGGCTTGATAATTGGAAAAGTGAATTTTCAATAACAATTAGCTCTGTTCCCGTACTTATTTCTCCGTTCAAATTTTCTATAAAATTTTAATTTTCCCTTTCAGCACAAAGTAGCATATTTTAGAAACAGTTTGGTGTTTGATAAAAAATCTGTTAAGAAAAAACTGACCTAAAACTCGCAATAAAGTTCAAATCTTCTTTTTGACTTTTAGAAAACTTCATCTATTGTTCCTGTACTGTTTAGGTACAGACGTAGAAAATACAGATGCCCGAAAGTTCACATGCAGTACAAAAGTTTCCACCGTGTTTCGGTAGGGGTAGCTAAAAAGAAGGAAAGATTAAGTTCCAAAATCATGCAAAATCTCATTTTTGTTTTCTCTTATTAGACCGTTTAAGTAAAAAAAATTTAAACTGAGAAATTCAGTTTGATAGATTTTAGGCCCTAAAGTAAAGTCAAGGTAACATTTTTTGTTCTTTCGTTTACATGCAAATGGTGAGGTAAATTATTGTCATAACTTATTTTTGATTTTTCTATAAATTAGAGAAAAAATGGATTTTTTTTCTTTCAAGGTGAAATTAATTTTACACATGGAAATGAAGAAAAACCTTGTCTGTCTGTTTTTTTTGTAAGTGAACACATACGTTGCATATGTGAGCACAAAATTTATTCTATAAAAGTACATGAGTCTCATACAGTTGAGTTTAAAAATTTCTTTGAGATTCTTGTATTCGCATAGCAAACATTTTAACGGTGAATTAATTCCTTGATCATCTAATCTGTGCTTTACCGTGCCTATCACACGTTAACTATACCTAAACGTGATTCCATTAACATCAGTTGATATCTGGTTTAATAGTGTGTGATCAATTATTGATAATTTTGTTTATACAGTCTTTTATTTTTGAAAAAGTGTAGATAATACGAACATCCTTTTGGAAATACTAGCAACATCATCTGTGATTAAATTTTAAAAGTAGTTATAGTAATTGATTTATGAAGTTAAAATGCAAAAAATAATTACAAAATTATTAACAATTTTCTATGGGATCATCATTTATCCAACATTTGGAGTATGTGACGAAAAACCAAATATCATCATAATCATGGCCGATGACATGGTATGGCAAATCAAAGAAAAATTTAGGTTCAATTAATTTTTCAATTTTTTAAAATATTATTTATATTTACATATATAGGGAATGAACGATGTAAGCTTCCGAGGATCAAATCAAATTTTAACACCAAATATCGATGCATTAGCGTATCATGGTGTGATATTAGATCGTTATTATGTACCAGCTTTATGTACACCATCACGTGCTGCATTGCTTACTGGAAAGCATCCAATTCACACAGGTACATACATATATATACACTAAGAAAAAAAAATTGAAAATATCATGTAATCATTGTAATCACACCCAAACGTATCATGTGCTCACCCTTTCCCTCTTGTATGCTTATTTTTGATTTTATAACTAAAAAAGGCATTTATTGTGGTTTTTTACAAATTTAAGAAAGGTATGCAACATTATGTAATTCCATCTGATGAACCATGGGGTTTGCCATTAAATTTTACAATAATGCCAGAAATATTTCGTTCAGCTGGTTATTCAACAAATTTAATTGGTAAATGGCATTTAGGATTTCATAAAAAATCTTTTACACCAACACAAAGAGGTTTTGATTATCATTTTGGTTATTATGGCGGTTATATCGATTATTATGATCACAGTCTAATAATGTTGGTAAGAATGTGATTCTGATATGCACTCAGTTAAATTGAATGAATTTTCTTTACCTTATTGAATCCTTAATTTTATAGGATAAGAATTACAGTCGAGGATATGATATGCGTAGAAATTTGAATGTTAGCTATGAAACGAATGGAACGTATGCAACTGATTTATTTAATGATGAAGCCGTGAATATTATCGAAAATCACAATAAATCGAAACCATTATTACTTTTGGTTAATCATTTAGCTCCACATGCTGGTAATGATGGTAATCAATTTCAAGCACCAGCAGATGAAATTGAAAAACAAAATCATATTTCAAATATGGAACGAAGACAATATGCAGGTCAGTTAACCATATATACTTCATACTACTTTGTATGATGATGATGATCAATAATTTTCCCTTAATTTTTCTAGCAATGATAACAAAAGTTGATGAAGGCGTAGGAAAAATAATGAATGCTCTTGATAAAATGAACTTATTACATAATTCGATTGTAATCTTTTATTCAGACAATGGAGCTCCAACAGTTGGAATGCATTACAATACAGGATCAAATTATCCATTACGGGGTGTAAGCTATATATACGTTAGTCTCTTACATTATTTGAAATTTAACGAAATTTTGGACTTATTTTCATTTAGCAAAAAGAATCACCTTGGGAAGGTGGTATACGAACAATTGGATTAATATGGAGTCCATTAATTAAAGAACGTGAACGAATTTTCCGACAGCCAATGTATTCAACTGATTGGTTACCAACATTAGCATCAATTGCTAAAATTAAATTAAATCCTAAATTAAAATTAGATGGCCATGATATTTGGGATCAAATTTCAACTGGTAAAGAATACAAAAATCGTCGAATTCTTCATAATATCGATGAAATTTTTGGATATAGTGCATACATGAATGGTCCATGGAAATATGTGAATGGTACAACTGAAAAAGGAATTTATGATGATTGGCTTGGTCAAATTGATAATGAAACGGATTATCGTTCATTTAATTATCCAGATGAAATTCTTAAATCGACTGTATCGCAGATTATTCAACGATTACCAAATGTTTTAAATCATTTAAATCATGATAAAATAAAAATGTTACGTAATGATGCGATAATTAAATGCTCCAAGACTGCTGACACAACAATAACAACAACAACAGTTAATAGTATCATAGAAAATAATACAAAATATCATTGTAATCCATTACAATCACCATGTTTATTCAATATTGAAGAGGATCCATGTGAACGATATAATTTAGCATTGAAATATCCAAATATATTAATGATGTTACAAAATGAACTTGAAAATTTACGATTGAGTGCAATACCATCAGTACGAAAATCGGTTGATCCAAAATGTGATCCTGGTTTACATAATTTCACATGGACATGGTGGTTAGATGATGATGATAATAATTCTACACCAATAAATGATAGCCATTTATACGTTATAATTTTCACGGTATCATCAATTATTATTTTATTTTTGTTGTTTTTAATTGGAATTTTGTATGTACGTCAAAATCAAACAATTAAATTTAAATTATCAAAATTTTAGAAATTATATTGTAAACATTTAAATAAGGACGTTTAAGTATGAACATATTATAAATATTTTCAAATGTATTTTCTTAAAAATTTAATCAATGAAAATTTGTATTAAAATAATCGATTTTTTGGATCGATAAAATTTTAATTATTATTATTATTTTTTTTTTAATTTATTATTTTTTATTTTGTGTTATAATTAATTTACATACATAATTAAACTTAACAAAAACAAAATTTTTTTTACACAGCAACAATACAAGAAGTATAAAAATCGAATACAATAAAATTGATAATACATAATCATTTTTGTTTTTATTTATTTTATTATTTGTCAACCCTTTTAAATACTTAAATTTTAATGAACTTCAATACTGAAGGTCTCACATAACAAATCTAAGAACTAACTTACATCTACAATGCTAACTGCTATACGGTCTAATCTAAGTTCTAACTATACTTACATTCATATGATAGGATTGACAGTCTCAACTACAAAATCTAAAATTCTTACATTACGGATATGTACACATATTAAATAAAAAACAAAAATTCCTAATGGAATCATTAAATAGCTTGAATTAAACGTAATCTAATCCTAAACATATTTTGTAATATACACATATACATATTTTTTTCTCCTCTAAATCGTTTCAGTCTTAAAGCTTTATACCATCCTCTGAGTTTAGTTTTAATAAAAATTTTTCATGTACTTTAGCGGATACTCTTTTAATTTGTCTACGTATTTAATATAAACATGAATTTAACTAGCATATCTTAGTGATACGACAGTTACAAAGTGTAGTAACTAAACTTACTGAGTAATCCTTTGGCAAATCAAAAAATTCCGATTAATTTGTTTTTTTGTTGTTTTTTTTCGAATCACTTACTTAAAATACATAAAGACGTGAAGGTTTCGGCAAAGCACATATAGAATTATGTACTGGCATAGCTAAGAAACCAGCTAACGCAATACCATATGAATCAGCCTGTGCAACAACACCCATAGCAAATAAACGACGTGCCGGTGATATTTCCTTAGACATACGATAGAATGTGTTCACATATGCACCGCCACCCAAAAGACCTTCCCAAAATACAATTATGAATACAATCCATAGATTTGGTGTTACGAAAAATATGACTTCCATTAAAAAGTAAATAACATTAATAAATTGAAATATTGACATTAAATAAATTTTATCTAATTTAAAGAAATTCACAGATGATCTCGATACAAACACACCAACTTGATAGTCGAAATTTAACCAACGATATTGAGCTGCTTTATCCAGGAATGTATTTTCAAAGTAAATAAGTTCAAACTGTGAACAGAAGAAAAACAGGATTTATTGACAATTGAAGTTTAAAAATGTTATGTTGTGTGCTTACCAATCCTTGATTTATGAAATATTCAAAAAAATACACCAATGTTAAAGGCATCATGTATTTCATTAATTCGAGTGTATAACGGATCTTTTCTTTAATTGTTAATAAAGGTTTTTCATCATCGACAATATCATCAGATGATGATAATTCTGATGATAAATCGTCTGTATTAGAAGATATAACTGTTGGAGAACGTAATAATAACCAAAATGCAAGTGCTTCAATAGCTGGAAATATTAACATGAGGAGCATTGTATTTGCTGGACCAATATTAAGAGAAGTCAATGCAGCATATGATAGTGATCCAATGACACCAGCACCTCCAGTACCAGATGACCATGTTGAGACCACATTTCTGCCAGAAAAAGTACAAAAACCAAAAATAAATGAATAAAAAAGTATGAAAAAATTTTAATTGAGTCCAGTAACTGAATCAACTTAAACGGTTAAACGGTTGTTTCCAATTTATCAATTAACACATTAAACTTTAAAAAGGCCATTTAACTTGATTCAAATACGAAAATGGTTGTAAACAATGAAATTTCACTTCTACTTACTTATTATATTTTGATGAATATGCCAAAAATGTTGTTTCACCTAAACCACAGCTAAATGATGTTGATATTACACCTAACAGAGCCATCCATTCAGAAGTAGCAAATGCTACTAGAAGGAATCCAGCTGCAGCTAAAGCAACCGATGTAAATACACGTAAACTGCACAAGAAAGAAAAATGAAAAACAAAAATTAATTAAAAATTATACATACATATTTGTATATACGTTTATATGTACGTGCAAATCTTTAAAACAAAATGTGACTTACTGAACCCAAAATGGTAAAAATGGTGCACTAAATTTTGCTATCATTGATGGAATAATGTCAGCTAATAAAATTGCACCAGTTGATATAACATGACATAATCGTCCAGAATCAATAATTATTGATGGTTCCGTTGATGTTGATAATGACGATGAATTAGCTGTCTGGAATAATTTAATAGCGATTAACAAACAACAAAAAATATTTAAATAAAAATATACATTATTTTACATTGTTTCGACAGACACTTTAAAATTGTGGTTGCATCTATATACAATCGCTCAACCCATACCCGCGTTTAAAATAGCGAACCTATCAACGTAATTTTTTTTGTTTTTATGAATTTTTTAAAATGTATTAATTGTTTTTGTTTGAAAAAGATTTCAATATTATTAAAGGTAATTGAAAAAATTCAAAAAGAAAACAAAAATAAAAAGGATGTAAAACTAATTGAAATACAAATTCGTGCTTGAGTTATGATAAGACAATTACTGTTCGCTTTAGATGCTTGTAAAGTACTTTATTCCAGCAAGGATTCAACCTAATAGAATATACGTTATCTGTCAGAAATAATTAGGATAACTGCTAAAAATACATAAAAATACATGAGTGAACTGAAGAAGCATTTAATTGTAGCACTTTTCAATATAGGCTCCAGAACCTAATTCTTAAGCTGTAAAGCCATTAAAGAAGAAGTGAACTCATGTATTTCCATGTACTTTAAAACATTACTCTGAATTTTCTAACACACGGCGTATTATTTATTTTTTAGGATGAGTTCTTTGCTAGAATAAGTATTTAAAAGATACGTGTCTAAGAAATACGGTAAATACAGGTAATTGCTCTATAAAACGAGATACCCGTATAATACATTGAATTGAGTCTTATCATAATTAAAGTTAAATTCTGTTCTAAATTTTGATGAACAGCTAATGAAAAATATCGAAAATTCCGATTAAAAGGATTATTTTGATTTAATTCCGAATTACCAAGTGCAACTCAGATTGCCGTATTTATTGAAATTCAGAACAGAATTTTAGTAAGAAATTCGATTCAAAATTAAATATTCTTTTTTTTTTAAAAGATTTTAAAACTTTTTTAATCTTCGTTCTTAAATACAGATAATCCTTGCACTTTACGTGGTATAAATCATATCACCGCACAGACTTTAAACAGAACATGCAAACTGTTATAGTTTACACAGGACATTTATTACAAATCGGGCAAAACAAGGACTATATGTATTTGCAATAAGATATGAAAACTTAGAAATTACGAGTATTTTGTTATTTACATTACCTTTAATGCAATAAAATTCCGAACTGAAATTTATTTTAAAAGTATTTTTAGTTATTTCGTGGTAAATTTAAAAAAAAAAATAATAATAAAAATCAAAATTAAATGAAATATTTATTAAATATCTAAGTATTTACTGTTTAAGATAAAATAAAAACAATTTGTTCTAATTTCGACGGAATTATTGTAATGCTACGTTCACACTGAATCGAAATTGCGTGATTTCAATCGAAATCATGTAACCTTCAATAAAAGGATATAAAATGCAGAACACATTTTACTTGATATGAACGAAACAAATAGAAATCTTTGTTCAAATGTTCATAGTATTTGATACGTACTGTTGATAAATTTATTGTGACTATGAGAACTTTGATTTGAAATGAAAATCGTGAGTTTTCCTTCGGGAATGGTAAGGAAAAGCTTTCTCAATTTTTAGGAACAGGATTCAGTGCAAACATAGTATTATCCATTATTTATGTGAGATCAAAACTGTTTTAAAATTAATCCCCCTATTCTAGGTATAAAATAATCATTATATTAATTCACGTTATGGGTTTTGAAGACTCTACTTAGAACAGGGGTACTATCTAGCCTAGCATATTAGCTACATAGCACAACCTACAATTTGTACGTACTGATAGAAGTAATTATGAAAACCAAAAAATAAATAAATAAATAAATAAAAACTAAAAAAATGAAAACAAAAAAAAAATCGTTTCATATGTAAATAAAATCACTTACATTTTCAAGTTGATTAAATTTATCGATGATATCGTGTGCAGCACTTAACATAACAACATAACCATAATTATTGCATAAACCCAATATCCAATATGCGGTTAAATCACGCCATATACCTTTATCCTTGATTTTTATTTGATTGTGTCCACCTTTCTCGATATCACCATTTGTTGGTGATCGTTTTGGTTTTTTAGCCTCTGATTTTGTTGACATTATTTTAGCACCTGGATCAAGACTTGATTGACTCCAATAGCCCTAAATGTAATTGAAGTAGATTTTCATTTTTTTAACGAAAATTTTTGGTATACAATTTGATGAATGAAACAAATCGTCATGAAATTTATATGATCGAGGTTCGAGGGGAATAAGAGAAGAAATTTTCAATGACAAAAATAGTGTGTTATAAATTTTAGAAAATTATTTAGCACCTCGATATCGAAAATAAAAATCATGAGCTGTTAATCGATTGTTAATCGGTAATAAACAGAAATATGTAAATAAAATTATGTTGTCGCCAGGTCGTCTAAAATGTGAACACCTACGCATGAAATTTTATTATATCGTTCCGTGTTAGGGAAATCTTACATCAATGTAATAAATTGATATTTGTTAATACACAAACTTAAAACCGCGTAGACACACACATCTGGACATTTGAGATTTTTTATTAATTTCGGCTACCATAACATTTTGTTCATTCATTATTTTTTATAAATTTTTTTTTTTCAAACCGAACACAAATAAATTGTTACGGTTAGATGATTTTATTAATTATTTTTTTCCATATAATTGTTATTAGAATTATCATACAGATAAGGTATGAAAGTAATCAAAAAACGAATTTTCAATACAAAATTAGAATCTAGAAATTTGTCAAATAATTAAATGATAGGGGGTGATATCCATGAAATGTAAACATATTTTTTTTTTTTTTTTAGTTTTATTATATGTATGTATTGATATTTCAAACACAATGAATTGCTGATCATTTTTAACAAATATGTATGTATTTGCGATATTTCAGTTAGATTAATGTGTTGATATTAAAAATCAGAATAAAATACTTACATAATTTGTATGACTGTTTGGTTGCTTTTCAACCTCTTGGGCTAATGTATTGGCAAGATCTTTTGTTATTTTTGCCATATTGTTTGTAACACTAATATCACGTTTTCTATAAAATAAAATAAACAAAGAGAGAGAGAGAGAGAGAGTAAAAAAGAAAAAAGAGAAAATTGATTAGAATTCGAAAAAAAAATCAAAATATTTAAAAAAAATGTTTTTAAATTTCAAAAATTTATAAAAAAATTAAAAAAAAAGAATTAAAAAAATAAAAAAAAATAAAAATACAACCACTCATAATTTAATTAACGAAAATAAAAAACCGTCAAATAATGAATGTCCTTGAATACATTTTGATAACGAGTATTGCAGATAAAATTCAAAAAAAAAAAAAAACAGTGAACCAAATTCAAATATGTATACAGATGTTTCAGTACATCATGACGTACAAATATGTATGTATGTACAAGAGGAGAAAAATTGTGTCAATTACATATTTGAAATTCATTAATATCCATATAAATTCATACGTCAGTATACATTTATACACATACATATGTATATACGTATATTTTGCATATGAAACTTAAATTCAATTAAGCTTTGTCAATTTGCATCCAGAATCACTCAGTTGTAATCATAATTTATTGCTAAATTTATAATATTAAAAATTTTTAACATATTTTCATTAATAAAATCAGATAGATTTTCTTTTCAATGAAGGTAATGAATTTCAAAACGTTTAAATACTGCCTTGATGCGAGGTTCCAAAATTTCTAGATAAGCAACTGAGGTATCCTGAATTTTTTTGATATAATTCATCAGAGAGATTGCATAATTTTTATATCAAAATTTGCAATATTATCGCATCAATAAACTTTTTTTTTGACATTTTGAAACTCATCCACACTTTTAACAGGTTTTCTTCATCGAAATTGGTTATCTACGATGGATTTCCTTATCTTCTTCTTTTAAAACCTTAAAACCTTAAACTAAAGACTATTAAAACCTTGCTATATAGATACTTTGGCTCTTGGAGAATGCGCCTCCATCAGTTCCGATCTCTTGATGCTAAGGATTTTTTTTTTATAATTTGAACAAATCACAAAACAAACAAAATTTTCTAAATAATTTTCTTTTTGTTTCTATAAACACACAAATACAATTATAAAATTCATGCATACACTGTGTTTTTCAAAACAGAAATTCCTTATTCAGGATTATGGAACTGAGTAGATCTATTCACAGGCATTCTTTGTTCGACGTTTTTTAACCCCAGAATACACAAATGTGTGCGATTATTATTTCTTTTCTTTTCCTTCCTCTTCTTCGCTTGTGTATCCTAGGATTAATAAGGGCGTGCAATTTCACTTCTGATCCTTCAAAAACAAAAAAAAAAAAAAACAAAACATTTCGTATACTCGTTGATACGTACTTTTTAATAAGCGGAATATTAGCATCATTTTGAAGTTGTTCATTATTTTTATGATTTTTATTCTTATTTCTGTTATCCATCGTTTCTTTATTTTTTCTTAAATTCTGTTAAAATAGCAGAAAATTTTAAAAACAGATTTTAGATTTTACGAAGATACGATTTCAGTTGCAAAAAAAAAAAAAATTAAACACTCGTTTACTTATAATGAAAAAATGGTTATCGTTTCGTTTTTAATGTTATATGTGTGGCATTAAATTTGTTACTGAATCAAAATATGAAATGAAAAATCATTGGAAAATCAAAATTTTTGAATACAATAATCACATACATGTGTACATATTGTGGTAGTGTGTATGTGTGTGCTCCACTGTCGAATATTATATACATTCAGACTGAGTGTGTAAAACGAGCCCCTATTTGCTATACGTGTGTTAATGAAGAGAAATTTTATATTTTTGTTACCATATGGAAGTTAAAAGATAATTTATGTATATATCTTTTCATTTTTGGAATTGAAAGACAAGATTTTCATTTTATTATTAGAACATCATTTTTTTTTTTGAAGCTATTAATCAGCTTTTGATGTTTTTGTTTTATTTGCATATTATTGATAATGATATCTTTGATAATTTGAATGGGAATTTAAAACCAAATATTAGAATTAATACAATGATATTCACTCATATATGTTACAACGCATATAAACATGTATGTATGTTTATCAAGCGACTTCTTGTGATGTTATATGTAGATTAGGCATGTGATATACATAGTATGGGTTTATATATATATGAAAAAAATAAATAAAATTCAAATTACGATAGTTGGTAGATTTATAACAGGGTAAAACAATTTACAGATGACGTCAGAGAAAACTTATTCTGCATGAAGCAAAAGCACACAGAAAGAAATTAGGAAGATCAAAACTCCTTTGGAGAAATGATGTGGAAGGGGACTTGAAGCACATTGGAATTAAAAATTAAAAGGCGCAGAAGCAGGTCTTGAAACAAGTCAGGCCACTAAAAGCTATAGAGCTCGAGATGATGATATGAATAATCTAAAGATCATTGAATTTAAGACAAAACTATGGATTAAAACTACATATGAGCCATTTATTTAGAAAGCAAAGTAAATCTAAAATTTTCTCAAGATTCACATTATGAGGATAATGTCCTTCGATATCTGAATAAAGTTTGTACTAAATATCTAAAAAATTTCAAATTTCATACTCAAAGATTTCCTTTTCTATCAAAAATTTCTCGGAATTTTAAATAATTTTTTTGAAAATTGATTGAAAATTGAAACATTTTGTTTTTTCCTTTGGCTTATAATTAAGTACGTCTACAATCTGCATATGAAGTTCTGACTTGTGAACCGTAGTTCAAAGATTGTAAAATCAAATCCTACTGACATACATTGTGATTTATGAAATAATCACAAATATGGAAAAAGTGAACTTAAAGAATCTACTAATATTGCCGTCCCTACAAAAGAGTTCATCAATTGTTCCAATATTATTTTATTCAATTAGTCTACACCCTGTGATCTTATGACCATATCTCATGTAGACATTGCAGATAAAAATATTCAAATATACCTACTTATATCGTAAAACATTTGGGTAAATAAATACTGACGCATATCTTTAGTTTATAATGAACTTCATACTATTTGTACATATGTATGTATGTAGATATTAGAACTTACATATACCCCATTTTGAATGCAAACGTATAATAAATGATTTACACGTGTGTTTGTAGTACAAATACATAAACGCATATCGTGTTAAATACTAATGTACATATAAGACATTAAATAATAAATTAACGTATTATTTAAAGAATGGAAAATTTTATCGTTTTTATTTATTTATTTATTTTTTTCTTTTTGAAATTCGTGAAAATTTTTGGAATTTGAAATTTAGGTGAAAGATAATTCTAAATTACTCAAATTACTCGTAAATTACTTGCAAAGCGATTAATTAACAATTTACTGAAGAAATTTCTAGATAAAATAATTTTAATTGTATTTCATTTCTGAAATTTGAAGATCCTAAGTGAGAGATTCAAATTTCCCAAACATTACAAATTTGAAAGAAAAATTTTTAAAAAACGATTGAAGGCAATACTTAGAACCCAAAAACATTTTGATGAGGACTGTAAAGCTTTCAAAAAAAATGAAAAGATTTTCCTTAATGTGTTTTTTATTTTTAAAGAAAATTGAAAATCATCGTTATCATTATCGGTGCAACGGATCGATGTGACCCAGGGTCCATATGAAATTAAAAAGTATCTGTTGTACAATTCGGACGCTTTCGTGGTGTTTAATCTAAAATCTCAAATTAGGGTCTTTTTTAATGTGCCCATTGCCCAACTGTCAATAAAGAGATTAATGCATTTAATGCTAAAAAACATGAATATATAGTACATATACGCTTGTATATGTACATATGACATACGTACATATGTAAATGTCTAACAAAAACGTACTGATCAGGCAACCCCAAAAACAAAACAAAAATAAAAAGCAAACAAGAAAAAAAAGCATTAAAACGAAAGAATCGAAATTTGCTTTTTTAGTTTTTTTTTTTTTTTTTAAATAAATTAAAAGATTCAATGCCCTCACATGTAAATAAGATTTTTTTTATATCAGTGAGAGATAAGTTAAGATTCTGTATAAAGCTTAAAACAAAATAAAAATGAAAACCAAATACATTTTTTTTTTCACAATTGAATCAAAAAATCGAATTAAAATTTAAAATATAGATTACCTTATCTTCAAAAGCTTTCAGCATTTTTTAAAAAATTAAAATTAAAAAATTTTTCACATATTCTCAAACGAGAAGAGCAAATCTCATTTGTTTGTATCTCTGTACGTACACTCAATATTTGTTAAATCTACTGAAATTAGTAGTTATTAGCTTTAGTGGCTTTACTCTTTAGTAACAAATAAAAATGAAACTCAATATCAAAATTAATTTAGAAAATAATCATTACAAATTGGATTAAATTGAAAACAAATTAAAGCTGATTAAGCGCCATGAAATATGCAATATAACTTAATTACTTAATTTTACACTACGTAACATGTAATTAACATTTTAATTAAATTTCCTTTTTCTTTGTTTTGTTTATCTAATTTTTTCCGTTTACCATATATGTATGTAAATTGATTGATTGACATTTATTTTGTCACATGAAATTTTAAAAATTAGAGACAAAGTAGAATAAAACAAGAAAAATGTACAAATTGTAAAAAAAATTGCATCAATGTGTTAGAATTGAATTTTATGGAAATTGTTGTTGAACAATATCAGTTTCTTATATATATAAGGTAATACACCTGATACAAGTAACTATCGCACTCGGTGACATTTTTGTGATGCGATTTGGAAATTGTAACAAAAATTCACTTTACAAGGAAGGCTTAATAGCTCAGTAGAAAGAGTATTGGCTACTGAATACATTAGTTCATTCGAAGTTAAGCTCATACAGTAAAAAGAAAAATCGTATTTTCCATCATTTGTTTGCATAATCTACAACATATTACCTTACCACTCAAAAGTTTATTCTGCTTCAAATGTGTGTCAAAAATCTTTCTGCCATAGTGCTTATAGAGTTCAAGTGCTTAGTGATATTGATCACTAAGATCCTGATTCCTGACAAGAAATTCTAGGTCTTATCATACAAAAAATTGAGTTTTTTCCCCTATTCTAACAAACTTACTAGTTGGTTCACAATTCACTTTAAGCTGTATGTGTAAATTATCTTAGAAAATCAAAACATCAATTAGGCCCTGGCTCACATTGAGCTGTTGTGTCGATAAGATTGATGAAAAATTTCTTGTAAAACGCAATTTCCACATCATGCGACAGCTACTTGTACACACATTTTTACAACAATGTTTTTGTATTTTTACCCTTTTTCCGGAAATAAACGATACATTTGTAAAAGGTAAGTAAACAGCTTATGTATACGTACTTTTAAATGCAAAAAAGATACTTTTCTTTAACCTTGAATATCAGTTTCTATAAATAAACTGTTATGCATATACACCTGTAAATGTGTTATATGTACACATATGGGTGCATTTTTTTTATACATTTGCAATTATAATTCATTGCTGTAATTTATTGTATTTAATTAATAATTACGACTTTTTTTTAGTCTGACTACAAAGTATGTACAGCTCAAGTATGTGTTTATAACAGATTGTATAATATGAAATTTATGACATTTAAAACAAAAATTGTAATTACATGATATGAAATTATTAAATAATAAAATAATTATTTTAAACCTATAGATAAATAATTTATCTTGTATCTTTTAAAATGATAAGCTAACTGATCTGAATTCTGAAGGTTAAATCTAGAAAATTCAAATTTTATCAGTTACATTTTTTGAATTCTAAGCACTCTGTAACTTTTTATACATACATACATACATACATTATATGTACATACATTGTATTTGTTTTCCCAGTTTTTGGAACAAAGAAGATTAGCAGATACAAGATGAAAATAGGATTATCGTCGTCATTCGATTTTTTGAACACTTGTGATGTAAGTGGGAGTTTTTTTTTTAATTAAAATTTAAATCATTGAAAATGATAATTGATTAAATATAATAACATCGATATTACAATAAAAACAACATGCGATTGGTAACCTTTAGCTAAGTCAGACGTTTCTTAAATGACCTTACTTTAGCATACATTTCGTTATACTATGACCCAAATTTAGGGACAGTATTTGGGTCAAATACTAACAATCTGCATACAAATGCATGTCGCCTAATTAAAATATCTTCAATTACACACTTTTTACATGACACTTGAAATCAAAATAAATAAACTAAGTATTCATTCATTCATTCATTCATTCATTGAAACTAAAAACAACATTATTTCTAAAAAAGTCAGTTTGAATCGGTTACATGATCATTTTGTATTCTACGTATGTACATACGAGTATATGAGCATACAATGTTGACACAATCATTTGATCCATTCTAAAAGTTCTTTGACTTATCAACCAACCATATGACGATTCAATTATGCAATTTAATTTGTTCTTTTTTTATTTACAAAAAAAAAAAAAAAAAACAAAAAGGAGAAAAAAGAAAAGTCACTAAACGTTCAACATTCACAAATGACAAGGCCAAGAAAAATAGAATTTTTACGAGTCACACATGATTAAATGCATTCAGTAGTACCCTTATAGTTTGTGTGTGAATGTATCTCCAATGAAACCAATTTTAACTGGTTTTTCTTTTGATTTTTTCTTGCATTAAGAATTTTTTCATTTTCAATTTTTTATATAAAAATTTTTATATGCAATCAAAATTCTGATGTTGTAATAAAACACAACAAAAACAATGCTATGCTGTTGATTTGTTTCGAACACAAAGTACAATTTTAATCGCAATGAATGATTTTGAAAAATAATAAAAATAGCATCTCATTTTCTATTTTTATGTTTTGATGATAATTCATTCTGAAACGTGATTACAACATATTTGCATACATCACATGTTTCATAATTTAATCTGTGATTTTTACATAACCACTTGAGTCCAATGGTAGTCAACAACAGTAGTAACAACGACATTACCAACATTAATTTCATGGATTGAATAGTGGAATGGACTCAGTGATATTGAGGGGTTCTGTTTTAATTTAACAAAATCTGTAACTAATAAACCGCAGCTGTCACATATAAAAACATCATAAAAATTCAAAAATTCGAGACATCGGATCCACTATCACTGGTACGTCCTTGATGTTTTGTACATTATTTCATTATTCGAAACGTTGTACAACTTGATTGAGTTTGACATAAAATTATGTCATCTGTAGACTGTATAACAATCGGCAGACCAATTTTGAAGTTTTATCAAACGGTTGGTTTGTTAAATTTTTAATTATGTGACGTAATACATGTACAAAGCATAACGTTGTAAGTATCGTTGATACTGTCCTTATCACTGAGTCACATTCGTAATAGCATCTATTATCTACGCCTTTAAGAATCAATTTTCCTCAGTTGGGGCTTTAGTAAGCTCAGTACCAGGCTTAACGAAGATATTTTTAGATTCGTATTCAAAACAAAAATATATAGCACGTTAAACATTTTTTTTTTCTATGTAAAACATTTTTGTGTATAATTTTAAAATGTGATAACGAAAAATATTGACCCAATGACTCGTATTTTTTCATATAGAGGAAAAATTTTGCAAAACAAAACACAGATTGTCTCTATTTTTAATTGTACATCATTTTAAACGAATATTAAAGTAAAAATGAACAGATGAAATTTTTAAATAATTTTGATTTATCGATTAACCACATACGATTAAATGGAAAATTACGCTATTAAGTGATATCGCTTGTAACTATATATAAAAAAAAAAAAAAACAAATTCAGCCAAAATAAAATATATAACGAACATAAAATTATTGCGGGAACTATTATTGGATTTCATATTGCCCACCCCTCTTTCCACACTTCGTCTATCAGTTATCAGTTCCATTAGCGATATGAATTTAATTAAAACCAAGGGGCAAGGACACTGATAATACGCTATGTACCTACAAACTTGCTACAAACAATGCGCATAGACAGTGTACGTTTGTATGGATTTATTATTAATTAATTTATATTTGAATTTAATTACGTGTAAATGATTTACATGCGAATTTTCTTTCTCTTTATATCATTTTAATTTGAATTTTTCAATTATTATATTGATTTATGCTTGAAAAGTTTTTCTTTTTGTATTTTTTTATATAATGACTGTTGGTGAAAGTGAATAATTTTTGTTTTCGTTTTATTAGAACAATTAAATGTGTCTTTAATTTCATTAATTGATCAGAAAACAATGATTTATTGGTAGGTACTATCGTAGTATACGACGTCTTTGTATTGAATATCTTTCATTCATTTTGCATACAATTTGATATTTGAACGCAATAACGGACGAAAAATAATTTTTCTTCTTTGATTGCCTATTTCATGACTGTTCTTGGCGAAACAAATCATCTCTGAACTCTGAACTTTCAGTAGTTTTAAGTTTAATTCTCTAGGAAGTTGTTTCCAGTTGTCTAGTGGAAAATTTTGCTCATGTTAAATCAGTTGATCTAGATGTAATGTACCACTTGTTTATATATACGGACAAAATTGCTGTTTGTACCATTTGAGAATGTCATTTCTAAAATTTGAATGCTTATAACTCTGGGCGCATTTTCTACAGCAGTTTAATTAATTTCGCCTTGTCGGAAAAGTCTATACCTCAGCTTTTCATTCTTTTAAATATAAATCGAATCCACAAGGTGATTCAAAAGATATCGTCTATTATATGACGTCATGTGTTTCATATGGATGTAAAACACATTTTTGATATAAATAATCTGTATTCTAAAACTAAAAATATCTATTTTGTGATCTTTATTCTGAGACACTCTGTATATTTATACAAAATCTTTGCTAATAAAAATACAAATCTGATCAAGTGCAATTAATTTTTCACAATATGTATAGTTAATTATTATTGTTATAGGAAAACCAAGGTTCAAGCAAGTTCAATTCATCTAAGAGAAACGAGTACATTAGCCTGCACATTCTGTTTTATTTTTGCTATAATTAGTTTGTTTATTTTCAATGCCAAATTTATGTATTTTATAATATTTCCCATGTAATTGAAATTTAAAAGTACTTTTTCCAATTTATTCCAAATGCAAAATTTTCCTCTCATATAAGCTCAAACCGATTTAATTAAATCATAATTTGACATTCACATTCAATTTCAGGTAAATACGTTTATTTTGAATAATGAAAAATGATATGATTATCATCACTATCATATTATAAGGTTCATTATCGGTATATTGCCCATTTTATTGTTAAATTCGCTGTTATAATGAGAGCACAACAACATTTATACTATTGTGTACGTCAATCGCATTACTACAATTACCGCATAATAATAAGATATAAAATTTACATAATACACAATGTACTTTATTTTCTTCAATTGTTTATCATTCAACATGTTGGATTCATGCATACGATGCGTGTTTATTTTTAGATACATTTTTTATGTTATTACAGAATAATAGGCTTGTAAAATTTAAAATAAATAAATCATGACATAATTTAGCATAATTTGTAGTATACGCTATCGAGCATCATGTTAGCCCGTATATAAGTATTTTGTAGTAAATATTCTCGTTAAGAATGTACGTGCGTAAATTTAAAGAATTTCATTCATCTAACCAATTTAAAATGAATAAATTGGAAGAATTGGCATTATCATAAAATTGGCGTTAGAAAAGATTTTATTAAAAAATTACTGATTTTATTAACCTGTTAAGAAATATTACTAAAAATACCCGTAAATTATTATCATCTATTATGTAATCTACGTACATAGACAATTTTTGCGTTGCTGTAAGTTTTTATTGAAAAATTTTCCCCTATTTGCGATATTTTGTCGATGATGATAGTTGGAAACGATTTTAGTAGAAAATCAAGCTTTAACCAAAATAAGTCTGTAATGTTCTGTAATATAAAATATAAGATATGCGAAGCTATATGTATTATGAATTAAACGTAAACGCCCGTTCATTCAATTTCGTCAAAATGAAAATTTGGCATGAGGAGGACATGTAAAGTGAAATTTTCAATTGTTATTTCAGAAGTACTATGACTTTTAACAGCGTTACAGTAGATATTACTTAACTTCACCTTATACGTTTTTATTATGGTCAAAATACTATTTTTGATATCTGTAAATTGCTTTCATTAATTTTCTAACTTTACTTTACAGAACGTCACGTTTTCATTATAGCTACCTCATTATTATGAAAGAATTATGTAATTTTGATATCAAACGATACAAAAATATTTCAACTTTGAGTTACTATGACGATTTGTAAATTTTTTTTTTTTTTATTTATCATTTTAGCAATTTTTAGATTGTGGGACATTTTTATTATTTTATTTTATTTTTATTTTTTGAATTTAATTTAATTTTATTTTTTATTTTTATTATTATTAACGTCAACAAATGGTTCATTATCTTTATGACATCCATACATACATATGTACATATTCAAAAATTTATTTAATTTTGCTAACAAATAAATATAGCAATAATGATAATTTATAACACGATAAAATGTACTTTTTATTTATTTATTCATATTTTGTTTATTTATTCATTTAGATATTTTCTAATCCTTAAATACAATTGCGGTTACATTTCTTTGTAAAAATACATGATTGAAGGATTTTATTTTTTGGTATGAAAGTGATCCAGGTATAAGTTTTAAGAAATCCAAATCTTTAGAAGAGTCCAATAGTTTTAAACGATCTCTGAGAATCTCAAATCTAAAACGTTTCATTAAATGATTTTTTAGGTTTTTCATGATTTTTCATATGTGATGAATGAACACAAAATCCATGAAATCTAGTCACCACAAATTAAAGAATGACTGAGAAAAAAAAAAGAATTATAGCACTTATTTGCTTTTAATTTTGTGACTATTTTTCATTTAATTCAATTATTGCTAGGTCAATATCACATTTTTTTTTTAATTTCAATATATTTTCTTTTTCCTTCATCTAATACGTAAGAAGTGTACAAACTCTAAAGGTAGAGCTATGAGAAACACATCACTGGTATATCCACTAATTCACTGGTATACCCAGTGTGAATTAGATGCTTGATTGAACAAAAATTTAATGAAAACATTGAACAGAAGAACCATACTTTCTACATTAAGAAAAAAAAATCCAATTAAAAAATGTGGCTATATTTTCAATTTGGAATTTTCTTTTCTATTTTTTCTTTTTTCTTAATTTATTACAATAAAATTTAATTGAATTCCGTGTATTGCCAAGGTCAGTGAAAGTCTCTTATATTTAGCATTCGAATTACCTGTTATTGCTGTGGTTTAATTTTAATAATTCACGTGTATAATGAAGTACTTACATAACTATAAATAAATTATTATTATCTGCAGCACAGCGAGTGTCTCAGAGTAAATGCTGCTCAAATTAATTATTATCAACTGATACTCGTATGTTATTCTGAACCTATTGAAGTGCCTTGTATTGTATATGTATCTGTTCAAAAACAAATTGATTGTCTAAATGTCTCAAAAAAAGTGGTTTTAAAGTACGACCAGAAGGAGGGAAACTGTAGAATGATTTTTTGCTGGAAACGTTATTCATTTTTTTAATATGTTTGCATTATTTATCGAATTTTTATAAATTAGAGTTGAAGACTATTAAAATGAAACCGAGCCCTAATGATACGTAGTGACTACGTCTCAGTGAATAAAGAATTAATGGTATTTTAATTGATTTTTTTAAGGACTCCTAAGAATTCTCTTCAAATATCTAATAAATACAATAGAGATCTAGATAGTTTTTCAGACTTTTGTAGACTTCTCTAGATTTTTCTTACCTATTACGCCAGTTGGATAAAACGGCCTTGTGCCTGTGAGTAACATTTGTTCTGAGATATTCTGTGTATTTTACAAAGTAAACAAAAACCCACCAGATAATAACACTATGTATAGTAAAAAACAAGGTACTGTAAATATTTTGCACGTATCTATACTGGATTAAGTAACGAATGCCTAGTAATTACCTGTAATTTATGGTCTAAATTGTAATTAATTTTTTTTGTTCATTTGAACATTTATCGATAAACTCGTGAACATAAAAACTGTTTGAAATTCACGTTTTTCCCGGAAAATTACAAAATATAAATGAACACATGAAAATGTACATATAAACATATGTATATATGTGTACACAAATAATAATCGATTTGACTATTCGGTTAATTATTTAATTATTCATAGAAAAATTTTATTTATTTATAAAATTATATTCTAATAAAAATTTCATGCATTTTAACAAAAGATCTTTCTCTTTGATTCTCAATGTGTTAAGTGAGTATGTATCTAAGTATCTTAAAAATATTTCAATTCTATCTATCTAATGTATATGTATAGTCACAGTCAGTATTGTGTACTTTACCAATCAAATCATGCATAAATCCTGAAAAAAAAAAAAATTTTTTTTTCTCTATCTAGGAAATGATTATATAGAGGTGAAAAAAATTTACATATGCGCTTACAATATATATAATCATATATGTACGTCATGTGTATGTGTATGTTTATTTACAATTATCATATAAATTCTATTTTCAATTTTAAATTTATTTCTCTTTTTTTTCAACTAAACATTTTTTCTTTTAAATTATGTGATATATACACAGTATTATTTATTCATGATTACATTTTTACAATTAAATAATTTATACGGTACGGTATCTGCCTAAGAAAATTTTAAAAATAATTTAAAAATTTAAATCAGAGCTATGAGCAAAAAATTTTCCATTCATTAAAAATAGATCATGAAATTTTAAAAAGTAGACCAATGATCGTGATACTCAAAACAAAATTTTCAAATTCAAAAAAGACGGGAACAAAAAAAAGGAATTTTAAAAATGTTCATTCTCTTTTCTAAAAAAGTTAAAGAAAAATTTTAAAAAATTCAAAACTTAAAAATAAATTTAAGAAATCGCGAGATATTTAAATGGGAAATTAGGAATTTCAAAAACCCTAAAAAATTGGTAAAAGTTTAAAAAAAAATTTAAATAATTTAAAAATTCGAAAAAAAATTTAAATATTTTAAAAATTCAAAAACGAATTTCAAAATTAAAAAAAAAAAAATTAAGAAGTTTATAAAAATTTTAAAAACGAACAAAATATTATTAAAAAATTTTAAAAAAAATAAAATAAAACGTTTGATTTCTACCAAATTACAAACCTTCACAGTATGTTTAAAACAGATCAAAATGTAGAAATGAAATTCTTTTCAAATATTTTTGCCTGTTGCTCTCTCCGTTCTTTCCCCTCGTATTGATTTTTCCAAAATGCTATTAGCTTAAATTTTAATTTTATTATTTGCACAAATTATTTATGTTTTTTTGTTATAATTTCGTATATCTCGTTTATTTGCATTAATTTGTTTGTACTTTAAATATTTTCCTTTTGTTTTTGTTTTTGTTTTTTTTTTTTAAGTTTATATAGCACACATGTAATGGAAAATGAAATAACACAGTCCAAAATATTTATGTAAAACGATAATTTTTAAATTTACACAATAGATCGCATTCCATTAACAGAATGACGAATTTTTATTATCATCACAAAATGACTAAAATTTTAATGTATTTTGTTAATTAATTTTATTTTTATCATTTAATTAATTTAATTTGAATTTTCATCTCATAATGCCTATTTTCATCTGATTGACGATCTTGCCATTAATCAATCATAAACAAAAAACGGTTGTAATATTACTCTTATTCTTTTTTTAAATAAACGTATTTTCAACTGTTTCTCTGTTCACTTTTGACCGTAGTTTAAATTTAAAAGTTAATGTGCATACAAATTCAAAGAAAATTTTTTCTGTTAGTAATAAATAAGTTCACGTTAAATTATTTACAAAAAAAAAAAAAAAAAAAAGTTATTTATGTTTTTCTTTGAGAACGAAAATAACAAAATTTTTTAGACAAAAAAATCAAATAGAAAAAATTGACTGATTATTTTTAAAAATAATTTAAAAAATGTTTTTAAAAATTTTAAAAAGATTAAAAATAAAACAAATGATAGCAGTTATAATTTAAAAAAATTAAATTAAAAACAAAAAATTTATTTTCCAAAAATTAAGTCAAAATGATTTTTCTTTTAACGTCTGCATTTGCCCGTGACTGTCAATCGAATGATTTTTATATTTTCACTTTATATTGATTTATTTCTGATTTGAGTCGGCTTTAGTTAAGCTTTAAAAACTTGAATTTAAGAAAAATTTTTTTTTTTTTTTTAATAGCGATCACGAAAATGAAATCAATCAAGTTCTCATTATATTGTGTAGATACGCATAGACAAACAGGTGTACATTTTCAATTGCAGAGACTCTACCGACGATAATAATAAATTGAAATGGAAGTGTATGCCACAAAAATCATTTGTATAACATAAAGCGACAGTAAATGAAAATCATTAAGCGACATTAATACATACGCTTATTTTTCAAAAAATAAGTGTTAAAGTGATCTGTTTAATATATGTATGTACATATAGTACATATGAACATAAAGAAAAAATTATTTTCATTTATATTAATGGCATACAATTAATTGTGATACTATACTCCATAGTCCGCATATACTAATTCGATGCAGTTAAAGATTTATGGAAATGACATTATGAGAGAAAAAAAAGGACACATATACTCCTATAAGACTTTAACTGCATCGAATTAGTGTATGGAGTATAGAAATCATCAGCATACACCACTAATACACCTATGTACATATACTATTTTGCCTGACAACCAGAAAAAAAAAGTTCAAATTTCAAAATCATTTATCCATGGTATTCAAATCTAGCAAACATTTCGCTAATTTTGATATGATTTTCGTGATTTTGACAAAATTTCATTCAAATATGCACCATAAATGTATTTTCTAAAAATGTCCGATAATTTGAAATTTTGAAAACACAACAAAAACTAACATGGACAAAATCATGAAAGTTATCTACATATGTCAGATCAATTCTGTACTACGAATACTGACTGTAGTATCATTACCATGAATAACGAAATTTGTCATTGGTATAAAGTTTTCGTATACAAATTAAATCCCAAGACAATAAAAAGTAAAATGAAAAGTTTTACAGGTAATAGAAGAAAAACAAAACAATATCAAAAATGTTTGCAATCAGAAGACATGTGCAGGTATGAAAAGGTATATGTAAGTGTTTTTTCTTCTGAGACGTATGTTTAGTATTTGAATATTTTCACTTTTAATCCATAGAATGAATGGAACATTTGTATACTTAGGCAATAATTCTCAAATTTCGCTTTCAGTTCAGAATGACAAACTTTTCATTAATAAAAAGTTGTTTTTTTTTACCATATTTAAAATGTGTAACGTTACATTACCTAAAAGCAAAAAATTTTGCATTTTAATCAGATTTACGTATTAATTTTGAATTAAATTTGTAATTTTTATTTGATACAAAAATATTGATAAGAAATGTAGTTATTATGAAAATTAACAAAAACAACAAAGGCAACGTACATACACATATGTAAGTGGTATGCAAAGTAATTGAAACACATGACAAATAAAAATATTTTTGTTTTTTATATCAATTTTACGTTGATACTGAATCATCAGTTTTTTTTTGTACGTACGTACTGAACACCAAATGATAGACGATGTTAATAAATATGATGATTAAAACTGATGATTATGAGCTGAATCAAATTGTCCATACGTTGTTACAAATAAATGGAGATGTTCCAGTTGATTCTATTTGCTTTCGGATCTGCCTCCCATAATTTCAAGGTTTCTCACATACAAAGATCCTTTCCTTCCCCACAACTTATTCTGTGTGAAGCTCCAAACTTACATAGATACAGTAGTCATCACTCATCGTAAGAAAAATGTTTGAAAAAAAAAATTTCCATTAAATCAGATCTGTACCATAATTTCTTTTTACATTACTACAGAGTATAGACCAGATTGTAGTTAATGAAATTTGATTTTTATTTTTAGATTTGCGTACGTATAATTCATGTGTGCTTATAGAAACTGAAGGTGAAAATAAAATAAAAATAGAAAATCAATTCTTAAAATGTTTATTATTTATACAAAACAAAAAACAAACTCTAAATAGAATGTTCGATTTGTATCTTTTTGGCCATGTACCATCATAACTGTGTGCACATATAATGGATGCATGCGAATATTCTATTATGTAAATGGGGTGAATGAAATGGCTCATAAACAGAAGAAATTAAAAATCTACAAAAAACAAATTAGAAAAAAAATTAGAAAAATTTCGGATTTGAAAAAAATAAATAAAACAAAATTTGTTTGAAATTGAAGCCAATTGGTATAATTGGCAAAAAAACAAATACATAAAAACATAAACGCAAAGCTAAAATTAAAAATACATATATTTGAAAAAATGTATTAAATGGAATAAATATTAAAAATTAATTGAATATTCATACACACGAACAGAGCAGAATTAATTCTAATATTTTATTTTTAAATGAAATCTATTTATCTACACATAAGGCTGTGGGCAATAAACGCGGCGCGGCGTCAAGGGATTTTCAATCATGCGATATTGAGTTATGTATCCCCCGGAAAAAATATCTTGCAAACAATTTCTTTCAATATCATTTGGATTTCCCAAATTCGGTCTCTTGACCAGAACTGAAGTGTCTTCCAATTATTGCATCATGTGAAATCTAAAATAATTTTTCGTGTATATTGCAAGATTAAAACTGACTTGAGGTTGCGTTTACTGTAACCACAGCCTAATATATAGAAACTTCGTTGAATTTTTTTAATTTCTTCCTTTATTTAAATTAATATTTATGTTTACCTTTCTATCGTATTTATGTTTTGAATGTTATATAAAAATTTAATTACGGCAATAACATTTTTATAGATGACAAAAACAATCTAATATTTAATGTGCAAATATTGTACTTAGTATCTTTGTTATGTATGTATGCATTTATTTTCAATTATAAAAAAATAAAAAACAAATTCCTTCGAAAAAATTGTTTAAAAAAATAGAATTCTGATCCACGTGCGTACGTTCGTACATTGATGGTATTAGGACCAATAAAAATAAATGAAAGATAAAAGTATCAGGTACAACATCTAAATCAACTGCAAAAGTTATTTGACAAATTATTTTGTATTTTTTTAAATATATTTAATTTATACACATACGTATACATCATGTATTTTTGACATTTTTGCCGATGGCTCAAATTTTGAATGCATTGCTCATTTAATGGATGCGTGTGAAATCTACATTTCCGATACGTTTTGAAAGTATTAACAAAGTATCTGTTTCAATCTCAAATGTTTTAAGAACTTGTTACATCGTATTAATACAGTATTAATTTAATATGTACATTTCGAAACTCATCGTCCCTTTAAAACGTTTTTGAACAACGTTGGGGCAATGAATGAAATCTGCATGTACAAAAATCAAAATAAACAAAAATTTTGACCTTACAATTAAATTAAAAATGCACCGCGGACGTACATAATTAAATAAAAATTAAATTAAAATTTAAAAAAAATATATAAATAAAATAAATAAATAAAACAAAAAGTAATAAAAGATTTGTATATCAGTAAATCCAACTGAAGGTTAATCGGACAGTAAATAATTCGATCGATACATATATGGATGGACATACAAATATACGATGTGGTACGGACATATGTACGTACGTGTTCGATTATTTCGTAAACGATAAGATATCATAAATCAATGCAATCAAAATAATTGTATCTGTAGATCTGTACTCGTAATTAATATTTTGGATACATATGTAGAAATAAAATGTACCTATATAAGGCTCATAATGTGTTTGTATACAGTTTAGTAAATAACAGAAAATATTTTTTTTTTTTTTGTTTTTGAAGCTTGTTTATTTGTTTAGTGCTTTATAGCGCCGCGCATAAAAGCAAAATTACATAAATACGAGGAAAAAAAATGACCGGAATTAAAAATTCATCATGTATTAAACATATGTACATATGTATATTCCCTGTTAACTTTTATACTTGCATATAAAACATAAAATCGTTAATTTTTTCATAAAATGTACTGAGTACTGAGTACAATTGTATGTGAGAAAAATAAAAATTCATTTTATTACTTTAATAATAACTTTGATTAATGATGAGATTTGATTACAAATGAGACAGAATTTGATTTGAAAAAAAAAAAAAACACTTCTATATACACGCTTGTATATATGAAACGGATTGTCATATGGAAGCGGAAGAAATGCTAATAAAGCATTGATGATTAATCAAAATAAAATTAAAATTTGAATAAATGAATAGATTTGCAATAACATACTGTTGTACATATATGCTCACTTGTTTACTTCATTTTTGTTATGATGAAGGTCATGTATGGCCTTTGAAATGACTGTGTCACATTTTGTAGATTTCTAAAAATACACGAATTCTAAAAAAAAAAAAAATAAAATAAAATGATATTCTTGGTTTCTATAATTCAATAATTTAAAAGGATGCTCGCGCATAGTATAAGATTTTATGCGATTTTCGAACGTGAGGATTCAAAGGGAAATTTGCGATCGATCCAATTTTAAGATTACCTGATGACCTTAGGATTAAGTTCTGATTACCAAAGTTTGTATGAAACCGCAACCGAAAAGCCCAGCTCCGTGCAAATTTTATTCCTATCTGACTTTTATAACTTTTCCTCACACAGTATGATTTAAATTAATTTATGAAAATTAAATTCTTTTCATTTTGTTTAACACAAATTCATATGATTTTATGTATGAACGATAAATTAAGTTTTCCAATTTTATAACTGTGTGTAGGCATATTATTTACAAAAAAAAAAAAAAAAAAAAGAAAATCTTTTTTAATTAAACAACTATAAAATTCTTTGTACATCGTGCATATATACACACAGTTTCCCACGTAAACAAAACAAAAAACAGAAAAAGAAATTAATAACTAAACAATAAAGTAACAAACACAACAGAAAAAAGGAAATGGAAAATTCAAACCATTTAAATTGTAGTCTTGTATTCACGCATTTGTTTTTGCTGTTTATGAACTTTTTTCTTTTTTCGTTTATTATTTCCAGTCTTACATAATAGCAAATGTAAAATTAAAAAAAAAAAAAATTTTGAACTTTTGTTTTTTATTATTATTGTAAGTAGGTTAAAAATGTTGGAAAATTCTTGAGGTATGCAAAATGCAAATAATGAGAAAAAATTAAAATGAAAATAAAAAGTAGTACAAAAGTCATAGAAAAACTGACACAAAGTTTTATTAATTCTTTTAATTTTTTTATATTTTTTTACTCCGGTTTTTCGAGTGCTTTTTAATTCGTCATTTTACGGGAACTTATATTAAATGTTTTTTTTTTTTTTTTAATTCACTTATTAGAAACTAAATTATGAAGCATTTAAACATAATTTAGAAGTATGATAGACCGTTTACAAGGACATTCAAAGAATTGATACCAATCGTTATAAGCAAAAGCGCGTATCACATTGTGCATAACCAAGAGAAAATGAATATTTGAATAGATGCAAGACAGGGGAATTTAATTTCTGGTCACTTTAATCGATGTCCTTGCACAGGGTAAGGGTCACAACACAAGATACATATATTTTGTTAATAATGTTCAGACAGCTCCTAGCAATAAAATCTCATTTGATTCCCGTTCTCATCTTTTTTTTTTGTTTTTTTTTAGTAAAATGGTTTTATACACATGTTTGTTTGATTTTGCTTCATTATTTACCTATTTTCTTCTTTTTTTTTCAAACGAGATATAATACTTGTTTATTTTTACTGTCATTTCCCATTAAATATTGGTTATTGACATTATTTTGCATAAAATATTTTTGAACCCATTTCGTTCATATTTTTTAAACATGAAACCATATTGGTTGCCTTTCTGGTTTCTATTGTCATTTTGTTTGCCTTTTTTTTTTTTTTATGGAAAACAATGATATTTGAAGATGTAATTGTACACCTTAAAATTCAGTTGATTCAGTTGCAGTCAGTCCAGTAAGACAATGTTCTTGAAATCCAAGCACACAACAATCCATTTAACTTAAATGATTTACTGAAAAGACTTCTGAAGATGCATTTCTTTGGAAGTGTACACATTACTTGAACAGAGATATTTACAGATGTGTATACCACGTACGGACGAATGAAATGTACTCAGACATTTTATCTGGATCAAATGATGACATTTGAATTGACTTTTTAAATAAACCAAATTTTAATTGAATATTTAATCTGATTGCCTGTTTTCTGGTTTATTTAGTAAGCAATATTCATCATTTTCCATTATAAATCAATATTTATATGAAATTTTATTACTCGAGTTTATAAAATACTGAATGCATTTGAATGCTATCGGTCAAATCAATTTGTGGACAACATCATAGATAAGAACAGTATTTGAACGTTTATAAATGCTGTTTTCACGCTTTTAAAAGATAATAAAAAGAGAGAGTATAACGGAATTGTGCGAGATATTCACACACATAACCAATTCTTCGTAATTTATTCAGATAACAAAAAAATAATTTTTTTTTTTAAATTCTTAAATATTTTATTTCAAGATCATTTCGATACATTATATTGCCGTAGCTCTGAATCGGAATATTTTTCGATCGCCTAATATCAAGATTATGTCATTTTTCCTTGTTTTGTTTCTCATCAAAAACAAGTGAAAAGGTTTTAAATAGTCCACTTTATTTAGCTGGAAGTAAAATACGTGTGTACGTAATAGCAGACGTAAAATGTTTACAAAGTTTAACAAAATTAGTAAACTTATCGTAAAGACACACAATGTCATCAGTTTACTAATGAAAACGTAAATCCACACTATCTGAGTTATTGCCTATTTATCAATCAGCATTTACGTAAAGGAGAACAAAGACTTTAATACTCCGTATGGCTCTTGAAAATCTTTTTTGTTAAAAAAACTAAATTCTTCTTAACCTTGAAATTCATTGAAAATAATGTCTTAAGCACTTTTGAATTGTTTTAATTCCAAAAATTTCAATATCTTAAAAAAAAATTTTTTTTTTTTTAAATTAACTTAAAACGTAATCTGAAACTTTTTGGTTACATAATTGACAATCATGTACGAATGAAGATTTGGAATGGAATTATGTGTATACGATTGCTCGTATCGGTTATCAACGATAAATAAACATACAAAAGAAAATAAAGCACATGAACATTTTAATTCTTTTTACATTTCTTTTTATTTCTAAAAAATTCTAAAAATTGTTTTTAAATCACGTATACCATCTTATCTGTACGTAAACGAAGATGTTACATGCATACCTGTAAATGTACTTTTACAGCACATTATGGCTGAAAGAGTTTATAAGGTGGGTCATTCCGATGTAAACAATAAGATCAGCTTCGTAACTAAAGTGGTTGTCATCGACTTTCCCTGATTCGAACACTTGTGATGTGCATAAATAAAAGTGGAATTTTTTTTTTCAAATTAAAATTTAGGTCATTGGAAATGATAACTGATTAAATCAATTTCTTAATCTCTTCGAATATTTTTTTATATTTCAAAATTTTATTGAAAACAACATTTGTAAAATCTTAGTTAGTGGTGGAACAAAAAATTTTCACTCTTTACGCAAAAAATAATTTTGGAATCCTAATAAAAGGAACATATGCATGTAGAAACAAGGTTCATGAGCTCCTTAGCCTTGCAGGATTTTGTTGTATGATAATTAAACCAGAACTTTCTTAACCCTTCCTTAGTTAAACCAGAAATTTCTTAAGTGACTCACCTTCCCGCATTTCAATTCATTGCATTCATGAGTTGCGTTTCATCGATATCAAATTTCGTTTAGAAAAAAAGCTAGAGTTAATGTTTAGACATGAATTAACAAAAAATACAAATTAAGTAAATATTCATAAAATAATAACAAACAACAAGAAAACAGTGCACATGAATGTAATTGAATATAGAGATATTTGTACATAAAAACAATCAACATATTCACATGTATACAATGGACGAAATGAAATAAAAGAAAACATAACGTAAAATGAAAATTTCACATTATTCGCGTTATCAGCAATAAATAATAATAAAGCACTTGAAAATGCGTTTAATCAAATTTACCATGTACGTATATGAGATGTACAAATGTGTGTATGTTTGTACTGTATAGGAATTTTGAAAATGTTGCTTGCGTCAATTGAAAAACTTTGAAAAAGAAAAGAAAAACAACAATGGAAAGGCAATTCCAATTATCTAATAATTAATCTAAATAGATATAAATTTATTGTTTTCGAATTATGCATGATTAGGAGGATAAACTATTGTATTTTCTGTACTTAATTACATTGTTGTACAACTAAATACTCCTCTAGTATTTATCAATAAAAACAAAAAGATTGCATGATTCGATATCAAATTTATTGCACTTTACACGTGATTACAGTCAGAGACTAAATTAAAAGAATAAAAGGATATGAGATATGTTTTTTTTAAAGATACATTTACATTGACTATATAAAAAAAATTTAAATGTACATTATTTTATCAATTGGGTGACATTAAACAGAAGCCCTTTGACCACTTTTATGACTCAGTTGTCCATACTGAAAATATAAGTCAAGTCATGCTTTCATTTCAAACACTAAAATGTAGTATGTACATATTCTAATACAACTTAACATTAACAACTCCAAACGATATGTGTCGTTTGATGAAATATCGACTTTTAAACTTGTCATGTAACTGTGCAAGATCTCATAACATGCTCATGGTACGAATGATATTAAACCGATATTAAATTGTGATTTTGTCGCATAAATGGTAAAGGGACTCTATTAAAAAAAAAGCATGGGAATTTTGGTACAGTTTGTATTAGCGTTTGTTTTTTTCCTGGGAACAGCTTAAATTTTTTCACACGCACACAGGCATGTGTGCAGCTTCTAAAGCTTCGATCAGTTTTATTTTGACCAAACTACAATGCAGTTTAACTTAAAGATTCTTTTAAAGAAAACTTATAATTATGAGGATCATCATCACTAATCAACTGTTAGCGATGATATGTTTTTCACGTCAGTTTAATCATTGTAACTGAAATGTTTACTTATTTTATTGTCTTATATTGGTCTGATATTAATTATCACTGAATTTTCTAGAATTTTTTTGTCTTATTAATTAGATTTAAAATTCATAAATAAATGCCTAAATACTAAGAAACTAATTAGACTGAATAAAAACATCATTAAATGACATACAGATTTTTCTATGATAAGTATATACCTGTGTAATTAATTTGATAAGATAGGAAATAAAAATTTTAATCGTTTTATTTATTATGAAAAAAATATATGTACATACATAAAGTCATCAACAAAATTTTATTTATCTGTTTTGATTTAACGAACACAAATACACACACACACACACACACACATGTGTATGCTTATACCTCAATCATACATAGATGAAGTGACAAACAATGCAATAAAATAAATAAAATAAACAAAGACTAATAAACGTTATTGGCCTTAATCTGATTGCTATAATACGATGATCAAAACATCATCATTATACCCGGATAAATATTTTTTAAAAAATTTTATAAAAATGATATCGCTTTAAATTTTGTATTTGCAAATGATAATAAAACATATTTTAATTAATTAATTAATTTAGATTACATTCAATGATATTTATAAGACACAGATATCTACGTTGTTATAAGCTCAAGTATTATACTGTATATTGGTAATTGTGTATGTAACTGCACGTGCTGTTTTAAATATTGTGCAGAAAAATATTCCCTCTTTAGCCTAGGACAGATTGTGTGAATTGTGATTTGGATACTATGGTTTTAATATCTTTAAATTCTAATGAATATCTCATTTTAACCATCATTATCTTTGAATATTAATGACTTTTACTAGAGATATTCATGAAAATTAAAGAATTAAGATGATTACGATGAATGTAAACCAGATACACAAATAGATTAACGGAAAATAGTTTTGAAATAATAATGCTGGTAATTTTTCCAGTATCATAACATCGATACTACATATCTGTCATAAGCTTTGATTAAACCTTAGTATTTAATTTTTTAAATACAAAAAAGAAATAAATTTTATTTTAAAGTTCAAATTCCATTTTGAATTTTCAATTTGTTCTCAAATTTATTAACTACCTGAATATTTTATTGACGGTGCACATTAATCATTGACAAAAAAAAACAAATTGATTTGAAAGAATGGCAAAAAATGATTTTTATCTATAAATCAGCACTCTGTTCCATAGGCATTTTTGTTTATTAGTTGAAATTTATTTTATGTTTTTTTTTTCATGTTGTGAATTTTTCATTGTTATATTGTAGCATTTTAATTATATTTACGATAGCATAGATAAAGCAAGGATAAAAATTGAAGAAAAACCGAAACGAAAAAGTTCTACAATATAACTCGTTTATCAATAATACTCACCTGTTATTTGATTTGGTGCTTCTCTATATTTTTTTGTATAATCAGTTTGAGTAAACTCGTGTTTTTCTTATTGTTTGATTGCCAAGTTTTCTGTATTTTGAAAACAGCATAAATTCTGCAAGAGCAACATAAACATAACTAGCACAATATTTTTATACTCCATCAGAAATTAACAAACTGTACTTGAAAAACGGACTGTAGCGGATCCAAAATGACGACAAAAAAATATTTTCTCATTTTTCATTATATTGACACGATTTGATGCACACACAATTTCAATCATGTTTTCTCTTTTTGTGTAAAAAAAAAAAAATTTTCCTGTAATTTTTCATAAAATTTTGACAATTTTTTATTTCCTTCTTTTTCTACAATTTCGTTTCATTTTGTTTTTGTTTTTTATTCTTTTACTGTCAATTTTAAATTATGTATACATAAAATATCCTTGCAACATTTCTTTCGCGTTTTCAATCACTCACTTGTATACATATGTACATAAAAGCAGATACAGATTTTTTTTTTTTTTTCGTTTCACGGAAATCATTTTGAATGATATCTCATTATTCATTTTCATTTCAAATAGTTTTGAAGACAAAAATAAAAAAATCAAACGTTTCAAAATAACAGTAATTTGTTTGTGTAAAATTTGAATTTATTGAAAAGAAAAACGAATAACAGAAAATAAAAGCAAAATGTAAATTTGTCTCTTTTGAAAGTAAAATATTCATTACTATTCTGGTTGTATTTAGAAAATTTCGTGAAATTCTGTTACCTTTCATATGAAATTTTAAACAATTCGTAAATTTAACAGAATGTTAATTTAGCGAAATTTGCTAACTATGACCAGAATAATCCTGATGAATTCCATAAATGAAATGAAAAATCATTGATTTTTTTTTCACATTTTTCTTACTTGGTTTTTCTTTAAGTCACGTGACATGAATAAGGAAAAGGATTAAGTTTTTAAATAAACCAAAGAAAAATAGAAAAATGCATTAAAATTAAAATGATTAAATTGTGACACCTGTTAACATTGATTAATGATGTTACATTATTTAAATCATATTATTAAAATTTTTTTTTTTTTAATCAAATTTTTTCTCTTTAAATTTGTAAATAATGCATTCAAAAAGTAAAGAAAATTTACAAAAAATAAATATTGAAGGTGAAAATAAAAAAAAAAAAAAACAAAAGCATAAAGATACAGAAATCCAACTCTCAACAATTTACAACACATCTTTGGTCTTTAAAGTATTTTGATACTAATTTAGTCTTTAAAATATAGCCCCAAGGAGGAAGTCTAATTTCTTATACATAGTGAGTACTCAAGTGAAATACCAATTTTAATACCATTCAACCTGACCATGTTCTTTTTTGTTCCATTAAAAAAAAAAAAAAAAACAAAAGAAAAAATGAAAACATTAAAGAATATTGTTAAATAGCTAAAATTTAAATATATACACATATGATGAAAAATTCTAATTTAGATTTGAAACTGTAAAACATAAAATGGTACTTATTAAAATTTCGTATAATAATGACTTAGTCAACTTAGCCTAAAATCTATTTTTCCTATATTTCTTTTTCCTGCATTTAAGTGGCAAATTTTCATCTTACTACATTATTATACTTTCAACCGTAATCGTCATCATGATAGTCGACATTATTGTCGTCATTATTGTCGTCATCATTATATTCCCACATATGTACATATACGCAAAACGATATAAAACTAAAAATAATATTTTAAGGATCATTTGTCATACACTTTATTGTACTTTTCATTTTTATTTTTCATTTTCTCATTTTTTTTTTATTTGTGGATACCGTTTGTAAACATTTAAATATAAAATAGAAAATAAACGATTCACATGTTGTATTCATTATAATGTATATCATATGTAGGCCTACAATGAGTGTAGAGTCATTTTCATTTTCATTGTTACCGCATTCATTGACTCTGTGCGTATCCTTTATTATTATTATTTTTTTTTTGTAATAATCCACTTTGTTCCTTACACCAATGACGTACACGTAATTTTAAAATTTGGGAACATAAATGGAACTGACTCTGGCTAGTATCGGTATTCGTAGCACAAAACTAACACGCACCTGACTTTTATTATTGTGCTTTGAAAATTTAAAATTTTGGCACAATAGATAAAGTTTTGCCTTCTGGACCCATTGTTTCAGATTCGATATTAAACAAAGACGAATGAAGTACTATCCTATTTCTCATCCTTTGTCTGAATTATTTGCATCATTACTTTATTGCCCCCAACTTTATCCAGTTTTGAATGAAATTGAGTCAGTGGTTCTCAATTCAATTCAAGTTAAGCTGTAGGTATACAAGTATAATGAAACTGTATTAAAAATTATCATTGTGATTAGACCCTGACTTACTTTGATCTGTTGTACCGATAATGATGAACATAAATAACACATATGGTTTTAAAATTAGGACTTTTCCCTTGGTATTCCTACACACTAGGTGAATAGTAAATTTGTAGTATCAGAATTAATGGTTTGAAGATTTCTATATAGTATGAGAATTTGATGTGTGGCTTAGGCATTAGTCTTAAAAAGTACATAAATAGGTATACCGTATACTGTTCATCTCTATGACTCTATGTACATATATACTCATGATTATGAAATGTACAAAGTTCTATTTGTTTTTTCAGTTTTTTTTTTTTTTTATTTCTTCATTTTAACAAACTGTATGGAAAACTTTAAATTATTTATGGAAAATTTACATAGAAAATTTTCTTTTTTAAAGATGACATTTAAATTCTACGGGCTTTTTTTCCAGTCTGTTGTATCGAGTATAGTTAAACATTAGAAGAAAAAATCTTATCAGTTGCTCTGTATATTCACGTTTGTTTCATGTTTTAGTATCTTTTAAAAATAAATTTGTTATTTACTTACATTTTCAGATGTGATTTCTTATTGAATTGCACAGCATTTCCACTAATATATGTAAAAAGGTAACTGAAAAAAAATTCAAAAAAAAAAAAGTTCAAAATATAAAATCAAATAAAACAAAACTATTACAAGAGTAACAAAACAAGAAATTCAAATTTAAATTCATTCACATGTGTTCCTTATTTGATTTGTATGCATATGTAATGTACATAAAAATGTTGTCATTGTTTTTTCTTTTAGTTTGGTGTTGTTACTATGTTACTCATTTTGAAAATTTTATCCTTTTGTTGAATAAAAAACAAAAAAAAATCGTAGACTTATAAACTTCATATTTATGCACGTATTTCGATGTATGTCGTACGCACATTCATACGCTTAATAATATGTAAAATAAAAAATTGAAGGCAACCAAGAAGATAGAAAATTTCCACATAGATGAACACTGATTGAATTGATTTGCACATACACCATCACCATCATAACCATACCATATCAGTTCAATGTGCTATCATTGTCATCAATACATGGATATACACTCGATGACATTGAAAAGTACCCAACTGAATTTTTATTAAATTTATTAAAGTTTAACACAAAAATTGTATTGTAGCAAATGTACCAAATGTGGACAACAGAGAACTGGTCACTCACGTTTTAACGAAAAATGGTACGACAAAGAAAAAGGGAGAAATTTATACGATCCACTGCAGGGGCTTTAATGCATCGTTAAACAAGAAAAACTTTCTTCATCTTCGTCGGGCTATTTTAATTTAATTTGATCCCATGAAAAATGACCAGTGATCAATCCATCGTTGTCCAAATTCAGTACTTTCCTATCAAATCTTGACGATTGAAAACTTGAAAACTTTTTCAAAAATTTAAGTGTGTATATTTTTCAAGGTCGCTGAGTGTACATTCAAACATTGAATATTACATTGCAACTATAGCACACGTATGTATGTGCTTTCTAACTGTAGTGTATGTAAAGAAGAATAAATACATGAAAATGAAAAACAGAAAAATGATTTTCCATGACAATAAATTCACTTAATAATAATAAGCAAGATAAAGTGTTGCATGTACTCCATCGTATATTTAAAATACTCTCTGTCAAGATTTAATGTAATATAAGCATATATGTATGTATGTACGACGTTTTTATTTTTTTTTTATTTTTCTTTATTTTATTTTTTCAACAATAAAACTGACAAAAAAAAGTGATATCAATCATATAAATAAATTAAGTTTTTTTTTTTTTTTTGTAAATATTTTCCACAACGATTAAGAAAATGAAAAGCCCCGATTTATTATTGGGTAATATTTAATTTTATCAATTCGAGAAGAAAAAAGAAAATTTATAAATTGAATGAACGAATTTTTAAATCATTTATTTTGAATGGACCATTTTGAATGACTTTGGCCACAGTTTTAAAAAATTTCTATATACCATATTTACAATTTGGACTACCAATATGGCATGATACAGATATACAAAGAAGGAAACAAACGAATACAAATCAATTAGTTTAATAAAGGAAACAAAATATATATTTCTTAAAGTTCAGATTTTTCCTTGTAAAAACTCATTCTAAACCTCAACATCTAGAATCCCCTCCTTCAAGGATATAGAGGATTGAAAATTTTTGTGCATGTAAAATGTACCTCAGTCAAAATAATGAAAATTCAAAGCTGAGGCTTATATCTTTCCAAAAAAATCGGACAAAAACAATTGGAATTTTGAACTCTGAATTTGCAAGTGAAAAGTTCAAAAATTTAACCTACTACTAGAATTGAGATATGAAAATAAACAATTTCGTATACATGGGTAACCAAAAAATCATTTTTGTTCATTTTTAGTGGATACATAAACAAATGAGCACATGCACACATAAATGCATACTTGTACATTTGAAAACAGGCCTCACATAATTCTAAGTTCTAGTCCAAATTTTCTGGTACATTCAAATTATAAACTTCAAAATATTTTTATGATGAATATCCTTCCCAAATAACAATGTATTATGCATAATTTAAACTATTTTTAATCACATACATACACACATACTATATATTACATAAGCATATGATGAATTTTCATGCAATTATATACATGATTATACATTTAACCGTTAATACATTAAATATTATTATTGTGAATGAAAAAAGTTAGAAAATTTTCATAAGAAGTGAAAAATTTTCTTTATAACAATGTAGATGAGATGGGGTCATGCATAATTACGATGAACACCCACACACTGTATTAAAATTATTCTGTATCACTATAAATAGAAACGAAAAAAGGATTTAAAAACGACGGAAGCGTTTATAAAAGTGTTAAGGACATTTTCAAGTGATGAGTAAAATGATGTATTTGAACTTTTCATTTTTTTTTTTTTTTGTTCTTTGCTTTCGTCCTTTTTTTACTTTTGCTTTCCGGATAATTCACAATAATCATTTATTTGACTGGTGGAAATTTAAAGAAAAAATAAAAAACAAAAACGAAAAAATTGAAAACCTTAAAGTAAAAGAAAAAAAAAATGCAAAATTTTCTGTTTAATTCAATTCAAAAAAATCAAATTTTTTCTTTCAAATACTGAATATTTTGCAAAACTTTAAATTAATTTTTATTTATTCATGATCCTTTGTGTATATTTATTTCATGGTTCTTTTCTTCTTCTTTTTTTCATAATTTAATTAAAAATTGCAATGTAACAATAAAAATGAAAAACTGTGTCGCTATTTCATTTCATTACTGTTTTTAATTTCATGCTATTGTCTTCATTTTTTTATTTTAATTTTTTTATTTGATATTTTAATTTTAATATTTGAAATTTTCGCCATCGTATTGGTATTTTCGACGTATTTTGGTATGAACTCTGAATCAATATTTTTTCTGACCTTTTAATTCGTAATCGGCTTGGAATCTATTCTGAGTCAAGCATTCTAATATATAACTCTGTTATCAGTTTCTGGCCATTTACAGTTATCATATTCCAAGCATGTGAACCAACATTTTAATGAATAATAGTCGCGTCCTCATTTATCTATTTTGGAGTATGATAGACTTGTTTCGTGTGAAATCGCCACAATGATTAGGATACCAAAATGATTCATCATAACAAAATGCAAATTGAATCACAAGGCAAGAAATGGTGAATGGAACCGAGTTATCTAGAGTAGATAAACCGATAAAAATGGAATGGGGCTAATGAGTGAACAAAAATTAAAATGAAGATATAATGAAAAATTTACTTATTTTCTTCTTTTTTTTTAATTTCCGTTACAACAAATTCAAATTTAGCATAAAATTAAAAAAAAAGGAAAGCTACTGTGAATAATAAAAAAAATAAAAAAATTTAATTAAGCGCAATATAATAGGAGACAGAAAATGCCAAAGAATATTCCCATTGCAGTATCAACTTTATCGTATATTGCATATTGTATGTATACTGCTATGAGCCATTAAATATGCATATCCTTAAATAATAGTGTACAATTTATGTATATTATGAAATTTTATCCTCATTTCATTTATATCCGTAATTATTAGATTTAATTTTAAATTATGAAGTACATAAATACATTATTTGAAAAAAACCTTTTGCCTTCAAGTACAGTGCTACACATACGTATTAGAACAGGAAACTATGGGTACCTATCAGTGAATTCGCGATTTTAATGAAACAACCCCTTTTTGAAAACCCTTTTATGCCTGATCTCTTCACTTAACCGTTGATTTTATGACCGTTTTTTTTTTAAACCCATTTCTTTTGTTACAATAATTATGTGCGGCACTTTATATAAATTGATTGTTTTGCATTAAGTATGAAATCAACAAAATAAATTTAATTTAAATAATTTAAAGTAAAAAAAAACAAAAAGAAACGATAACAAAAAAATCGATAATAACTATTTAAGGGTTTATAATATATTGTTTCAATAAATGTTTATAACGGTCAAAAATTTAAATTGTACTTATAAAAGTCTATTTTTAATTAAAGTGAAAACCAATCCTTTTCATAATAAAAATCCTTGCTTAATAAAAAAAACCTTTTGGCGAAATTTTTAGTCTTTGTACGAAACAAAACAAAAACAAAAAAAAAACAGTTGCATCACAATTTCATTCAATGTGAAACCTACAATGTGTATGCTTACTTTTATATAATTTTCGAAATACACGAGTGTATGTATGTACATGCGATGTTCAAAGTATAAATCCTGAAGGCTATTTAAACTGTATCTTTTGTTGCACAGGATATTTATACGTACTGAATATAAATTTTAAACCGAAAAAGGACTAAATGTATGACTTATTGTTCTGTACAGATAAACTTCCTACAATCTGAAGCCTTTAAAATGTAGTTAGGAAAATGATGTTCATAAATATGTATTTGACGCTTTTTCACTTACTAATATACATATGTATATGTAGGTACACTCAAAATTACTACTAAAAAGGGCAGTTCCAAATTCCAGTAATTGAACTAAGTTACTTCTATTATATTATTTTTTAAAACGCGGTATTTTCACGAAATCTATCTTACTCGTTGAACAGGGTTTTCCTGTATATTATCCTGTACTTAAAAAACGTTCAAAAAATTTTTATAAAATGAAAAAAATCATTCTTAAAATTTCAATTTAATGGTGATAAAAGCCTATATAATAAATTGAGTGTATTTATATATCCAGTATCACATGTGTACGTACATGTGTACGTTATAAACATTTTAATTGTGAATGTAAAACATATTAAAAAAAAAAAGTTTTAATGACCTTGACATGCAACAACCCCATTGAAAATAGTAATAATTTGCTGTTGCTGCTATGCTGCTTTTTGTTTCAATTTTAATTTTAAAATGAAAAACGGGAAATATACAACTTCAACACGTGATGAGTGCAAATTATTATAATACATTTGTATAAAAACAATAAAAAGAAAATGGCATGGAGGCAAGAAAGAAAACAAAAAATTAGACACTGAAAATTTTTCAAGGGAACTATGAGAATAAAATGTTGCTTTTCTTATTATTATTCTCTTTTTTTTTTTTTTTTTTTGTTTCTTTGCACACAAAATCATTCTTATGTGTGATATTTTTCTTAATTTCCTTAATTTTTCTCTATTGTTTGTATTCTTCTTTTGTTTTCGTTTTTAAAATATTAAAAATCTCTATTTTATCAGTGAAATGTGATCAACACGTAATAGAATCAAAAGAAAATTTAAAATTAATTAAAATTAAGAAAACCTCTAAAACATTTAATAATTGTTTTGATTATTTTCTTCTTCTACTTCGATAGCGTTAAAAACCTATTCATCATTTTTACGGAATATGTCATTTCTGAACGTCTTCCTTGATCTAATTATCCACCTAGTTTACGACACAATACCCTTCTAAAACCATATACGTTACTTAGAAATTTCTGTACATGCGGTACTTCCTTTACAACCTCGTCTTTTCATTATCTTCGTTCTTTAAATCGAACTGCTCGAGTGGAATAAAGTCAACCTATATAAGGTTCGTTTAAAAAATGTCAATAAATTTTTTAATTGACCGGAAAAAATGTTAAAATAAATTGATATAAAATTTATTCCAATTTGTGTTCAAATCGTTTAGCTTGAAGATCTTTTTTTTTAGTCCTTTTTTTCTTTTTTAAAATTTTTCATTTCAATTCTAATTTCTATTAAAAGTCATGTGGAAACTTCATGCACTTTACCTTCTCACCTATAAAATTGCGTATAAATCGTGTATTGGGAACCACAAAATTTTAACCTTTGCTATGGGCTGTAACTTTATTTTAATTTCATCAACTCAGAATCCGATGTCTCCTATTATATTATCTGCTATCTATTAGAACAATATTTATTGCATATTCACGAGTTATAAATAGATTACAACACATTTTCCGAATGTTTATTTTGTGAATGTTAATATTACACTTTCTATTAATTTGTTCGTTATTTTTCAAATGGCTCAATATGTTTTATATAATATACAACATTCCTCTATTATACTTACAGTAAATATTTTAGCTTAATAGATTTAAACATGGATTTCTGTAAATCCTGAAATTATTTAGGACATAAATGTATCCCTTTTCTATATACACTGACATGTATAGTAATATAAAATGATTTAAAATATGTATAAAATTTTTGAAACAATTGACTATAGAAAACAAAGCATCAGTTGTTCATTCATTCTTCCATTTCTCTGGATAATGTTTTTTTTTTTTTTGCACAATTACAAAAACCATTGCACACATGATTTACATAATTACATGTTCAGTTCTGAGATAGACAAATAGACAAAAATTTATGCCACATATGCAATATATTATACTTATACTCGCATTTTGTATGCACGTACATTGTATATTTGGCTGTATGAATGAACACACTTAAAACAGACATGAACATTCCGAACTTTGTATTAACTTTTTATTTCATATGCAAATTATTTATTTAATTGAAAATTGAAACTTATTATTAAAGATTACTGAATTCGCACGTATTTACGTAACGTTATATTCAAATTGATAAAATATAATTTGCATAGAATTTATTTTGTACAACATTTTGTTGGATTGTTTTATCAAAATATCCCAAAAGATATCACAGACTTTATGAACAGATTACAATAGTAATATATGTACACATGTACCATTAACCCTAGGATGAGTGAATAAAAAGGCAAAATGTATTCATTGTCTTGGGAAAATCATCAAAATTTAGGCCCTGCATCAACACTGGGTAGTAAAAGTTTTGCAGGAATTGTGATGGCTTCATAAATACATGAGATTTTATTTGTGTTAGATCACATGCTTTAACGCTAAGCCATCCAACTACCTTACTATCCTTTTATAATTTTCATTTTTCTATTACTGTAGGATTTTCAGATTAAGATCGTCCCTGAACAAATAGAATTTAGATTTTGGAATTAAAAAAAAAAAACCATTTCCATATAAGATTGACCTATATTGATAGCAAAAACGAGAATCATGAAGATGATATTAGAAACAAAAAAATTAAATGTGAGTTGGCCACCCCCACAATTGAGAATTTTGTTTAATGGCAGTTCTGCCATTGCATGAATCATAGGGTTAAATTTGCACAAAATGTACGGAATATAATATTTTTTAAACATTTTACATTTATAAATACTTGAAACAATTTGTAAATCGAAATGAAATTTCCTATAAAAGAATTTTTTGTTTTTCGAACTAAAAATATCCCCTGAAGAATTTATTCATCTTTTAAATTATTAGAAAATTTTACCTATTCAATGTATCATACAATACACATGTGTGTACAATGTATATAAAAAATAACTACAGTTGCATTACTTATTACAATTATCAATTGTTATTTTACCTAATATAGTTCACTATAATTTAAAATCAGTTCATTAAATTTAAAGTTTATGTATTAAGAGAGTACAACTACAAAATCAACCACCCACCCACCCACACATCCTATTATCTCACTTATGTGAGATTCTATTGTATACTGAAGGCATTTTCAAAATAATATGAACTATTTTTATTCGTTATCCTTTATTTTTCAATATACATGCATATTCGCACACATTATTATTGTCATACGACATGCAGATGTTTACATAAAATTTAATTCACTGAATTTTCATTTAAAATGAAAATAAATTTGAATTTATAATTTTGAATTTTGTTTAGGAAGTAAATATAATTAAAATGTTTTACTCATAATTTAATTTATATTTTATCTTTTTATTTGTATTAAATTTTCTTTTTTTTTTTTTTTTGTATTTCTTAATTTGTTTTTTTCATATTTAGATGATTGGTGCTGTACTAACTATTTCATATGATAGCACATCACTTCAAATTGATTTTAAATTAAACAGGATAATAATTATTGTGATAAGAAAAAATCATTGATGAAAATATAAAACTAGCTTTATAGGCTCTGTGTATTACTGCAACACTACGACATATCCTTTTCCTTTTTTGATTGATTTTTATCAGTTAAATTACAATTAGTAGACTCTCAAAAAAAATTTTTTTCAAAATCATATTTAAATTATTATTGAGCATTTTTTTCATAATTTCCATGTTCCGGAAATTACAAATGTAATTCTACAAAGATGCAACTAAATTGAAATTTTGCAGGATGTTTACAAACAAATTAAATACAAAATTATCTTTTTGTATTTCAAAACTTCTTCGAAAGCAACATTTCGAAACCCTTTGCTGAATCAGGTATTTTCGTAATCAGGTATTTACAGGTATGTCTCACCCTGTAAATTCATTGCTTTATTTTTAATTCGTTCGATAAAATTTAAATTTAAATCAGTTCGTTTTATGATTCTTTTTTTTTTTTTTTGTATAAATACATTATAAAGGAAAACAATAATAAATTCTTCAATTTTGTCATTATTTTCTAGTATGGCAATAATAAAATCATTGGTAATACAATTACCTTCAATATGTAAAAAAACACATTTTATCATATGCGCATATACACACGTTCATGTAAATTTGTCGTTTGTATTCAAAACTTGATTGAACATAACTTTTCCGCTGTTATACAACAACAAAAAAATGAAAATAAAATTTGCAATTTTAAGAATATTAAAAACGTTAACAAGAGCATACACGAGCATCACATATACATACATACATACGTGCACACATATAATGAAATTGCATATTGTATATACCATTGACATTAAGCGATTGATAATTTCCTTTAAATTGATTTTTATCATTACCATCAAAACTCATTAAACATTAAGTTCTGATTGTTAACCAATGTAAGCAGCAATCAACATCAATCACCTATCAGGTATGTTCTCAATCTTATTACCAACCACTTTCCCCTTGTATAGGTCCTATCAAGGATTTTTATACATATATACATATGTACGTGTTTTTAATTTCAAAGTTGAATTCGAAGTTGAAAATCCAATTTATACAATTTCAATAACTGAAATTATTTCCTCATTATCCTTTTCGCTTTTAGTTTCCTTAAATCTACACGTTAACTCGTATTTTCTTTTTTGTAATTTTTTTTTTTTTTTATTTGCTTTTCTAAATTGAAGGATTAAAGATAAGAAAAAAAAATTTTCAGAATTCCTTTCGACACAAGCAATTTGAATAACAATTTACAAAAAAATAATTATATTGATGGAATACATACGTCAGTTTTTTTAATATTGTCAAATACGTCATTATTTTTTTTTTTATTAACTGTATTGAACGTAATTTGAGTGTTTCGATTTTTATATTTATTTCTTATTAAACTTTAAGTGGACTTTTTTAATTAAAGCTGAGGGAAAATACTTCCACACTAAATAACTTTTCTGTTTTCTTTTTTCTATAAACTTTCAAAGACTATCGGAAAATTGTTTTCAACTTGTTTTTATTTTTATTTCTATTTATGGGATAAAAATTTAAATTGAATGATTATGATAGGCAAAAAAAAAAAAAAACTGCTAAATACACGTGTAGACGGGGTCGACTTTTCCAAGTGCCAAACCCTGAGACTGCGGAAGTCTAATTGGCACTACAGACATTTTAGATATTTGAGGAAAGTCTTTGAAAAAATGGTCTCAATTGTTTAGTCGCTGGAACGTAAATTCCAGCTATTATTAAGGCAGTTCCATTTTAAAAATCCTACAATTGTAAACGAAATTTATTAATCATTAACGTACAAAAATTCGAAAATAATATGAACATATTAACAGTTGAAGAATATGGAAATTGAATTGAAGTTGGCTTACAAATATAATTTTCATGTAAAAATGCCTATGGCCCATGATTATTCCAAATACGGCCCTGTTTATAGCGCGTACATATGTATGTATGTACATGCAAGTACAACCAGAAAAGCTATAGTATAATTGACTTTGAAGAATATGATTATTAAATTTGATGAAATTTATCTTTGAAATTTTACAAAAAAAATTTTTTTTATAAAATATGATTAGGATTTGTCGTTTTCTTTTTTGTCATTGTTATTTTAATTTTCGTTTTTTATGTATCTCTTTTATAAATTACGATTAATTTTAAATTTACTCAATTAGGTCTGAATATTGATGATTTTGAAACTTTTTTAATTGACATAACAGAATAGAATAAAAGGATTGAGATCGAGATAAATTGTGTTTTGAACAACTGATTGTATTTATGAGTGCTTCATCACATAATATTGAATGGTGAAGCAGGACTATTACAATACTATATTGGCAACCAGTAAAAGTATCAGCGTCAACAACCGCATAAATTCTAGTACATGTAAATTCTATGCATTAAATAGTGCAAAGATGTAGTGATGTCAAAAGCCCAATATATCAAATTTCGTACGATCCTCAGAATTGCCAATTTTCATCAGAATTCTAAGAATTAAAGATTGATCTTGATTGCATCTAGTTCAAGTACAAGTTCTACCGAACGAAAATGCTCACGAATCCTATGTGCAATGTTCGATCAATTCCTCTTTGATATAGCAAATTCGGCAACAATGGTAATATCGAGCTGTTCATAAAAAAGAAACGATTATAATTAAAATTTAAAAAAAAAAAATTGTGTTAATATATCAACGCATTGAGCCAACTACCAACGACATATTGTTGCCGTCGTTGACGCTGACGTTATTACTGGACCTTAGACACAGATATTTTATTTTTATCAATTAACAAAAAATAATAAATAAGTTAATTTTATAATTTATTTTTCCTCTTTTCAAAATATATTTGCATCTTTACCACTCCGTTTTTATTTTTTAACAAAACAAAGGATAAATTTTGAACCCGCCTTAATCATATTAAAAACAATCCAACAAATACGTGTGGTGCATATTTTTAAAATTCATGAAAAATTATCTAAATGAAATACAGTATCTAATATGTCTATCTGAGGAGTTTTCAAATTATTATAAAGTACCATCGCTTAGTACGTTAATATTTCAAAGGATATTTTTTACTTATTGCAAGGATACATATGTATGTATAAATTCAATCAATTTCATATTTCACGTGTTTCTTCTCAATTAATATCTAAATGAAATTTAACAAAAAAAAAAACAAAAAAATTTCCCACAAACATGTGATTTATTGCGCATGTATTCAGCTATTCCGTTCCTATTGTAAATTGCCTATAATAAAAAATCAACAAAAAATGAAATAGAATAAAATGAATTTTCCTTTAAAATTTTATGAATTTAAAGGTGAACAGGCAATTAGTTGTCGAATTTATGTTTTATGATTAATGCGATTATCACATACAGGTTATCTATGTAGTATAAGAATAAATGTTACAAAATACGTTCTTCCTAAATTTTAGACAGTCCCTAGCAAAAAAAAAACAAAAAGTTCTTTCCGTATCCATCGCCTCCTAAACCCATCTATTCTAAGTTATTAGAGACTTGAAATATATTCCTTTAAAAAATTACAGAAGATTTTGTTTCTCTATTCAAAATCAAGCAAATAACGTAATTTTATTCATTCTCACTTTAAAATATTTTCATCATAAATTCATTTATTATTCATTTTATTTAAAAATTCAAATAAACGTCATTATCAAGGAAAGGGAATACCTTGCATGCCTAGGCACAATAATTATCATTTATAATATCATACACAATGCTATTATACAGGAAAAATGAAAATTCAAATTTAAAAACCTTTGAAGTTATGCTTGAATGTAATTCGATGACTTTAGTACTTACAGTTCACTATGGATGCATTAAAATTTGAATAAATAAATTTAAAGGTGTAAATACACGAAGACCAAGCAAGTGGTGTACACTGTATAAACTTAATTGGGCCTCCAGAAAATAAGAACGATTACCAATCGTGTTACAAACAAGTCTATATTGCCAATTTTGTTATTAATTTTTGGATCATAAATTCAAAACAAATTGAAATTTTTTAAATTTTTGAGTATATTAAGTAGTCATTCAAAATTGAATGTATTAATTTTTGTTTTTCTTTTGTTGTACTGTACCCTGTCCAACGAATAAAAAGAGCCAAACGTAAAAAAATTTTCAAATCTTTTCAGATCAACTCAAGAATCAAACTACTCTTGGTCAGTTTTTTTCAGACTATCTCGTTTTTCTCTTCTCTATACGTTTCTTCCACAGTTATCAAGAACATGTTAAAACCCTTCCAAAGGTCTCTATAATGTGGATACTTTTATAACTCATAATCATGTATACGCTTTTATACCTCATGAAGCTAAAATCTCTTATCATGTGCACTCAACTTAAAAATATTAAAACAACTTTCATCTAAAGGAAAAAAAAATTTTTTTTTGCAATTTGTTTTTGATGCACTTATTTTACAATGTACATAAATTATCATATATCGGCTTGTGAATAAATTCGAAAGACAAAGTAAAATGCTTAAATCAAAATCAAAAAAAAAAAAATGTATCTTTGATATCACATAATTTTTTTGAAAGTTTTGTTCCCACTTTGAATTTTTTTTTTTTTTTTTGGAATAAAATCAAAATTATAATGATGAAACAAATGATAATGATGTATGTATATAAAATGATTTTTTACTGCTAGATTCATTGTTCCATGGATCAAGTGGAAATCAATGCTGTAAATAAATTTTTAAATTTTTTTTAAACATTGAATAATTCTCTTTTGCAGGAAGTAAAACTGAAGTGTTCTGTAAAATCTTTATCCTTTGCATCCTTTGCTTTCCATACACACACCCATCTCCAGTTTATTTAGACATTCATATTCATTGTAAACGATGATGAAGATTTTTAATTTCAATAACTTATCAAGTACAGAAAATGAAGTTAAAACCAGTAAGAGCTATTTGCAAATCAATTCAATTGATTTCATAAAAAATAAATAAAACAAATGCAAAAAAATTAAAGCAAATGGTTCAAAAGTATTGTAATTGAATTAAAATAACGAAAAAAATTTTAAAATGGGAACAAATCATAACCGTTTCATTTGAAAAATTTTTAAATTGATCGATTTGGATCATAAAAGGCTCATTTGAACGTAATGTATGAATTACATTATACCGATCGTTTCGAGATTAATCTCTCCTAGATGATGGATAAAATTAAATTTAATCGAAAAGAAAATATCTTCCCCTCTTATTTCGCAGGTCTACGAACATTTGGAAAATCATTTTGTTACGTAGTGTACCTTGTTACATTGTACCTAGTTATCTTTAGTTCAAGGTGAAAAATTTGGTAAATTTTCCTCATTTCTTTGAATTTTTTATTAACTAAACGATCAGAAATTTTATTCTCTTCCTGTCGGTGGCCTTTTATCACTTACCACAATTCTCAACAGTTATTGATGTTTATGAAAAAGTAAGATGGAATTTTTAGATATTAATTATTGACGTTATTTTACCCATAAATAATTGACATCTACTCGTAAAACACCCTGTATGTATGTATGTACTTAAAATTAAAGTTTTGTGAAGCTTAATTTGTTCATACCATAGGGCATGAACAAAAGTATTGGTATTCACAATGTTTATTGCCATATGACATTTTAAATATTATTTTATTAATTCTTCATATGCTTTAAACAAACATGTACAAGCATACGAGTATAATTTTGAAAACGAAAGATGTGCATCAAGTACATACATACAGTTGTAATGCATTGGTACACCAATTTAGTATTAACATCACTGTTACAATGGTTGACAATAATTGCATGCATTCTATTGCATAATACCATATATGTAATATTCATATTTTTCATTGATGATGATGATGATGAGTGTTTGTCTTTTTTTTTCAAGATTTCCCTTTTATATGTACATACAACTCAAATTGTATGTATGCAATATGCATGTATGTATGTATGTAAAAACATAATTTCAAGGTTGTACCATTGGTGGATGTTATAGGTATAATGACAATTTTACATTAAACATATGAGTATTGTATGTGTGAATTAGTGTATCTACACACATATGCTACGTAAAATACATATACATATGTATATAATATAATATGAATCTTGATTTATAATAAGATTGATAATTGAGGTTAAGTAGTAGAAAATACAGAAAAATCATAAAATGAGCATTAAATAATATAATACATACCATACCATATAAATTTCATATTTTTGAAGAACTTCATATAATTTACGTATTAGATCAAGTGTATAATGATATCATGTGATAACCTAGTAGAAAATTGTCACCAGTTCAATGGTAAAATAACGTTAAAGGAAGATAGTGTAAAATATCCGCATACATATTTCAAATTTGAAATTTGTTATATGAATTCAAAATTACACGAATATCTGATGATGCCTCCGATCATCAGATGACTTTTCCAATAACTATTTCGATGATTTATATTCATATGTTGCAATCCAATATACTGTATGTGCCATATGTATATGATTTTAGTTTCGGCTATAGAACAAACTTCATCATGACTCTCATGATGTGAGTCTCATCTAATCGGTCTTTATGAATTCATCACATGTGTCCTACTAGGGTATGAACATAACAAAAACATAACATTATGTATGTGTGTATCGTGAATGCATATCAGTTAACATGAAAAATTTAACCCACGTAATGTGATACTGTACGTGTTTGCCCTTTCGTTATTGATTACATTTTACTTCTATAATGCATTTTAACTATAAAAAAATTACGTTTCAACAAATAAATTATAAATATGTACATGATTTGATAATAAGTTAGAATTTTGGTAAAAAGGATCAATACAATATGTAGTCAATCAGCACGTCGTTGAATAAGGTCCTTATTAAATTCTGAATATATAAACATTTCATACTGTTGAATGTTGTCATGTTGTGAATTGACCAACTAAAAATTGTGCAGCTAACGTAAGAAAAACTTTGTTTCTTTTCGTTTAATTGATAACTTTTAATTTGAATATTGATATAGTGATAACTACATCAGTTCTACGTACTTATAACAAGCAATCACTTATTAAATAAGATGGGATGGGTATCAAAAATTTTTGGTCCTTTAAAATTTATTTACTTATTAAGCAAGAAACTTTGGGACAGGACAATTAAAAAATATGTCAGGGGCAAGTCTTAAATATTTTACTATAGAAGCAGTTTGAATTTTAAGAAAAATATATTTTATAATTTTTATTCTGAGACACACTATGTACTGTGCTATGTACATATGTGTGTATGTAAACATTCATATATGCAATATTCGATAGAAAGTATTTAAACATAATAAAACAGAGAAAAAAAAATAATTTTTCAGTTATTAGCGAGAAAAGTTTTAAAATTCTACTACATCAAGTGTATGAACTGTACATGTAAACTTTGTTGATAAAATTCATACACATGAAAATAGTATTTATTATATATTTTTATTCAACATAAAACATACGCGTTTTCTCTTTTTTTTTTGTTCTGTTAATATTTTAATTATTTGTTTATTGCCTTTTACATTCCTTCTATATTCTGTCCACTAATTCTATGCAGCTAAGGCCATATGGAACCGTTAACATATGAAAGTATCATTGTATCAATTCATATTGTATATAAACACTTTAAAGATTGTGGCGATAATGCTCAGAATCCGGAGTATGTGTGTATTTTTATAAGGGCTTGTAATTAATGGACAGAGTATAATTTTTCATACATCTTAATTTTTATTGTATTTATACTGCCTATAACAAAATGTGTATGTGCTTGATACAAGAGGTTTTATAATTATGAATTAATTTATGATTTTAATTAATTGTTGCCAAAGTAATCTATTATCAACTATTATTACACTTCAATATTTAATTTACTTTATATGATGTTAATACTACGAATTTTTAAAATTTACTAAATTTTGTGTTTTTATCAAAGTATGTCAGGTGTCATCAAATATATTGAATTTAGATAGCAAAGTATATGTATATATTCCGATTCGGTTCTAATGGAAATGTTACACTACAAACATCTAAAACTGCAACATTTTAAAGTTCAATAAACATCATTTATCTTCGTCTTTTTGAAATTTTATAGACAATTATTTCTATAACAAGTATTGTCAGTGAAATTCCAATGCCAATTGATAACAGTACAAATAATGGTATAGTGTATTCCAGGCCAACATTGATTACAATATTGTTAGATAAACATGTTAACCTCTTCTTTCTCCAATACCGTTGTTGTTTTGAAATAATTCCAGTTTCTAACATCCAAAAAAGTCTGTTAAACGAGAAATCACATTAAATTATTATCAAAAGAAAAAAAGCAAAATAATTTTTCTCATGATTGTACACTTACTTTAACTTATACATTTCGGTATATGGTGAAAATTTTTTTGCTATAAAATATAGGAGTTCTGTTCTCAATTTAATTTCATTTACATCACATATTTCATTTGGTTCAAACATTTGAGCAATAACATTATACGCAGACGATACTTCAGTGTGATATGCATAACCACCACTTTTAACACGCATTAAACCTTTACGAAGATCTTTTGACCATACTGATTCTTCATTTGATTCAATTTTCTTTTTAAATAAATAACGTACTTCTGATATGTTTGTATCCTTAATAAAAGATATATCGAAAGAATTGTAAAAAAATTCATTTTTGGTAATTATTTAGAATTGGGGTTCCATTTTTGCCTCTGCAGTCAATATGAACAAAAAATGTAAGTTGTTCAAAAAATATTTTACAATATATAAATAATTACCAATTCTAAATAATTACCTCACCTTTTATCATTTTAAAAACAAAGGTTAATCTGTATCTGCAGCACAAACATTTCAACATGTTGAATAATGCGTTGATAGATTAAATTAAATAAAAAATTTCTCCAACCGATTTAACTGTACCATATCGCGATACAGACACTCACATGAATTATCTTGTAAACAAGTTGTCCACAATAATCATGGCATAATGCCGTGAATGTGATAAGAATTGGAGATTGTGACCAAAACAGATGTTAAGGCATTAATTAGATAAGTTATTACTTGTGGTGCCATTGCTTAGTGGCACAGAAGTCTTACTGGGTATGTGAAAGGCAGGTTGAATAAAATAAAGTAGATGCTATTTTACAATTCAACGTTTATTCAACTCAATCGTGTTGTTCATCATGTTGAATAATGTACGAGCTGCACGACACAAAAACTTTCGTAACATCAGAATATGTATGCAAGTTCTTATACTTACATACACGTAAACTCTTGTATACGATATATTTTCAATACCAATTTGTAGTTTACTATCAGCTAGATTACGCAATGTTTTAATGTTCGTTTTAATTGGTGAACCAACTAAACTCGATACAACAATCGATGTATAAAAATTGTATAGTAAATACGTTAGGAATAGTAACACAATTACAATACATCTACCACTCAATAGTTGGAATTTTAAATTGAAGCCTTGTTGACATGTTGCACCTAATGTTTCAATAAATGTTGTAAGCAATGATGGTAAGAAATGTTGTTGGATTCTTTCATTTTTTGAAACAATTTTAAATTCAAATTTGTAAATAATTTTCAATAGAATTGCAATTAGAATTAATGAAATAATGAGACATAACCAAATCTGTAATTGGAATGGTTGCAAAAAAATGTAACCCAAAACACTTTGAATATTGTGTGGTGTACGAAACAAGAAAACTGATTTAAAATTGATGTATGATACTAATGGTGTTATATACGACGCACGTTCGATTGTGTAGAATAAGCCGCTAACAATTTGTTCCACTTTATTATTAATCAAATCACCATATGCTCCACCATGCGTTAAAGTAGATGACCATGAGTTATGATGACGCCATGTAATGCTGGAACAATCGAGAATATTAAATATATACTGGCTTTTGAATTACTTAGAAATAATCAAACATAATCAAAGTAGCTAGCAGAAATCTGATATTGACACAAATCAAGCAGATAATGCTGGCAGATACATTTGAACCAAGCATTTGAACCAAGTACTGACATACATATATACATATTTCTACTAGCAGTTAGGTGCTTTGATTGTGTTTCACGCCAAACGACAATTATATTCATATACTTATAGCCCAATATCTCCCTTAAATGCATTATCAATGGAAATCCCATACGAGCGAAATTATCGATGAAAGTGTTATTAATCGATTGTAAATGCTTTAAACGATCATTTTCTGTTACATTTTCCGGTAAAGCTGTAATCTTTATAACAAAAAACATTTATTAAAATTAATAAATCCTTTGAAATATATTGTTGGATATTACAATTGTCGCAACTGGTATCGTAACATCTTTCATTGCAGAACGGTTTCGATATTTCGATTTTTTTCTAAGTTCAGACCTTTCGATCGAACAATGATTTGGTTTTTCCTTCCTATCACATTTCATTGTACGATCGAGTGTTACATTCAATTTTCCGCCTAACCTCTTTCCATTATTGTAAACATCAAAAACCAAAATTTCCTCATTTATTTCTATTACGAAAAAAGGAAAAATTGTTTTAAATTTAAACAAAATTAAAGGATTACACTCACCCGTGGAATACCGTATATAACGAAGTTCAGTATCGATATTCAAATTGAAATTTTCAAATTGTTTAATAAAATTCAAATTCGTGTTATTCACGGTGTTTTGTTGAACAACGATCCAATGAAAATTTGAATTGAAACAATTCAATTCGTTTGCCTATGAAGAAAAAACAAAACCAAGAAAAGTTTTTCTTTTGTGTATAAAGTGGTCGGGAAAAAGAGAGGGACCGTTTACACTACACTTGGTTTAGTGGTTGAACTGAGTTCAACGCTACTCTGTTTTACTCCAGTTTAGTGTGTTCAAATTTACTCGATTTCGATTTGGTACGAAAATAGTATTATAAAATTTCTTCTAATTCAATTTTACTTTACCTTTCGTAGAACATCGTTGGTATTTATACAGTTGTAATCGATTGTTATGCCAATGATTGGTTGATGCCGGTTTGAACATATTTTTTCAATTGAGTGAATCGAGTTGTTTTTATTCAGTTCGATAAAATTAACCGCCAAAGAGTTCAAATTTGCGTATTTAAGAAAATCAATTCGATCTGTATGAAATAAAAAATTTAAATTATTACATCAAAAAGTGTCTACAAGGCATTAAAAAAATGCATGTGATATTTTCAAACCTTGTACTTTCCAGCAAGTAAAAGCTGATAAAAATTGTACAGGACCATTTTCCAAATACAATGAAATTATTAAATTGATAATATTAAAATTTGATTTCGTGATCATTATGATCACTTTATTTCAAGCTCACGAATAACGTTACAATTCGAAGTGTTTCTTATATTCGATTAATTTCTGGTTTTTATACGAAGGATTTGGTACAAACATGATTAATCATAAATTAAGTTATTATAAATGTCACAACAATGCACAGGATATATTTCTAACAATTTGATTTGTCAATCAATTTGATATTTTAATCATAATGTGTCCTGTTTTTTTTTCATGAAAACAACAATGTAACGCATATCTACATACATATGTACTTATATTCTAGACACACGATAATTGCGTGTATCATAACTCACCTGGATCTTATTATTTCAATTGATTGATTGATTAATATCTTAATTTTTCTTATGACGTGCATTACATTACATTATGTTTTGGACGTCAATGATAATAAAGATATGAATATTCAAACTTTGTAGACAATTTTCGTATTAAAAATTCATAAAAATCGAAATGAACATTTTGTTTACAAAAATTCAAAATAAACACGATTGATATTTTGATGAGAAAATAATGTCCAATTTGGAAAATCATGTCTAATTAAATAATAAAATTAAGAAATAATGGAAAATTGCCATTTTAATGGCAAATCAATATCAAATCTTATTTGTTTATATTTTTGCGTTATTGCAATATTTCTATCTAGGTTTTTATGTAATTTTTACTTTAAAAAATTTCCTTTCTTGATTATTTGAAAACGGTTTTTCATGTCATGGTTTTAATAGTATGTGCATTTTATATAGATGCTTATGTTTATATATTATTTAATTTAATTAAATTGTTGATGACTGACAACATAATAACGTTTAAAAAGAATTCTTCTTAAAAAATAAAAATATGAACTCAACCTATGTACCTAAATGTGCAATTTTATCAGTTTATGTCATTGAAGAAGAAATAAAATCAAATTAAAAACTTATTATGTAATTTTTTTTCCTTCCCTCTCTCTCTCTCTCTTTTCTTTATTACGACATTTTAAGTGTGTAAATAGTAATTAAACCTGGGTAATTTGAAATTGAATTAATTTTTATTTCTACATTTATGTGTATTTAACAATTTGAATTTAATTTCTGTAAAATGAATTTAAAAAAAAATATATATTTATTTTCTTGGCTGATGATACTCTCATTGTTGTGTAAATGAAAATGCATTTGAATAGATTTTTTATGTAAATTTCAATTAAATTAATTTTAAATTTTATTAGCTGAAATATGTTGTACATTAGGTATATAGTGATAGAGAGGAGAGTAGTTGATAACTTGTGTAACACCTCAAACCTTACATATCGGTGTCAAAATCTGACCCTTTTTGCATTTGTATTCAAGCATAATACATACTAGGTGACACGGGTTAGGAGTGACTTATATGGTTATGAAGATTCATGATTTCGATACTGCAAGTTTGTCATGAATGCAACATTAATATCAAACAGATTCAAAAGTTATTCTTTTAAAGACTGTGTGAATTTTTCAATTTAGGTAATTTCGTTATTTTGAATAAAATAATTTTAATAACTTCACACCTGCTACCAAGAATACCTACATATGTATCCATATATGTATGTGTGCTTAAACCTAATGAAACAACAATCTGTATATTGAAAGCACTAAAAATAGTTCATATATGTATGTATATACCATCAAATGAAGTAGAAAAGGATTTTCCAATAAAAATTTTATTTGCCTTATGTACTCTAAGCTATTGGAAAATTGTACAATTCCGTGTGTGCTATACACAAAAACATGTTACTCATGTATTATTGTGTTACATCACATACTGTGGCGAAATTGATATTGAAGTAAAATAGCTTATGGCGTAATATATACATACATATGTGTACTACATATATAGAACAAGGATATGAAAAACGTGCGTTACAATAATATAGTAATCGTCATATAACCACACATAGCGAGCATAATGACATCCTAATGGATTTCGAGCACGAAATAATGCAGAAATCATGAATCCTGTATACATGTATTCCAATAGGTACAACTGTTATTTGTGTTTTGTAGCTTTTCCTCTTTCATATTTCGTTTTCCTTTCAAGAGCAAAATTACATTTGATTTGATTGTACTTTACTGGCTATACGCCTATGTCCTGTGTTTTATGTTACGTAGTGATATTGAGTGACGTTTACATACTTGATTCGTTTTTTTTATCAAACATTTTTCTATAATTTTATCATTCTTTATCATCATCTCCTGTGACCTTCCAAACCAGGATGGGCTCGAATCTCCTGACATTCTAACGCTGATTACGAAAAATTTTTCATTTTAATTTAATTTATCAATTCACTTTCAATTTCAACAACCAAAATATCACAAAGTTTTTAATATCATCTGATAGCACATGTTATGCATCTGATTAGTGTTTTATTGGCTTTTTTTTCTCTTGTAAACAATTTTATGTAGCACGTGGTGCGCGAGTTTATTTTCCGCTTAAAATCAAAATGCATCTTATTGTTACCCCTTTTTTAGTTTTTGCTTTATTTTATACATACATATGATGGTGGGCACATTTTTGTTTTGTTTTATTTTGAGATTTTGATTTTTACATGAATTTTGGACCATTGAACAAACTGACATTCATAAGCATGTATAAGTCGCAAAATACATGAAATATGCTGGTATATTATATGCACACAAAATTCATCTGAATACCACAAACACAAAATACACGGTGTACTAAAATGATAACATATACATCATTTCTATATATTTATTGTCAATCTTATAAGATCTGTTAAATATTGTATTTTCATTTTAGTTTAACTTGAACTTTCATTAATTTAAGATGTTCTTCAAAAAAAATGATAAATATGATAAATTAAAAGATAAATAAAAAACATTAAAAAAAAAAATTTAAAATAAGCCTAAAAAAAAAATTTAAATAAAATAAAAATTAAATGAAAATTAAAAAATTAAAAATAAAACATAAAAAAGTTGTTACAAAAAAAGGAAAACAAATTAAAAAAATAAAAACATTTTTAAAAAAGAAAACAAAACTAAAAGTAAAAATAATATTCAATTAAAAAATTCAAATAAAAATTAAAGGCAAAAACTAAAAATTATTATAAAAATAAAAATTATAAGAAAAAAATAAAAAATAAAAATTTAATTTAATTAAAATAAAATAGAGAAAAAAACGAAAATAAAACAGGAAAAAATTAAAAATTATATAGATGGAAAAAAATTATGTTTTTAAAAACATTTAATTCAAATTTTAAGGATAAAGGAGAAATTCTTAAGAAAACAAAAATATAAAAAAAAAATAAATTTTATTTGAATTTACAAAAAAATCTTTAAAAAAAATTTTTTTTATTGTCCTTTCGAAGACACAAAACACTTTAATTAACTTTTATTTTGAATTCCGACATATTTCAAATAATAAAAATAACACCATGTACAAAATATGAAGTATGTAGTATTTAAATAAAAAAAACGAACAATTTAAAAAAAAAGTGAAGATATTATCAAAAAAATTTAGAGGAAAATTAACTGATTCTAATTCTATACAGAAATAACCAAAAATCTAAATTACTTAAAAGTTAAAAAAAAAAAAAAAATACATTTTGGTGATCATTTTGAAAATTTAAAAATATTGAGTAGTGATTACCTATTAATAACGTACACGTTTCACATTAAATATGATAAAGTGAAATTCAAAAAAAAAAAAAAAAAATTTTATAAAATATTAAAAATTTAGAAAAAAAAAAATAAATTAATTAAAAATAACGTAAAATTAAAAAAAAAAAATAAATAAAAATCTAAAAAAAAGATTAAAAATTTAAATTAATCAAAAAATTTAAATTAATAAAAAGAAAATTTAAAAAAATAAAATAGAAAAAATTTTAAAAAATTAGAAAAAGTGTCTAAGGTTTTTCACAAAAGGGGTAAAAAAATTAAATTATTGTTGCATATTTGTTATTGTGTTATTTACGTTTCTTAATCACGAATATATTCGAATTTTTAGATGATTTCAAGAAATATTTTATAGACATCATGCCGTAAGGTACTATGAAACTCTTTAGTGAATTTTTTTAAATTTTTCTTAATTTTACTTAATTTTTTTGAGTTTTTTTTTTTCAAATCATACAATTAACAAAATTATCCTTCGCAATGTATAAGAATTGAACAATTGAAATCACCATTAAAGTTATCATTTGAGATTTATATTTTCAACATGATAATAAATGTAATAAAATGTTCATAATTATGATAATTTCTCATTCCATCAGATTGCCTCTAAATCTGTTAACAATTTAAATCAAAATAGTCTGTCATATTTTTTGCTGGTATCTCAATTCAGTTTTTTTGTTATTTTAAATTTAAATTGTTCTAAAATGTAACATTATGTACTCTTATTTATGTACAAATATACAGGTTGCCTCGGAATAAGTGTTATTTAGCCCATTTTCCTCTATGTTCAAAATGTTTCTATGAAGAATCGTTCTAGAATCTAGACCTTCACTCTAACATCCACTGATTCTGAGATATAAGGGTTTGAAATTTTTTCGGCATGCACAATATATGAAATAATTATATTTAGGACAATAGCTAAGGCTTAGACCTTTCCAACAAAGTGTATTTGATCGAAATAAAATGAAAATAACCAAAGTTATTAAAGTTCAAATTTCAAAATTTCATGTACTAACCTGTAAAATTTTTGTACAGAAAAATTTGTTCAAATTATAATACACAAAAACTATCCCCCATTGAAACTCGGAAAATACCATATTGAGAAAATTAAGGTTTTGTGTCAAAATTTTCGCTACTCCGGGCTGCTTTTTTTTCAATTTCCAAAATAAATGTTGAACCTTTTTTTCCATTTAATGATTACATTCATTAAAAAACGAATAAATTACATTATATGGACCGTTGCACTATAGCTTCACGATTGCATTTCGCCTGTGTTAAAAACTTTTAGACCATAAACTTGATTCTTCAATAAATAAAATGTAAACTTCAATAATTCAAGTGTACATTTTAATAATTCATTAAAAATTTTATCACATCATTATATTTGAAGAGTGAGACAATATAGGAAAAAATTATTATGAAATTTTTTTTAAATGTTTTTTGTCCTTTAGTTTTTTTTCCATTTTTTATCGAATATTCTTTTGTTTATCATCATTCATTATAACAAAAATCATTGTACATACACTTGTTACTTCTTGTGTACTTATATTCCTCATCCTTAATACTTGTATGTATAATTCAATTCTTCTTTTTCTTCTTCTTTTGTAGTGACCGTGAGTACTACACACATGTATAATGTGATAATAATGATTGCATGGGCGTATAATGTACATACAGCATTTATACATATTCATTTTAAGTGAAGTTTTTAAATACAGATTTTTACCTTTTCCTTATATAAAATATGCATATGAAATTTTGTACTACACTGTGGTACGATGCTGTTATAGATTTTATCATCTTTTTTTTTTTTAATTTCCTAACCTATAGTACAAAGTCAATTTAGTGTATATTACAGCATTCATTATCATGACGAGAAAATGTAGGATGAAAATGAAGCAAAGAGGCAAGAAAGAACTCATTTTTATAAGGTTTTCCTTTCTTTTTTTTTTTAAATTTTCTTTCTATTTCAATTAATTCTTCTTATAATTTTTCATATTCTTGTTTTTTTGTGTAATTTTTTTTTCTTTAACTCATAATTGTTTAAAACACCTTGAATTCAAACAAAAAAAAAAAAAAAGATTCGAGATGTTCATACACCACACCATCGTCAATCATAGAAAATTGAATTAATTGCATTTCATGTTTTCTACGACAATTGAAGAACAAGTCCAAAAATTTTCACATTATTCACATTACAAGGATAATGTCCTTATACGAAAAGAGTTTATACTAAAAGCTGAAAAGTACGGATTTTATAGCTATCAAAATTTTCCTATTTTAAGAAAGTTAATAAGGAATTAGGAACGTTAGAATCATAAAATATCTCAGAATTACAAAATAATGGATATACACCACTTTCAAAATAAACGGCTCAATTATAACTGCTTTGCTGGCACATGTTGAAAATCAAATTTTGATGTATACGAAAAAAAAATCGTTTTCAATGATATTCGGTTGTATCAGTTCTGTTTTTATACATGAACTACAAAAAAAAAAGAGTTTAAAAATTCAATGTCACTTTAAAGTGCTCAATGTGTACATGCCTACCTGTGTATATGGTGAAAATAGAAGAAAAAAAAATAGAAGTGAAATTATTGTTCACAAAAAAAAAAAGAATTAAAACCCTTGAAGTCATCATAGACGTTTTTTTTTTAGATCACTCGATTTTTTTCTAAGACCATTACAAAAGGAAAATGTGAAAACTAAATTGATTTAAGGTTTAAATTCTGAAATTTATTTGAAATGAAAATATAGTTATTCAGTACTTTTTATGTGAAAGTCCTAAAAGAAAGGTCACAATATAAAAGAAAACTCATTTTGTGACCTCTATGGATGTTCACAATTTTTCTCCAATATTTAATGGCGAAAATAAAAAATTTAGGAATTTTTGTTAGACGAGTAGCAAAAATAGGAAAAACCGAATTACCAACTAGTGCGGTCAGATGAACAATCTAAAATTGTTTATTTTAAATTTTAAAAAATAGTTTTTTTTCTATACACCCAAAATGTTTTTGTTGGTTGTAAGCCAACATAATATTTGCTTAAATTTCAACTTAAAACGTAAACGCCTATTTCGCATGCATAATGATTTGTCCAATGTATCACGTACGCAAAATTATTTATACGTGAAGCAAAAAACGAATAACAAAATCAAAACGCACGCCAAATCAAATTTATCTCTACTGCAATTTTGCATATCTGTTTAGTTGTCTATTGTCCATTTTTAATACCGCAAAAATGAATCAAAAGACATTAAAAAATGGATAATAAAAAAGAAAATAAGAAAAAAACTTGGAGTCTTACGGTTGAAAATTATAGCCCACAAGGTTCTTATGAAAATGAGAATTGTTGCCAGTTTTATGTATGCTTATCAATTTGAAATGTCAGAAAAAGAGTGTAAATACGCACACATATACAAATAAAATCGAAATTATGAAAATGTACATATCATCCTTTTTATATCCTTTATCCTTAAAGTAAAGAAACAAAAATGAAGCAAATAAAATATATTTTTTTCACTTTAGACAAATGAAAGCAATTTTCTTGATATTCTGTTTTTTTTTTTTTTCGACTTGCGGCATTTTCCCCCTGTTCCTCTTTCAATTGTGGAAAGTATTTAAATTTTCGTTTTCTCAATTTATGAAATTCATGCTCCGTTATTTGATTTCTTGTCTTTTTTAAATCTGAACTATAATATAAACTGCATATTATATGCATGAAACAAATTTTTTTGCATGCTTCAAAATTAAATAATAAAATATTTCACATATGAAACAAGTAAAGTGTTTGCATACGTACTCATGTATGCACAGAATAAAAAAAAAGTTCAGAATAGAAAAATATGAAACAACAATTTTCCGTTTTTTTTTTTCAAATTTTTTAAAAAGATTTTTATCTTATTTCAGATATGCATTCACATACATTTATTTTGAGGTATGTACCGAACATACACACATAAATACGTATGGATGTACAAATATGCGTGTATCAAGTCTGTAACAAACTCTAATGTACTTGCTGGTGGGTAACCAAAAGGTCTGTAAGCAAAAAAAAAGAAAAAAAAAATACAGATGTGTAATCTGCAAGTGTGAACATTTTACATACAATTTTCATTCCAATATCACCTTGATGCAATAGGTATATCCCAAGTCCTTGCATTTTCTTTTGCTAATGTCTTGATTAATTCTTTTGTATTTAACGTATAATAAATATATCGCATTTGTCCAAAAAAAGAAAGTAAGCGGTTTTCAAGATTTTAAATGACTTTTCCTGTAGATATCTAGGGCATCTTCGTATGCTTATTCTATTCTATTGTAAGATTTCATATATAACAATGATAATATCAATAACATAAAAAATATATAAAATCTTCATTTTTATATCTCAATCAGAAAGTGGAGAATAAGTCGTAAATTATTTTTATTATGACAAGATCATGTGTTATAAAAAGCGTTACAAATAATTGTACAAGTTTACGAGTTTAAACCCGAATCAAGTTGTAGAACCATAAAGCACAAAGTATTTTCGCAATTTTTTCTAAACAAGTCTCATCAGAATTGTTCACTATCGTGGCTCAATTGGTTAGTTTTTACCGAGATCTTTCAATGCGTACTGTTTCTATATTAATCAAGACGGCCCTGAATGTAACATAAAACACACAACAAAAATTACAAGTTACCTCTTAATTTTTTTTTCTGTTTCTTCTCTGGTACACATTTCTGTTTGTTACTAAATGCAACATACATATTTTACGTTAACTCAGTACTTTTTTTTTGTCATAAATTTTAATATACATAGAAACAAAGTAAAACAACAAACATTTAAAATCATGAAAAATTCAAATAAATTCGTAAGTGCATACTCGATAACTGCACACATGTGTGTGTATGCATGTACTTAGTGAAAGGATATTTCCTACAAAAAAAAAAAAAAAACAAAAAAAAAAAAAATGCACACATACATACATACGTATCGACATTCAATCTAATGTATCTCTTATCCTTGCACTCTTAATTTTCCTTCATATGTAATTTTTTTTTCCTTCACATTTTCTACATTCAATTTTATTGTAAATTAAACACTCAAAATATTCTTTTGAATCAGCATTATAAATTGACATCGGAAATCTTTATATGCAGAAATGTACTTACATCACAAAAATTAAAAATTATCGTACAATTTTCTGTTTTTTTATGTACATTTACTCCCACTCAAAGTATAATATTTTATATTTCTTTTCATGAGTTTTAAAACGTTTAAATATCGCCTCGATACAAAGTTTAAAGTTTCAAAACGCAAACACACCAAATGGCAACATCGTTTTAAGTTTCAATGAATGCAACTAAAACACAATTCAGGCAAATAATTGAGACATTTTGAATTTTTCTGATGTAATGTGCATTGCACAGTGGCACTGGACAATTTTTGTACCAAAACCATAATATTACTGTATAATAGCAAAAATTTTTGACGTTTTGAAACTCATCGATTCATATATTGTAGAAAGAAAATGTACTATTTTAACATCTGTATTGGATGAATGCATGCAAGCATAAAATATGTACACATGCCAAAGTAACTACCAGGTATAAACGCATACATTATGCCTATTGACACAAGGCAAAGTAGTAATAAGGCAAAGGATTTAGAATAATAACGGTACATGTGTACTTATCATAATTTAAGTAAATATTGAAATACGAAAGGAAATGGAAAGAATTCATTTCATATATCGCGGTATCTATTCATCGTTTTACTTAGTAAGAGTACATCGAACGCTTTTTATTTACTCAATTACACAAAAATAAAAAATTGAGAAAAAAAAAATAAAATAAAATTTAAATCTTTACATAAAAAATGAAACATAGAAAAGAAAAACAAAAATTATTCATAATTTTCTAAATTTAAACAAATAAGAAAGTAAACATAGAAAATACAAAAAAGGAGATCGTTAATAGAAAAATTCAATAAAAATTTATTTGTTACCAAATTTCCAAAAACAAAATTTAACAAAAACAAGTTACATATGTATCCTGAGACCTCCAGTGCGTTCCAATATGTTACTTAAAACAAGGATGTAAGCCAAAGCCTCTTTTGCCTTTTATCCCATTACCATTACCTATAAGTAATGGTACAGTAAAGTTTACCCGTAGCCTGTAGTTACGTTACTTGATTATTGAAGTTATTTCATCGAATATTTCTAGTTATCATATGGATTATATTTCTGTTTATTTTTAAATGCAATAAAAAAGCAGGAAACAAAGAAAAATATTTTCCGAAGGACATGAGTACGTAATCGTACATACATATGTACATACATATAACGAAGGTAGGTCCGAACGTGGGTCTGAAGATTTTTTCAATGTTATCGTTAGATAATTAGAGTTTTTGCTGACATTCGATAATTCGATGGCCAAATAACAAAAAAAAAAGCAGTGAAAAATTTCTAATAATAGTGAAATTGAAACATAATTCAATAAAATCGTTTATTTTTAGATCTTCACACGTGTATGTGTGTGAAACAATTGATTCTATTTTAAAATGTAATTTGTACTTGATTAACTACTTGTCAATTATAATTACTTTGTTTTTGTGCAAAAAAAAAAAATCCTTCGAATAGAAAAGAAAATGAGAAGAACACACAAAACAAGAATTATGTAAAATTCAAATATTCACTTTGATGTGTCTAATATTTAATAATTATGTGATATTAAAATATATTACTAAGGTCAGAGAAGTTTTCGAGTCTTCTTTATGAATTTGAGGTCGCCAAAGAAGAAGAAAATCTTATTATTTTTACATTTATTCACAAACTTATACATGTCTATGTAATATTCAAGGTTTTAAAATTGAAATTAAAAAAATCCTTTTGTCAATTTCGTTTTCTTCATTATTTTCTTTTGACTTTGAAATCTTATTAAGGATATTAAAAAAATGGAAGTTGATTTCTTAGTCTCAGGTATATAAACAAGAAAAGTTTGAAATTTAAATTGTAAATTTATAAATGAATATAGTAGACTGACTAAAACACATTATAATTATCTTCAAGTCGACACTACAGAGTCCATGAAGTATATTCTCGTCTTTCTTTTGCGGAAACTGCCATCGAGATATTCTTTACTTTCTTACACTTTGAGTTTGTGAATGATATCCAGCTAGACACCTCATTCCATCCATGATCCTTTGTCATCTGATTTTTCATTGCCTTTCTCACTATAAACAATATAATAAACGTCATATTATACATTTGGACATGTTTACAATTAAATCGAGAAACTTTTGCAACTTCTTAAAGAGTCCTATTAAGTTTCTTTTTCGTCTATTTATTTATTTATTTTTCTGTTTTACTTTACTTTGTTTCTTTTCTCATTTCTTTAGCAAATTAATTTTCATTTTTTTAACTTAATCAAAAATTTTATCATAAACTACATAAAATACAAAAAATTAAATAAATTTATTCTTTTTTAATTTCTGTTTCTACTTGTCCTGTTTATTATTCATCTGTTGGATTTTTTTTTATTTTCATTTTATTTAATTTATTTATTTTCTATGCACTAAAAAAAAAAATCATATAATAAATACTTATATTCATACAACATTGGCTTTTTCATTTTAATTTATGTAAACTAAATACAGATAAACCTCTTACAAGCCAGAACAGGTTGGAAAAATACAGAAATTTTTTCCTAAATAATTTTTGCGACGAAATAAAGCTTAGTACCGGTTGGTCTGAGCATCAGGGTCTTAAGCACAATGAAAGAAGCAAAAACAAACAATCTCTTATAATAGATTTTTTTTTTTTTTAATCTAGAACTACTGGAGTCGAACTTGTCGATTAATGAAGCTCCGATTTTGAAATCAGGCCAGTCAAACGTTGCCAACCAATTCTAAAAAATATTCTAAATTTTGATCTTAAAACTGGAAGTTATGATATTTTCTATGTGACGTTAAATTTTATTTATGTTTGTCATAAAATATTATGAAAAAAAAAATTGGTCAGAAATGTTACACCACAATAGACAGCTTTGTAGGAGGTTTACTTGTACACATTTCATTTGTATATGTGTATGTAGGCAGGCAGATTTTTATAAGTCAACTTTTTTTATCAATTAAAATTCTTATACATTCAGAAATAGAAAAAAAAAATTCTATACTGCAATTTTTCTCTCTAATTTCGCAACATGCAAACTTCATAATAAAATACATTCCTCCTACACAAAATACATAAGTGGTGAAAAAGGAAAATAAAATCATTGAAAGAATGATGTATATATGAAAAATTAAAAAACATTAAAAAAAAATAATAATTTTGAAAATGATATGAAATAACTGCTTCTACTTCATATTTTTACTATTTTCACAGATATCCTTGTATACCATGCGAATTATGTATACGTATCTTGTTGCAAAATAAAATGATCCAATTGAAAACTTTTAACATTTATACACATGTAATAAAATATTGTGTTCTAAGAATTTTGTGTGTACTTTAATATGAGCTTTTTATTTGACCTCTGTGTTTTTCTATATACAGCGTGTTCCAAACATACAATTCTAATCGCTGATCAGTGAATTACAAGCAGTAGATCCTTTTACACATGGTGTCCTAGAGTACACTGTACAGGTTACAATATTTTGTTTTTTTGTATTCCTAGCAAAAATTCAATTAGCAATTAGAACCTCTACCCCTAAAATGCATCCCTTCTGAGATACAGGAGATTGAAAATATTCGAAAAAGTAAATGTGTTTGTACTAATGAATATCAATATTTTTTTGCATTTATTTTCATTTTATATTTTTGAACAAGTATTTTGTTTTGAAATTAAAAATAATAGAATGTGTGGAGAGATTATGTTGTACAAAAAATTTGTATATGTACAAGCCAAACCATGCCAATTAGCATGCTATATTTAATCCGATTGAAAACTAATTTCCTGATGGTTTTATATGCTAAAAGCAAAAAAACAAAAACAATTTTTTTTTTAAATTTTTTACGTTAAGGATATTAAGGATACTGTCAACTCTCTACTTTGTTAAATTTATAAAATCAAGTAAAAAAATTCATTATTTTTAAAAATTTTTTACGGTGTAATTTAAAATTTTAAAGATTTATTTTGAATTTTACGTTGAATATCTCAAGATGATATCCTTCAATTTTCGTGAAATTTTCAAGATTTAAAGGCACTGATAGAGGAGACCTTGATGGGAGACACATAAAATACAGTATGTAGTTTTTGCAAAAAAAAAATGTTTTTTTTTTTTAATTTGAATGTTAATAAATTTTTTCTGATTCCAATCAAATACCTCTTGGTGGAAAGGCTAAAGTCTTAGCTTTAATTTATGTATATAACATAGAATCCAGACAAAGAAACAGATCCTAAAGGTATTACCTTAAGTGTGACATCATACACTGTACCTGTTCGAAAATTTTGAACTCCTCATATCTTAAAAGGGGTGAATTTGAGAAGGGGGAACTAGAATGATTCCTCCCTATAGATAATTCAATCTTTCAAGTAAATAGGCTAAAATTACATTTATTCTGAGACACTCTATGTAAATAAGTATTCACTTGTATGATTAAATTGTTTGGTAGCTAATTACACATTGTACATGAACACATGTAATGTAAATTATTTCAATCAAAATCACGATTTTTAAATTAGAAATGAACATTTTATCAATCGTTCTATTATTGAAATTCTATGCATATACAGACATGAAAATATACGCACAAAAAAAGTGCACGTACATATGATAATGCATGTTTATATATGTACGCACAAGGCTATTACATGATATCATATATTATTTATATACGAATCCAAAAATCATTTAAATCCTTTTTTGTGTACCACACACATTGATTACATTTACAAGTATGTGTTTTGTATACCGATTTTCAAATTAAAATAACATTTGATTGACATTTTTATTTATTCATTTATTTAATTTGTTTTTAACTTTGTCCCTAAATCAATATCTACATATGTACATACATACATATGTATATTACATAATGTGCATATGTAAACTGTATACATGCATTTATGTATCAATATACAGTGTGTCTCAGAATAAATATTTTTCTAAAAATTCAAGATCTTTGTAGTGAAAAATACTATAAATTCTTACCCCCTTTCCCTCTCAAAACCCGTGTTAATAAGCTTTAATTTGTATTTCGGAAATCTTCAATAATAGAATTTCAACGGGTGATGTAAAATACTTCTGTGTTTGAAACCAGTTTTCACTTTAAGAAAAATAAGCTCTGACATTTATTTTGAAACACCTTGTATACGAGACATTTTAAATGTTGAAAAATAAACGTTTAAAAATTTAAATTTTATTATTTAATTTTGATTTTATAGTAGGAAATTGATTTTCTATTGCTTATATCTTAAAAATTTAAATTTACAATTTTCCAAATGTTAAATTGTAAAAGATACATAGAAGAATTTTTTATTTGTCTTTTTATTGTAATTCAGTCGATTTTCAATATTAATTATAAATTCAATAAATTTTGATAATTTCATTTTTCTTAGCTCCTTGTTATGCATCACTTTATGTACTCTTTCGTACTCTTCACCATCATATTGTTTGTAGAATAAATACTTTGCCTTGTACATTATATCTGTATTTGTGTGTATGCATTAACAAAAAGAAAAAATGATAATGTACAAAAAATTCGATAATATGGAAATTATAACTTTTTCATGTAATAATTTGATTTGATTAAATGAATAATAAATGAGAAATTAATATAATTGATTTATTGAAATTTCACTGTATTACACACAAACATGACCTTTCATATATAGTACATACATACATATACGGATGATATCCGTCCTATGTTCATGCTAAAATGTTCAATGTATCTACTTTTTTTGTTTTTTTTCCTTATTAAAAAAAATTTATTGAAATAATAAAGTTCTCATGATTTTATGAAATCATTGGAATACGTATAAAATTTTGAACAATTTAATTGATAAAATTGCAAAGTTCTAGTAAAACTTTCAAATAACATTTTTTTTTTTTTTTTTTTTTAAAAAAAGGCAAAATTATAGTAATGTAGTTTGCCTTTACTGTGAGCATATATGTACACATACACATACAGGGTATCTCAGAAAGTAAAGGTCTAAAAGCATTTCTTTTCATACTCCAAAAGTTTTTTTTTTTTTTAGCAAACAATCATTTCATTCATTCTGTTCACCTTTCTTAGAAGATACAGTTCGTTATAGTTAGATGAGAAAGTACGGAATTATTTATGAAATTATTAATAACAAAAAGTATAATTATTTCCTGTTAAATATCTTTCCACTTTGAAAATGTCATGAAAATGAGAGAACATCATTTTGAAATATATATTTGAAGTTTGATAGTTGTATTGTAAGAATGATAAGTTTTGTGACTTTCATTTTGGGACACCCTGTATACATTACAGCATTAATGTAATATGCATCAAATTATAAAATTGTAAATATGAAAATTTTCAAATAATGAAATTTATCTAAATATAACATACATACTCGTAAGTATGTACACTTATAGATTCTAATATAGATTTTATTTTCTTTCAAACAAAATAAAATTTTATTTTTCTGTTTTTTTTTTTTTTCTTTTCTGGTTACTTAGAAAGTTTGAAATTTTCAAATTTTCCAATATTTATTTTTATAAATTAATAAATAAAATGACATTACTTTCGAAAACTATAACATAAAAATTAATCTAAATTAAATAATTAATAGTTATGTACTCTCAGAAGATTATCATTTAGCGTTTATAATGTACATCCTTTGCCTTTCTCCATGTCTTTCTTTCCCTCTCTCAACAAAAATAGCCTATTTTTTGTTTAATTTTTTCTTTTCATAATCTTTTAATTAATATTTATAAAATAATTTAATTAAACCAAGCGATGTTATTATAAATAAACGCTTAAGCATATAAGTATACTTACATACATTGTATTGTATATAGGGTGATTCAGTTTGACACACGAAACGGCCAAGCAGTGATATGTCTTGCTTGATAATACACGCAAATAATCGTACGGATAAGAAAGCTGACTTATTACCTACATTCAATATGTGTTGTTAATAGCCATAATTCCCGTATTCGACTTCCTCGAAAGCAAATGCCAGAAAATTAGCCAAAAAATTCGCTTTCAAGTTAAAGAGAAAATATGAACGATTTTATGCTTCCGACAGTTTGAAGAATAAAATAATACCATAATAATATGATGTTGAATGATGAACATCCTGTCCTGTAAATCACAAAATCATGATTGGTGCTCATGTTTGTACATACATATTACGAGTATGCACCGTGTAAGCATGGAAGATATTAAAGGGCCAATTTTAATGAAATAATACACAATAATAAATACGAAAAATGGATTATCAATTCAAAATTTAATTGAAATTCGATTCTTGTTTTTTTACGTACCTGAACATTAATTCAAACAAATATGAATCAATAAATGAAAGATAAATTTAAAATAAGGAATAACATGACAACATGTATATCAGACGAATCGTACAAGAAAATAAAACAGAATAATTGTGTTTTATTTCGCACGTTACTTTTTAAATAATAAATAATTTATAAAGTACCGAGATTTTAAATGAACTGAAATGTATGACAAATTTCACGTGATAATGAAAAAATAATCAAACCACATCTAGTTTATGTCCTTTAAATCTGAAATTATTCCTTTTTAAATTTGTGTGTTGATATTAACGATTGAATAGTCATTTCTGGTTGTAACTTGTAAGTATACATACTTAACTCTTTCATTTAATATCAAAAATACTTGATATACCTATACATATTAGCAGTTAAAAAATTAAATTATAACCGAGGGGGGTATATATATAGTTTGTTCATTAATGGTTTTCAGTGTATGCCTTCGTGTTTTTTTTTTTTTTTTTTTTTTTTTTTTTTTTTTTTTGTTATAATTTCTAATATGATGATTTTTCAATTCAGTTGCAATTTGTATAGCCGAAAATTGTATGTTCATAAGCGGCGCAAGATATTCTTTCTATTCCCTAATATTGCAAAGCCAATAAATTTTTTCATAAAGCATACACTGAAAATCATTAAAAGACGGACTATAGATAAAATGTACAAAAATTAAAAATCTTTTTTTTTAACATTTCCAACATTGTGAATTATTATATTAACTTGCAGATACTTTTTCACATATCAAATTCAATTTGTTCAATATTAAAATACAGAATGTATAATATTGTAAATATTTTAAGTTTTTGACATTGACATAATCATTAATCGTTAAAAATTCAATTTTTAGAGAATGTGTTATTTTTTTAATTTTACTCTTTTCGTAAATTTTTTTTTTTTTTTTGTTTTTTATTTCGAATAAATTTCGACAAGAATTTATCAAGCATTCAACACACAAGAATTATTAACAGAATATAAAATGTGTTCTTCATATAGTCAACACAAATAAATTCTGTATTATATGTGCATATGTACTACCATCAGGTATCACGTATATGTGCTACCATCATGTAAATGTTACACATGTATGACCTGTTTCATTCAGATTGAATTTAATTATACTGTCAATTGTATGTAATTCAAGTTAATATTTACATTCATGTTATTACATCGTATTCAACACATGATTTTATCTAAAATACATAATCATTAATTCACAATAAAATTTAATGAAATTCAATATGTATATTAATGTATAAATTATACTCCATACATTAATTCGATGCAGTTAAGGCCTTATAGAAATGACATAAAATAGTACCAATTTACGTCGCGGTACATTAATATTAGAACAATTCATCTCGTATTAGTTGACAGCTTTACAGATTGTGGTGATAATACTCGTGAGATGATCTTATTAGAAATTACGAGAGAACAAAACAGACATTTATTTCAATAAGGCCTTAAGTGCATCGAATTAGTGTATGGAGTATAGTACATATATCTGAATATGTTTAGTTTTTTTTTTTCAATTTGCACTCATGGAAAATAATTAAGTACCCAATTAGTGTAAATCATCATCATCATTGGCGCAACAACACTTTAATGATTTCTCCCATACAATTCTATCATACGTATACCTACAGTTTAACCACCGACCAATAATCTACCTAAAATCATCTATTAGCCCCCTATTGAGCTACTTAGTGTGAATACACATTTTTAAGATTCATTTCTATTAAATGTGTACTTCTTTTATTTCCATTAATGTAATTCGTTTACATATTCAAAAAAAAAAAAAACAAATAAAATAAATTAAATTTTTTTTTCAATTCAAATTCATTAAATGTTTATTAATTTTTTTTTTGTATCTTTTTTTTACAGCACTTTCTCAAGTATCTAAATGTATAAAAGATGATGATGATGAAAAAATTGATTAATAAATTATGAATAAAAAATGTATGAAATTCAATTATATAATAAAATTTTAATAAAATTAATACGAATTTCATCATTATTATTAATTTATTATTATTACATAATAAATGATAATTTATCAAAAATTCTATTGGTATATGGGACAAATATTAAATTAACACAAAGGAATAACCATGCAAACATATCAGAATTATTAGATAATTTATTACGTGGTTATGATAATAGTATACGGCCTGATTTTGGAGGTAAGTTCATGAGATAAAATAAATTTTTTATAAATTTTCTTTTTTTATTTAAATTATTAATTACGTTAATTTATATTGGATTGTAACATAAATAACTTCTGTTTCGTTGAAATACAACATAGTATTAGCCGCATGATGTTATGTTTGTAAAGTACTGGTTTACGCCTCCAATCGTGTGACGACAACCTCAGAATTGACAATGTTTCTATACATTAAATAAAAATAGACAAAATATGAAGCTTAGAATCCCAGCCAACTTAAGAGATCAGTCCATATTTATGTGCTAATCGATAGATCACATCTGTATGTATAAAAACTATAAGCGATCTTTAAGACATTTTACTTGAAAATTCTTATCAATTTATCTTGACATATGTAGACGACCTTAAGAGGATGTCAAATACCAAATAAAGAGCAATCAAACACGATCCTTTTAAATGTTGATCCTACAAATGTGATCTATCAATTGATAATAAGGAATCGAGCACTAAAATGTCTACTCTCAATAGGTCAATTGGTCTTTTACTCATTTATTGTCACTAGGTCTCAGTACATGGTACCTCTTATATCGTCGGGAGTAGATTCTCTGCTTTGCGTAAGGCAATTGGAATTATTTACGTTACCAACTATAATATACACACATGTATACACAGCAATTCAAAAAAAAAAACACATATATACACAGATACAAAGTATCTTTAATAGTTCATCAACAAAGGATTTTAAAAATCATTTTAAATTTATTTTATTTAATTTTTACTCATTTTTTTTTGACGAAATAAAAGAGCAATCAATAAAAATTTAAACATTCAAATTTAAAAAATTTAAACTGATTTTTATTAAGTAAAAAAAAAATTGAAACCCTAAAAACCCTAATATGAAAATGCATTCAATAAATTTACGAATATGTGCATTTTTCCTTCTTTTTTTTTTCTTTGTATAATAATCATTTTCGTATATGTAAAAAATTTCATTCATTTATCATCATAATTCATGCATATAAAAATCTGCATCTAAATAAATTTTGTATTGTCTATTTTTTTTTTTTTTTTTGGCATTACATTTTTTATACTAATTTTATGTACATAAATATGTATTTTGCATTTTTGTTTTTGCCTTTCATGTACTCGCATGCAATAAACGTATGTGGGTGTACATCGTATACGTATTTGTATGCAAACCCAAAAATATGCATACGAATACACATATTATGTTAATAATCATGCTACATATACAGGATGTCCGAAAATAAAAGACACAAATTATTCTTTCTGAGATATTACAAGCTGAAAATGTTCGAACATCTAAAAACACAACGGTCAAATTAAAGACATAAATTGAAACTCGAGGAATCTCAAAGATTTCCATTCGATTTTAATAAATTATACTTTGTTTAAAAGGTCCAAGTGTCAGCTTTTATTTGCAGTAAATATTAACCAAATATAAAGTGTAATTCAAAATATATTGTTTAATATATAATGTTATGTAGATCACATGTCCAAAAAATTTCAATCTACAAAATCTCAGAAGGGATGAATTTCAGAGAAGTGGTCTAGAAACAGTCAGAATTTATGTTTCATTATCTTCATTTCGGGTCACCCTGTATACTCTGTGTTCCAAATATGTATGTAATAGCATATGTACTTATTTCACCATATGTTATTACTGTTATTAACATACATATTCTGTATATTCTCATTCATCAGTCAGTTCGTCATTCTGTCTTTCTTCTTTGCCATTTCATTCTCCTTTTTTTTTGTTTTTGATTATTTTTACTTATAGATGTCTTTTTTGCAGTTTTTGAGGAGAATTTAATAATAAAAAAATTAAAATGAAAATAATACATAATAGCGAAATAAAATAAAATATAAAACAGTGGAAACAACGAGCATAATTTGTATGACCGAATTTTATGTATACAAAAAAGGAAAACAAAAAAAAAAAAACAAGGATCATTTAAATAAATTCTATTCATGATTAAATTGAAGAAAGAAAAAAACTCTTTTTTGTATACATATACAAACATACAAGTACGTAGTGGAAAGTAAATGTGCATATACTTTCAAGTTACATTTCTTTTATGCACATGAGATACGTACATACAAATGTAATGTATACATTTTGAATCATTTGAACATTCGTATGTACGTGGGTAATAATGTTAATGTATATGCAAGGATTCTCTTTATTATCTGTAAATGACACCTAATTTGCATTATTTCGGTACATACTTGCATATGTGCAGTCTATACATCCGTATATGTAAAAATGGATGCATGACAAAATATAAACATCGACATACAAATGTCTGTTTATACATAGGTATACGGGGTATTTGTGTTTTCCGTATAGTTCAGACTGTTCCTGGCAAAAAATTGTTCCATACTCTTCCACCGTAAACGCAAACTTCTGAGGTACATTCAATTGTAAAATTTTGAACGTTCTTAATTTCGAATATTTTCATCTGATTTAATTGGATCTAAACTTTTCAGAAAGACGGCCTAAGCTTCGCTTTTCATTTGCGCAGTAAATAGAAATCAAATGCATAGGATGTTTAAAAAGGTATTGTCTAGTAACATCATGTACCTCATCATATAGCCAATAATTTTTAATTTATATTACCTCAGAAAAGGTAAATTTCAAATGGAGATTATGCTTCGATTTTTTGCTAGGCTTTAAGAAAATATAGTACAGTCTATGACATTTATTCTGAGATATTCTGTGTACCATATTGCATTTTATACTTAGATTTACTTTTTATGGGAAAATAAACCAAAATTCTGTATACAAAATAAACATACATAATGTGTACATTATTATTTTCTACAAAAATTTCATTGTTTATTCAATGACATTGAATATCATCATCTATCCATCTATTTTAATTTTTGTATGTGTTTATTTATAAAAGAGCACTTCAATGTTTGTCCAAAAAATTTTCATTAAAACAAAAAAAAGAAAAATAGTAAAATTAACTTAAAGTCACAATGCAACTTGCACGTACATTTGTACATTTACGTCCACGTACATAACATACATATGTATGCGTATCCATTAATGATGTCATTAGAATATAAAATTAAATTAAAATATATGTCAAAAATTAAAATCAACATTTAAATTTAATTTCTCAAACAAAAAAAAAAAAAAAAATTTAATTAAATTATTTGCAAATTATTCATAAAATTCCTATTTTTTGTTTTGCTTTATTTTAAAGGTCCACCAGCTATTGTTGAAGTTGACATAATGGTACGTAGTATGGGTCCAATATCAGAGGTCGATATGGTAAGGTACTCTTATAATTATGTATTTATTCAAAAAATTTTTCAATGAATTAATAATTGAAAAATTTTCTCGTTGTTGTTGTTGTTGTGTATTTTATTTCCAAATTCATTTTAAAAATTAAAAAAAAAAAAAAATGAATCACGTGCAAAAATAAGACATATTCAATGGATTGCTATTTTCGTCAATCATGGGTTGATAAACGTTTAGCATTTAAGGGTGCACAAGATACATTAGCATTAAGTATATCAATGTTAGCACGTATATGGAAACCAGATACATATTTTTATAATGGTAAACAAAGTTATTTACATACAATAACAACACCAAATAAATTTGTACGTATATATCAGGATGGTAGAGTATTGTATTCAAGTCGGTAAGAAAGTCAGTTATTTATTTATTTATTTTTTTAATAAAAAATTAATTTATTTATTTAAATGCATTTATCATTGAAATATGCACCCATGAGTATATATGTACACACATATAAAAATTGATCCTAAATCCTAATCTCTGTCATATAAACGCATTTTTTTACTTCTTTCCTGTTTCTCTGCTATCCTAGAAATAAAGTCCTGAAAGAATCACTTTTATAATTTATTTTTAATTTAATTTAAAGGCATTTTAATGTACAGTGGAATTTATACATAACGACCCTGGTTATAACAATTTGTATCGGTTGTAATGACGATTTTAAAGAAATTTGATTGGTTCATGTGTGTATTTTAAATAGAGAACATGTCGAATAAATAGTTATCGGCTATAACGTTCAAGTCGGATATAACGATTTTTTTTTTTCAAAATTAAATCTCTCTTGATAGTATTTCTAGGCAATTTTTACTTTATTTAGTTGAAATTTTTCAATGCAAATAAAATAGGGATTCATCTAAAGGCTATGTATGTAGCTCTCAAAAGGTTCACATAAGTACATAAATTAGATTAAATGGCTATCCTATTCAAATAGGTTGCCTTGGAAAGGTCATAAAATTCAGACTGTGTCCAAGAAAATCATTCTAAACCGAAGGGAAGGGGTAGTGGATCCCTAAAAATCCATCCTTCTGAAGTGTCGTGAATCGAAAATCTTCGAACACATCAGATACATGAGTTGTATAATGAGCAAAAATCTTTTAAGTCAGTCTGTGGACATTTATGAAAGCCATAAACTTTAAGCAACGTCCAAATGTATTGTATTCAAAATTAAGTTTTCATTATTATTAATGACTAAATACACAAAGCAATAAATTTAATTGAAAATGTAAATACATATAAACAATAAAAACAATTATGAACATCCCTTAGACTGAAGTTGATAAATTTTTTCTAATTAAAATTAAAAACGATTACAAATGATGATGATGGTAAATTGCCCAATATGAAAAGTATTACGGTTGTTTTCTTTTTTAAATTTAAATCCTATTAGAGGAAAATAAATGATTGTATACGCATAGGAAAATTTTAGACGAAAAATCTTCACGAGACTGGGAATAGGTATTACGTTTATGTTATGCCATTTATAATGTACATATTTACGATACACGCAATACTACCGATTTTATGGTGACTAGAATTGTGTCACATTGTACACAAATTTTAATTGAAATAAAATAATAATTCTATTAGACAAGATTTACATATTTTAATTTTTTTGCATATTCAACAATTAAAAATGTCGTTCTTCCAATTCGTCACAGTTGTTAAAGGGTGTATAATTTTAAATTGAATCGCTTTTTAAGATGAAAATACCTTTCAGCACAATTGAGCTGAAATTACCTATGCTACAACCACTCCTAAATGTCGCCAATGTTATCTTGAATTTTGCCAATGGGCATTCTTTATCCTTATATTGAACAAAAGGTCGTTTATTTTCCCATCATTCAATGAATGAAAATCATTTTTTTATTTTTCATTTATGATTTCCTTTCCTTTTTTCCATTGTTTACCAAAACAAAGTTGAATATACGCACACAATCCTGTTCCCCTTCCCTTCTAAATTTTCTAATTAATTTTTTTTTTTTTTTTTACAAATTTTTCTAAACATTTCCTTTGAAAAAATCATTTTTTCTTCATTTTCCTTTACTTTCTTTCACTTTTATATGTACATATGTATATGTATGTATGTATGTATGTATATCTTTTCTTTTATTTTCATTTCTTTTTTATAGATTAACAATTAAAGCCGGATGCCCAATGAATTTAGAAGATTTTCCAATGGATATTCAACGTTGTCCACTTAAATTTGGATCTTGTAAGAGATTTTTGTTTTTAATTTATTTTTTGTCATTATTTTTAAAATAATTAGAAATTAAAATTGGGAAAATATAAGTAAAATTTCTACTACAGATATTTTGTAGTTTATCATATAAAAAGAAAAAAGGAAAATGTGAAAAGTACATATACTACCGATGATAAATACAACATCCATTGAGTGTGATTGATTTGCACTTTTCCCAATCTGTTACAGTCATGTCTTTAATTCGTCATCATAGTTTCATCACAGCTCCATCTCCGTCATTTATGTTCACAAAGTTTCAGTCCAATCACAATTTGATTTTTTAAATTTTAATCAATCCTTAATAATTTCATTTTTATGTCTTCAAACATGATTACGTAATGATTATGTGCATTCCAAAATTGTACTTAAATCTTGTATACATACAGTACACCGTATTACAATTTAACATGTGTAACGGGTATTTAACGTAATTTATGCAAAATAAAAATAAAATTAAACTAAATAAAATAGAGACATAAATTTTTAGAGACACACACTAAAAAGGCTTTTATTTGAAAACCAAAAATTTAACTTACAATCAGTTTATATCGTATAATCGATAGTTTACATGTGTACAGCTCATACGATAAAAGTGAAAATTATTCGTTACATTTGTATCATTAAATATGTCCATTCGATATGTATAATATTTTATACAACACTGACAAATGCTTACGTTTTTATAATCTACTACAAATGTACATATGTAGTTTTTCTTTTTATTTTTTATTTTATATTTTATGTATATTTTATTTTTATTCAATTCATTTGAAAACCTGCAGGATTTAGTTTTTACAAAATTCGTATAAATAATTTTGCTTTGCTTGCTTTTATACGTTTGTGCATTATACATATGGACACCCATATATCAAGGCATAATGTATGTATGTACACTTTCAGATTTGATTTTTTTGTTTTGTTTTACTTCAGTTTTATTGCAACAAATAAATTTTACCTTATAACATATAAAATGTGTACCTATGTACTTGTTAGTAAACTTCTTAAATTCGATAATTTCACATTACACAAATAAAATTTTACAGGGTAAACAGTCAAATTTAAATCGAAATTTTATACTAAAGTCACATATCTAATTTTAATACTATATAGAAATCTTTAAATGTGTATGATCTGTAGGACTGCTCAAATGATAGGTAAAAATGTTCAGATTTAAAAGTCTGAAGCTGAGCAATATTTTGCTAGTAAGGACATGAGATCGAAATTCGTGGTTTTGATAAATTTTACTCGCATCTGCGCCAAACCTTGAAAAATTGAAAGTGCCATAACTGATCATACAAGATCATAAAAATCATGTACATATGTCAGATCTAATTCAAAAACTACGAAATTTCCATACTAATTATATGATATCAACACCAGAAATAACCGTTATCTTAAAATTAGATGTATGCAATTGAAATAATCATAATTAACTTAAAGAACAAGTTCATCATTTTTAACCATTTGTGATATCCAATCGAATCACCTTACATTTTTATATCAATTTAAAATTGAACTGCAATTGAACACAGGACATACATACGTACATAGCCATTATCTCTATGTATGTATACAGATCACTTTGATTTTATCGTTCATTATCCTTCTGAACATTTAATACCCCATGTATGTACAAATTTATAAATGTATGAACACTAAAACGTTGTGATTTCTGTTGATTATACAATCATCGTAATTTTTATTTTTATTTTATATTCTATCTATAATTCTATACTATCTAAGTGTAATCATTTATCTGTACAAACCAATCTAAAATTATCAAATAAAATCTCTCTCATTCATTTCTTCTACACGTTTAATGAAGTATTGCATAACACATAAGAAGGTGTACATTGAGATTTAAAAAAAAAAGAATTTAAAAAAAAATAAATAAAAAAAAACATAATTTATGTAGAAAAAAAGAGCACATGTATAATGCACTTACTTACATCCTGTATAAATGATAGATTTATTTAATGATTTTAATCCTTACATCCTTATCGTATTTGTAACATACAAATATTTTTAACACGATTTTCTGTTTTTTTTATTTTTTTATTGACTTTATTAAAATTTCAGTTGGTTATACAACAAAAGATGTTATATACCGTTGGAATGGTGCTAGACAAGCGGTTGCCATCGCTGAAGATATGAAATTATCACAATTTGATTTAGTTGATTGTCCAGCTGGTAATTCAACAGATACAATACTTAAAACAACACCAATTAGTATGAGTGATGATGGTTCGATTAAATCTAAATCAGATTTAGTTACATGTAAGATATTATTTAGGTCTTGAATTTCATTTATATGCTCAGTGATAAAATTTAACCACAATATGAATACATGTATTGTATGTATGTATGTATGTACAAGGATTTAAATTTCATTGTATATAAAAAATAATTTCTTTTGGGAATTTATTCAATTTATTTTGTCTTTTTATTTTTATATATTATATTTTAGCTCTTGAAAATATTTCACTAAATTCTAAATTTTTTACAAAATTCAAATTTAACGGAAAAACCATTTATTTATTATTATTTTTTTTTTTTTTTTCATTTTATTTCAGCTTATCAATATTCAATGTTAATGGTTAATTTTCATTTACAACGTCATATGGGTAATTTTTTAATTCAAGTATATGGACCATGTTGTTTATTAGTCATATTATCATGGGTATCATTTTGGTTAAATCGTGAGGCAACTGCTGATCGTATATCATTAGGTATAACAACCGTCCTAACAATGACATTTTTAGGTTTAGAAGCAAGAACTGATCTACCAAAAGTACCATATTTAACGGCATTAGATTTTTTTGTATTTTTATCATTTGCATTCATATTTGCAACAATATTACAATTTGCTGTTGTACATTATTTCACAAAATATGGTTCAGGTGAATGTTATTTTATAATCGATCAATATGATTCAGAAGAATCAGAATCTGATAATAATATGAATAGCAGTGATATGAAAAGAGGTAGTAGCGGTGGTGGTGTAAGTGGTGGTAGCAGTGGTGGCGGTGTGAAAAGAATTGATAGCGGAAGTGGCAGTAATGTTACTGCAGGACATAGTAGTCGTACTGGTGCAACAATAACAAGTTGCCGTATTAGCAGCGGTATTCGCGGACATTCTGGCACAGATGATGATGATGATGTTGATGAAATTACAGCATCATCAAAATTATTAGAACAAATTTCAACAAAAACTACAGTTACTGCAACAACAACAGCAACAACAATTGATTTAAATGATAGCACTGAAGATGAATCAAAAATTTTTGAAGTTATACCATTATCTGTTTGTTCAATTCCAACTAAAATTAGTAATAAATCATCGAATAAACAACGTAAACAATATAAATACACATCATGGTTTAAATGGAATTGTTTTAAACGAAAAAATAAGACGGCATGTAGTAATACGAATTTAAGGCGAATTGATACAACTAATGAAAATGATAAAGAGAGCATCAAAACTAGTAAGTAATTAAAATGTTGAATATTAAAATTAATAATTAACTGAGGTTGAGTTTCAAAATGCTAAAAAAATTTGTCCTGATGCAATATTACGATTTTGATGAAATAATGATAATTTACTTGGAATAATGCGTTTTAAAGCGCGTTTACAGTCGCAAAAATTTTAAGCGATGCTACCGTTTTGAAACTTTAAGCTCTGCAAAGCAGCCGTTTTGAAACATTTTTAAATTCTCCATTTATTTTTTATTTTCTTTGTTTGTATTTCTTTTTTAGCTCGTAAACGTTTATCATTTCATCATCATCTTCAAAATGAACAATCACAATTTCGTCGTAAAAGAAAACGTCAACCACATTTTAATTCTGTATCAAAAATTGATAGAGCATCAAGAATTGTATTCCCAATATTATTTTTTATAATAAATGTATTCTATTGGTGTGCATATTTAGCACGTAGCTCAAGATGGACACCAACAGCTGATACAGCCACTTGATGTTATCTATTAGCCATTTAGAATGGCATTATTAATTATTTTTCATTTATTTTTATTAATAATAAAATCAATATTTTAAATTCAACAAAAAATTAAAAATAAAGAGCTAAAATTAAGCGATATTATTTTTCGTTTATAAAAAAAAAAAATTTTTTTTGTAACGCAAAGCTTACAATTTTCGTTTTTAACTAATAAAAAGTAAAAGAAAATTAAAAATTCGATAAAATAATCTAAACCCTTGCGTGGTCTCATTTTTGATGTATAATTAATAATATCTAAAAGAAAAATAACTTTAAATCAATACAAAAATAATTTTAACTATTTAAAAAAAAAAGATTATAATTTGCCAATAATGTTGTTCATAAATACATGAAAATACAATAACAATAGTAAATAAAAATGTGATAAAATAAATCTGATAAAAATAATAAAATACAAATACATAATAAATGGTATTAGTATGTAATTAGAATTTTAATCGTTTATTTTAAAATAAATAAATAAATAGATAAATTGTTGAAAATTTGTTATAAAACTAAAAACAAATATAAACAAAAAAATAGTAATAATTTAAACCTTGTTTTTAATTATCTAAAGAAAAATAAATATTTCAAAAAGAAGTTCGAAAATAAATTCAAAAATCCATTACTGCCTTATTTGATGCGATATCTGATATATTATGATTTTAAGCTGAATACCGTAAGATGATAGTAATGTATTTCCGAATTCACTCATTATTAGAACGAACTTATAAAAAATACTGCAATCCAAAGTCGTCGATGATTTTAGAGTTAAAGAATTTAAAAAAAATAAATTTGTTTTTCACTTAATTTAACAAACGAAAAGAAAAAATTAAAAATCCTTATTTCGGTTATACTTTGAATCGTGTTTTATTTTTTTTTTTAACATTCTGTTACTTCTCAAAACAAAAAAACAGTAAATTACAGGGCAAATCGTATGTATTAAAATAAGCGATGATAAGCGTTGTCACTCTTCTTCTCACCAAAAGTAAACAAACTGATAACCATAACAACGCATTGGCAAAATTTTGGCAAAATATTCCATTAGCAAAAACTATAGGATAGTGCTATATGAAACAATATAAGTAAACATAATACGTATACGTATGAATTTTTCGTAACGTATTTTCAAAGGCGAGCGGAAACAAATTTAATGTGTATTTAATCCATTTCTTTTGGGTTTCTAATTATACTATGTACTTTCTTTAATGTCGTTCGAATAACTGTACCAAAGTGAAAAATTGATTGAAAAACACATGGAAAGTGACTACCCTTTGTTACCGGGGTCCGTTTCATTCGCGCACCATGAGTTTTTTCTCACTGATTTTTTTGAAAATACGTTTCACTGAAATAAAGTAAAAGCAAGTAAAAATTACAAATTATGTTATAAAAAAAAAAAATTTTTTTTTACTTAATTTAACAAAAGAAAAAATTAAAAATCCTTATTTCGGTTATACATATTTGAATCGTGTTTTATTTTTTTTTTTTAACATTGTTATTTCTCAAAACAAAAGTACATATGAAAAGATTTCAAGTAGAAAAAATAAAAACAACACGTAAATAAGTGTACAATGAACTAAGATAAATGACAAATATCTAGTGTTGATACTATAATATTGAATATTGATATTATGCTATTTAATTTAATCATGTTACCATTGTGACATATGTGTGTGTAGTATAAAATCAATAGTATCAAGTACTTAACATGTGGTACTGTGATAGATCAGCAAGTTTTGGTAAATATACATCTGGTATTAACCTCTTATCATCTTCATTATCACTTGCTTTCCATTTTTCTACATCAGATAAATTATGTATTCCTGTACCAACTAATAATGTTTGAAATCCACAATTTTTCCCAAATAATATATCAGTGTTACATCTAAATGTGTAAATAAAAATATAAAAAAATTATTAAACAGCTAAAATATAAGTAGTAATGCATATTATATTACCTATCACCAATCATTAATGTTCTTTCTGGTACAAGCAAATTATTTTTAATTAAATTTTCACACATATATGTGTTCGGTTTACCAATAATAATTGGTTCACGATCAGAACATATTTCAATTGCTTTAACAATACTACCAGTTTCTGGTATTACGTATTTCTTCATTGGAAGTCTTTCATCTGTATTTGTTGCAATAAATAAACAATTTTTATCATTTAAATATGATGCAGCTTTTGTCATTTTTGGAAAGCTGAAATGTTCATCAAAACCAACAATAACGGCACCAATATTTTTATCTTGCTTAAAATCATAATTTAAAAATTGTTGTAGTGTACCATTAATTGTATCTGGACCAATTTCACTATGTTCAATACCACATAAATCTAATTCTTTAGTAATGCCAGTTGAACCGATTACATAAACTTTTTTATTAAAATTACGATTTTTTAAATACATTGCTGTCGCATGAGCGGTCGATAATATTTCATCCTATGAATTAGAAAAATAAAAGTAAAAAAAACGAGAAATTTTTTTCAATGCGTCCCAGAATAAACTTCACAAAATATTGCTTTCTTAGATTGTTTTCTTTAGATTTCAACTTGGATTTCAATTCAATAAAACATGATTTGTCTTGATTTGTCATGATTTGAACAGTCTTAGCCTTAGCTTTAATTTTCACGATATACGATCTTAATACACAGAATCAATCGATATACAGAGCTTATTTCACGACGTCATGTTTTTATGTGTCCAGAAAAATCTAATCCCTTTTATCTCACAAGCAACGGATAATGAGAGCAATAATCTTGGTAGCACTTTTAGATTTAAGAAAAATTTGTTTTGTGATTTTTACCCTGAGACCTATCATTAATTTTACAAACCTCTTTCATATGAAAATGTAAATTATGTGCTTTCTCTAAAAACTCTGTACGTGTTTTTGTTGAATTATTTGTTACAAAATAGACTTTTTTACTTAATTCTTTAAATTTATTAATAACATTTGGTGCGCCTGGTATTGCTTCATCACTTAACCATAGTACACCTAAATAAGAAACGAAAAGAAAACAAAAAGAGAACAAAAAAGAAAAACGTTAAAATATGAAATGCTGTTCAGAGAAGACTGTATTTAATGTGTATGTATGTATGTGATTACCACACATGACCTAGACCTAAAAGATTATAGCCTTATCCACAAATAAAACTGTGAAAGAATCAATTATGAATGTCATGCACAAAAACCAAAAAAGTCTTGATAAAATGAATGAAACGTGTAAAGTAAGAATTGATGAACATTGAATGGATTGCATAAGAAAAAAACTTCAATTTTTATAAGTGCTTCAAACGTTTCAAACATCAAGAGAAAGGGATTTTTTGTGTAGCCTCAGCCTCAATTAGACATACAGGAAAAGCAAAAAATAGAAGTACAGATGACAAAAATAAAAGATTTCACTTGAAAGCTTTTAAAAATGCGTAAATGTGTGTGGGTGCGTTAGTTTAAAAATGAAAATCGAATTACATGATTGATTTCTATGATTATTCAAAGTGCTTTTAGGAGAATTTTTGTGTGAAGTAAATTGGAAGCATTTTGAACTTATTCAGGTATGAATTATTACAAATTACAACTGTTAAATGACATAAATTTACTTTTTATCTTATCTAATAAATATGACAATGATTAATACAGTCAACAACTCTATAACATGATTACCTCGTGTCGTGTTATGGTAATTTTTACTTTGCTTTACATTTTCTTTGAATTTAACAAAATCAACATTAAAATGCAGATAGAGATATGAATTATGACTATATAGTATGTACATTGAACAAAATTAAAAAATAAAAATAAAAAATATTCCACTCGAATTTCATGCTGTAGTTTATGTAAAATCATTTTTAGACAGAGTCAAAAAAAGGTACTTATTTATTACTCTCTTAGAAATTTTAATGTTTAAGTAAGTGGAGTAACAATCTTTTGAATCCCTGTAATAATAATAATTACATTTGAAAGAAATTGTCTATTTGGTCATATTCATTTCCATAGTTCTACCTGTCCCATTATGTTGAAATTTCCTTTACTGAATAAATGAATACCTATGAATTGACAATAAAGTGAATAAAATGATGAAAATTATTTTTTTGCTCACTTGCTGTCCAAAACTAATTACAAAAATAAAAACAACAGCTATGGAACTATGAAAACGAGAATGATCAAATAAATCTACATATATGTGATAATACTTTACACATTTTTGACCTTGAATGACTTTTTAAAACCACGATATCGTCTAATGCTTGAAATTAAGTCTCATGCTTGACTTGTGCGTGAGTAATAACAAAATTTTGAAATCTCTAGATGTTCTCTAGGCCTAGGCTACAGAAAAACCTCAATTACATACAGATCATACTGGATCATGCTATAAGGTCATATATCAGTATGTCATATCAAAAGTCATGAAGAAAAATAAAGGAAATTTTTACTTACCATCACAATCACTTAATACAGTATCAAATGAATTTATCCATTCTTTAACCTTATGTACAGGAAGTTCAAGTAAATTTGTTGCTGTCTCACAATAATTTGATTTATTATTATTTGTCATCATTATGATTTTTCTATTAACTGTATATGAATTTTTCTTTAATGAAAATTTATTTAAACTTCTTAAAATAATCGATGATGATTTAAATCTAAATAAAAATAAAATCCAAAAATATTTAATTAAATTAAATCGAAATTCAATTTACCAATTTACAAACTACACAATTTCTCTAAATTTTTTAAAAAATGTTCTCTCTGTAATTATCCTTTTTTTTTATTATTTACACTGATTTAACAGAATTTAATAACATTTAATTTGTAAAATCTAACGAATAAAATAATGAATTTGTATTTTAATTTAATTCTAATTAACAGTACAATCGCGCTAACGTGAACTATGTGTAATGTGAAACTCGCTCTAGTTTGATTTGAACTTTGAACAAATTTTTTTCAACATAAAACGTTCTTATAACGTGAACAGAAAAACATGAATAACTTTCAGTAATCACTAATCAGTATTCAGTACTACCAAAGAGAAGCAAATTGCGCGTCTGTCTGTTATTTCTATAAATTTCTGTTATTTCTATAAAAAGCTATTTCTACAGGGCAAATCATATGTATTAAAATAAGCGATGATAAGCGTTGTCACTCTTCTTCTCACCAAAAGTAAACAAACTGATAACCATAACAACGCATTGGCAAAATTTTGGCAAAATATTCCATTAGCAAAAACTATAGGATAGTGCTATATGAAACAATATAAGTAAACATAATACGTATGCGTATGAATTTTTCGTAACGTATTTTCAAAGGCGAGCGGAAACAAATTTAATGTGTATTTAATCCATTTCTTTTGGGTTTCTAATTATACTATGTACTTTCTTTAATGTCGTTCGAATAACTGTACCAAAGTGAAAAATTGATTGAAAAACACATGGAAAGTGACTACCCTTTGTTACCGGGGTCCGTTTCATTCGCGCACCATGAGTTTTTTCTCACTGATTTTTTTGAAAATACGTTTCACTGAAATAAAGTAAAAGCAAGTAAAAATTACAAATTATGTTATAAAAAAAAAAATTTTTTTTACTTAATTTAACAAAAGAAAAAATTAAAAATCCTTATTTCGGTTATACATATTTGAATCGTGTTTTATTTTTTTTTTTAACATTGTTATTTCTCAAAACAAAAGTACATATGAAAAGATTTCAAGTAGAAAAAATAAAAACAACACGTAAATAAGTGTACAATGAACTAAGACTAATGACAAATATCTAGTGTTGATACTATGGTATTGAATATTGATATTATGCTATTTAATTTAATCATGTTACCATTGCGACACATGTGTGTATAGTTTAAATTCTAGTATCAAATACTTAACATTTAATGGATTTTGGTACCAACTTTGTACTAGGTTTATTTGTTTAGTATAAGGGTATAAGGCTGGTACTGAATGACATACATACAAATAGCATTTGTAACGATAACTTAGTATCTATACCAAGATCTATAAAAAATACCATGTAGATATACATAGGTATATTTTATAGATCTTGATCTATACTAGATATTTGTCACGAGTTTGTCAATTTGTCTAGTCAATTTTCAATTGTTCTAGTTGAAAAAGCAAACTACTATATAATACTAAGACCTAAACAAAAAAAAAGGAAAATATAATAAATAAATTTGTTAAAAATAGTTAACAATTAATTATGTAGGTACAACATTTTTTTGTAATTATTTTTCTTTTCCTTTCTAATTCCCAAAAAGCAAATTTATCTATGTACTTATGTAAATTTTTTTATTAGCTGCTTTTTCCTAAATTTACGTTATTGGTTATAAATACTGTGATAGATCAGCAAGTTTTGGTAAGTACACGTCTGGTATTAACCTCTTATCATCTTCATTATCACTTGCTTTCCATTTTTCTACATCAGATAAATTATGTATTCCTGTACCAACTAATAATGTTTGAAATCCACAATTTTTCCCAAATAATATATCAGTGTTACATCTAAATGTGTAAATAAAAATATAAAAAAATTATTAAACAGCTAAAATATAAGTAGTAATGCATATTATATTACCTATCACCAATCATTAATGTTCTTTCTGGTACAAGCAAATTATTTTTAATTAAATTTTCACACATATATGTGTTCGGTTTACCAATAATAATTGGTTCACGTTCAGAACATATTTCAATTGCTTTAACAATACTGCCAGTACCTGGTATTACGTATTGTTCCATTGGAAGTCTTTCATCTGTATTTGTTGCAATAAATAAACAATTTTTATCATTTAAATATGATGCAGCTTTTGTCATTTTTGGAAAGCTGAAATGTTCATCAAAACCAACAATAACAGCACCAATATTTTGATCTTGTTTAAAACCATAATTTAAAAATTGTTGTAGTGTACCATTAATTGTATCTGGACCAATTTCATTATGTTCAATACCACATAAATCTAATTCCTTAATGATACCAGTTGAACCGATTACATAAACTTTTTTATTAAAATTACGATTTTTTAAATACATTGCTGTCGCATAAGCAGTCGATATTATTTCATCCTATGAATTAGAAAAATAAAAGTAAAAAAAACGAGAAATTTTTTACGGTGCGTCCCAGAATAAACTTCACAAAATATTGCTTTCTTAAATTTTTTTCTTTAATTGTTTAGCATTTCAATTTTAGACATTAATAATTTTAGCTGTTTTCATCCAATTTCAATAAAACATGACGTGTTGGACCAGTCTAAGCCTTCGCTTTTATTTTCACGACATACGATCCTAATACTTCATTTTTCTTTGTCCGAAAAAATCTAATCCTTTTTATCTCACAAGCAACGGATAATGAGAGCAATAATCTTGGTAGCACTTTTAGATTTAAGAAAAATTTGTTTTGTGATTTTTACCCTGAGACCTATCATTAATTTTACAAACCTCTTTCATATGAAAATGTAAATTATGTGCTTTCTCTAAAAACTCTGTACGTGTTTTTGTTGAATTATTTGTTACAAAGTAGACTTTTTTACTTAATTCTTTAAATTTATTAATAACATTTGGTGCGCCTGGTATTGCTTCATTACTTAACCATAGTACACCTAAATAAGAAACGGAAAAAAACAAAAAGAGAACAAAAAAGAAAAACGTTAAAATATGAAATGCTGTTCAGAGAAGACTCTGTATTTCATATGTATGTATGTATGTGATTACCACACATGACCTAGACCTAAAAGATTATAGCCTTATCCACAAATAAAACTGTGAAAGAATCAATTATGAATGTCATGCACAAAAACCAAAAAAATCTTGATAAAATGAATGAAACATGTAAAGTAAGAATTGATGAACATTGAATGGATTGCATAAGAAAAAAACTTCAATTTTTATAAGTGCTTCAAACATCAAGAGAAAGGGATTTTTTGTGTAGCCTCAGCCTCAATTAGACATACAGGAAAAGCAAAAAATAGAAGTACAGGTGACAAAAATAAAAGATTTCACTTGAAAGCTTTTAAAAATGCGTAAATGTGTGTGGGTGCGTTAGTTTAAAAATGAAAATCGAATTACATGATTGATTTCTATGATTATTCAAAATGCTTTTAGGAGAATCGAATAGATAAACATGCGGTAAAAAAAAGTTGTGTGAAGTAAATTTGAAGCAATTTGAACTTATTCAGGCATGAATTATTACAAATTACAACTGTTGAATGACATAAATTTACTTTTTATCTTATCTAATAAATATGACAATGACTAATACAGTCAACCACTCTATAACATGATTACCTCGTGTCGTGTTATGGTAATTTTTACTTTGCTTTACATTTTCTTTGAATTTAACAAAATCAACATTAAAATGCAGATAGAGATATGAATTATGACTATATGTACATTGAACATAATTAAAAAAATAAAAATAAAAAATATTCCACTCGAATTTCATGCTGTAGTTTATGTAAAATCATTTTTAGACAGAGTCAAAAAAAGGTACTTATTTATTACTCTCTTAGAAATTTTAATGTTTAAGTAAGTGGAGTAACAATCTTTTGAATCCCTGTAATAATAATAATTACATTTGAAAGAAATTGTCTATTTGGTCATATTCATTTCCATAGTTCTACCTGTCCCATTATGTTGAAATTTCCTTTACTGAATAAATGAATACCTATGAATTGACAATAAAGTGAATAAAATGACGAAAATTATTTTTTTGCTCACTTGCTGTGCAAAACTAATTACAAAAATAAAAACAACAGCTATGGAACTATGAAAACGAGAATGATCAAATAAATCTACATATATGTGATAATACTTTACACATTTTTGACCTTGAATGACTTTTTAAAACCACGATATCGTCTAATGCTTGAAATTAAGTCTCATGTTTGACTCGTGCGTAAGTAATAACAAAATTTTGAAATCTCTAGATGTTCTCTAGGCCTAGGCTAGAGAAAAGAAATCTCAATTACATACAGATCATACTGGATCATGCTATAAGGTATGTCATATCAAAAATCATGAAGAAAAATAAAGGAAATTTTTACTTACCATCACAATCACTTAATACAGTATCAAATGAATTTATCCATTCTTTAACCTTATGTACAGGAAGTTCAAGTAAATTTGTTGCTGTCTCACAATAATTTGATTTATTATTTGTCATCATTATGATTTTTCTATTAACTGTATATGAATTTTTCTTTAATGAAAATTTATTTAAATTTCTTAAAATAATCGATGATGATTTAAATCTAAATAAAAATAAAATCCAAAAATATTTAGTTTAAATTAAATTGAAATTCAATTTACCAATTTACAAAACTACACAATTTTTCTAAATTTTTTAAAAAATGTTCTCTCTATAGTTATCCTTTTTTTTATTATTTACACTGATTTAACAGAATTTAATAACATTTTATTTGTAAAATCTAACGAATAAAATAATGAATTTGTATTTTAATTTAATTCTAATTATTTATTTTAGCGCTAATACTAATCGTAATTTCTTTTTTGTTTCTATCAAAAATACATCACTGAATGTGAACCACTGCTTTTATTTTTCAAAGGCAAATACAAAAATAACAATAATTGTTTACTGACATTTGATTTTATATTTATATTGTATAATGCACATTGCACTATCGCACATACCACATGGACCACATTTATAGTAGTACAGCTGAGCAGAATGCAGAATGCAGACAAACAGACAGCAGAAACAATTAACCACCAACTTCAATTCAACACCTTCAATTAATTCGGTTCGATTTCAAACAAAGAACAAAAACTACAGTAATCAGGCGATCACTCACTACATGTGCAACTTTACAAGTAAATAAGCGTAACGTACAAAAATTTATGAAGCGTAGATCACGATTCACGATCAAATCACCATGAATATCAACAGAAATATTCAAGTTTAAAATCAGTTTCATAGATAATACCCATTACCCCTTCAATAGCATACCAAATATTCCTATCATTCTTCAAAAATTTTCCTTCAAATACACAATTGTTTTTTTCATCTTCTACACAACCACACCACATGCCAATTTGGTTGCCCGTGTGTACGAAGTTTTATAGTAAATTGTTCATTTAATATTTAGTTTGATGACTGGAATATTTTGTTTCATTTTCACTTTGCTTCAAATCAAATTCCATTCTTATTTGCTTTTCCCTTCTTTATTATGATTGGGAAATGTCAAAATATCATGTATACACACGCTATACACATTAATTGCATACCCAATTGAACACAGCTGATTATTGATAAGGGATAATATGATTTACAGAAGAAAACTACGTAAAAAAAATAAAACAAGAATCAAATAAGAAAACGCACTGCACTGCAGTTAGCTGGTAAACAATTCCATCCCAATTGCATTAGAATTGCATTAGACAAAGAATTATATTTTGAATTCATTCATTATCACATATCACAAATTCAAAGTAGTTCCAATCCAATTCGAATTCACTTCTGTCATATATACATAGATATGTAATATGTATCCATTTGTTGGGCATATATAGAATTGTGTAATATAAATTATATATGTATGTATGTGTATGGATGGGTCGGTTCAATTGTATTAAACTAAAATATAAATTTGTTTGGCAGCTTTAATTAACTTGATAGGTTAAAACTTAAAATGTTTAATCGTATATATATATCTGATATATTTTAATAAAACATTGTACATACACATGTACATACGTTTAATTCATCTGAAGTGACCGTCTGTAAACTTGATAACTATTCTCCATATTACGGAATACAAAATATATACAATTAATTACCATACACTGTTAACAACTGTACTTAATTGTACAGTACGTGCACACGTACGCTACGTACGTTACGTATATACATACATATTATATTTATACAGTATTGACACTTACACTTCTTGACAGTATCGTATACAAACATGAAACGACATAATTTTGGTACAGTTGCTTTGCTTTATTATTCCATTATTCTGTATTTTTTTTTTCTATTTAATTCTTTTACAATTGTATTTTTCACATATGAATGTGAATGAGGATAAAATATACAATTTATTTGTAAGTTCTTTGACATTCAAGCACACAATTTGAAAAATATTTTCGTTTGCAATAATTGTGTGTGTGTGTGTATGTGCGTGTATAAGACGAGCTCATTAAAAATAAATATTTGCGTACATGTACAATACGCATACACCGTATAAAAAATCTAATAAGAAGAAAAAATATTTTTTGTTGTTGTTTTGCTGCTTTTGTTTTTCAAATTGTATAATTATTATTAATTATCAATTCGATCGAATTCAATTCAAAGTGAAAATTCATTAAATATTCCACACAGAAAAAAAAATTTCCAAATACAGTGAAAGAAAAAAAAAATTCAAAGTAAAAATAGAGGAAAGCAAATCTCTATTAAAATGAATTAGTCCATATTTAGTTGTTTTTTTTTTTTTTTTGTTTCTTAAAAAAAAGAATTGCAGATTTATTGTTTTTTTAAAATCATTTTTCGAATTGAATAATCAAGAAAAAAAATTTATAATCTGTTCTATCCACCCACGAATAATTTTTACTGTGATAACAATCTAAAAAGAATTCAAAGTGTTGAAGAAAGGAAAAATAATAGAAATCAGAATCTCATTAAAAAATTTGAATACATACATATGATAAAAAATCACTAGAATTCAAAATATTAAAATTATAATTTAAAAAAATAATGAAAGAAAAATGCTATGATGATAGCAGTAATAGCAGCGCCATTAACACTATTAAAAGCAGCAACAGTGACAACAGTCGTAATAGAAATAGTAAGGACGATCAAAATTACTGTTTCTATTTGAAATAAAATTGATCATTGCACCAGTGGCATTATCATTGTTATCTTCACTTATATCATCCCTTGCTAGCGTCATCAGTAACAATAAAAAGGAATTGTTTTACTTCTTGTTCCATTTAATTTTTCTACACGTAAAACTAAAAAAAAACTAAAATGATGAATGAGAACTTGTCAGCATCATCTAAAAAATTAGAAATAAAAAATAATGATGATGATACAGTTGATAATTGTAATGTGCACATAATGCCATCAGATGTACCATCATCATCGACAACAGTAGCATTGGCAGAAGCAGCATCAGCAACGACAACAGCAACAAAACTAAATGATAATCATTGTACAAATTCGAATACAATTAATAAAAAAGATTATGATCCACAATTTAGTCGTTTTGCTGATTATTTTGTTATATGTGGATTAGATTTAGATACTGGTCTTGAACCAGATTTATTTTGTGGTAAATATGAATAAAATTTATACATTTATCTGCTTTTTATTAAAATATTTGTAGTCCGTCTTAATGATTAATTTATTATTTTACAGGTGATAGCTTACATTGTTCACCTTTGGATAGAGCATATAAAAGTAAACCATTAGCACATTATCCAGAAAATGTATCGTGGAATCCATTTGATGCACATGGAATATGCATGGTATTTTTCACAAAAGAAAAATATACAAATTAATTCATAATAATGACCGTAATTTGTTTTTTTATTTTTTATCTTTTTTAGTTATCATTGCCACAAGGACTACGTTTTCGTACACAAAAGCATAATATTGAAGCAAAATTTCATTCATTTGCAACAACACGTGAAGATGGTAAAAGATGTTATGGTTTTAGTTTAATATTTTATGAAGAAGTTAGAAGTCGTAATATATGTAATGCAATGCATACATTACAGGTATATTACAATTTAATCTTACATTTACGTGACTCGTCTATAATTTTTCCGTTCATATGTTTTTCTTTTTCTCAGGCAATGTTCATAACAGAATTATCAAATGGTCAAATAAGTGCATTACAACGTATTAAAGAGAATAATCCAGTTAGCCGTTCATTACCACGACATTTTAAAGTAGCTTCACAATCATCATCATCAGCATCAAGCTATTTCGATATTACAAAAGATAAACTATACGTAGCCAAAAGTATATCATTAATATGTCAAATACCATATGCATTTGCAGCTGAAATATTTTTAACAAATTTATACAAGTAAGTGAAAAAAAAGAAAAAAAATATTTTTATGAAATTCTTCACTGGATATAATTTTTCAGGTGTCTTCCTCGTCAACCAGGTCCAGGTCTTAGTCTTGAAAGTTATGTTTATAATATATTATATGAAGTAATGCTACCTCAACCAGGACGTTCCATACGTATATACTTGCCACCAGAAGAGCCAAACTTGCCACCAATCGCAATCATATTACAGCGACCAAATTTATGTGATGAATTACCATTATTAGATTTTCCAATACGTTTATTATTCTCATATCTTGGAATTGAATGTGTTATACAATTATTTACATGTGTATTATTAGAGAATCAAGTTTTATTAAAATCAAATGGTAAACAAATTTTCTTATAAATTCTTATATATGTGTGATAATAAAACTTTCGATCATTTCAATGTTTTTTTAGATTATCAAAAATTAATGATTGTTGGTGAATGTATAATATCATTACTTTTACCATTTGTATGGCCTCATGTATATGCACCAATACTACCAGCTGCATTACATCATTTTTTAGATGCACCAGTACCATTTGTAATGGGTTTACATGCTGAATGCACAGAAACGAATACAAAAATTGGTAGTGAAGCAACATTATGTTATGTTGATATTGATAAAAAAACAATTCAATTACCAGAAGAATTACCACAATTCCCACATAAATATGATTTTATGTCTGAAATAGCAACAGTATTAGATAAATTTCAAATAGAACGTGATAAAATGCATGAAACATTTTCATTATCGACATCAGCTTTAGCATCATCAGCATTAACGTCAGCAGCAACAACCACAGCAGCTGGTTTAAATCATAAAATGTTTTATCAACGTAATTATCAACAACGCGGTAGTGGAAACTCAAGTATAAATGGTGGAATTATTGGTAATGATATAATGACATCAAGTTGTACATTACCATCTGGAATGCATCAAATTAAACGTAAACCTCCACCAACAACAATAATGCATGAAAGTATAAATAATTGGGGAAACAATTATGGTAATTTTTACTTACTATCGATATCATTAACAGAATGCGCTAAATAATTGATTTCTTTTATTCAATATAGGTAATGGCCATCAACATTATCATCATCACAACCAACAGCAGCAACAGAAATTAATTGTTGACAATATTATAAAACGAACAAGTGGTGTACAATTAAAAAATAATGATATAATTGATACAAATGAATATGATGATCGTATGCCACCACCACCATCTACTTCTTTATCTGTATCATCATCATCCACATCTTTAAAATTACAACAGCATAATAATTCAAAATATAAAAATTATACAAAATTTGAACAATATTATGAAGATCAACGTTTAAATAATTCAATACGTGAAATATTTTTAAATCGTTTTGTTCATATGTTTGCTGCATATGAACACTTTGTTATATATCCAAATCAAGATAAAAATGATTGGTTAACAAATCGTGAATCATTACAAAATTTTGATAAATCATCATTTTTATCTGAACAGCCAGAATATCATAGACCATTTTTATCACGTTTTTTAGAATCACAAATGTTTGCAACATTAATTGATAATAAAATAATGTCAACATGGGATGACAAAAATTTAATAACAGATGATTATCATTTAAAATTATTTGATAGCCGTATTAAAATTTTAAGGTAAGTACTAACCTATTGTTTTGTACTTTTATTAATATACAAAATAATTTGTTGTGTTTCGTTTTAGAAAACGTCATGGTGGCGAAAGTATGATACGTCCAACTAGCTATGAACCATGTGTATTAAGCCAAGATACCCAAAGAATGTTAGATAAACGATTAAATACAGTTGATATTGAAGTATCACCACCAAGTGAAATATTACCAAATCGTGCTGCATATTTTCGAAGTTTCCCATTATTAGAAAAATCTGTATTAAATCAGGAATGTGCATCGAGGTAGAGTAAAAAATATATCAAGAGTAAAATATATAAAATGTTTTAATTTTCAAATAATATTCAATGAATGAATATAAATTGGATTGTTAATTTTTTTTAATTTCGAAATTACATGAGTTTATCTGTTTTTTTTTTTCTTAAAATATGTATATATGTATATATATACATACATTTTTTTTTTTGTTATATTTTGTTATACATGTACACATATGTAGTTAGTCAACAAATTTTTTTATTTAAAATACAAAAATATATACACGATTTTTTTTATTATTATTTTAAAAATTATAAAAATCATAGTTGTGTTCGAAAGTCACAAATTAAAAACGAAACAGAAAAAAAAAATAAGTAAAAATGAAAACATCTACATATTTTAGTTCATGGAGTTTTTTCAATTTTAAGACATTTGAGAACATTTTATACTTTTCTTGTAATGGTATTATAGTGAGACACAAAAGTAAATGTCCCACATGTACTGAAATAAAAAAAAAAAAATCGAGTAAAATATTAAATTAAAAAATAAAATTTAGAATATTCTTTATAGTCTATCATATTGAAAAGTTGAAAAAACTGTGAAAACAAAAAAAAACACGAATTTAGACATAAATTTTAAATAAAAAATTTGAGCCGTTCACAAGAAATCGCATCGATTAATTCCATAAAATAGCAAATACAGAAACAATTTCTAAAGTCAATTGCTCACTTACTGATGGTTTAAAAATACTTTAATATACCAAACAAGATGCCGTGACAAACAAGTATGTAAATTCAATCACACCTCGAAACTACGCGATAATGCAAACGGTTTCATAAAATCTTACAAATTCGTCTAAGGATACGATACCTTCTTGTTTTTTACGCAGATTTTTTTCGTTAACAAGAGAATAATCTTTTTTATTCCTTAATGTGTATGTGGTTTCTTGTAGATTCTTTTAAACTATCGGAATACCACTGGACCGAAGTAAATTTTTAGAAATACGTTTTAAATAGTAATAAATTCTAACATGAAATAATTTCGAAGTTAAAATTGGAATTAATCGATTTGGCTTATGAACGGATCATATTATGTACGTTCAATGTAATGAATACATGCTACTCTAAAATAGTTACATATTAATTTCTTTTTTTTTTACATTTAATGCTATGTATTTTAGTTATAAATTTTATTTAATTTAATTATCATTAAAATATATATTTTTTTAAATTTTACATTTAATTTTATTGTGTATTTTAGTTGCTATTTTGTTTTTTGTTTTTTGCATGCTTTTGTGCAAATATATTTATACACATATTCATGTATAGCGTGTAGTTAATATGTAATTTAATGTATGTGTTTGTTTGTTGTGTATTTAAAAAAACTTTATAAAAGGAAAAAAGAACCTGCAAAATTAAAAAAAAAAAAATCATTATAGCTAAAATAAAATTTTTTTAAATAATAATTATTTATTAAATGATAATAATTATTTAATGAATGCATTGCATGCATGTATGTATGTATATCGGGTAACTTATATACACTGAAGGTCCTTTGTCCATTTAAACGATACGATCACGATATAATGTCGATTCAATATATGTATGAAAATTCGTAAACTCATGCTATATGATCTCACACGGCACAATATTTTTCTAATTGACTCATATCGTGTATGTTTAATTTATTGTGATTAATCACGCAAACGTGTGAACAATGCACGATACGATCTATGTACGATAACAAAATTGACATCAAATCATGATCAAATCGTGATCGCATCGTATAAGTGGACAAAGGATCTACGCTATTCAGAATCCAATGCGTGGTCCATTTGGACCAATCGGAGATAAACCTAATTTCATTGCAAACACTTTTCAGCGATTTTAATGATTTTTGCAATAAAATTAGTACCGAATGGTGTAACGGGCATTTAAATGTCCAAAAATGTTTTGTTCATTAATTGAATCAGAAAATTTTCTGATTTAAAATAAAAAAAACGAACGATTAAACTGCATTGCATTCTGAACGACTCAATATGTTATAAACTCATAAAATGATAGTAAAATGCTCATTAAATTAGTAATTAAAAATTTATTTTTACTTTTTATTGAAAATATTTTATGTACACTACTGATATAATATGTTTTAGTTAATCGCTATAGTATTGTTATAGTGATTTGTTTTTTTTTTTATTTTTTTGTTTTGTTTTTCTTTTTTTTTATTTAACATATAAAGCTTTAGGTACTTTCTAGATAAAAGCCGACAAACTATGAAATTTTTTAGACTTTTTAAAGGAACGTTTTAATGATAATGCAAATATTACATCCATGGGTACATGTATTTTGATTCATTTAATTCAGTATTAATATATTGCACTTGAGAACTCCAAAGCAAGGTTATTTAAGATTTTAATTCGAAGATAAATTTCAAAATAGCTTTGCTTCGAAATTCTCTCAATTGCTAGGGATTAAATATGCTTGGTCAAAAAATTCGAACAAGAGATGAATATCGCATACAACATTTATTATTTCACGTTCGCATCAAATTCGATCGCTTTTGCACTTCATTTTTTGCGTATTATTTTTTAAATAACATGAAATTTGCATTATTAGCAACGTTTCTTTTACAAAAAATTTTTTAATGTTTTAACTAAGTACTCGTAATGTATAGTTAAGAAAATACATATTTTATAAAATTCAATATATTATGTGCTATCATCAACGCATAGATAGTTTATAGCATTAAAAGTAAAAATCAATTATGTGATGATAAAATGAATCTGAAATTTAATTTTAATGGAAAAGCATTAAATATTTTAAATAAATTATATTTAATATAAAATATATAATTAGAACTGAAAATTTAAAAAAATAATAATAATAAAGTCATACTAGAAACAATATATTTATGTTTTTTGGAAAGTATAAATTAATTTTTGTTTTGTTTTTATTTTTATATTTTATATTTTTCAGTTTTCAAAAATAGGAAATGATCACTGGATCATATGCCTGTATGCATCAATCGGTATTAAACCTGATCTCATCACAAAAATATTAGTAATTTCTCAAAAATGTATCATTACCTATTTGATGCATATTCAAAGTTATCTTAATCTGGAAAAAGTTGTGTTATTCAGCTATCAGCTGAACCGTTCTACCGTGCACTAATTCATTTCGAAATTGAATCACACAGTTATAAATGATTCGCCTTGTAATTATCTTTCTACCATGGTAGTGATGGATTTTTAAAAATATAGAATTTCATTCAGATTTTTACGACGAAATTAAGTTTAATACTGATTGATAGTGCATATGGATACAATAGTAAACCCATTTGCATCATTAAACGGGATAATCTGTAGGTCATAATAGTTTTCCTTAGCACAAGAAATGGAATATTTCGTCTACAATTATCTCAATGACAAAATTTGTTAATCGGGATTATTTTGATCATAGTTAGCAGATTTCGTTAACTTGATATTCTGCTAACTTTCATTTAAATTTCTGCTAAATTTTAAACAATTTATAGACTTAGCAGAATATTAATTTATCGGAATCTATTACCTACGACCAGAATAGCCCTGAATGTGTTTGATTCATAAAGTAAACACTTGATATTGATGCAAATGGGTTAAATAAAATCATGTAGGATTTTATTTTATTTGATGTTTTTTGAAAAAAATAGCGGAATTGTAATTTAAGTTTTAAAAAATTGTTTTTTGAAATTGGGAATAAAGTGAAAAATACGTTAGTGGAATTTTATATAATTTTGTGGGTTATTATGGTTAAACAATTTTTACAAGATCCACTGCACATTAGAAGGGCTTTTCCATATGATGTTCAAAACAAAAAACATTGGGTTTTTATTTTATTTTACTTTGGGATCATTTTTAAAAGATGCGTATTGCCTGCATACATAAATGATTTCTTTGTTTTGTGTTATATTCATTGTAGATCATAGGTGGAATTTTCTTAATAACCAAAAAATGCACGATTATTAATTGCAATGTGAAATGATGTGATAACAGAAAAATAATTTAACAAATTTAAAAAAAAAAAAGAGCACTTGTTTGTTGTTAGGGAAAAAGAATGAAAGGAAAACACATTTTTTTGTTACAGAGGTAATAGTTTACGTAGAATTAAGAATGGTTCAAATAAATGGCGTACAAGAGAGATACCATTAGATGGTAAACCACCACCATTTCCAACAACTATAACATCTATGCCCCTGACATCATCATCAAATCGAAATTCAGCAAATTTATCAACAACTGATGTAAGTCCAGCATTAATAGCCCAAGCAAATTGGACATTTGTAGAGAAATTATTAAAGGTACATCCTTTTTATTTTCAATGTAAATCTTTTTATTAATCTTAATCCTTTCTTACAGGATATTAAAAGTAAAACAAAACGTATGTTACTTGAAAAAATGGGGAATGAAGCTGTTGCACTAGGTTTAAGTGGTGGTGAAATAAATGTTAATGGTATCGAAGAGAATACATTGATCGCATCATTATGTGATCTATTAGAAAAAATTTGGTCACATGGTTTACAAACAAAACAAGGCAAATCAGCATTATGGTCACATTTACAGGCATATTTAGAAATTCATGAGACGATGAATCCATCAAAAAAATTTGATACGAATTATTTGACACCTGGTAAGGTCTTGAATAGTTTACGTTTTTGTTATTTTAATCCTTTGTACTCGAGAGCTTCGGAAAGGAATTATTTAAAAAACAATTATTTTTTTTGCCAATTAAATAATAACGGCTCAGAGTAGCAGAGCCCTAGAACTTAAAAAAAAAATTTTTTTAAATGACTCCGTTATGGAACTCTCGAGCTCGACAGTTTAATTAATTTAAAAATATTTCAACTGAAATTTTGAAATTGAATTGAAATTTTCTTTTTTGAAAATTAGCTGTCGCCTGGAGTGTAATGAGAAAAAGAATGGATTGTACGTTATTTCATGGATTTTTTTTTTAAATTTGATTTTATTTATTTATTTATTTTTTTGTTTTCAAAGCACCAGAATTTTTTCTTTTTTAAATTTCATACCCTAAAAAAATATCCGTGTTTTTTGTTCCTTCGTAGATCTGTCAACATTTACAATTGAACCAGAGACACCATCAAGTCCAACAAGAGGAAGGTCAAGAGATCGTAATAAAACGATTGGCATTGAACAATTACGTCCATTACCAGAATCTCTTGAATTTGATATCAAGTACGTAGACTCTTTCTCTACATATCAAAATTTGGTTATTAAAATTGAATCAAATTTTTTTTATATTTGTTACTGTAGAAATGTCTTGGCTATGACTGATATTAAAACTCATATCGGTTATACAAGAGCATGGGTACGTTTATCATTAGAAAAGAAATTGCTATCACGACATTTTCGTACGTTGCTATCGGATACAGCATTATTACGTTCGTTATATAAACGTTCAGCATTTTTACGTTGTGAAGAAGAGAAAGAACAATTTCTATACCATTTACTAACATTGAATACAGTTGATTACTATTGTTTCACAAATACGTATCCGACAACAAGTGAGTCATTTTTTAAAAATAGAATTTCAATTTTTTTCTGCATTATGTATATTGTCCTTTCTTAATGTCCTTCCCTAAATAGAATTACCTTATCGTGTTGTGATATTTTCATCTAAGAAAAGTGGTAACTGTGGTACAACATCAAGTAATGTATGGGTAGCTATATCTGGTACAATGGGTGAAACACAACATGTACCTGTACCAAAAGGATCATTAGAATTTATATTTCATGTAAATAAAAATTTTCTTCTACTTTAAACATTTTCATTTTGTTTATGATCGCATTTTATTGTTTCAGTATAAAAATTTAGGACATTTAACAACAATGAGAATTGGACATGATAACAGTGGTACATCAAATAAATGGATGGTCGAAAATGTGATCGTACGAAATGAAGTAACTGGCCATACATACAAGTAAATAATGTCTCTTCTAGTTTTCGTTTCCATTTTTCATCATTTTTTCTAAATTTTTTCAAGATTTCCTTGTGGACGTTGGTTAGGTAAAGGTATCGACGATGGTTCAACTGAACGTTTATTAATTGGACAACGTGTACCACGTAATGTTGATAATGATGAATTAATTCAAGTATGCCGTACACCACCAAGAGCCAGAAGTCCAAGTATACAACGTACTGAATTACGTTCATCTGAAATTCAACATATGCTAGGTGATTGCGTTAATACTATAGTAAGATGGCATTATAAGCCATCACGTGAACGAGATGTTGGCTCATTAACAACACTATTATGTGGTGAAGATGGTCTTGTTAAGTGCTTAGAGCATGTATTCTTATTCGGTTTCAAATCATCAAGATTATTTGGAAAAAATTTATACATTTGGGATTACTTCCGTAAGTACGAAATACAAAGTATACTACAATCGTGAATGCTAATCGCTTGGTCTGGTGGCAGACTATTTTGAAAAATGAAAAAAAAAATTATGGAAGTATTAAATAGGGGATCTATCCTCATTCCTGCTCCGCTATGGCCATTTGAAAAATGTCTGCACAATAAATAACATACGTGGCGGTTGGCGTTCACATTACGTTTTTTCTTTTATTCGAAAAATTTTTTTCTTCTTTACTTCCAGTAAAAGTTAAAGAACAATTTGATAATAATTTAGCATTAGATGAAAAACAAAATTCTGGTACATCAACACCAGATTCACCATATTCACCAGTTACATCATCATCATCAGCTACAATAGCTATGCAAAGACATGAATTAATACCAATATGGAAATGTTATTCATATTTAATTGATGAAATAAATGCTGTAACTCATACATTAGGAAAAGATGGAAAATTTCAATTATTCATTTGTTTATGCTTAAGGTACAAAATGTTTTTCTTCCATTCAAAAATCTTATCAATTTGATTTTTGTATTAATTTCTTACAGGGAGCATATACTACACAGAATGCTATTACCAATGTCATGTACAAAAGTAACACAAGAAATGTATGATGAACAATGCTTTCTACGACGTAAAGGTCTATTAACATTTTTAATACAAATTTTAGAGCCATTAGATGAATTTCATATAATACTTGAAAATTCAATAACACAAGGTATACCATCACAATGTTAAAAAGAAAACAAACAAAAAAATATGGTACAGAAAATTTTTTGAAAAAATAAAGAAAAGGAAAAATGATGAATGAAAACTAGGAAAAAAATTGTACAAAATAAAAAAAAAATAAACCAAAGAGTGAAAAATTCCTTTTCTTCAAATTGTATTGCCAAAGAAAGACGATAAAATTTTATAAATTGTAAGCTCACTATTTATGTATCAAATGACCGATTTTTTTAAAAATTAGTTAATGATACTCAAAATAAAATTCGGGTGGAGAAAAAAAAAAGCTTGACGTAAGAAATACTAAAGTAGAGGATGCTAATCTTGCCTAAGTTTAATAACAAATATTTAGTATAGATATGTACCAGAACATCATCGCTAATACCATGCAAGTTCATATAATTTATCTAGTGTCAGATTAGTATTCATAAAATTTACTAAACATAAAGCCATTCTATTATATTTCGAAAATTCAGAAAATTAGTTTTGACAATAGTTCTGCATATTTTCATTCCATTTGAGCAGCGGTCCAATTTATGGAAAACAAAAAAAAAATTACAAATGTCGCTTTATACTGGGGTTCAAATTAGCTTCGGCACTAGATTACATGTATGTTACCAGCACCACGATATAATGATGATTAATAAATAATACAACAATATTAATATTAAAGTATCGATACTAGATATTTGTCATTGACTTACCAGAGTACAGAGAAAACATTAAAATCTCATTAGTCCATTAAAATAAATAAAAATGAATCTCGATGTTGAGTTATGTTCTGATGATTGGTCATTAGAAAGTTAATCTAAATTTAAAAAAAAATTTTTTTTTGTTCTTTTAATTGAATGACACCACTATCTATATTTATTCAGTACACCATGTATGTAAATATTGTGTTCACTGAATGAATAATCAAATTGAGACAAAACTATTTAAATAAATAAAAATTTGTACAATGATACTTTTCAAATAAAGTTGAACAAGAGCTCTGTAATATATGAGGAGCATATGTGTATAACATAACTCAACAGATAATTTTCACAAATTAAACTTGCGAAATATAAATATAAGTGATACTATTAGTAATATTTTATTAATTAACTTAGAATTTAATAACACAAAAAAAAACAAAACAAAACAAAACAAAAATGAAAAATTGGAAATGTAATGAAAATTTACATAAACATAATATATTTTTTTTATTTTATGAAAATATTATATAATAATAATTATTATGCAAATATGTACATACACTCATAGCTAAAAATAAAGTACACATTGAATTGCATGAAAGGCATGATTAACTTATAAAAATTTTTATTAGTTAAAACTCTGATATGCCTGAAATGAATTAGTTTTATACTTGTACACAACTCATGTGTTTATGATGTAATATACATATGGACATTGTAATTAAGAAAAGGAATAAGGGAAATTCTTAGAACAGGCTAGACTTGCTACTCTGGTAATCATTTAAACTTGTATTTAAATGTTTGCGGCAACGAATACATTTTGAACAGATGTAAACTAATTTACCCAAATTATTTCAGACTTTTTTCATAAATAAATGACTTCAAAAAAGATTCATTTTTATTAAGTAGATACTTTACTTTTTTCCATGAGTGTATGTGAAATCTACATGTACATACATAATAAAGTAATAAGTCATTCCTTTACTTTTTTTTTAGTTTTTAGATTTTTGAACAAATAATACTCATTTTTTTTTGTATAAGAAAAAAAAATTTTTTTTTTTTTTTTTGCTTTTGTTAACGTTTTTTTTTTGTTAATTTTATTTTATAAGTAAATTAGAGAAAATTTCTAATAATTGTTCTAACGTATACATATATGAATATTTTTTTTTTATTTACAAAATAATCTTTATAATGAAATTTATAAATATATGTATGTATAGATATATATTTTTTTTTAAATTAATTTTAGCTTTAATTTTATACGCATAGATGTATAAGGAATGAAGTTGCAATATTTTTTGAATTTTTTTAAATTTTATTTTGAAATAAACTGTTTATTTTAGAAATGGTCTAAGAATTAAACTAAACATGATAAGTATGATTATTCAATTTTTGAATTACATATGTATTTTTAAGAATGATCTTAAACCACTTTCAAAATAAACGGCTTAAATATTTCCTATTGGTTTTTTATGTACATACATATACATATACCAAAAGATTGTCTTTATGCGCATAAAATAAGGAATTTCCATATTTTATTTGATTTTTTTATTTATTTATTATTTTTTTTTTTTTTTTCAAATGCCAAAGTTATATTTTGTGATATTTATAATTACTGTATGTATGTACATCGAATTAAAAATGTAAAACAAAACAGTAGAATAATATTCTTCTTAATGTAAGTTCAATTCATGTTCATTTTATTAATGTACATATGTATTTGCTATTCTATTTGAAAGTATTGGTATGTAAGTAAAATAAATCTGAAATTAAAAATGTAAACCTTAATATTCCAAAAAATTTGAAAAAAATATATTCAATAAAATTGATTTCACTTTCAAATAGAACGGTTCATAATGACATTGTAATTATTTTAAATACTCACGCAGCCAATTTAAAATTACATGACTGAAAAAAAAATATATGGGTGAATTCGAAAATGTATAGTGATGTTAAGATCTTGACGAAAAACGTAAAAATTTACTATTATACCAACCAACATTTACTTTAAATCGAATGCGTAGTTGTATGAATTTACACGATCAATTATGCAATATGTAAAACGTTTAAAAATTTTTGATTTTTAATAAAAAAAAATGATAAATTCGAAAATATATTCCTATCTTCAAAAACGCATCACTGCCTATTTGATGCAATATTCAGCTTAAGATCATAGTACGCTGAGTATCGCATGAAATAGACAGTGATGCATTTTTGAAAATAGCCTATCACTGTTCTTCTTGATGCGATCTTGATGTATTATAATCTTAAACTGAGTATCGCTTCAAATAAACAATGATGCAGTTTTGAATTTACCTTATCATGCAATTAATATTTTCGAATTCGCTCAATTGTGATGAATTTTTAGAAATTAAAATCTCCTCCTCCCTTTTAGCTATGAAATAGAACAGAAAATTTTCTGTAATCTGAAAGTCAGTAGTAATTTTTCTTTCAGTCTATTATCTAGAATAGACGGAGAGGTTAGGGGTTAATTTTCTAATGTGCCAAAAAAAGAGCATTTTTCCTTCTCCATCAATACCAAGTATTATTTAAAAATGTATTTTTTATATTTTCCAAATGAATCGTATGTAAGTACATTACTACAAACAATACAAATTTCTAGGGCACAAAATATCTCTCTAATACACATAAATATAGCACGAAATAGAAACAAACGTATGTAGACGTAAAGAAGAAAATTATTTCCGTTGTTACTACGTTACATAATTTAAATACTGATATTATTTTTTTCATTTGTAATAGAAACCGAATATTGATAAAACTAAAAAAAATGAAATTGTCGTCAGTTGAATCAATTTAGCGTACTATAATACATAGCTGAATAGTTGCAATTGATGATCATTTGATAATTATGGATTTTACTGCTTATTTGATGCAATATTTAGCTTATAATACACTGAATATCAAATCAAAAAGGAAACCATGAATAATGTCGAAAATTTTGCGATAGTTTTATGCCACAAAATCTTTAATACAATATTCAGCGCATTATCTTAAGCTGAATATCGTATCAAATAAGGCAGTGATGTATTTTCAAAAATACGTTATTTAAATTTCTAAGTAAAACAATAAAATAAAAAAAAAAAAACAAAAAAAGTAAAAAATAGAAAATTAGATATAAAAACAAAAAAAAAATAAATAAATAGAATAAAATAAATATTGAAGAAATTTATTGTAAAACAGAATTTGAAACAGATTCGCATTTATAAAAAAAACCAAAAAAAAAATAGATTAAAAACAAAATCTAAAAAATAAAAATAAGTTAAAGAAAATATTGAAATTAAAAAAAAAATAATAAAATGAAGCAAAAATAAAAAGAAACTACTAAAATCTTCTTTCCAATTTTATGAAAAAAAAAAAATGTTTGTAGATAAGATGATATATATGTAAAAATGTTTAAAATATAACTGATACATATAAGTTGTATTTAACGTTTTTTTTCTCGTTTTGTTTTTGTTCCTAGTGACTAAATTTTAAAAAAAATGTCTATGTATAAGATAAAAATAAAAAATACTAAAGAATGAATTGAAAATTTAATGTGTGTAGTTCAAAAGAAAGAAAAATCGAAAATCAAGAGAAGAGACAGTGAAATAAAAACAAAAATTATAGAATTAATGGTGTATTTTTTTTCTTGTAAACCTTAAATAGACATCAATCACTGTACCCGATAGGCTACAACTTCGTCCACTTATACGATACGGTCACATGTCGATCACATTTTTCATGTGTGAATATATAAATGTACAATACGACTTCCAATCCCTTTGAAATACAAAAATACAAAGTAATAATAAAAACAAATCATCCAGTTAGGAACCCATACATTAACGAAAGACCAGACTATATTCAAAAACGCATCACTGCCTATTTGATACAATACTCAGCGTACTATGATCTTAAGCTGAATATCAAATAAATAGTGATGCGTTTTTTAAGATAGGGATACCTTCACTTTTCAGATATTCAATCTTTTATGTAGAACTAAGATGAGTTTGTTCATCATAAGTAATTTCATGGCTGTAAGACGTAAATTTGCTTATTAAAAATCCACAAAAAAGTAAAAGAAACTCATGTACATATTTCAATAAACACGAAAAATATTTTCTTACCAATTTATTTTATCTGTATGCTTTTAAGATTTATTCAAATGAAAAAGTTACAAAAAGAAAATACACAATAATTGAAGTTGCTTAAAATGAAATGGTACTTTATTTTATCTTAATTCTGGCTCTATTTTTTAAATGTAAAAATAAATAAATTTTATTCAATCATAAAATCACATTGTTGCTACCGTAATTGTTGTTATTCGAATCCAATCCTCGTCGAGTCGACGAGTTCTATTTTATTTTAAATTAATAAAAAGAAAGGACAAAAAGTGCTTTTCATTTGGCACACAAATCACACACGCTGTATGATACTTGAATGAAAACATACCCGACAAGCACTGGACCAAGTACGCTCTTGTCTACTAACTTAACATATCAAATATGTACATACATAAATAAGCAAAGACTAAGTTCAAAAATGCAACACTGAATATCACATTGGATTGGCAATGATGAATTTTTGAACTTACATACTCTACTAGATTTAATACCAATTGGTGTACATGGGATTAATGTTTCAATTTTTGTTTTTTTTGTTTTACAAATGTTTATTAATTTCATTTCTATCCTACAGATTCAATTAATTTCATAAATATATTTATGTGTATGTATGCATACTAAGTACAAAAAGAAATTAATATTACATAGAAAAAAATAAAAAATTGATGTGTACCAATAAATACAGAAATGTTTTCATTTTAATTGTTTTTTATTCGTTTTCACTGGAGGATGCATTGAAATAAAAAATAAAAATTAAATTTAATGTTACAATTAAATTTGTAATTTCACTTTATTTTTCGAAATGAACAAAAAATTTCATAATTAACTTTTTTTTTTGGATTTTTATTATTTTTTAACTAAATATAAATGCATTTTATCAGTATTCTGCCAAATTAATTTTTGCTTTCTATATTCTGATTTGTTGTTTAAATTTTTTTCATGGATTAAAGGCCATTCTAGAGTAGATACAAACATGGAAATGCAAACATACAGATAAAATAAGCTGAATATTTTTGTTTATTCTTAATTTATGGTAAATTCAAAAATGCATGATTACCTACTCGATGTGATATTCAGCTTAATATCATGATACACTGAATTGAATATCGAATTTTAAATAGAACACTTTGGGTAAATTTTAAAAATCCATCACTACCTTATATGATGCGATATCCAACGTGTTATGACATTAAGCTGAATATTGTACCAAATAAGAAAATAATGCATTTTCGAAAAACATATAGACAGTAATGCATTTTTGAATCACTACCCTTTAAATTAAATTAAAAGCAAACGATCAAAACTTGTATTAATTATTAAGGTATGTGTATTACTATTTTCACTTTTAGTTTAATATTTATATTTATAAATTAAATTTGTAAAACTTTTATTTCATTTTTTTTTTTTAAATTTATTTCATTATTCAGATGTTTCATTTTCTTCTTATTTATTTTTATTTATTTTTTTTTTATTCCTACGTATTATAATAATAATTATATTATATAATAATAATAGCATACAATCGTTTTTATTCTTTTTTTTAATTATTTATTTTTTTAGAGGAATTCTATATATTTTTTTTTTAAATAAACACTCATTAATATATCATTTTTTTTTCTTGTATTCAATATTTTTTTCGAATAATTTTCTTGTATTTTATTTAATTTGTTTTTTTTTTTTTTTTTAATTTCTTTTAATTCTTTAATAATTGATGATTACTAATAATTTTTCTGTTTCTGTTTTTCATTTAATAATAATAATAATAATAGTGTAATAATAATGAAAATATTAAGGTTTTATGTGTGTGATTTAAGTGTTAGACATTAACATCCTGTTGCTGTTGTTGTTGATGTTGTCTAAGATGTGGTGGGCGATAATTACTCGATGTTCTACCACCGCCACCAGTACCAGATGCAGATCTATTTGGATTTCCTACACCACCACTGCCGCCACTATTTGGTGGTGGCCTATTCGGATTCATACTTCTTTGTGGTAATGGACCACCACTACCACCGCCACCAGAATTTGATGTTCCACGATTTCCACCACTATTACCACTCTGTTGCTGACGATTCGATGAAGTTAATGGTCCACCACGTGGTCTATAACCTGCATTCATATTTCCACCTCCGTAATTATTATTACCACCAGTGGTGTTACCGTCTTGCTTACCAGTCACACCACCAGAATTATATCCATTATTCTGATGATTCTGATAATAGCCACCGCCACCACCACCACCTCCACTACTACCGCTACCACCGGTTGTGTTATCATTATTGTTCCTAAAATACATTCCAGAACTTCTATTTCCTTGCTGCTGTTGATAAGAACTATTCGAACGTCCTCCTCTATAACCATTCGATTGCGGACCACCTGGACCTCCATTACCAGCTCCACCTCCACTGTTTCTTATACCACGACTTCCACCAGGTCGATTTCCAAAATTGTTACGTGTTCGATTACCATAACCACCACTCCCATCATTTTGATTGTTGCTATTCCAATTATTTGTTTCCACTACCACTGTTTGGTTATCGTAGCTACTGTTATTCCATTCATTTGTTTTCACATTATTTGTAACAACATCATTGCTCCACTGATTTGATTCTTCTTCTTTTTTCGACATTCTCTGTGGTTTAGGAAGATTCTCATTTGAGTCCCAGTCATTTGAGCTTTCATTTAATCTGTCTTTAATATCATCCACTTTTTTATGGTGATGATGAATTTGATGTTCACTTAAAACAGTCATGTTTTTACTTTGAGATGATTTTTGTAATTTCTCATAACTTTCCTGCGTTTTCTGAACTGTTATTTGATGAGCTCCTGTAATTGGAGGTGTTGGTGTTGGAGGAAATTTCGATGAGACCACATTTGTAAATCCTGGAAGAGGAACATTAGCTCCACTTGGACCAGTGATTAATGGTGGCTGTTGACTTGTGATAATTCCCTGTTGCTGCTGTGGTTGAGCTTCAACTGATTTTAGCACCGTTGCAGAATTTTGTGAAACATTAATACTACCAATTGATGGTGTAGCAACAGATACAACTATAGGTTGTTGTTGAGCAACAGCTGCCGGAGCTAAAGGAATTGGAAGTGGACCAGCAAAAACTGGTATTTGAGGTTGAGAACTCGAAATCTCATTAGGATTTTGAACACCCTGCGGAAACATAGCAGATGGAGGAGGGACAATAGGAGGGAATGATTGATTTGTGAATGTTTGAGTTGGAATTGGTGCAGCTGATATTGACGGTGCTGATGGTGTTTGCTGAGATGGTTGTTGCTGCTTTTGGGAAATCCCTCCAGGTTGTGATATTGTTGACAACTGAGACTGTTGTGTTTGTTGTTGAGATTGGGTTTGACCGGGTTGCTGTTGCTGCTGTGGTAAACCTGATTGACTGGTAAGGCTTGCAACTGTGCTAGAGTTTACTGTTGTATTACCTACTGTTTAAAAGTAAATTTTTCTTTTTTGCTGTATATTAAGTACAATATATCTACTTACCTTGATTTTGTCCTTCATTTGAAGTAAAACCAGTAGTCGGATTAAGATCTGGTGAGTCCAGTTCACTCTCTTGAAGGAAGACGAAGTTGCCAGAAGCTATAATATCGGCTAAAGGTCTCATTTGCTGGATATATTGATGTTGTTTGAAATACGCTTGCTCAACAGCTCGTACTGTTGTAGGAGGAAAGTGTAATGGATTAGCTGTAGCTGCAGGATTTGGTTGCACAACTGTTGATGGGCCTTGAGCTACCTGAGCAGCTTGTGCTACAGATGCCATTTGTGTCGGAACCACTGGTATTGGCATTTGCGGGGGTGGAGGTTGTGAGGGAATTTGCGTACTAACTATAGATGCTGATTGTGACGATTGCTGTTGTGGCTGTTGTTGGGGAAACGATGGTGCTGGTACTGCAGCTGCAGATGGAGCTTCAGTCGGAAATGTTGGTACATCAATGGCTTGCGGAATAGCTGATACTGATGGTGGTGGCATAGACTGCGATTGTTGTTGCAGTGTTTGAAGTTGTTGTGGGGGAATATTTGAATTCCCAATATCAGCAGCGTCTCTTTCCACATTATCATGAATAGGATTATCAAGTTTCGATACTTTACTAATGCCATCCTCTAAAATACCTTGGTCATTCACTAGCTCATCATCTGCCGCTGAAGTTTCTTCATTACCATTATCGTCAGCATCATCGTCGTCATCATCATCATTTTCAACCGTTTTTCCATACTTATCGAGGTACCCACATTCTTGAATACTTGTCAAAATGCGTCGAACATTATCGAATGTCGTCTCATTATACTGTTTAGGACGACCATCAATTGTCAACGATAAATACTCAGCTGCCTTTTGAGCAACGGTTGAAAATGGGACATCTTCGGGTGCTGTTTGCCGGTTAACTTGAATATCAATATGACTAAACATAGAAGAAGAAAAATATTGAAACAGGTTTATAAAATCACTTTACACACTTTTGTTTGCGAACATACAATTTTTCCAATATTTTGAGATCATCTTCTTCAAGTTTAACAGCTCCATTAGTACCATTTAAAAAATCCTCTCGTATTTGTACATTTGATGAAAAACACGCCAGAATATTTTGTATGGTTAATACTTCACGAATTTTAGCAGTCTCAGCTTGAGCTTTAAGAGCAGTTTCCTACACAAAAAATAAAAAATCACCAAGGAAATATAAATAACTGCGTTTGGAAAAAAATTGAAAATTTCTATGTTTTGTGTATTCTTACCCTTCTAGCTTGTCTTTTTTGTTCTTTCTCAGCAGTTGTTGCTAATTGCAACATTTGCTTTGAAAGTTCACGGGCAAATTCAAGCGATTGAGCAACCTCATCATATTTTGATACAGCTGCTTTTTGATCAGGACTTAATTCTTTACCAGATAACTGAATTGTACGATATGACTCTAATTTCGTCTAGAATTAAAACAAAAAGAAAAAATTTTTTGATTTTCCTTTTTTCAATCAATCAAAAAAATATTCAGATTACTCAGGGAAAAAATGACGTGTGCCCTTTTCACATGCAATAAAAGAACGTAATCAAATCTTTTTTCTATTATGCATGCATTTGCATTTACAACGCAATTATGTGAAAAATTTTTATCCAAAATTTTCATGTTCATGCAATTAGCACAAATCACAATTTTGAGAAGTAATTTACAGAATACAATTTTCCTGTGCCCTTTGTGGGTTTTACTTTAAAATAATTTTATGCGTTTTCGTTTTTTATATGCGTGTTGTGCCAATTATTGAGATTTTTTTTTTTTTTTTTTTTTTGTTGAAATAAAAAAATTACATCCATGTAGGCATCTACTCATATAAATCATGAATTTTTTTCTTGTTCGCTTTGACAATTGATGTCTTTAAGCACATGTAAATATGGCGTCCATCATTGGAAAAAAAAACTACGATTACCCACATATGTACTTAATATAAGAAAATTTCCTTTGTTCGCACAAATTTCTGATTTTTCGATGGATTTTTTTAAAAATTTTCAAATAATAATAAAGAAATTTTTAATTAGTAAAAAAAAGAAAATTCCTAAATAAAAAACTGCATGGAAAATGAAACATGAAAAAAATATTCTCTTGGGTCTTGTCTACCTAGCTTATATTAATCCTCCTATAATTACAAAAATATTCTAAATGTGTAATGAATGCCTGCCTATCCTTTTATATAGTCCCTGTTGTTCCTAAATGTATAATTTCATCACAAATTTCATATAAAATAGGACTCACCTTACGTTTTTCCAAATTACGAATTTTATGCTCAATTATAACCAATGCTTGACGAATTGGTGTATTATTATTATTATTATTATTTGATGTATTATTATTGTCACTAGAAGACTCCGTTTGATTACCGGAGGCTTGTTTTTCTAATTTTGCACTTGCGGCAGAAGGCATCCTTCACTTGCAACAACTGAAACAGGAATAAAATTAAAATAAAAATTTTATGATGGATGAAAAAAATGTTGATTGTTCTTTTTATTTCCAAAATTTTTCGTTTTCGTTTTTTTTGTTTCCTAGTTTCTGAATCTCAAAATTCAAATGTTCATTTCACTTCGAGTTCAAAATTCATCACGATTCACGATAAGCAAACAAATAAAAATGAAAATTTTTAATTTCAATTTCGAATTTTTCGTTCTTTTTTTCTTTTCTAAAAAATTCAAAATAAAAATGAAATTACAAAAACAAATTTCATGTCATTCGACATCACTCGTAAAAACAACAACATCAAAACAAAATCCAAAAACAAAAAATTAAAAAAATATGCAAGAAAAGTGAAACGATTTCATTTGTTATAATGGAATCTGGAATTTGTGTACAGCAGTACATTAACAGTGTGTCCCGGAATTAAGTGTTCAGTGTTGCAAAAGCAAAACACATTTTTCTTAAAATTCGAAGGCACTTCAATGAAGTATAAAAAAATCGATGTAAACGACTGACGTGGAATAATTTAAAGTAAATTCAGAAACGAAGAAATGAACGAATGAGACCAGTTAGTAGATCGTGTCATGTGAAGATCACATCGTATCGTATGCGTATCGTCGTGTGGACTCCAAGAATCAAAATTCAAGACATTGTATTATATTTATAGATTAAACGATTAAAGTATAGCTAGTATAATTTTGGGGTGGAGTGGAATCATCACATGTGTCATCTAGAGCAAATAAAAATAGAACGGTAGAACGTAGCTGTGTTTCAAAATTCAAATAAATTTAATGTTCAAATTCCAATTAATATTCAGTTGAGGTGTGGTGTGTGTATGGTGTGTGGTGTGATATTTAAATAATTTTAATGAACTGTGTGATCTGTCATAATAATTATCTGAATTTTTCTTTTGATTTTTCATTCATTTTCGAATAAGTTTGAGAACTATAGACCATACAAATTGATGATAATTACGTTATGTTGGATATGTATGTGGTGTGTGTGTGTAGCATATGAAATTCACACAAGACAGGGTATAATATATAATTACATATATGTACATACATATATACATACGTATATGAGAGTGAAGTGTGTAATGTGATTTTAGAACATTAAAAATGGCGTCAAAAATATGGTTAAAGTTAGTGCATATTTGTTTGCGTTAAATACTAAATATTAAGAGGAGAAAAAAGGAAAAAAATTAGAATTTAAGTGAAAATTGCAAAATAAAACGACAAAAAGAAAACAAAATTTATATTTAGTGAAGGTAATTATTACAATTAAGGAAAAAAAAATTCGAGAAAAATACTTTCTTGTGTGGACATTTTTTTTTTGTTGAAAAGCAGCAAGTGAATTTATGATTGAAAAGAAAAAAAAGTTTAAAAGGAGAACGTCCAATTTGGAGTGTCATATTATTATATAGTATGTATATTGTATATAATGAAGTATACAGTACAGTACATAATAAACATAATAACATTATAATAAGTAGCATAGCATTAGCTTAGCATTAGTATGAAGATTGAAGATAGCACCACCAGGAGTAGCAAAGCAGTACAAAAACAACAGCAAATACATATTATATATATACAAATAAATACACAATGTACATACACGTCCATATATCTAAATAATTTAATGTATAATATGTGTACATAAACAGCAGCTATTTAATCATTTTATTACCATTCATATGCGTTTAAACAGTATATTATAAAAATGAATTTTTATTATTATTGCATTAAGTCAAAGGGAAAAAGAAACATTTTAATATTTTAAAATGTAATGTAATATAGAAGTGATAAAAATTCATATTTTTCATGCAAAACAAAATTTGAAAAAAGAAAGAAAAAAAAATTCAACTAAAAATTTAAAAGCAATAAAATAATTTTTGTTTGTTCCACAGAAAAGTGTATTGTGTATATTTAAAAAGGTAAAATGAAAGAAAGATAAAAAAAAAACCAAAACGAAAACGGCAATTTAAAGCAAAAATAATAAAACTATAAAAATTGCAATACAGTACATATAGCAATCGTATATATTTGGCTTCAAAATAATATTTCATGTTTTTTTATTTATTTATTTATTTTTTTATTTTTATTTTTTTTTCATTATTCTGGGTTCAGCTCAAGACCCAGATAATGAAAACTCATTGAATTTTTTTTTGAATTATCATTTGACAGTGGTGAAAATACTTTAGAATCAGCCTTAAAGGCTATTTTAAATTAGTTAACAACTTAACTGATCAGAATAAGATTAGAAATAGTCAATTGGGTGTTCTGTGCTATGTACCAAAAAAAAAAAATAATTTGTTTAGTTACACTTTGAAATTATCGTTTAGAAAAATTCAGAAATTTTAAAATAATTTGAAAAAAAAATTAAAAATGTGTAAGTGGGATAGTTGAATAATTTTATTAATTTTTCAATTTTTCTTTTTTTATTTCAGTTAAATAATTTGCATTGTAAATAAAAATACATTTTTGTAATACATGCACACAACAGTACATATATACAGTGCTTATTTGAATTAGTTTTGTGCACCTTTTACATTATGTACACACCACACAAAGTTAATTAATATGTGCAACAACAATACAATCAATAATTGAAACAAAAGCAAAAAAAAATTTTTTTTTTAAATATGAAATAACACATTAACTACTAAATTTTGTGTGATTAAAATTCAAACTAAAAAAGGTTATGTACATTTCAATTGTAAATAAATAAAAAAAACAAAGTGAGAAAAATAAAAACCCAAAAAAAAAATTACAAAGAGGAGAAAGGAAGAATTTTTTTAAAAGGCGGTCAAATAAAGGAGTTTTAAGTGTTCCATTCAAAATACACATACGCATGTATTCATAATTTTTATTCATAAAGAAAATAAAAAGAAAGAAACAAAATCAAGAAGAAATCGAACTAAGAAAAAAAAAAAAAAAAACAAAACACAGAACAATTTTTTTTGACAGGTATAATCCGCGCAAATAAATTGTAGTAACAAAAAAAAAAAAAAAAATTTTTTAAGGTTGTAATGTAACTTGATATAAAGAGAGGCTACAGACTAGTTTTCTTTAAAATTGTAAACATCTTTTGTTTTATTGTTAAGATAAATTTAAAAATACAAAGCAATAAATTGGAAATACAAAACAAAACAAAAAAAAAAAAACAGAAAAAAAAGGAAAAAGGTAAATATAATTTGTTTATATAAAAATAATATACATAAATTCCTCTTTTATTAAGGTGATAAAGGAAAACATGTATAACAATTTTATTGATTTATTTTATATATATTTTAGTTTCTAACACAACAGAGATACGGGAATTCAAAACGCATTTTTCCTGATTGATGAATGGATGGAACGAATAATTGTACATATACTTGCGCTTTACAATTTAAATTTACAAAAAAAAGAGAGGAGGAATTAATCTATTTTTGTTTTTCTTTTTAAATTTGTAAAAATTTTCAAATTTTTACTATATATAGTACGTATACTGTAAAATATTTAAAATTAAATTATTATTTGCTTATCTTTTCTATACAAATATACAAAATGATATATTGTACCTTTTCTGTATAAGAATATATATGAAATTTAACATAAAAAATTTTTGTCAAAATATATATATTTTTTTTTCTTTGAGTACAAAATATAAAAATTTTCATTTACACTTTATATACTAATTATATGCAGTTAAGTTAAGGTCTTAACGGGAACTTCGTAAAGTAGTAATCATAAAATTTTAAGGATTGTGATAATAAAATCATTAGAGATAGAAAAAGATATATTTAATTATAAGACCTCAAATGCATGTAGTTAGTGTACAAAGTATAAACTTTATTAATAAAAGAAGAAAAAACATACATGACAAAAAATAATTTTTTTTTTTTAATCATAGGTTTGTATGTAAAACATATGATGAAATAGAATATTTGTATATGATACAACATAAATAATTTACGTATGTGGAATTATGGATCCATCAAATCCATGGGCATATTATAATCGTTTAATACCATCTGGAATAGCATCAGCTGCTGCTGCTGCATCAGTATCAGCTAATGATTTTCAACATCAAAGTTTATCATCAGCAACTGGTCAACCAGGTGTTAGTGGTCAAGCAACAGCTGCATCAATATTATTACAAGCAGCGCATGCAAGTGGCGCTAGTACATTTAATCCTAGTGCATTTATAACAGCACCAACACCAGTTGCATATGAATCAGTATTTAATCCAATATTTCATCATGCAACACCAAAACCGGCACATTTTAATTCAGTTATTAATTCACAACATCGTCAAAATTTATTAACTGAAAATCTTCAAATAAAAACTGAAACTACAAGACAACAGCAGCAACAGCAACAACAACAGCAACAACAAAGTTATAATGAACAACAAACATCAAATTTTTATACAGAACAATCAAATTCAGTATCACCAGTTAGTAATACAGCAGCAACAGCAAATACTCCAACTAATTTAACGACATGGCAACAACAGCAACAACAAAATTCTGGTAGTGCTGCTAATAATCGAATAATAACAAATAATTATGCAAATTACTCTAATTCATCTCAAACAGCATTATCAAAGGCAATACAGCAACAGCAATCAGTACCATCACCAAATAATCAATTTTATAGACAACAAGCATCATCATATAATGATTCTGGCAATCAAAATACATCAAATGTTTATTCAAATAGTAAGTTATCAGCTTTAAAAGAACATGTTTTTGTTGTCATATTGAAATTGCTTTTTTTAAATGTTTTCATGCACAGCAAACAACGTAGCAACACAAAAGGAACGTCGTCCTAGAAAGCCACAGACAACAACTTATCATCCCCAAAATCTGTCACAGACATCAACTGAAAAGGTAATACAAAATCAACGTAATACCACATCTTTTGGTTTATCGGCTACACCATTCAAAATCAATAATAACAATAATCAGACACAAAAATCTGTGCATTTAGCGCATACAAAATCTAGTGCTAATGATACAAAGACTTTTCCTCAATTTTTAATTGTTGAACAACAGGAAACGAAGTCAACAACAGAAGCAGCAGGCAATAATAGCAGCAATGATCAACAGCAGAGTGCATCATCACAAGTTGGTTATTATGCGATAGTTGATGGACGTTTAGTATACACAACACCGGAGAGCACGAATACCAGCAATAATAATAGCACAACAAATCAAATGCAAACTCCTGGCCATTTATATTTAACAAATACTGGTGAATTGATAATAGCCGCTGATAATGTACCACAAGTAAAAAATGAGCAAGCAGATGTATCACATTATGCGATTAATAGTGCCATTAAAAATGAGGTATTATCACCGCAAAAGCATAGTCCAGCTGCACAATCATCTTCATCATCATCAACAGCGGCCACAGCTTATTCAGTTTATAATAGTCCAGTAAATTCGATAGAATCACAACAACAAAGCGTTCATTATGGATCGGATGGATCAAGTAATGTTATAAACATATAAAATAATAAACAAGTAACTGAACTTTCGATTATTTGTAGCTTCCATTGCATCACGGAGTCTGAGTCAAACAAATCAAGGTGGTGGTAGTGGAGGATCATCAGTTGCTTATTCATCTGTGATAACTCGGGCAACCGGCGAACAAGCAAAAGTTTATAAAACACAACAACAACAGTCACCGCATCATCAGCAGCAACAGCAACAAAGATCTCACCAACAAAATTGGTGGGAGAATGAAGGTAACCCTCTGAAAACGAAATTCTTATTTAGCATTATATGAGGGAAATCGAAGATAATTTACTGTTATTGACAGGAATTCAAGTAAAAGAGGGGTCATATGGTGCCTTACATGATTTGACGAAAAATGATGGTGCACAACAACAAGTAACCGAAAATATTTTAGTAACAACAGAACGTCCTTTAGCAGCGCAAGTTCAGTTACTGCAACAACAACAGCAGCAACAGCAGCAACAAGTACATTCACCACAATCAGATGATCAAAAGAATAAGGTGGCACCAAAGCCGAAAAAACCAAGAAAACCGAGGAAAACTAAAGCTGAAAAATCTAGGGAGGAAATGTTAGAACAGAGTGAATATCTACTTAATAGATCTGGTAGTACACAATCAGATGAAATGAAAAATGTGGAACAAAACGTAAGAATAAAACTATAATACACATGCTTTTGACATACTGTACTTAACAAACGTTTCTATCCTTAATTTTCCTGTTAAGTACGGAATGTCCATAGCATAATTCTGTTTTTTGTTTTATTTATTTTTTTAAATTTTTGTTAAAAATCATTTGCAATTTGAAATGTTGTTGTTGTTTTTTTGTAGTTGTCACAAACTGTTCAACAACAGCAACAAAATGGTTATTTTGATTTTAATAATCGATGGAATCTTCAACAGCAACAACAACAACAGCAGCAGCAACAACAACAGCAACAAAGTGTAGCAGCGGCAGCAGCAGCAGCACAAATTCAAAATTTCAACAGTTCTCAAACTCATGCTCATCAAGTTTGGCCAAATCAACCAATACCCCAGCATCCAAATCAAATTCCTTATTTCAATCCATTACAAATGGCTGCAAACACACTCCATCCATCACATCTAACATCAATGAGTCAGGCTACACCAGCTCAACAATTAACTAATCATTACCCCGGAATGCTTTCTGAATCAAATCTAATGCCCATAGGAGGTTCATCACAACATAATAGCAATGGTGGTGGTACAGCGACGTCTCAAGGTCAACAACAACAACTTCAAAACGAATCGAAAGAAGATGAAGCAGCTAGTAAAGTAGTCGTTCCTAATATAGAAGAAGAACTTGGATTTTTATCAGATACTACAACTGCAACATCATCTGCGACAACACAGAATAAAAGATCAGAACCACCTCCTGTAAAATTAAATACGAATACACCGGCAAATCCATCATCATCATCATCAGATACGACAACTACATCAAAATTTGGCAAACCCTCTGGTGTTGGCGCTGGTTTTATGTCTAGTTATTTGAAATTTTTACAAGGTGAACGAGAAAGTTCGCCGCCAGCTATAAATCAAAGAGGAGGTGGACGTAGTAGATCATCATATGCGAAAGTTGCATCAACAACTGTCAATAAATTACTAACAACAAATACAGTAACTACAACAACAGCATCAACAACTTCAAATACACCGAGTAAATCAATTCAAATTCAAAGTCAACAAATAATTGTACCAGCAGTTGGAACAGATCAACAACAACAGCAATCTACATCAGCAATAGGTGGCGGAGGTAATAATGGACAGCAATCTAATAAACGTAAAGTAGGAAATGAGACGTCTAGTGATGATCAAATTTGTAATAATAGTAATAATGGTGGTGGCGGTAGTGGTAGTGGTCAAGTAAAGCCTCAATTACCAAAAAAGGCACGTCCGCAAATGGCAATGCAAATGGCTTCAATGCAAAATCGAAATCAATCGTCGTCTACATCTAAATCCCATCAATCGGCAGCGTCAGCAGCAGCAGCATATCATCAAAGATATCAGCAATCATCTATTGAGGATGAAGGTTCGTTATATTACTATCAAACATTACAGCCATTACAAAGGCAATTTTATTATTAAAAACGAAAACAAAAACGTAAACACTGTGATTGTTATCTATGTATGTTTTATAGTTCCATATATTATGTTTCATTGTATGCTTTATACATGTTTCTCATTATGATTAACTTTATACATTGTGGTAATAAAGTGAAAAGAAATTTGAGACAAAATTGAGCCCAGACTCAATTTGAGGCAGAAATAAAATTCAAACAAAACATTTTTTATAGTGAAAAAATTAGAACAAAAAAACATTTAAGAAAGACGAAAGGGGCTTACACAATATTATTTTTTTATTTTTTATTCTTTTTTGATAAATTTTTTTGTATTTGAAAGTTTATTAAAAATTTATTTCATCTTAGAAAGGTTAAAAAATTTAAATACGAATACAATTATTGTATATAAAGTCAATAAGATATGAAAATTATCTATAATTTTTTTAATGTAAAATAATTTATTGTTGTTAAAAATTATACTTCATTTATTTTATTATTATTATTATTATTATTATTTTTTTTTTTTCTAAGAAACAGAAAGATCTTCCCAGTTTGTAGCTCTGTCTTATACAAGTGTATACATAATACTGAAGATCACAAATATTTTTTTTTTATTTTGGTAAAAATTCATGATGTAATGCATATTTTGTATTTAAAAGAAAATTCACAGGACGCAAATTAAGAAGAGACTAAAAAAGCTGACATTCAGTGTAAGCGTAAACTAAAATAACAAAAATATTAGGGTAAATTCGAAAATGTGTCGTTGCCTATTTGGTGTGATCAAGCCAGTTTAAGATCACAATACGCTGTGATTCATTTTTGAATTTATTCTTATTAAAAAAAATTGTGATTATAAGTGCGAAATACATTCGACGCGAAAAACACAAAAACTTAGTCTTCTTCGGAGGGTTGAAATATGTTCGATTTGGTCGTGTTGTGAATTGTAAAACAATTTATTTCTTAACGGTTTCACACGACTTTCACTTCGAATCAAATATTGTGTTAAGTTCTTATAATCGTAATGAATGTATTTCGAACCGTTTAACTTTTCTTCTGTTTACGCTTCGCAGCTGGTAATTGTATTCCATTTCGGTATTGTGTTTATAACATATAAATTTACCTTTGTCCATAAAAGTGTTTAACTAAAAAATAATAAAAAGAAATACTTCTAATTTGTTTTTTTTTTTAAATTTATGTATATTAGAATTTTTGTTAAATTTATTGCTGTTATTGTCATTTGTAATTTTTTTATATTTAAAGTAAATTTAATGTTAAAAAAAATAATGATATTAAGTAAGCTCCTATCGTCATTATTTTTTTCATTTTGTTTTCTTTGTATACGATTTTTTTTTCTTTTTTTTTTTTTTTTGTATACTTTAGTCTTTGTAAAATAAAACACTAAGTAAAAAATGAAAAAAATTATAAAAAAAAAAAATCAAAAGAGGACAGGGTTGCTGCTGGGATTTTAAAAAAAAAAGTAAAGTGTGTATATATTACAAAACAAACATTTATTTTTTTCCGTATCTAAACTTTAAAATTTATCATTTAATTAGAAATTTAAAAAAAAAAAAAAAAAATTATTAAGAAGAATTTATTTTATAAAATGCAAAACATAAAAATTAGTAAAAATTTAATTTGTTTATTTAAGGTGAATATTACAAGTAAGAGTTATAAAAAAACAAAAAACAAGAAAGAAAAAAAAATAAACACATTGGTAGGTGTTCCAAAATTCACCGTTTGTGGTTTTAATGTGATATTGTAACAGATTTACAGTAAAACTACGCGATTAATGTGTTACGCGCTACATGAATCCACATTATATGACAACGCGTTGTACAAATTTTTATACGTTACAGAAAGTAAAGACCTTCCACCTTAGGCTCAGCACAGGAACTCCAAGCTGAGCTATTTATTTTTAATTCTGACTGATTTTCGATATAGACATCATCTCTGTCTGGGATTTTTGTTTTGCTATTACTTCTCTGAGTCTGAGTACTTCTAGCGAAAGGTCTTTGTTTCATACAGGAAGTATATACAAAATTGATTTAACTTTTAAGCTAAGAATGAAAGAGAGAAACAGAGGATGATATCAAGGAAACAAATTTTCGCTGTTCATCTAAAACAGTTTAATTGTTTGGTGCGTTGTATAAGAAATCGCGTTATATGAGAACAAAATAATTCGAGCGTTACAAGCATTTTCTTTGCAAAGAATTTATTTGTACTGTATGAAATTTTATTGTATCACTTCAAAACTGTAAAAAGTGAATTCTGGAACACCCATCAATTTATAGTCGAAAAAAATAAATAAAATGATGTAATAATGTAATATAAAAATTGTACATATTAGAATGTATATATAAAAGATATACATACGTATTGTATATATTAAAAAAACAAAGAAAAGAAAAAAATAAACAAATAATAATAAACTAATGTTTTCCATTATTTTATGTTTGTTTTTAAATTCTATTTTATTTTGTTTTGTTATTTTCATCATTATCATACCCATACAAATGTTAAAAAAGAAAATAAAAATTGTTTTAAATGAGATTTTAATGAAACAAAAACATAAAGGAGAGAAACAAGAAATCTTCAATTTTTTTTTCCACTTCTCCCAAATTATTTTATAAAATTAAAAATTGAAAATAGTGTTATATTTTATTACATTAAATGATGCAGAGCACTAATTATAATTTAAAAAAAAAAATAAATAAATAAATAAAAAATGAAAAATAAATAAAAATAGAAATAATACGTTTTGTATTAAATTTAATAGAAAATAAGATTTTAAAAAGAAAAAAAATAGTAGTAGTAAATGATAATAACTAAGAATAAAATTAAAAAATTAAAACAAATTATAAATAAATATAAAAGAAAACAAAACTATAGAAAAACAAAATAAATTTTTTTTTAATTAAAATTAAAATCGTTATTTTCAATGAGAGAAAAATACATGTACAATATATTTTAAACAAAAACAAAAAGTAGTATATTTATTTTTTATTACACAAATAATAAAAAAAAAGAACAAATTTAAAATCCCAGCAAAATAATCCTGTCTAAAATATATTATGTTAAGGGGGGTAATATAGCTGTGAATATGCAAAAATACTTATAAAAATACTGAATAAAGTTAGAAGTAGATTAAGGTAGAAACACAATGAGGTTTCAAGGCTTCTTTGGAGTCTTGTTAAATTTTCCAAAACATGTTTTTAAATAAAGTATGTAACTCAATGTCAGGTTCCAAAGCCCAGCTTGAAGTCAGGTATGAGAAAACGATTGTTATACATTTAATATCGGTTTCCTCATGTCTGAAGTTATCATTAATTCTGTTAAAATAACTAATTACAACAATTAAAAGTGAACTACCAGAAAAAATAGCAACATCCTTATTATTTTTTTTTTATTTTTACAGACTATCATTGAAGCTTACTTCAAGGAAAGCCTTAATGTGTTTCTACCTTCAAAATGCAGTGCAATTGCCGTTGTACTGTAAAATTTAGAAATCACTATCACATCGAAAATATGATTTTTATCAGTAAACAACTGATTATAGCTGTTGTATTAGAATTTGATCTAACTGCATTGCAATGCAGTTTATTCATCTACACATCTTTAAATTCACGACACTTTGCTCAGTTAATAATCGCATTTCTGTCTATTTGATGTGATATCTAGGGTATTATAATATTAAGCTGTGTATATTAAGCAGAAAATAGGGCATTTTCGAAAACACAATTTGTTTTCTTGCGCTAGTGAAAACAATAAAAAAGCGATTTCGGGGGAAAATTATACAAACTCCAACAGAATAAGTACAATTGCATTGTACTATATTGCGCTGCATACAAACCTCTTTTTGACTTAAATATGTATTCTTGAGATCAAAACAAAGATTCTGAAAATTTCGTATTTAGATAACAACAAATCCTTTTTCTCTGAGTTTTTTTCATTTACATGGAATTGATATTTGTCACAATTGTCTCGAAATCTTTGCATTTAGGATGAAAGAGAAAACAGTAAATTCGAAAAAAGTTAACCGTTTATTATTTTTTCTTTAGCTTTTGGTTTTTTTTTACTTTTATTTCTGAATGGGTTTTTTTTTTAATTTTTTTTTTTAGATCCTTTGAATTTACCACCACGACGTGAAACATCATTACGTAAAGCTAAAACACGTGGTATTAAAGAGATTATGAATAAATTTAGTGACGATTTTGACGAACCACAAGAATTTACTGATTCTGATACAGATCCAGTATGGACACCGGAAGATGAAGAAGTATGAAAAAAAAAGAATAATAAAACAATATATTTAAATAAAGAAATTTTAATAAAGAAAAAATGTTATAATAATAAAATTTAACGGTAAAATTCAAATTTCATGTTTTTTTCCATTTTTTTATTTTTATACTTTTTTTACATTACTACGTTACATGGGCGTTTATTCATTTTCCAATAACGAAAGAGCGATCATACAAAATCTGGCAGGACAAAAAGGAAAAAAAACAAATTTTCAATAAATAATATAAATAATTCAAGAGGAAGAAAATCGTTCGATTCAAGTATGCTGTCTGGTACGTGTTTCTTTTTTATTTTTATCATTTCAATTTTTTTATAGTCTTATTTGTGTTTAAAAAACAAAAACTCCATACTTTGTTGACATGATCAGTGCAGTGAATGTCTTAAGATTAAATTTTTCTGTTTTCAATTGCAATGATCATGTAAACAAGTCAAATGTATAGAAATCGAAAAAAAATTTGAGTGCACTTGACAATTTGGCTTCCATATACTGTATATTTGGTTATTTGTATTTATAATTCTTTTTTTTTTTTAAATATCATTTGCATGCTAATAAATGTACATCCATCATCACCATCATCATCATCATCGTCATCAATATCATCACTACTATCATGTTAATTTAATCTTCCTTTCCATAATCACTTCAATTGTTTTTAATTGGGTTCTTGACATTTTTATTCTTGCTATGATATGGTCACTTATTTTCGTATATGAATGGTACATCTGTTTAAAATGAATATTGGGTAATCTGAAAAAAAAATTTATTGCCTTTTGGAGTGTTCTAGAATCACTACTTTCAATTTTGAAGTGAAATTGCAATTTACGCATCGAAATCGCAAAAAGTGAATTCTAGAACATCCACTAGTGGAATTTGAATCAAGAAAAATAAAAAAAAAACATTTATTCAAATTACGCAATCGAGTTTTGTGTCAATATTTTTACTATATGTACTAAAAATAATCTGTTGTTTTTGGGTTTTCGTTTTTTAGATACAATATTTGGCACTGCTGCCATAGAAAGCGAAGATGATGATATTGAGACTAATGAGGAATCCATACAACAACAACAACAACAGCAGCAGCAAAGGCAACAAAACGAAACAGCAAACGCTAATGTAAATAATTCCAAAGTTGTTAAAGTATCCGACACAACACCAGATACATCACAACTTTTTAGAGTAAGTACAATTGATTATTATACAAAGAAATACAGTCGATCCTCTTACCGTAACAACGGAAGACTGTCGCAAATTGTGCTCTGCGTGATATGAAAACCATGTTATAAGAACACCATATTAAGAGAAGTTTGATAATTAGGTAGACATCAATGGCTACCTACTCGCTCTCGAGCGAGAGGACACTTAGGTTACAGATTAAGGATAATAATGGATTAATGGATTAAATTATAAGAGGGTTGACTGCATAATCTCCTTTTATATTTAAATAAATTTGTATTTATTTATTTTTTCTCTTCTATAGACTGGTGAATTTCTAGTAATACGATCAGATTTAGTTAACGATTGGCCACCGATATGGCAAGTTGAAGGTTCTGATCTTGTACAAAAATATGAGCCATTCTGTCAGAATGGTAAATGGTTTTATAAAAATACATCTAGGGTAAGAAAACATGGCACGCCAAAAACAAATTTTATTGTTATTTTATTCCTTCTGTGTTTGTATTAATTTTTCGTTTATTTTCTTTCGTTTTTCTTTAGTATTCATCGTGTAATGCAGATACAAAAAAATTATTTATTAAAGCACCAGTTAGAATACGTATGCAAAATCATACAGAGACTGTTGTTGAATTTATGCGTTCTGAATTATTACCCGGTGATACTGATCAATATATTGAAAAAATAATGAAAGATTACTTACGTTATAAAGATAATTTTGAAGTTTATTTACAAACATTAATATCACAATCGCTTGATTCGAGTTTTATGGCTGAAATAACAAAAGAAGAAGGTAAAATAAATGCAAAAATGTTTTAATTGTGATTTAATTTTTTTAATGTTTTATTTTTAGATGAATATTTTCTATCAAATATTCGTATTATTGATCAATTAATGGAAAATTGTAAACGTAAATTATTATCAATGACACCATGGACTAGAAATATAATTGTATCTATTGAAACATTTCCATTATGTAATGTTATAACTGAATTAGGCCAAGATAATTATACAATTCAAATGGTATGCGCTGGTTGCCATCAACCTGGTATATCTGTTCGATTTTTATTATGTGGTCAACCCTATAATAATCATACAATGGAATCAATACAACCAGATATAAGGATAACATATGAGAAAGTATGTTGGAATTGTGATTTTTTATTTTGGATTAAAATTGGAATGTGGGAACTTTTTTGTATTTTTTGTAGGATATGCTGCTATGTCGAATATGCGCTGAAAGAGCCGATATATTCCATAAGATTGCTCATGAGAAGCACAGCCTTTTCGAAACATGCACAAAACGTGTAATACAAGAGAAATTAAGAGATCCAATGAAAGGCACAACAGTAATTTTAAAAGAAATCATGGCCGATGCTAATTGGATTGATCAGGTATGAAATTCTTAATATTTGTATTTTTTTTTTTTTTTTTGTCATAATACAAGAGTCCTGTGAATAATTTATGAATGAAATCATTCATTTTACTCAACCATTTGCTTCGAACAATGCTTCGAATCATTCAGTTTAAGTGAATGAGTTCAATTCATAACAACTCATTTCATTCACTCATTCCCTTACTTTTAATTTTAAACCTAAACAACACATGTATGCAAATACAATTCAATTATTCAAAACTGATTGATTCCCTTGAATGCATTCGATATTGAAATTGAATCGAAGCTTTCAACTTTGACTCATTGATTCGCTCACTAATTAAGTGCTCTAACTCTCAAAGTCAAATGGAATAAGACTGAAATGAGTGAATAATCAATAAATTCACTGTTCAGTAAATCGTTCATTATGAATTTGAATATCAGTAGTAAGTAAATGTAAACATATCATTGCTGTGACTTACGACGATTTTGTAAGGGAATTAATTTTCTCGCCAATGTTAGTCCTATTCTCTCGAATGGGATGAATTCAACTGGGACCTCTTGCAGATGTACATTTTAAATGTACATTACGTTTATTGTCGATTTTGATTATGATGTGTTCTTTACTTTTTTAATTTTAGCTTTTTGCAAACCTTCGAACATCATGGGCTGAAGTTGAAAGTTTAGAACGTCAAAAACGTTTTCATCAGACATCTCAATAATAAGAAAAAGAAAATAACACATTCATATAAAATAACGGACAAAAAAGAGGAAGAAATAAATCTAGAATGTTTCACATAAAATTTAATCTATCATTATGTAATTCTACTTTCATTGGAATATACACACTGATGTGTACAAGAATCTGAAAAAAAAAAATTGAAATTTAAAAAAAATAAAATATATTTATGGTATTTTATTTAAATGCTATATCATATGACACGATAAATTTAAATTCAAATTAACAATAATTAAAATAATATATTGTAGCCACATTATTATTAATATTATAGCTATTATTATGTAAGTGTGTAATAATATGTTATATAAGAAAATATTTTTGATTTCCATTAAACGAAAATAATTTTTTTTCTTAATTTAAGAATAAGAGTACACACACAGTTACGATTATGTTGCATATAAAAATTATAAGAGCAAAACAAACAAACAAAAAAAAACTTTGTTTTTTTACTTTTTTTCTTTTTATGTTTGTATAATTAAATTTTTTGTTTTTTTGGAAATACTTTCCAACAGATTAAGATACATAATTAATGTAAACTTCATAATTAAAAAAAATAAATAAACATTTTTATTTAGAAAAAAGAAAGCCTCATTTTTAAATATTAAAAAAAAAAAATTTTTTTATTTTGATTTTACTTCATTGTCTATGTTATCATTTTTTGCGATATCTTTATTTATAAATGCTAATCCAAATAAGATAAATGATAATCCAATAACTGAATATACAGTGATTTCTTCATTGAAAATTATTGCACCAAGTATGAACTGAAAAGAAAGTAAAGAAAGTAACAAAATAAAAACAGGTGTGCTTTCAAAAATTCAAGGTACTTTTCGTCAGCTTTAAATCAATTCAAGAAAATTACGATCAGCCATTTTATAAGCGATCCAACTCAATTCATACCACTAATGCATTGAAGCACCAAACTTTAGTAAAAATAGGGCTAAATTTACGTAAAGAAATTGCTGATTGATTTGTGATTGTAATCAATTGCCTTAAACTCAAAAGAATCGGGGAGTAGAAGAATAAATGAAATTCAATGAAAAATTTCTTCATCATTGAAACCCAAAAAAGATGAATGGAAATAAAATATAAAGTAGTTAAAAATTAAAAAATTTTGTGTGGCAACACAGTGATCTTTTTTTTTTCAATCAAGAAAGTCAGAAAGCTATGAGAAAGCTACTCTTGGTCTTGTCAATCTTATCACCAGCTGTTCGTAAACTTGATTAAATGAACACAAGGCTGAAGGTATATATGTCTTTGATTCTGTGATAACTTAAGCTGGCGTCAACCTTGAATTTTTGAAAACACTCAGGAATTTTGAATTTAAAAAATAAAATAAAATAAAAACAAACAAAAAATTTAAAATACTGAAAATATCATACCGATATTATGAAATTTGATGCTGAACTAACGACAGTTGCTATTAATGTACCACCAGTATTATGGAGTGCCTTAACAAAATATCTCCAAACAAATGTATTACACACGATCATAATTGAAATACAAAGTACTCGTATTATCCAAATATTCTAAAGGGAGATAAATTTTTTATTTATTTATTATTATTATTTTTTTTCTTTTGTAAATAAACACGTAACACAATACATACATTAAATAAGTAATCTAAAGTTGATTTATTTTTATTTGTTTGCTCATAATTTATATCCCCAGTTAATTTACCAAATAAACTGGCACATGATGCAAACAATCCGGAAATAATTGCATAGTAATACCTTTTAAAAAACATTTTGTATTTTTTGTTTACAAATCGTTTACACAACAAATTACTTTGCAAAGTACAAATAGAAGAAATTCCTTAAATTCTTCAAATTCGATTGTTAAACCAGCTGTCATACCCAACTGTTCATTTTCCAATATAAACAAATCAATAATCAATTAAAACTAGCGCATGATGATTTAAATCCAATTTGAATCTAATAGCATAAAAAAATAGAATTGAAAAGGAAATGACGTCATTTTATTTTCATTTTTCCGTTAAATTTTGTTTTTCAAATTTTATAGTAATAGAAGTGATGACAATATTTTTTAATTTTTATTTGAATAAAATTACACATGAAAATAAGAAAAAGTAGTTTGTACACGGTGTCCCCTTTTCAAAATAATGTATTATAAATTGAAAATTTTTATATCCTTAAGGAGTATGACGTCATTTGAAGGTATATGTCTTTTGAATTACCCTATGTATTCAATTCATATTTACTGCAAATTTAATTGTGTCAATGTCAAATCAATGTTCAGACTGAGACCTTTCCAACGAGGTACTTGAACAAAAATAGCCAAAGTTATTTATATCTTCGATTACAGAATGCATACACAGTGAACGTACATATGCTACATACATATTATATGCTATACATTTTAGATATACATACGTACATGTCCATCAGTTACAACAATCTCTCGTTTAACACAGTCCTGACATAAAACTACTCTGATATAACGTATGATTTACAAAATTGTGGAAGGATTTATCAGAGTTAAGTCCTTTAAATTCATACCATCTCACTAAGAGCATTTGGAAAACCCCTGCATATCAAGTAACATTTATGAATGTTATCACTATCCCAACTGGAGGTTACAAAATATCCTGTCAATGATACTAACATAAACGTGGATTTAATAATTAAATTATATACTAACCACTTAACCAGTAGAGAATATACGTACACATACGCAAGTTTTACCCTTCAAGATTGTAATATTCAATCAGTTTATTTAGTGGGCAAAATGTGAGCCTGATACAATTAATCATGTTAAACGAGGGATTACTGTATAGATTACACATCTTGAAATATTTTCATTATCTTATTATCAAAATAAGATAAGACATTTTTTCTACTTTCGGTTACAATATATAAAATTTGATTAATTAAAAATGTATACAGCAATTTGAAAAAGTATTCAGACACTATTGAAAAATCAAAGTCATCTAATTCATGATTATTTGTTTATTATTTCTAATTTTGAAAATTAATTTGTTAATAAATCGTACAATAGATTTTTATTACATCATTTTGATTTTTTTTTTTAAATTCTTTTTTTTTTATTTTTAATTTGAATGCGTATGAGCAAACATTATTTAATATTTTTCCATACTATATAATGTTCAATGTATACAGATATAATACATAACGTAAATAAATTAAATACGCGTGCTTCTAAATGCATCAATGAATGAAATTTAATTTACTATTTCTAATATATTTAAATTTTTAACGTATTCATATGTATGAGCATGTATACGCATATGCAAAATATATAATGTATGCAACCCATTTGTCGGTTTGTTGGAAAACGAGTATGTGAATTTGAGCATGTGTTAAGTACATCTTTATGTGTGGTAAAACTGTATTAAAAATCGGACTGTATATATGCGTATCATTTATGTGATCATATGTAGATTAAATTACACACATGATTTACTTATCATTGAATAACAATATAAAATCGTAATAACTTCATTTTTATTTTTCATTATCATTTTTACCTTGAATGAGATCTATTTTTTTTTTTTTTAAATTTATAGGTACTGTATTGTACATGGAAAATTATTTTAACAAGTATTGTGCATTTACAGTACCTTAACTTTGAATTGATATTTTGAATACACAATTTCTTGTCTACTAGAAAGCAAAAAATTAGCAAACCTTAGTTTCTCCTTTTTTGAATGAAAAAATATGTTTTTAAAATCAACCTCCCCTCGTCTCTTCCCACCTTCTCCTCATCCTTTTCATCATTTAGGTACTCTTTTGAAACAATAGGGAAAAAATTATACGAATAAGGAAAAAGTAATTTATCCGTTTATGAAATTTAGATATTAATAACTCCAAAATTTCTACCTTTTAATTTCAATCAAATATGTGTTGTTAGAAAAGGCTCATATTTCATCTTAAATTTTCATTAAAGTGCACAAGTTGATTCGAAAGATATCGTCAATTATATGAAATCATGTCTAAAAATCTTTAAATCATGATATCTCAGTGCGTGGGTGTATTTTTGATGGGCAATCCAAAATTGATTTTTTCAAGGCACCGTCTAAGCACCTATGAAAACTAGGCTCTATATAATACTTATTCTAGGATATCCTGTATGGATGACAAGAGATTCATAATTCGATGGCTAGGTATTGTACGTACTTATGAGAGTATGTTGTATGTGCATTGTATGTAGATTTGTTTATTTTATTTTATTTTTTTTTTTTATTATTTTAAGAATGTACGAGATTATCTATTTTAATTTCTATTTCATTTCATTCATTAATTTTCCTTTCATCCATATATAAAGATTTTCGAGGAAGCAAAGTATTACGAGTAATCTCTATAATATATTGGAACGCGCTTTAAATTAAAGTGAAAAGTGAAAATTCTTTAAAATATAAAATTTACATGAAAAATAAGATTTTAATAAATACATAATTAATAGACGATGAATAATAAACCAATTAAAAAGTGGAGACAATTTTTAGTCTCAATGTCAGGTAAATCAAAATAAGAAATAGTTCTAATTATTTGAGTTATTTATTTTAAAAGTGATATAAGTCAGAAATATACAAAAATAAGTTCAATGAAAAAGGCAAATACCAAAACTCAAGGTATATCTTTGAAGTCGTAAAAAGGACTTATACCACTTTCGAAATAAACATTTCATTATTTTCTCCAAATGAAGAGAAAGGGGAGAAAAAAAGTTAGGCTTGAAAATTCAAAGATAAAATTCCTTGTTTTTGTGTACGATGTAGCAAATTTAGCAAGTGCATCAGTTGGTATATGTTTAGCATGGTCATCACCAACAATTGTACGTTTAACAGAATCGGATACACCTCTTAAAGAACCTCTTAATTCTGATCAAATTGGCTGGATAACATCATTACTAAGCTTGGGAGCTGTTTTTGGTATGTTTTTTTCACATTATGTACATTAAAATGATTAGCTCTGCTCTGATCTCTCCCATATTTGCTTTTTAAATATCCCATACGCTACTTATGTAGGTCCGGCGTTTGTTTGGTTAACAATCGATAAAATTGGTAGAAAATGGTGTCTACTAAGTAGCTCATTATTTTATACGATCTCAATTATTCTATTGCTATCAATTCAACAATTATGGGCAATATATTTAGCAAGATTATTACAAGGTTTAACAGTTGGTATCGTTAACACATCTCAACCAATTTATAATGGTGAAATAGCAACAGATGACTGTCGAGGTGCATTAGGTTCAGTTATGCAAATATTTATGTTATGTAAGTGAAATCACTTTCGCACTCGAGAGTTTCGTTCCTAAGTCATTATTTAGTTTAAAGATAAATTTTGAATGGTTCCTATATCTGAAATAATCCGGAGCTCTCGAGTGTGAGGTAATTAAAGGACTAACATTTCTGATTCGTCTCAGTCACGTTCCCGTCTTATTTCAGATACACTTTCTTTTTCAAAATTGCGTCATACATCATATAAATGATGATTGACGGAGACAAAACTGTAACGGAACTCACGGATCAGAGACGTGACTGTTACGGATTAGAAATTAAAAATTAACTTTAATGTGGAAATTTTTGATTTATATTTTGTTTTCCTAATTTTTAGGTTCAATTTCATATTTAATAACATTTGGATCAATATTAAGTTATCAATCAATACAATGGGCATGTTTACCGTTTTGTATATTATTTCCAATAACATTTATATTTATGCCAGATAGTCCATATTATTATGTGAGAAATCAAAATTATGACAAAGCAATAAAAACATTGAAATTTTTACGTGGTCATAAAACTGAAATGAAAATTTTAAACATGGAATATGAAATGATTCGTTTAACAGTTGAAGATAATTCGATAGCAGCAACAACAACAACAACAGATAAACATTTATACAGTAATTTATGTGCGTTATTAAAAAATTATGAAAATTTTAAAGCAATTAAAATTTCAATCGGTTTAATGGTATCACAACAAGTGACTGGTGCAACGGCAATATTGTTTAGTTTACAAAGTATATTTGAATTATCGAAAACATTGGATTCATTTACATTTTTGATAATATCAAGTCTGTTACAAATTTTGGCCAGTTTTGTATCATTCATTTTGGTTGATCGATTTGGAAGGAAATTAATTTTAATTATATCTGGTAATTTTATGGCATTGGCATTGGTAAGTGAAAATATTCAGAGCTATTCTGGTCGTATAATTAACAGCTACTTTGCTAATTTGATAAAATTTTGAAATTCATTGATTTTGCATAAAAATTAGCAGAATATTTAGTTAATGAAATCTGCTAGCTACGACCAAGATACTTTGATTTTCTATGCAACAATATGTAAAATTGTAGAGACTATTTTTTTCTTTCAGATCGGTTTAGGTTTATTTTTTTATATTCAACGTAGTGTCTCATCAATTGATCTATTACAAAATTCAATTATTTACCATTATTTATATCAATGGCTACCATTTATTTGTCTATTAGTTTATTTAATCGCATATGCATTAGGATATGGACCAATACCATGGATAATATTAAGTGAATTATTTCCAACAAATATAAAATCTTTAGCTGCATCAATAACTGTATCAATTTGTTGGCTATTAAGTTTTATAATTGGTAAAACGTATCCATATTTAATTGATTTAATTGGTATCGATTATGTTATGTTATTTTATGCGATATGCATTTATTTAAGTATCTTATTTATTCATTATTATGTATTCGAAACAAAAGGTTTAAGTTTACAACAAATACAAAAGAAATTAATGAAAAAATAATTTCTATATTTATAATTAAGTTTAAATTTAACAAAGAAAAGTGGTACAGCTTAAACAAAATCAATTGAATTACAGTGACTCAAATAACTATCCCAAATGTTTAATCATTTTTCGTATTAAAAAAAAAACGGAAATTTTACGATGCAATTGTCATCCAATGATTTGAATATCCAAACATTGTACAACAGTTGACAGTAAAGAATATACATAATACTGGATTTTATACTCTTGAAACACGTATATAAATTGTCTTATGAGATATTTTCGGAATCACGGGTTATACTGGAAATGTCTCCTAAGACAATTTTCATATGTCTTACAAAAGTGTAAAAACGGCTAATGTAATGTTTGAACGACAAAAACGATCAGCAGGTATTTGTATTTCGTCGTTCTAAAACAGGAATCACATACACGATCAGGTGAATATATGACAGCTGATCAATCACTCAATTACAACATACAACAGTGCCAAATTTGACTCTGAACCTTGTAGACAATCGTCCAAAAATCAAACGGCCACTATACCATATGTATGCCGCTTCAAACAGTGATTATCGGAGAAAATTTCATATTTATTATAAATTATATAATTGAGTTACTGTATTTTGCACAGGTTCTCATTTATGTTAGTGAAGATTTTGTGTTCGTAAATATCTTGAAATAAAAATCTGAACCCAACAATAGGTTCAAATAACTTGAATCTTACAACCTAAAAGATACCCACGAATGCGCACTTTTTATCTTTAAGATTGTAGGACTCAAGTTGCAAGGACATGTTTGAATGAAAATGTTTACTTCAAATGGACATAGCACATCAATTTGTCTTGAAGATCAAAATCTATTTGTACACGATATATCATCACTAACACAAATGAATCTAATTGAAAAAAAAAAAAAAACTTCAACTGATTTTGCATAGGCAGTACCTTGAATTTGTATAATAATCAGAGCAGTTAAAAAATAAAAATAATTAAATAAAAAAATTATCGTAAATTACAATAATGAGTACTTACGTCCTTTGATAAGATTAGAAGTCTACATAACATTTTTTTGTTGTTGTTTCACAATTAAACACATACAAGCACATGTTTCGTTTTTATATCCGTAGCACTTTAGAAAATAAATGATTGTATTTGTTATTACATATTGTACTTTAAGTATAGAATTTAATAAATATAAAGCTAATTAAAATTATAAATTCAGTCATAATTTATTATTCCGGTCGTTAAGACAAAAGGTGCTATAACTGTGATAATTTCATAATTATTTTTAATTTTTATTTTATGAGGGAAATAATGAAAAATTCCTTATAAATTTTTTGTAAATTTTTGATATACATACATACATAAATTTGAATTTATTTTCAACGGAAATTTTTAATATCGATCAGATTATCATGGAAATCGAGCCAATTCAAAAATGGAAACAAATTTTTGTAGGAATATTAGGTGAGATTTATTTTACATCTGAGAATATGAATAATATTACAGACTATATCTGTTCATAATTATGAAAGTGATCTAAGTCAAAAATTTTTATTTTTTCAAAATCTGTCACATTCTTTGTGTTAAAAGGATTTGCACATTTACTTATTTGAAAAAATTTTGTAATTTAAAAATTACAGATTCTGTAATGGTCAAAATCATGCTTTTCTATAGTTAAACACATAAAAACTATTGGATTTAGCAAGGAGTACAGACATAAAATTTTTATGACCTCAAAATTACAAAGTAGTGACCTAGACCACTTTCATAATTAGAGGTGCACTAGGGATACATGTAATGCGTAATAGATTTGTTATACTTTTTTATAATATTGAAAAGGTAATTTTCCAAGTGCAACAGTGGGTGTATGCTACGCATGGTCATCACCATCCACAGTGAAATTACAAAGCAATGATACACCCCTAGGAAAGCCACTTAATGCTGATGAAATTGGATGGGTCACATCTTTTACGAGTTTAGGAGCTGCATTTGGTAAATACTCTTACATGTACCTAAATGAAAAAGTGAAAAACACTTTGTTTTCGAATAACCTCAACATATGCAATTGAATTCCATTAGGCCCATTTCTTGTTTGGTTACTACTAGATCGGATAGGTAGAAAATGGACTTTAATGCTAGCTATGGGAATTTTCACAGTTGCAACATTTTTCTTAATATTCGTTCACGAATTATGGGCTATTTATGTAGCGAGACTTTTTCATGTAAGATAATAAGGAACACACAAATTCGATCATATTATAACAACCTTTTCCTCACTTTGTTTTAGGGTTTTACACTTGGAATGAATATGGCCGCTCAACCAATTTATAATAGCGAAATAGCAACAGATAATATTCGAGGTGCTTTGACAACTGTTATGCCATTATATAATTTACTTACTTTTATTTTTATAAGCATTGTGGGCACGGCTGTCAGTTATTCAACACTTCAATGGATAATATTACCATTTTGTTTTTTATATCCAGCAGTTTTCTATTTTATACCAGAGACACCGCATTTTTATATAAAAACAGGGAATTTCGATAAAGCAATGAAATCCTTGAAATTCCTACGCGGACAATCAGAATCAGCTGTACAAGATGAATATGAGAAAATCAAACAATCTGTGGAGGAATCATTTAATTTGAAAGCTGGATTTTTAGATTTATTTAAACAAAAGGAAGATATGAAAGGACTACTTATCACGCTTGGTTTAATCATATTCCAGCAATTGCTTGGTATCAGTGTAGTATTGTATAACGTTGAGGGTATTGTTTTATCAACAAAAACTATAACGCCATTGGTATACCTATTATCGATGGGTGGAATACAAATTATTGTAACGTTGATTACAATTTACATTGTTGATAAGATTGGACGCAGAACATTGCTTATTATATCGAGTATTCCAATGGCTGTATCATTGGTGAGTTTCATATAAAAGAAGGGTAGGGGGTGTAGAATGATTTGTTGTTAAAAACAGTTTGAACTTTGAGAAAAACAGTCTGAGTGACATTTATTCTGAGACACCCTGTATACATCTGAATTTTGAGATTTTTATTTACATTTTGAAAATTTTTCAGATCGTTTTAGGAGTTTATTTTCATTTACTGAAAAATTCTGATAACGATGTCTCCAATATAAAATGGTTGCCTGTTACGACTCTTCTTATTCTAACGGTTGCATTTACAATTGGTTACAGTCCAGTACCATGGATTATAGTTGGTGAAATATTTTCAGCTAACATAAAATCATTTGCATCATCAATAAACGTTTTTACATGTTGGATAATCAGTTTTGTAATGAGCAAATTGTATCCGATATTAAATGAGAAATACGGTTTAGACACAGTCATGTGGTTGTATGGATTCTTCGCGGTTTTAGCGTCAATTTTTATAATCGTATTCGTTTTTGAAACAAAAGGCATGAGCTTAGACGAGATTCATAAAAATTTATCTAGAAAAAAAGATAAAAAATAAAATGGGATGGATTCAAATTCGAAATATATGAATATATCATAGTGTATAAAACCATGTATTGTGTACATAGTGATCACACTGGCAGGAAACATAGAAATTAGGAACCTCGATCTTAATGTGTGTGTGTGGTACTTTGTATAAGAAAAAAATACGTTTTTGTACACAGACTAGACACTTACATACATATGTATGTATAAAGATTAAGATTTCAAATTTGCTATCAATGAAACCACTATTTATAATATACGGTTTTACACACTATGAGATACATGTACACCTAAGAGCATTACATGTGTCTAATTATTTATCTATTTATTTTTCAAATTAATTGTAGACTAAATAAATATTTAATGCGATTTATAACCAATAAATTTGAATTTTGATAAGATTACAAATTTGTATTGTCTTTTATTATTACTGTGATTTAATTCACTTTACAAAATTATAAATTGTTGTCTATTTTTTTGTCTCCTCGAATTATTACATGCACTTCCGTACCACTCGAAAAACAGTGACGTAATTCTGAAGTACTGGCACCGTATCTATGTATCTATGTAGTCCGTAATTAAAGTATTATGCATGTAATGATGACTTTCTATTAATATCGAAAGGCAATTGAAATAAATTTTTATTATTCGAAATTATGATTACAGTTGAATTTCACTATTTCAAGTGTGAAGTTATTTAAAAGTAAATAAAATTAATTCTCGAGAAAAAAAAAATTAAAGTATCGGAGTGATTTAAAAATTTTTCTTTTGTAACAATTACTTAAAATCATAATTTTGTCCCAATAACAACATTGAGAACATAAAAAAAAAAATACAAAGTGTCGGATTTTCCCATAATACGAACACTGCATTCAAATAATTTAAATTAAAGTTTCAACTAAAAATGAATTCTATAAGAGGACCATCATGGAGAATCAACCAATAAAAAAGTGGAGGCAAATTTTTGTAGCTATTTTAGGTATGTACCTCTAAATAAGTTTCTTTTAAAATTTATTTAATTTCATCACAAGTTAGGTTTTTCCATTGTGTAATGTGTATGTAGTGCATTTACACTTAAAATAAGAAATTCGATTAATTTCATATTTCTTCGTTGATCTTTTTAAAAAAACAAGGCAATTTTCCAAGCATAGGAATTGGTATATGTGCTTCATGGTCATCACCATCCACAGTGAAATTACAAAGCAATGATACATCCCTAGGAAAGCCACTTAATGCTGATGAAATTGGATGGGTTACATCTTTTACGAGTTTAGGAGCTGCATTTGGTAAATACTCTTACATGTACCTAAATGAAAAAGTGAAAACAATTCCTAAACATATGCAATTGAATTCCATTAGGCCCATTTCTTGTTTGGTTACTACTAGATCGGATAGGTAGGAAATGGACTTTAATGCTAGCTATGGGAATTTTCACAGTTGCAACATTTCTCTTAACATTCGTTCACGAATTATGGGCTATTTATTTAGCGAGACTTTTTCATGTAAGACAATAAGGAATACACAAGCTTTTACAACTTGAACTTGAAAATATCCAGTAGGGTATTTTTACAATTTCTGTTTAGAATTGTTTTTACCAATTACTTAAAATCGACTTATATCACGTATGGATGATAATACGATGACTTGACTACTGACAAGATATAGGCTCCCTTCCATATAAATAGTTTGTTTTTTCTCGCATTGACTTAGAAGTCATCACCACAGGTTATCGTATGAATATGATACAAAGTGATATAACGTGTAGTTAGTAGAAACAATTCTACATGAAAATTTCGAAATAATTCTGGTACATATTTTTTGGGTTCACTACAGGTAAACTGTTTTTCGTTCCTGATTCGTTTTAGGGCTTGGCTTTTGAAATAAATATGGCTACTCAACCAATTTATAATTACGAAATTGCTTCAGATGATATTCGTGGTGGAATTGTGACTATATCACTAGTATACTCTTTATCTACTTTCATGTATATTACATCACTCGGAACATTATTAAGTTACTCAGCACTTCAATGGGCAATCCTACCATTTTGTTTTTTGTATCCAGCAATTTTCTATTTTATACCAGATACGCCGCATTATTATATAAAAACAGGGAATTTAAACAAGGCAATAGAGACCTTGAAATTCCTACGCGGACAATCAGAATCAGCTGTACAAGATGAATACGAGAAAATCAAAAATTCTGTAAAAGAATCGTTGAAAAAAAAAGCAAATTTTTAGATTTATTTAAACAAAAGGAAGACATGAAAGGACTATTTATCACGCTTGGTTTAATCATATTCCAGCAATTGCTTGGTGCTAGTGTTGTCATGTACAATGTTGAAGGCATCGTTTTATCAACAAAGGCGATCACATCGATTGTGTTTTTGTTAATCATAGGGGTGATCAAAATAACAGCAACTCTAATTACGATTTATATTGTTGATAGAGTTGGACGAAAAACATTGCTTATTATATCAAGTATTTCAATGGCTGCATCTTTGGTAAGCCTCTCTTAAAATTAAATGTATAGTTGAACCGAGTTGATATTTTATATTTAATGTAATTGAATTTTTCTCAATTACTGTAGGACCCATTGGTTTTTTTAATTTTTCAGATCGCTTTGGGAATTTATTTTCATATTCAAAAGATATCTGATGATGAAGTCTATATCAGTAGTCTAAAATGGTTACCAATTTCAAGTCTTATCTTCTTTTTAGTCGCCTTCACAATTGGTTACAGTCCAGTACCATGGATTATAGTTGGTGAAATATTTTCAGCTAACATAAGATCATTTGCATCATCAATAAACGTTTTTACATGTTGGATAATCAGTTTTGTAATGAGCAAATTGTATCCGATATTAAATGAGAAATACGGTTTAGACACAGTCATGTGGTTATATGGATTCTTCGCGGTTTTAGAGTCAATTTTTATAATCGTATTCGTTTTTGAAACAAAAGGCATGAGCTTAGACGAGATTCATAAAAATTTATCAAGAAAAAAAGATAACAAATAAAATCAAAATCAAAATAACATGTATTTTTAATTAAGTATGTTCCAATGATTTTGTTTGATTTTAAATTTGGACAGGATTATGTTTCCACGCGTTTTACTAAAATGTAAGTATGTACGTATGTATATCTGGTAAATATCGAATTATTTCAACGTTAAAGTATCTTCGACATTTTGAGGGAAAACTGAATAAGTTATTATTTTGAATGGTTTTAAGTGAAGCACAATTCACTGAAGTACAAAATTTCAATAGGGTTCTTTTCACATGAATATGCAACAGATAACTTGAATCACAGTCGTCTACGATTTCAGTTAAAATAAATTCAAATTTTTAATACCGGAAAACGGATGTAACAACAATTAAAATGCAAAAGAATAAAAACAAATGCGATAAATCAAAACTCCATTTGTTCCTATTTAAAATTAAATTGATATGGAAATGGAATGGATGTAGCCGTGTCGGGTCGGATGTGGTATGGTAATTGGTATTTCTGATTAGTTTTCGAGACAAGAAATGATGTTACATTGAAAATGAAGCTACCTTTTATCCAATAAAAATAAAACCTAAAACTAATAGGATGGGTTTTAAAAAATTGTGCAAAATTTATATTCAATTTTACTACTTATGTACATATGTTTGTTTGAAAAATGTGTTTCTTTTCTGTTCTGTTTTCAGGTATTTCTATCTGTTAAAAAATTTCATTCAATTACCGTCCATTTACCATTTTTAATTTTTGTTTATTAAAATTTTTTGTTTCTTGTTCCAAAATTCTAAAATTAAATTTCAACAATTGCAATTTCAATTTCCAACAATTTATTTAAATTTCATATTTCATTTTCGTTTCATCATTCGATATCTAGTTGTTGAGTAGTTAAGTTGTGTATAGTTGTGTTGCTGTTGATTTCAAGTAGATTATTATTTTTATTATTTTAATTCTAAAAAAAATTAACATTAAAAATATTTAGAAATTTTCTGATAAAGAAATCAAGATAAATTCAATATAACTCAATATTTTTTTAATAAAAAAAAAAAAAATAATAATAAAACAAAAGTAACGTCAGTGAAACAAATTATGTACATATACGTATGTAGTACATATTGGTGTAGTTAGTTCGTGTAATTTTTTATTGTTTGTTTTGTTCTTTTGTTTATTTGTTTTTCATATTGAAGAAAAAAAAAATGTTTTATTTTGTAATTTTGTACATTCCATTGTGAAAATCAAAGAAAAAAAATTTTTTTTTTTTTATTTGAAGCCATAAAATACTAGAGTGAAAAAGTGTTAGAAAAACGCGCACAAAAAAAAAAATCTAAAATTTGTGTCCTATACTATAAATTACATGTGTAATCTTTTGTATGGCTGAATAGATTTAATTAAATTTCTCTAAAATGTAAGAGCAGCAAGGAGGGTTAAGATATTGAAACAGTTCGATTTAGATGCATCATCACAGCGTAACAAAATTATTACGAAACTTACATATATTCGGTGGATTACTATTTTCATCATATGTTCAATTTTTTTTGACATGATTTAATTGCGTTTACATTTATCTATACCTATACACCTCTTTTAGTGTTTGCTTGGCAAGAAGTGTCAACAACAACAGTATCAAATAAATAAACAATATTTCACTTCAACACAATTTTTAATCACAAAAAATAAATAAATAAATTCATTAACTACTCAATAATTACACTTGATAATATAGCACTGTTTCTCATTTACACTTTGTGATTTAATAAAGTGAAGAAAAATAAAATGAAAAATTAATTTACCTTATAATGGCTCAAAATTATAAATTAAAATTAATCACAATTAATGATGATAATACGAAAATAATACATAATAATCAATTTGAAATATTCCTAATATGGTGGTCAATAATTATAATAAAAATTCAAAATATATTTAATATTTTTAATAATGAAAAATGTTCAATAATAATTATAAAAAATTTAGATAAATTAAATTTAATTAAATATGAATTGTATAATACTAGAAATTTATTAAATGATTTTATTATTAATTTAAATAGAATAAAAAATGTAATTAAATGTTATACTAATACTTATCATTATTCTAGTGATTATCATCTAAATGATAGTAGTGATGATGATGATATGAATAAGTCATCATATTTATTAAAATATACTTATTGTAATTATAATAAAAATTATAACTATTCACATTCTAAAACATCTAAAATAATTAATTTAAAATTTATTAATTTGGTGCTGTTCATTTTATATTTTTTAATAATATCATCAAATGTGGATAATGTTAAAGCAACAAATGAGAGCAGAGATCAATTTAAATCAAGCAGAACTGGTAAGTTTACACTTTACTTATATACTGAAAAATAAAATAAAATTAAAATAATACTTGAAAACACTCGAATACATAACATTTTATAAGCAGGCACTACAAGTTTAAATTAAACCCAGTGATAAATGTCTAGTACTGATACTAGGACATTCGTTACTATACAATTTGTCTGTTATCTAAAACTAACCTTATACTAAAGAAAAATTGAAAATAGGCAAAATTTCTTGAAGTAAGCTTCAATGACAATATAAAAATTAAAAATATGAGGAAATTACATAGGTAGTTGTAATTTTTTATTTTAACAAAAATTAATTTCCAAGCACAAGGAAACCACACTAACAATGCAACATACAACAATCGTTTCCTCATAGGAAACATGCAACTATAGGATTCATGCTAGCTTCTATGAGTGGCCATGGAAGTCTAATTAGTATCATAGTATCAATACTAAATGTTTGTCACAAGCTTTAATAAAGTATTTGTATCACATAATAGGTAGATACAATGACATACATACACGTATTAAAAGTATTCTGGATTTAATTTTAGTCTGCTTTTTTCATTGAATTTCTTTGCTTTGATGAATTTACTTTTTTTTGTTTATTTTTAAAGTTCAGGTATTTAAAAAATTTTCTTCACTTTTGAAAAAGATTCTGATGTAGGTACATATATTGTATATAAAAACTTTATTATTAGCTACATTATAATGTTCTTATTTTTAGTTTTTTTTTTTTTTAACTTTCCAGTTTATAAAATTTTTATTTAAATACAATAAAAAAGAAATATTTTCGAATGGAAGATAATCCGAAAAATAAGAAGAAATCAATTTCTTAAGTATTCAGTACATATTTACATATATGTATACGTGTGTATAATACGATATATGCTTGATATAAAAGTCATCCGGAAATACTCAAAAAAATGAAAAAAATAAAATGAATGAAAGAAAAATCACTTATTGCTTTTAGCTCTGACTGAATCTGGATGTACACATACGTAGCAATGTTATACATCAGTACGTACATAAGTATACACGGTCTATACCCCGAAAATGTCTTCTTAATTTAAATTATTATCAACTTTAAAATTTGAACTACATGAAATGAATTTATAAAATGAAATCTTTAAAACATAAATTTGGAGATACCTACATAATATATAAACCTGTAAAGATGTATGTACGTATACGTTTATATACACATGTATGGAACAAAGATGTGTGATGTGTTGTGTTCAACTTCGAGAAAATACATAAGTATATATACATACATATATTAGTATTCAGAGTATGCAATCGTATTTTGTACGTGTGTATTATTGAAAGTAAAAAAAAAAATTAAATTAAATTTTCACATATACCTATATCAACATGTACTCCATAACGCTGAGTACATATGTACATATATGTACATATGACATATATGAAAAATCCTTTCTAAAGTTCTTTTGTTTTAATTTTTAACCCATTTTTTGTATTTTTATATCGTAAAAAGAAGGAAACACAAATTCGTTACAAACCAACCAAAAAATTAAGAACAACCAAAAAACATGCGGTGAAACAACCAAAAAAAAGTTGAAGGTTATATACATGCCATTTTTGTTGTTGTCTTTTTGTTAATTTTGTGGTGCTATTTCTTCAACATTTTCTAAAATGCACCTATGTATGTTATTTTGAACACAATTTTAAGTCATTCATACACAAATAATTGTGTTCGTTCGTACATATACATATGTATGTACATACATATGTACGTATCCGTACGGCAGATCATATGCATATACAAACGTAATACTGTATAAGCCTTCTACTTTGGTCTAGTTTCGATTTTATATTGGCCATTGGGTATCGATATGGATTTCAATCAATTTGGGATTTACTCTTCAAAATGGGTATTTAATGTTTTTCTTTTTATAGTATGTTGAAGAAGGAAATGGAACTAGATTGGCTATACACTTCGAAGACCTGAAAGTGTAGCAAAGATAGCATTGATAGACTAAAGAACGTTTGATTTCGAACATCATTGTATCACATAGTACTCTAAACATCTCATATGATACGAGTCAACATCAAAACTGTAAAGCAAAATTATGTTAGCCCATTGTAAGTTTTCGTTATGAAGCTGGCGACAAAAAATCATATGAAACCTGGTTTAACGTACGGGTAGTTACGGGTACGGTCTACTCATTTACGTTTTTATTCTAAATTTAATGTAGTACGAAAAAATAATAAGCTTGGGATATTTTGTATACAGGGAAAGAATGAATAAAGAAAAAACAGCCTTGATTTTAAGAAAATCAAATAAAAATAAAAGGTTATCTTAGACTATATAAAATTTTTTTATTTATTAAAAAAAAATTTAAAAAAAAAAAATTTTCTTGAAAGTGTCAATCGTATCTCTTAAAGGGTATCAAAAACTTGTACATACTATATATACATGTACAGACCATAACACAAACATATATACAATAAAAAACAAGACGAGTTTATTTGCTTTTTCTGGTTTTTAATTGACCAAATTGGTTTTATTATATCAGTTAATATTTATCTATGTATGTAACTAATTATAAAATCTTTAAGAGACAGCGACAGGCAGAAGTAAGACGAAAACCAGCTAATAGAAAAATAAATAAATAAATATGTAATAGAAATTGTCAAGTTATCTCATCTTGTGTAAGGTCGAATTTTTTTTGCTTTTTTTTTTTTGTTTTCTTCTTTTCTTTTGTCTTTTGTGCTGAAAAAAGTAAAAAAATTCATGATACGTCAAATAGACTCAAAACTCTTTTAACGTAATTAATTTCTATTGCATCGCTCTATAGTATTACCATGTATTACCGTATTACATTATAAGAAATTCCACCCATGTATGGAAATTATTGCAATATTAGAACATCATATTATAGGCGAGATGGCTGTATACTGTAAAACAAACATCTAAATGATTCTCCATGTGTAGTTGAGATACGTCATTGGTCGTTATTAGCAACAAGTATCTATATAATAAAAAATGATACAATGAAATTTATATTTCTATTCTATATAAATTCTAGTTTTATAATTTTAATTATAAATTCTAATGAAGTTTTTTTGCGAAATAAAGAAAAGATACATATGATATGATAATGATATTTAACAATTTAAGTTTATTTTTCTATACATTCATGTATCTGTTTGTGCATGTGTGTATACATTTTGTTTTGAATGAAATGATTTTGTTTTTACACACGCGGAATGTAGTACATATTAAGCATTTATGTATGTTTGTATGTAGGTACACATATTGCAAAAAATACAATAAATGGGTGGCGTTCATTTATTAAAAATTTAAAATTCGTTTGATATTGTTTTTTCTCCATTGATTCTCATTTTTTTCTGAATTCATTAATAATTTAATTTATAGTTTGTTTTTTTGGTGTACCTATATTCGATTTCTGATGAAATTTGTAATGATCAATTTTGATTACAATACGAAAGCTTTGCATATATTATTAACGTTTAATATGATCACATGGACATGATACATTGTATATGTGTAATTCGAAGATTTTTGATTACTAACAATCTAAAACAATTTGAATAACATAAAATAATGACTAAGGTTTATATGGTTACACATAGTATAAAAGTTTTTTTTTTTTTTGTAGAGTTTGTTATGCTATATTAATTCGTCATCAGCATGGACCACCTTTGAATCGATTGTTTTATATACATATATCTACCGCCATGTATTTTAAAATTTTTGAAAATTATTTGAAAGAGGAAAACATCTTTTTTTAAATCTCACTGGGTAGCATAAAGAAATTCAAGATATTTATAATTTCTTCATTAATACAATATTAACATCAGTTTGCTATCAAAAAAAAGTTCAATGAACTGCAAAAAGTTTATAATGTATCCGTACATTAAATGAAATTTTTGTAATAATAATTTCTTACATATGTATGATGTTGTTATTATAATTTATGTACATTGTAGGTTCAATCTATGTATGTATATGTACAAAATTTTACTGTTATTCGTATATGAACTGTTTGCAAATCATTCATATTTAAAAGATTAAAAAAAAAAAAAAAATTATGTACTCGTCCGTACGTAGAGTACATACGACGTATTATACTATGTCTATATATATGAGAGATTTAATTTTTGAATATGTGATAATTTTGAAGTTATACACATGCGTACGTATTTTACATGATATTTTTACATGCAATGATATGAAAATTGATAAATAATATTAACGAAAAATTTTTCGCAATATTGTATTTATTTTTCATTTTATTTAATTCGATTTTATTTATTTTATTTTTATTTTTTAAAAATATAAATAAATTAAATGCAGTAGGTACTTGGTAATATTTTAAATGTAACACATTTGCGTACATACTGCACGTAATACATAAATCAGTTCATTGCACTTAAGATATCTCATGTTGTATCTACAGTGTGTTTAATAAACATGTTTGCATACATATATAAATGTGTCAGTATGTAAATTTTTCATAAATTTTATCATCATGTGTAAATATACAGGGTATTTGAGAATAAAGACCATAAAATTTATTTTTCTAAAAATTTAGATTGAATTTAGCAAAAAATATTACCTACCACACCTCTAACTTAAAATTCGCCTGTTCTGTGATATGGGGAATTGGGATTTTTCAAATATAGATAGGTACATAATGTTCTAAAACGAGCTGGGTATGTTTTTTGAAACATCCTATTCATGATAGTAATTATCAATTCATGTTTACTGATATTAAGGGTGAGATCTAACAATTTTTTACCCAGAAACAGTCTAAACTTTAGGAACAGCATAATTTGTAACACTTATTGTGGGACACACTGAATAAACATCGCATGTATGAATTGTTCATTTCAAATTCAAATGTGAAATGTGTAATAACGGATATGTATTATATAGAAGCATTTCAAAATTTTCTGTTTTAAATTAAAAAGAAATTTTATTAAACGGAAATGTTATCTAAAATAAAAAGATAATATTATGTTATATTATTTTAATTTAAGAAATTTCATTGTAACATTAAGTACCTACACAACACACAGACACATTTGTACATAAATTTTTATGCTATATGGAAATATGTATGTACTTTTATATCTACATACAATGTGTACACATTTGTATGTACTTATGTATGTACATACATACCTATACATTATACATATGTATTTTTGTATGTTTTGTATCTGATCGTTATTTGTTTCAATTTCATTTTCTTTCAACATTTTATGAGATAATTTACGTGCAATTTATAAATTGCATTTTATGTAGGTTTTGTACATATTTGCTTTCATAACATGTAGGTACATATAGTACTTAATCTACACAAATAATTATAAAAGTAATTCCTTTAATAAACATATAACGATTTAATTAAAGGAATTTTGTGATAATAAAAGAATTTTTTATTTTATTTTATTTGAAATATTTTAATAAAATTTCAAGAAAAATTTTCCAATTTCGAAATTTTTATGTTATAATCTTTTTCTCATAATTCAAATATTTGAATTTAGTGTTTCGTACTCACCAATTGATTTTAAATTTGTAATTTTGTTATAAAAATCATTGGCCGGGTGTCAGACTAATAATATTCAGCTTATTTTTTTCTCAAATTTTAGACTGTTCTTAGCAAAAAATTATTCCAGACTCCTTCTCTAAACCCCATCCCTTCTGAGTTATAAAGAATTGAAAGTTTTTATGTAGTGCATGACGTCATGTTTAGGGCAATATCCTTGGAACCATCGTGTATACTATATATACATATATAATCTTACGTTATGCAAATTAAAACTGAAAAATTACAAATAAAAAAAATTAAAATTTGAACTTTAATAACTTCGACAGTTCAAATTCAGATTTTGAAACGTTGAATTTAATTTGAAAGCTTCATAACGATTTTTTAAAAACCATAAAGTAATAAGTGTTTACCTACGACTTACTTACGTTAGTTTTCAAATTATTAACGAAAATCACAAAATAATCTATACTTAAATATTTATTACTTAGATTCAAAGATATGCATTCACATACATCGTATTTAAATGTAATCTTAGGTATACGTACTCAATTTTGTATACGTCTATTGATGTGTAACTTAATTGAAAATGAAAATGATGATGAATTGAAGGATGACAACCTTGATGATGATGATGATTCATTGAAATTTTCCCCCTGTAATTCCGGTAGCACATTTCGTACAGTATATGTACACACTTATATGTATACAATAATAAAAACAATAAGCTTTTCTTCTTTTCATTTGTGTTAAATTTGATATTTTTTCATTTCATATTTATAAATTTATTTATTTATTTTTTATTCAACGAAAAAATAAAGTAAAACAGGTGATTCATCACATTTTTATAAATTTGTTTGAATATACATATATACATAATAAAATGTTACGTATACAGTTATAGCAAAATATCATTAAGGTAAACATTTTTCTAGACAAAAAATTTTTTTATTTTGTTTTATTTATTTACATATACTTTACATACATCCGTTCGTAAATATATATTTTGTGTTTATGTTTATTTATTATGTGTCTACGATTAGATATCACACATTCATTATATTATCTATGGCATTTTCACGTAAATATTGTTAACTTTATTCGAAATTGACCCTCTAAATGTTAATTAGTCATTGTTTAACTTTTTGTGTTTTTTTTTAGCTTTCGTATAAGGGTATCTATACAGGTGAATGCGTGCTTGATTGCGACAATGATTTTGAGTACTATGTATACTCAATATGTTCAAAGTATATAGGTATATGTATGTACAAAAATGTCCATCAAAGAAAATATTTTTATTTACTACGTTACTGTAACTTTTAGTTAAGAAAAATTTTCCCTTCTTGTGATGTATCATACCATACCAGACAATAGTTGAAAACAATTTCAATAGAGAATTAGAATTTATCCAGTATGGAAGAATTTAATAATTAGAAAACTACACTACAAAACCAAAGTGTTTACACGGTCTTTTATTTTTTACCTCATTCAAATCAAGAAAAAGGTTACAAAAACGAATGTCTACAACGAATAACGATCGATTCATTCATTTATTTGAAGTATATAAGTTAGTTTTCATCATTTCTAGATGAAACTTACTTCTAGATAAAATCACCCGGTAGCTGGGACTTGAGATATTTTTAAAGCGAAAGATATTTTGGCTGTGGTATTATCACGTGATTTGAATAAATTATTTTGAAAATATTTTTAGTATTTAATATTGCTCGTTATTGTTAAATTAAATTTTTTAAATCAATAAAAATTAAATATGAAATTTTCTTTCGTTTAATTTTTGTTCAATTTGTTAAAAAATTAAAAAGATCTTGGTAATTTCGAACTTACAGGAACGTATTAATATTTTGCTATCAAATTTTGACCATGAAATCATCTTAAAATAATTAAATATGTCTTGAAATCTTACATAAAATCTGTTATCATATATAATGTATTTTAAATAATTTTTATGTATAGTGCTTATTTTTTATGCTCAAGTGCACACATATGCAATTATACATAAAAATTTATTAACAATAATGATAATATGCAATAAAATTTAGAAATGATTATTAATATGAGGCTTAAATGTTTTTAATACTTGAAATTTTATTCACATTAATTTTTATGTTCATATTTTATAAAGATAAGTTCTCTATGCATGTATCTTTTGAGACAACTAATTTAAATTTGAACAACTTATGAATGTTACTTGTTCCAATTTTTCTCTGTTTTCTCTATATAATTTCCAGCAAACATTTCATATATGTACATACGTTTCGTTCGTGTTTTTTTTTTTTTTTTTCTTTTTGTAACATGAGAATTCTATACTGTTTGTACTATATAAAATTAAATCTTAGTTGACTCCAGGAAAACTTTATTTTTCTTAAGTTAATTATAGTTTTAGACTTATTTAGATTCAAGTGGTGTTATGTTTAATATATGTAATTCTCTTTAAAATGCATGTGAATGCATGTACACAAAAAAAAAAAAATCAAATCTAAAATAGAACAAGGAAAGAAGAAAATTTTATGTTAGAGTTCATACATAAGACGATTAACGCATGCATAAGTATGTGAGATATATGTATATATGGAAGAATAGAAGAAAACAGTAAACAAAAAATTAAACAGATTTCTTTTAAAAGCCTTTCTATTGTAATGATAAACAATCAATTAAATAAAATATGTAACAATTTAAGCTAGAACTAAAATAACACCGTAACGTACCGTGAAGCAAAGTAAAGCAGGTTTATATACACACTGTATAATCAAATGAATTCATTTGTATTGTACGTAAACTTCCGTTTATTCAATTTCGACAAATTTGAAATGTAATTTTTCAGTAATATTCCAAAAATGTAGTGCCTAAACAAAACGAATGTTCTTGAACCACACTTTATTTTCATTATAATACGCTTCAATATGTCATTTTAGACATTCGTAAACTGAATTCATAAAATTTCTTACTTTACTTTATGTTACTTCTTTATTTTGGCTTGACTTCAAACTCATAAAAATTTTCTATTAATTAAAAATTGAGATTTCTATTTTAGACTTTTAATTAATGCATCTTAAGCCAGTTCAAAATTCTCAAGCATTTAACCAGGTACCATTATCTTTTTCAATGGACCCGTATTCCTATAGTCATAGTATATACAAAAGCGGTATTAAGAACATATTATAAACAACGGAATTAATACGTATAAATACATTATATTATGTACTTTATATGCATATGTATATGCATATTTGATTTAAATGTCATAATATTTTTATTATTTGGCTCGTGTCAATGACATAAACATACAAACATAAATAATATGAATATTTACACCGCTTGCATGGCTTTAATACGTTTTACTTGTGTGCGTACAATATATGTATGTATTTATATATCTACCAAAAAAAATTAAAGAAAAGAGAATTTATCCGGAATTGCAGATTTATTGTAAAACGGCGCCCGTCATTTCATTTATGAATGCAAAATTTATGTCTATGTGCAATCAATGAAATTATTCAATTTTCTTGTTTTCATGAATTTTGTTTTTTGTTTTTTTGTTATATTTTCCATTACCATAATCACCATCATCATTATTATTATCATTTTGTATTCATGTTCAATTTAGTATAATTTATGATTCCATCATAACATAAAAACATATTATAAGCCCATATGTGAATACGTACATACATATATGTACATATGTATGTATGTGCAAGCAGCAAGAAGATGTAATCTGCATTTATTTTTATATTAAATTCCACTTCATTTCTTCTACAGTCAATCCTTTTTTTTATTATTCAGAATCAGACACGTTATTTTTACTTGTTTATTTGTTTGTTTGTATGCATTACATCCTTTTTTTTGTCCAGGGAAATTATCCCCCTTTTGAAAAACAAAACCAAGCCTTTAAAAATGTAATTCTAATGCATTTCTAAATAAAAAGGTTTAAGCAGTAATTTAAAAGACTAAAAAAAACAAATGAAATTTAATTAATTTATTTTATTTATTTACATATATTTTTATTTATCGCGTTTGCTCACCCATACGTACGTATATATATATGCTATCTACATGTATGGGTATGATCGTTCGCATTTGACTTGCTTGATTTACTTAATATTAAATTTATTGGTTGAATTTTTTTTTTTTTTTTTGTTATTCCTAGTTATGATATTAAAACGCAGTGCTGTCGTTTTGGACTTTTGAATTGCAGTAGGTTTATTTCCAAATTACAGTAGATTTCACGAAATTGCAGTAGACCACAATATAAACGGTTATTTTAATACAAATCTATTTCTTACCCATTTTCTTACCTTCGAATACCAAGCTTGTCATAGATTTGAATTTAAAATATATAATATGATTACAGGGCGAAGGAAACTACTTATTTCAAGACACCAATTTCTAATGAAAATACTCGATTATTTGATCAATAAGTTTCAAACTTTATTTTAAAAAACATAAACAAAATAACTGATTAACTAAAATAAAAATTTTAATCATTAACAAAACTTAATTCTTCAAAGAATAAAAAAACAATAATAAAAAAAATAATAATAAAAACAACTACTAAATAATTAAAATAAATAAAAACAAAGTTAAAGGAAACAAAAAAAAGAAAACATTTTTTTTCTTAAACTTATCACTTTTTATAGGTGGTTAGCATATTCTTCGATGGCAGAATTATTTTGAAGTAGAGCTTTTGCAGCCATTATTGCATGTAAAGTATCAACTTGTAGGCAATTTCTTTTTTCATTTTTAATTATTTGTATTTGTGAAAAAACCCTTTCAACAGTAGCGCTACTATGTGGTAGGCTTAATATACTTGACACAAAATCTTTTACTTTTGGGGACATCAATTCATCCAAACCATTTTTCATATTAAATATTTCATCCCAAAATAGTTCTATATCATTTTCTTTTTCTTTAATTTTCGATAAATCCAAATTAATAAGTAATCTCCATTCACTATCTAGTTCTTCAGCATTATCTACTAAATTTGGAAATGATCGAATTAAATTTATTAAAGAAGGTCCCAAATTTTTTGGATCTATAACAGTAACATTTTGCAATATTGTGTAATTTAAATCAAACCGTTTAAAAATTTGAGTTGCAAGTTCCTGATAATAATTTAAACAATTTATTTTTATAGCAACTTTATCTTCTTTTCCTATTTCTTTTAATAACAGTTCTGCTTTTACACCTATGTAAATGTTTTCTAAATCAAGAATATACTCTTTTTCCCAGCATTTCTTCAAAAGTGTTGTATCTAAATATTCTTTTCGTATAAAATTGCTTAGAATAGTTTTCAAATATGTTCTTAATGTAGAAATTATTAAATGCAATCGCGGTGATTCTGATTGAAATTCAGTGTTGATTTTATTACTTATTTTTAAAATATATGATAAAAATGTAAAGTTAATTTTATTATTGATATTAAGATATTTAGCTATGCTTGTAGCTAAATCTGAATTTCTGTCAAAATTTCTTTTCAAGATTTTGAGTTGGTATATGCTTGAAGTAGGATTGTTGTAAATCATACAGTAAAACTTGAAAAGTAGCAAAGTATTCAAATTGCAGTAGATCGTAAACAATTGCAGTGTTGCAGTAAATGGACATAGAATGCAGTAAAAACACTGCAATTGCAGCAGAACGACAGCACTGTTAAAACGTTCATTTTAATTCAAAAGGATAAATGTACACCATGTATATACACACTGTTTATATCTAAAAGTTAAAAGATCGAGTTTTAATCTGTGTATGTAAGTATATCGAACAAAAAGATCGAATTTAGCTTGGATTCAAAAGTGATTAAAAATACAGAAACCACAGCTTATCTCTTTTGTATTTTCCATCTCCGTACTTATTTTAACGCTACAGTCATCTATAGGGTTCAATCCCCTATAGTCCAATCTATAGGCGACAGACTTCCAACTCTCATTTGTCTCGGAAGAAATAGGTGGATCGAGTCGATTGGATGTTATTTGCACTCGGTCTCAATTTTTATGAAATTCAGACCGGATTGAGTCTTGATTCGATTCTCGTGTATATATACGAATTATTAACCAAACAATTAAGTGAAATAAAACAAAATTAAAAAAACCAATTTAATTTAAAAAAAAACAAGTGACTGTCATCTAAATGTGACCAACCAAAAAGAAATGAAATTCTGCTACTATGCACGCATTTGCAAAATTTCTTAAAACGGATGTTATGTATTTCGTGTTTTTTTATTTTTTAGACACTGCAGACCCTTGCATGCATATGCAAATTTATAAATGATATCACACATGAAGCAATGACATTTTATTATTGTGGTGTGGTCGTTTTGTATTTAATTATTGTTCCACTACGTAATTTTTGTAATTTTTCTTATACAAATTTTAATCATATGTAGTAAATTTGTTGTAAGCGCTTTTATTCTTGTTCCAGACAATGTTCCGGGCTTTGATTTACAAAAATAAAAAAATGGTTTTTGTTTTCGTTTTTTTTTTTTTTTGTTTTTTGATTATCAAAAGTAGTTTCTATAGTAAAATAGTAGATTTTATCAAGCTTTTTTTTTTTGCCTCATTTTTGTCATTGTTTTGGCTTTATGAAAAATCATTGAATAGAACAAAAGGAATTTTAATATCCTCTAGAAATTTTATTTGTTCAAAAATCTGAAAGATATAAAATTCAGGAGTTTTATAATATTCTTTAAATTTTTCCTTTTAAAGAACTCGCATATTTACATATATGTATGAAATACTTGAAACATAGTTTAGAATTTCTTACTTTATGCTTTTGGTGCCAAGTGTGTTATTCAAATAAAGTCATCATGTATGTTGAGTCTTTATCCTTATATTTATGAATTTTAAATTGCTTACTCTTGTGTATATATGTATGTACATATGTTTATATGTAGGATATGTTCATAAATAAATGATACGAAAAATAAATATGTAAGGTTTCTTATGTTATGTTTCAGAGATAAAATATATAAGAAGCCATTATTATGCAATAGATATCGTTTTATCTAAAAGGGTATGAGGGAGGTTAAAATTGCATATGTTGCATGATAGTTACATATGACGTACATATACATATATGTATGTATGTGAAATTTATTTTTAAATATTCTAAATCTGCCCTAGTTTTTCTTTTCACCTTTTTTTTGTTTTTTACGTTAAGTATACATATATACTGAGTATACGTACATTACATTCATTTAATTAAATGCATTCGTTTACATAATGTTCACAAAACGCAAAAATTACATGTAAGCATATAGAACGAAAGTATGATGTGTGTTACATAAACGATTCTTTTTTCAAAAATAAAAAAACATCACTATCATCATAGGCATAACAACCTGGGGTGGATCCTGGTCTACTGCAGAAACCCCCTCCACTCCTCTTCCTCTCACACATTTGCAATGTCTCACGCTCTCCAGTTTTGAAGAAACTGACTATCACATTCACAAGGTATCATCTAACACAATCTATGATTGTTTAAAAAATATCTTATCCAGATTGATAAATATGATTACAATTTGATTTATTTTGATCTAAAGACAATCTTAGATGATAAATACGGGCCTGAAAAAATTCTTAAATGAAAGTCATTTTCTTAAATCAATCGAATATTTGAAGGTTTTTCTCTAAAAGGGAGAGGAAAAAAAAATCTTACAATATGTTTTCAAAAAAATAAAAAAAGTTGCAATCCAACGTTATTTTAAAGAAACATGATGATTTATTGCCGCCTAAATGGCGAGTCTAGTGTACAATAATGTATCATAGAAGTTGCACTAAATGTTGTTATAACCATAAATAGTAACTAGTATTGTGTTATATGGTACCTACGTACATATAAATGACACATGTGGATGTTACGACAAGGATGATAATATACATATATTACATACGTATACATACAATAAAGATGATCATAATGATAATAATAAAAATGGGAATGGGAGTTCAAGAACCTAAATGATCAGCTAAACAAATAAATACACTGTAAATGCTTTAATAGAATATACAGAATAATTAATATAGAATTTAGAATTATATGGGCAGAATACCATATGTGTCCAACCAAGTCCACCTATACGTATTTAGAGACTTTAGAGCTACTACACACTGTTTTTGAATTTATTCTCTGATGAAATTTATGTATCTGATACAGCGTATGATGCATGTATGTATACGTTTTTACGCATACATAAAAAATATCACCTCCGATATTATCAAATGCACACATATTGTGTAAATAAATAAAAACTATAAAACATACCTACATACATACATATACATAACGTACGTATTTAGCATAGAAAAAACAAAATAAACAATTCAAGAAATTTTCAGTAGCAAATTATTACAAGAACGTGCAATGAATTTTTAAAATACTTTCTTGATCGGAGGTTTGTTTTTCATTTCATTTCTTTTTTTTTTTTTGGTTAATAATTAATAAATTTCTTATAAAGAGTTTTTACAAGTCAAAATGAGACTTGTAAGGAAAACAAAAAATAAAATTCAAATAAAAAGAAAGACAACAAAATCACTACACGTACGTACGTATTTGTACGTACAGAAAATTGATTGTTGCAGTACTCAAGAACAACACTATGTAAGAGTAAATCTAGCTTTTGCCAAAAATAGCAAAATTACTTTATTGCCTTTTTTCTTTCAAGAATATAACGTACATATACTTGGCCTCATACATAGTGTACGTATAATAATAATGTTTATTTTGATTGCAATTGCAAATAAATGTACATTGAAAATGTAATCATTTAACAAGGAATTATTAAGTATAGGGGCAATACCCCTTTTTTAGTTTTTCAAGAAAATAATAAAATTTGTTCACCATTAAATTGTAGCTCATTAAATGGTATTTTATAGATTTTTACAGGACGTTTTGATTATACACGAAACAAATGTATTAGAATTTAAAGAAATATAAAGGGTGTCCCAGAATAAAAGTCACAAAATATATTTTTCCTCAAGTTAAACCATTTCTAACAAAACATCTTTGTAGTGTATAGACTCTTACTTCTCAGGTATCGTAGATTGAAAATTTTCGAACACGTAAGATACATGATGTCTATTGAATTCTTAGAAATTGGAGTTTAGAAATAGTCTGAACTTTAAGGAAAATATGTTATGTGACTTTTATTGTAGGCCATCCTGTATAAGAATTTGAAATTTCATTGTGAACGACAATAGTCTAGACCGGTAAAAAAACCAAAAGACAAAAGCATGATGTCACAAATGCATCGGCAAATCATATTTTGTACTGTACACTGGGTGCTTTAAGTGCATTAGATTCAATAATTGATTTGATTTGCAATAAAAATCGTTATTATATTGGAACAATAACCATATTCAGAAACAAATTCTAAAGAAAGAGAAGTGAGTTTATTCGACCGTGTTAAACGCTCGTTCATTCGTTATATTAGATGATTACATTTTTGGTTGAAAAGTTAAATATGTATCTGATATTTGAATTATTCATGCATTTAGGTATGTATGTGTATGTAAATGTAGCTTAGCGCACCCACATCACATTGTATATATACAACATACACATAAAAAAAATATATAAATGAGTTTTGCCAAATACATTTCATATGTACATACGTACATCTGTTCTACTACAACGGTGTGGGGGGGGCAATGATTGTATTAAATGCAAGTCAATTGTTAAAATCTTTAAAAGTTTTTGCATGCATGAATTGCAAATTGTGGGTGGATGGGCGGAAAATACATTATAAATTTTTATTACCATTGTCCCGATAGATAATGACTTGATAGTTTGTATATTTTATTTTTAATTCGATTCGATTTAATAAAAATTAATTTATATTGAAAATAAATAAAAGACGAATAAAATACAGAGAGAATAAAGAGAAGAAAAACTTATCTAATCTACTAGTTTTATTTGAGTTAATATAATATCTTAGATACGATATTTCAAATAAGGCTTTGAAGGCTGAAATATGATGAGAAGGAAAATTAAATCAAAGTAGGTACAAAATAATTGAAATAATGGTTCATTAGAAATTATAAAAAAAAAGTTTGCGGTCAAATGTCAAAATCATGTTAAAGAAAAATCTGAAAAATACATTACATATACGTACTCGAGATTTAAAAATTTCATTTGTTCGGTTTAATAAACTGACTAACCATCATGCAGTGCAGTAAGTTGTGTACACATATGCCTTTGTGTTTAATTTTGTTCTGAACTATATTTAATTCCTCTGCTGAATCTTATGAATGAGTACATTGAATGGCAATAAAATCAAATCTACAAAAAATAGAATGTAGCCGAATATATTTAAAAAAAAAAAAAAAATGAAATCATTTTTATAGACTTAATTAATAGTTAACAACATTCTGTCTACACTCTGTTCACTAATTCGGGACACTTAAGGCCTTATGAGAATACACATGTCTTTTTTCTTCTCTCATAATTTTAATAAGATCATCTCACGAGTCACGAATAGTGTTACTACAATCTTTGAAGTTATCATATAATACGAGATGAATTTTTTAAATATCAATATACAACAACGTGAATTGATACTACTTTGTGTAATTTCCATAAGGCCTTAAGTAGTTAAGCTTAAGGCACTGAATTAGTGAAGAGAGTGTAGTTAGAAAATTACTACAAATGTACTATCGTATAAACTATAAATAATGTGGCATATAAGGCAATATGTACATACGAGTACATATGTGTGTATCTTTTTTGATCAAATAACTAATTATGAATTTGGTTCGTATTAATGATGTAGTTTTTACTGTTATTTTTAATTATGTCTAACAATATGGTGTGACTTTTGATATGTGACATCTGATATTCTCGTAATTTAAAAAAAATTTTTTTTTTGTTTATGTGCCATTTTCACGCTGTGCGTAGGCGATAAACACACAGTACATTCTATGTAAGCATATTTAATTGACCTTACTCTGTAAATAAATAAGGTATACCCACATTATTATGAGTTACTCGTACTTGACAATTGAGATCGACTAAATTAGTATCTACTTAGCTTATCTTTTATTTTTACATGATGACATGTACCTTAAATTGTATTGGCAGGGGCGATATTCAGGGCGAATACGCACAGGTACTGTCATATCTATTGTTCAAAATTTTGAATATCACTTTTATATACTAAGTACAATAGAATACACCTTAAGGTCACAGTGTCCGATTTTAGCTCAACCTTACATGGTACCAATCACAAATGATACGTGATAAAATTTAATTCTTTCATTTTCATGATTAATTACTAATCAATTGATAATAATTACATACATATATCAATAGCTCATTAGTTAATCATTCAATGCAATTTGTGTCTTTTTAATACATTTTTAAATGCGTTTTTCTATCATGTATGCGTTCTATAGATAAATATTACATGCCATAAAAGGAAGTGAATGCGAAAAATCGAAAAGACAAAATGAATAAATAAAATATGCAAATATGAATGAATTATAAAATTTCTACACTTACATATGTATGTGTATATTTTTTACGATTCGTAAATGACTCATAATAGTATCTAAAGGTCATATACAACATGAACTGTAAATCAGCTTTTATATTTAATTAAAATTAAGATTAAAAAAGAAGACAAAAGACAATACACAGTGAATGATTCGATATAAAATAACAGCTTTCATTAATTTAAAACAAATTGAAAATATTAATCGATAATAAAACTGTATTATGGACGGTACTTAGAAAAGTTTAATCATATGAATTAATATTGAATAAAAAATCAGATTTTAATTACTATAAAATTAAAATGAAATCATCATAAAATGTAATTTATTAGAAATTTATAAATACAGGAAGAACAATTTACTACGAGAACATGGGGGTTCAGTAGTTCAGTAGATAGAGTACATATTGACTTCCTACTGTAAACTGCGGTCCCATATTCGATGTTAGTCATAGATAAAAGAAGAAAATTCGTATTTTTATTTGTTTTTTTATTTTACGACATCATTATCTTAAAACCCACCAATTCCTCCTCCCTCAAGTTCATTCAGGTTTGAATAACTATACCAGAGCATTTCATTTGTGAGTTCAATCAAGTCAAGCGCTTAGCAATATTGATCGAGTCTATACTTGATAGCAACAAGGAACTCAAAGAAATAGTCCATCAATGGTCAAAGCTTTATCATGCAAAATTAAGTCCGTTCCCTACTAAAAACATAGTGGCTCACAATACGTTAAATATTGAGGAAAAAGAATATTAAACTTAAATTTACCCTAAATTATACATTACGTAAAAATATACGTACACGTATGTATGTAGCTATTCAATTCGATTAATCTATTATGAGATCAATGGGTACCATGGAATAAAAATAAAAATGTTCACACGTATAAGAAATATTTGCATAAAATATAATTTCTTCATCCATCCATTAATTAAATACTCCTAATTTTTATTGTGCTAAATTTTATTAGTCGTATGCATGTATAACCTACGCACATAATAAAATTTTCTTTTATATGTTTTTATTTAACTATAACTAAGTTTATTAAAGAAGAAAAACAAAATTAAATACTTAAAGTCATTTAAACTCAATTAAACTTTTTTATATAGTAGAGATAGAAAAAAAAAACATAGAAAAAAATTTGTTTGTAAAGTGATGAACTTTTATAAAATGGAGATGGAATTTGATGAGAATGACATACAGTACAGAATGATAATAGAGGATTATTATTGGATATTATTAGATTCATTTATGTATGTGTCCGTTTGTGTACAGTCGCTCTATAACAAAACAAATTCCATAGCACTGTTGTTAAAATGTTAAATATTAGATTTTCTTCCGCGTTTTTCATAAATGGAAACTTGTCATGTCACAAAAAAAATTTGATGAGTTTTACATGATTTTTTTTGTACTTTTATGGAAACAAGAAATTAGATGTATAAACTAAGTATATGGGAAATTTTATTTTCATAAATAATTTATTGTCAAAAATTAAAATTTTGTAAAAATTAACATACAGTTATTTTTTTAAAAATGGCAATTATTTTATCAGGTCATCCACATATGGTTTTATTAAGCATTTGTGGTTTCATCAGTGTTCTATTGTTATCATCATTGGTCCAATATTAGGTTTGTTCCCGTATTTGAAGGTTTATTTAGAGTTCACAGTAAATTGTAAATTATAAATTTTGCATCCCTATACAAATTTCCTGTAAAAATCTTTAATTTATTCGCTTCTACAGAAAATTGCAAATTTTAGAATTAATGTTGCTTCTACTTACTGGTTGTTTGTTTGGATCATGTTTGATTAAACAACTATAAAGAAAAAACTGACCTAAAACACAAAAGTGAAACCTGAATTTTCTTCTTGATTTTCAAAAAAATGCAGTTAAATTGTTTCTGTAATTTCAAAAATTTATCTCTTCTCAACAAAACAATTTACAGAATTTACAGCTGATGATTAAAGTACGGGAACAGGGTCTATTATTTCATTTGTATCACACATATAATAAGCGAATAGATTTGATAAAACCATGTTAATATTGTCTTTTCCTTTTCTTTTCATAAAAATTAAAAACAATACAAGAAATTTATTCAGTTAATGACGGAAAAAGGAAACTGTCATGTCTTTTATCAAATAGTCGACTAACTTTTTTTTTTTTTTTTTAAACTAAGAACATTTTTATACTAAAACCAAACTAAAGATACATAGATAAATATCTCCATTATAATATGTGTAACATATAATATTTATAAATATGGGGTCTGCCTACATAAAATTTTATTCACAAGAATACGTTATTCATTTTTGTAGGCTTATGATGAATTTATGAAAGGTACTTACACTCTCGACGCCATTAAGTATAAAACGTACATACATATATGATACGTATATATGTATATATGTAATGGGCAATGGCTCACATAATTGATGATAACAATAGCTGTGTATAGCATGTTGACCGCATGTTGTTCTAATTTTTAAACAAAATCATTTAAGTATTAAAATCATATATGTTGTTATACATATCAGGCTTTTATAAAGAATTCACTGCACGCTGTATTAGATCTCCTCGTGTGTCCGTTCTTTCGTTCCGATGCGTACATCATTATGTGTATATTTATGTTGTTGATATGAAATTGCAATTTGACCCAGATTATATATTTTGTATATCGTTTACAAAATTATAATTCAATCGATACTTATAGAAAATAATATATTGATTGATTGACATGATGACTAACATATTTTTTACATATGTACAAAGTTTTAATACGAAATGATATGAAATTATGTATTAAAGAGAGATAAACAATTTAAAAAAGTGAATTGAGTTCAAGATACTCTACATACAGTATACGATTGATGGTTAGTATCTGTTATAAATGTATTGATTATTTTTTTTTTTCATTTTGTAATAGATAAGGTATAGGTATCAAAAGGAAATTATCACTTTTGGTTTAGGAAATATGGAAATACGAAACGAATAATATTATTAGGTCAGGTGTCAATCTCTTGTAAATAAATTTAATGAGAAAATAAATCTTTTTTATACGGGTATGGATCTGTACTCTGAACTTTTATGTTATTTTGACATCATATTATGAAATTTATTCGACACGTATACGAACATAATGTACTGTGGCCCACTGTGGGAGTGTTCAAATATGCCAGATCTTATTTTATCCATTTGCTCCGAACTGAGTTAAATCTTGAAGGTGAATTCGAAAACGTTAATAGCAAGCATTTAATCAAACATCAAGAATTTTGAAATATTAAAATATCTCATTAGATAATGAACGTTGAAATTCTTCATATTCGAATAATACATACATATGTATCTACGTACGTTCGTGCATTTGTGGCTGTTTTAAATGACCATGATGATAACGATCATTACAGAGAGATGATGACTCTTTGTTTAATGCGTGTATATGCAATGACCATCAAAATTATCATTATATGATTAAATGCATTCCTTTTGTTTTTATTCTATGCAAACATTTTTTTTATATTTATTATGGAATATTTTTTTTCTTATTCAAAAGTCGTTATCAATTTTAATGTCATTGTATACTTGCAGTTTCGTATGCATTACTATTGCAAATTGAATACTTTTATTTATTTTTTGTTTTATGCAAATCTTTTGTAAGTTTTATGTTTTCATGTATGATCCTTGAATTGCATATTTCAAATTTCGAGGTTAGTTAACCGATAAATTTCTTGAAGAGGAAAACAGTGATGACACATTCTGTGAAACATTTATTAATCATTTAGAATTCCAAAAGGAAGAGGAGGAAAAATCATCAATGTTTGTCATCATACAATCAGAAATTGAAATGTGGTTATCATTAAATGAAATGTGATTATAAACATTTCAATGATGACAATTATCACTGACGGGTTTTCCGTTTCCTATAGAAAAAATAAATGATGGTTAATTAAGCTCGTATTTTTCTTTTTCGATGTAAGTCAAAAAGTGTTATTTTTCTGATATATAAATGATTTTGAAAATTAAAAATTAGATGTAAATAAAATACGGCTCTGAAATACTGTGATGGTGAGTACCCATATTACCGCACTAAATTCGATATCTAATGATGAATACGAGCCTCAAAGTTAATTACTATACTTACAATAAATTAAGCGAATCATTAAATGTTTTTTAATGAACATAAACAAATAAACAGCGGTGTAGTCCATAAATGATCACAAACACGTGTAAAATTTCAAAAAATAAAAACAAGTTTTTTGTTTAAATAAAATTTGACCACTTTGTTATATTATTTCAATATCGAATATCAAATTTTTTTATTAATTGAGGAATACGACAAAAAAGAGAACGAAATTCGTACAAAAACGGAATGAAATTTAAGTAGATCATATGGATACGTACATACTACATATGTACGTTTGTTTTCTACATATGTACATCTGGAACTGGATAAATGAATGAATATATAATACGAAAAACAGGAAATAGTAGGTATAATGTTAACACACATATATACACATTTACGAATATAATATTAATAAGTATGTACATATGTAGAGTGAAAATAAGGAAAATGAATAGAATTTTATACCATTTGAAAGTAATTAAAAACGATCAATCATTACGAATAATTTGATGATGATGAAATTTATTTATTTTTTTTCCAGTTTCATTAAAAAAGAAAACAAAATTTCAAAATTTTAATGCATCAT